>OU342734.1:338768140-339968140 GCA_910589765.1 Avena atlantica
CAATCGAATCTCGGGCAAGTAAAATATCGCGAGACGAAGGAAATATAATATATGGGATTGATTGAATCCTGGCATCGTGGTTTCATCCGATATGATCATCGATGAATGTGTGGGAGTCAATATATGGTGCCCAGACCCCGCTGTTGATTATTGATAGAAGATCATGTCTGCATATTCTCGAACCCGCAGGGTCACACACTTAAACGTATCTCGACGCTAGGATAGATTGGATAATTGGTTTATGAATTTTTGTTTGGAGTCTCGGATGGGATCCGGGATATCACGAGAGGTTCCGGAATGGTCCGGAGAATAAGATTCATATAAGGCAGTGCAGTTTTTGGAGTTCAGAATTGTTCCGAGTAATCGGTATTGTACCGGAAGCTTCTAGAACCTTCGGAAGGGGACCAACGTGGGCCCCACCTTCCGGGAGGGGGCATGGGCCTATGAGGGAGTGTCCTGGCCGCATTGGGCCAGGGGCACAAGGCCCCATAGGGCCCAGCCGATTCTAGAGAGATTTGACTCGTTTAAATCTCGGGATAGAATTTCTAGATAAGGGAGAGTTTAAATCATTTAAACTAGAGATAGGATTCTAGATAAGGGAGAGTTTAAATTGTTTAAACTAGAGATAGGCTTGGAGGAGGGGCAAGGGCTGGCCGCCCCCCCCTCTATATATAGAGGGGTGGTGCGCCCCCTCCCCCACACACCTTCCTCCAAGCCCTAGCAGCCTTGCTACCTTCCTCTCTCCCTCCCGACTGTTTGTAGGCGAAGCCCTGCAGCAGAAATTCTCCACCATATACACCACGCCGTCGTGCTGTAGATCCAATCTATCTCTCCACCATACTCGCTGGTCCGAGGAAGGAGGAGACGTCGAGGTGCTGCACGTGTGCATCTCACGGAGGCACCGCCACTTGTGGTGCTAGATCGGATCGGATCGCGAGGAGGAGAAGCGAGTACGACTACATCACCCACGTTCCGACGAACGTTCCGCTGTGCGAATCTTCAAGGGTATGAAGATCTAATCCAATCTCTCTCGTTGTTTGCATCTCCTAGATTAGATCTTGGCTTTCCCTCTTTCGCTCCGTAGAAAATTTTGATTTACTATGCCGCGAACCCTTCAGTGGTATCAGAGCTAGATCTATGCGTAGATGTGTTTCACGAGTAGAACGCAACATGGTTGTTGCGGGCGTTGATGTTTTCTGTTGCAAGCCTCTTGTTTGTGTTCTTCTTATGACGCGGGATAGTGAGATTGAAGCGGTCCAAGCCAACCTTACGCGACGTCGTTCGCGAGACCGGCTCCGCACTTGACGTGTGGCTTGTTCCACACATGCGGCTGGTGGATGTCAGTTTCTCTCACTATAGTTGTCATGGGGATTAACACCGGAGTTTGGCAACCATAATATCACCGTTGTGGCTTTCCGTAGGTAAGAATCGTTCTTAGCATCTACTCCCATAAAGCCACGTAAAACATGCAACAACAAAGTAGAGGCGTCTAACTTGTTTTTGCAGGGAGTGTTTTCTGTGATATGGTATGGCCCAAGATGTGATGTGTATATTGTATGTGATGATCATGTTTTGTAATGTTTCACGACTTGCCATGTCGATGAGTACACAACCGGCAGGAGCCATATGGTTGTCTTTATAATTGTGTATGACCTGCGAGTCAACTTCTTATACGCCATGTAATAGCTTTACTTTATCGCTAAGTAGTTAGCAATAGTTGTAGTTGCTATTCGTGGTGGAGGCAATCATGGTGGAGTGATGGAGATCATGCCGGAACGCACAAGATGGAGATCATTGCGCGAAGATTGGCTATACCATGTCACATAAAGTTATATGCATGTGATGTTTATCCTTTTATGTATCTTATCATGCTTAGATCGCGACGGTAGCATTATAAGATGATTCCTCACTTAAAGATCAAGATAAAAACTGTGTTCTCCCCAAGTATGCACACTTGCGAAAGTTCGTCGTGTCCAAGCATCACGTGATGATCGGGTGCTATAGACTCTACGCTCACATACAAACGGGTGCAAGCCAGTTTTTGCACACGCGGAAATACTTGGGTCTAACTTGACGAGCCTAGCATGTACAGACATGGCCTCGGAACACAAGAACCGAAAGGTTAAGCATGAGTCAATGAATGATATGATCGACACTTCGTTGTCCACCATTGAAACCACATCTCTTCTCGTGATGATCGGATTAGGTGTGGTGAATTTGGATCGTGTTCACTAAACAACTTGAGGGATGTTGAATTTAGTGGGAGTTCATCTAGTAATTTGATTAATTTGAACTATTTATCATGAACATAGTCTAAATTGTACTTGCAAATACTGTAGATCACATGGCCAAATCCAACTTCAACTTCAACGTTTTTGCTGAGAAAGAAAAGCTTAGGAACAATGGGTCTAACTTCACCAACTGGTTCCGCAATCTAAGAATCATTCTGTCTGGCGGACAAAAGGACTATGTCCTTGAGAAGCGTTAGTAACCCCCATGCTGCAACTGCGCCGGCGGATGAGAAAGCTGTCTATCAGTCGCGCAAAGATGATTATGGTGTGATTAAGAGCACCATGTTGTTTGCTATGGAACCGGAGCTTCAAAATCGTTTTGAAACCTATCCCGGGCCCTTTGAGATTCTCGAGGAGCTGAAAACCATGTTTCAGACTCAAGCCCGTTCTGAGAGATATGAGATCTCTGAGAAGTTCTTTAACTGCAAGATGGAGGAAGGGAGTTCCGTTAGTGAGCACGCCATAAAGATGTCGGCTACACTCAACGCTTTGAGCAACTGGAATGCACGATTCCAGAGAAGCTCAAGATTGACAGGGTTCTGCAATCACTCCCTCCCAGCTACAAAAGTTTTGTAGTGACTCATAATCAGATTGGTCCACTGATACGATCACCGAGCTCTGCGCAAAGCTGAAGGCTGCGGAAGTGGACATCAAGAAGGATAATCATGTGTTGATGGTCAACAAGCCCTCCTTTAAGAAAGGTAAGGGAGCAAAGAAGCCCTTCAAGAAGGGCGGCGGCAAGCGCAATGCCCCTGCTGAGAAGAAGCTCAGGTCTGGTCCCAAGCCGGACACTGAGTGCTTCTTTGCAAGGACAAGGGTCACTGGAAGCGCAACTATCCGAAGTACTTAGCGGACAAGAAGGCTGGCACCATCAAAGGTATATTTGATATACATGTTATTGATGTTTTCCTTACTAGCCCTCGTTGTAGTGCCTGGGTATTTGATACCGGTTCAGTTGCTAATATTTGTAACTCGAAACAGGAGCTACAGAATAGACGGCGGCTTGCGAGGGATGAGGTGACGATGCGCGTTGGCAACGGATCAAGAGTTGATGTGATGGCCGTCGGCACGCTCTCTTAGTTTTACCTTCGGGATTAGTTTTAAACCTTAATAAATGTTATTATGTGCCTGCGTTGAGCATGAACATTATTTCTGGATCGTGTTTATTGCAAGACGGTTATTCATTTAAATCGGAGAATAATGGTTGTTCTATTTATATGAGTAACATCTTTTATGGTCATGCACCTCTTGTGAATGGTTTATTTCTTTCTAAATCTCGAAAGGGATGAAACACACATCCATAACATTGAGGCTAAGAGATGCAAAGTAGATAGTGATAATACTACTTATTTGTGGCACTGTCGTCTAGGTCATATTGGTGTAAAGCGCATGAAGAAACTCCATTCTGATGGACTTTTGGAGTCTCTTGATTTTGAATCATTTGACACATGTGAACCAAGCCTCATGGGCAAGATGATCAAACCCCGTTCTCCGGTATGATGGAGCGAGCAACGGACTTGTTGGAAATCATACATACCGATGTATGCGGACCGATGAGTGTTTCGACGCGCGGTGGATATCGCTATTTTCTCACTTTTACGATGACTTAAGAAGATATGGGTATATCTATTTAATGAAACATAATCTGAAACGTTTGAAAAGTTCAAAGAATTTCAGAATGAAGTGGAGAACCATCGTAACAGAAAGATTAAGTTTCTACGATCCGATCGTGGGGGCGAATATTTGAGTTATGATTTTCTCACGCATCTTAAAGCAAGTGGAATCGTTTCACAACTCACGCCACCCGGAACACCACAGCGCAATGGTGTGTCTGAACGCCGAATCGAACCCTATTAGATATGGTCCGATCAATGATGTCTCTTACTGATTTGCCGTTATCATTTTGGGGTTATGCATTAGAAACCGCTGCATTCACTTTAAATAGGGCTCCATCTAAATCCGTTGAGACGACACCGTATGAACTGTGGTTTGGTGCTAAACCTAAGTTGTCGTTTCTTAAAGTTTGGGGATGCGAAGCTTACGTCAAGAAGTTGATGCCGGACAAGCTCGAACCCAAAGCGGAGAAATGTGTCTTCATAGGATACCCTAAGGAAACTATTGGGTATACCTTCTATCACAGAACCGAGGCAAAGTGTTTGTCGCAAAGAACGGTTCCTTTCTTGAGAAGGAGTTTCTCTCGAAAGAAGTGAGTGGGAGGAAAGTAGAGCTTGACGAGGTTATTGAACCTTCTCTTGAATTGAAGAGTAGCGCAGCACCTGAAATTGTTCCAGTGCCGCCTGCACCAACAATAGAGGAAGCTAATGACAAGGATCATGAAGCTTCGGACGATGCTGCTACTGAACGTCGCAGGTCGACAAGGTCGCGTGCCCCTCCTGAGTGGTACGGCAACCCTGTCTTGATTGTCTTGTTGGTAGAAGACAGTGAACCTACGAACTATGAGGAAGCGATGATGAGCCCAGACTCTGAGAAATGGCTGGAAGCCATGAAATCCGAATTGGGATCCATGAGCGAAAACCAAGTATGGACTTTGGTGGATCCTCCTAGCGACCGAAAGGCCGTTGAGTGCAAATGGATCTTCAAGAAGAAAACGGACGCGGATGGTAATGTTACCGTCTATAAAGCACGGCTTGTCGCAAAAGGTTTTCGACAAGTTCAAGGTGTTGACTACGATGAGACTTTCTCTCCCGTAGCGATGTTTAAGTCCATTCGGATTTTATTAGCAATTGCTGCGTTTCATGATTATGAAATATGGCAGATGGATGTCAAGACTGCTTTCCTCAATGGCAACATTGATGAAGAGTTGTATATGATGCAACCCGAGGGTTTTGTCGATCCTAAGGATGCTAGTAAAGTATGCAAACTTCAGCGTTCCATTTATGGACTGAAGCAAGCATCTCGGAGTTGGAACCTTCGTTTTGATCAAGTGATCAAGAGCTTTGGATTTGTTCCAAATTGCTACGAAGCTTGCATCTACAAGAAAGTGAGTGGGAGCTCGGTGACGTTTCTGGTACTATATGTGGATGACATATTGATTATTGGAAATGACATCAACATGCTTAACGATGTGAAGAGTTATTTGAACAAGTGTTTTTCAATGAAAGACCTAGGTGAAGCTGCTTATATATTGGGCATCAAGATCTATAGGGATAGACAAAGACGCCTGATAGCTTTAAGCCAGAGTACATACCTAGACAAAGTTCTGAAAAGGTTTAGAATGGATAAGGCAAAGAAAGGTTCAGTGCCTATGTTGTCAGGTAAGATATTGAGCAAGGCTCAGTGTCCAGCTACGGTAAATGATAGGGAAGCTATGAGCAAAGTGCCTTATGCCTCGGCCATAGGTTCCATCATGTATGCCATGCTGTGTACTAGACCGGATGTGTCCAATGCTCTTAGTTTGACGAGCAGATATCAAAGTGATCCAGGAGTTGAACACTGGACAGCCGTGAAGAACATCCTAAAGTACCTAAATAGAACTAAAGAAATGTTCTTAGTCTATGGGGGTGATGAACAGCTTGTCGTAAAAGGTTACGTCGATGCTAGTTTCGACACCGACAAGGATGATTCTAAATCTCAGATAGGATACGTTTATATTTTGAATGGAGGAGCTGTGAGCTGGAGAAGCTGCAAGCAAAGCGTGATCGCGGGATCTACAGTAGAAGCGGAATACATGGCTGCTGCAGAAGCGTCAAGTGAAGGAGTTTGGATCAGAAACTTCATCACTGAGCTTGGCGTGGTTCCAAGTGCATTGGACCCACTGGAGATATTGTGTGACAACACTGGCGCCATAGCACTCGCTAAGGAACCAAGATATCATCCAAAGACCAAGCATATCAACCGCAAGTTTCATATAATCCGAGATTATATAGCAGATGGAGATCTGAAGATTAGCAAACTACATACGGATCTGAATGTCGCAGATCCATTGACTAAACCTCTTCCACGTGTAAAACATGATCAACACCTCAGTGCCATGGGTGTGAGATTGTTGCCAAATGTAAACTAGATTATTGACTCTAGTGCAAGTGGGAGACTGTTGGAATTATGCCCTAGAGGCAATAATAAAGATGTTATTATTATAATTCTTGTTCATGATAAAGTTTATATTCCATGCTAGAATTGTATTAAGCGGAAACTTTAATACTTGTGTGGTTTGTGAACAACACCGTGTCCCTAGTACGCCTCTATGGACTAGCTCATTGATCAATGATGGTTAAGGTTTCCTAACCATAGACATGAGTTGTCAATTGATAATGAGATCATATCATTGGGAGAATGATATGGTGGATAGACCCAAACAAAGCAGAGCAATTAGATCGTGTCATCGTGTTCGTCTTTGCGAAGCTTTTCCTATGTCAAATATTGTATTCCTTAGACCATGAGATAATGCAACTCCCTGGTATCGGAAGAAAGCTTTGAGGTCATCAAACGTCATCCTATGAGAGGGTGATCATAAAGGTGTCTCTCAGGTGATCGGAAAGTATATGTTGGGTTGTATGTATCGAGATGGAATTTGTCCCTCCCAAGTCGGAGAGATATACTTCGGGCCCACTCGGTAATCGATATCAACACCGCTTGCAAGCATGTGGTTAAGGAGTTAATCACAAAGTGATATCGGATTACGAAACGAGTAAAGTACTTCCTGTGAACGAGATTGAACTAGGTATGACGGTACCGACAATCGAATCTTGGGCAAGTAAAATATCGCGAGACGAAGGGAATATATATATATGGGATTGATTGAATCCTGGCATCGTGGTTCATCCGATATGATCATCGATGAATGTGTGGGAGTCAATATGGGTGCCCAGACCCCGCTGTTGATTATTGATAGAAGATCATGTCTGCATATTCTCGAACCCGCAGGGTCACACACTTAACGTGTCTCGACGCTAGGATAGATTGGATAATTGGTTTATGAATTTTTGTTCGGAGTCTCGGATGGGATCCAGGATATCACGAGAGGTTCCGGAATGGTCCGGAGAATAAGATTCATATAAGGCAGTGCAGTTTTTGGAGTTCGGAATTGTTCCGGGTTAATCGGTATTGTACCGGAAGCTTCTAGAACCTTCCGGAAGGGGACCAACGTGGCCCCACCTTCCGGGAGGGGGGCATGGGCCTATGAGGGAGTGTCCTGGCCGCATTGGGCCAGGGGCACAAGGCCCCATAGGGCCCAGCCGATTCTAGAGAGATTTGACTCGTTTAAATCTCGGGATAGAATTTCTAGATAAGGGAGAGTTTAAATCGTTTTAAACTAGAGATAGGATTTCTAGATAAGGGAGAGTTTAAATTGTTTAAACTAGAGATAGGCTTGGAGGAGGGCAAGGGCTGGCCGCCCCCCTCTATATATAGAGGGGTGGTGCGCCCCCTCCCCCACATACCTTCCTCCAAGCCCTAGCAGCCTTGCTACCTTCCTCTCTCCCTCCCGACTGTTTGTAGGCGAAGCCCTGCAGCAGAAATTCTCCACCATATACACCACGCCGTCGTGCTGTAGATCCAATCTATCTCTCCACCATACTCGCTGGTCCGAGGAAGGAGGAGACGTCGAGGTGCTGCACGTGTGCATCTCACGGAGGCACCGCCACTTGTGGTGCTAGATCGGATCGGATCACGAGGAGGAGAAGCGAGTACGACTACATCACCCACGTTCTGACGAACGTTCCGCTGTGCGAATCTTCAAGGGTATGATGATCTAATCCAATCTATCTCGTTGTTTGCATCTCCTAGATTAGATCTTGGCTTTCCCTCTGTTCGCTCCGTAGAAAATTTTGATTTACTATGCCGCGAAACCCTTCACTAACTTCACCAACTGGTTCCGCAATCTAAGAATCATTCTGTCTGGCGGACAAAAGGACTATGTCCTTGAGAAAGCGTTAGGTAACCCCCCTGCTGCAACTGCGCCGGCTGATGAGAAAGCTGTCTATCAGTCGCGCAAAGATGATTATGGTGTGATTAAGAGAACCATGTTGTTTGCTATGGAACCGAAGCTTCAAAATCGTTTTGAAACCTATCCCGGGCCCTTTGAGATTCTCGAGGAGCTGAAAACCATGTTTCAGACTCAAGCCCGTTCTGAGAGATATGAGATCTCTAAGAAGTTCTTTAATTGCAAGATGGAGGAAGGGAGTTCCGTTAGTGAGCACGCCATAAAGATGTCGGGCTACACTCAACGCCTTGAGCAACTGGAATGCACGATTCCAGAGGAGCTCAAGATTGACAGGGTTCTGCAATCACTCCCTCCCAGCTACAAAAGTTTTGTAGTGACTCATAATCAGATTGGTTCCACTGATACGATCACCGAGCTCTTCGCAAAGCTGAAGGCTGCGGAAGTGGACATCAAGAAGGATAATCATGTGTTGATGGTCAACAAGCCCTCCTTTAAGAAAGGTAAGGGAGCAAAGAAGCCCTTCAAGAAGGGCGGCGGCAAGCGCAATGCCCCTGCTGAGAAGAAGCTCAGGTCTGGTCCCAAGCCGGACACTGAGTGCTTCTATTGCAAGGACAAGGGTCACTGGAAGCGCAACTGTCCGAAGTACTTAGCGGACAAGAAGGCTGGCACCATCAAAGGTATATTTGATATACATGTTATTGATGTTTTCCTTACTAGCCCTCGTTGTAGTGCCTGGGTATTTGATACCGGTTCAGTTGCTAATATTTGTAACTCGAAACAGGAGCTACGGTATAGACGGCGGCTTGCGAGGGATGAGGTGACGATGCGCGTTGGCAACGGATCAAGAGTTGATGTGATGGCCGTCGGCACGCTCTCCTTAGTTTTACCTTCGGGATTAGTTTTAAACCTTAATAAATGTTATTATGTGCCTGCGTTGAGCATGAACATTATTTCCGGATCATGTTTATTGCAAGACGGTTATTCATTTAAATCGGAGAATAATGGTTGTTCTATTTATATGAGTAACATCTTTTATGGTCATGCACCTCTTGTGAATGGTTTATTTCTTCTAAATCTCGAAAGGGATGAAACACACATCCATAACATTGAGGCTAAGAGATGCAAAGTAGATAGTGATAATACTACTTATTTGTGGCACTGTCGTCTAGGTCATATTGGTGTAAAGCGCATGAAGAAACTCCATTCTGATGGACTTTTGGAGTCTCTTGATTTTGAATCATTTGACACATGCGAACCATGCCTCATGGGCAAGATGATCAAAACCCCGTTCTCCGGTATGATGGAGAGAGCAACGGACTTGTTGGAAATCATACATACCGATGTATGCGGACCGATGAGTGTTTCGACGCGCGGTGGATATCGCTATTTTCTCACTTTTACCGATGACTTAAGAAGATATGGGTATATCTATTTAATGAAACATAAATCTGAAACGTTTGAAAAGTTCAAAGAATTTCAGAATGAAGTGGAGAACCATCGTAACAGAAAGATTAAGTTTCTACGATCCGATCGTGGGGGCGAATATTTGAGTTATGATTTTCTCACGCATCTTAAAGCAAGTGGAATCGTTTCACAACTCACGCCACCCGGAACACCACAGCGCAATGGTGTGTCTGAACGCCGGAATCGAACCCTATTAGATATGGTCCGATCAATGATGTCTCTTACTGATTTGCCGTTATCATTTTGGGGTTATGCATTAGAAACCGCTGCATTCACTTTAAATAGGGCTCCATCTAAATCCGTTGAGACGACACCGTATGAACTGTGGTTTGGTGCTAAACCTAAGTTGTCGTTTCTTAAAGTTTGGGGATGCGAAACTTACGTCAAGAAGTTGATGCCGGACAAGCTCGAACCCAAAGCGGATAAATGCGTCTTCATAGGATACCCTAAGGAAACTATTGGGTATACCTTCTATCACAGAACCGAAGGCAAAGTGTTTGTCGCAAAGAACGGTTCCTTTCTTGAGAAGGAGTTTCTCTCGAAAGAAGTGAGTGGGAGGAAAGTAGAGCTAGACGAGGTTACTGAACCTTCTCTTGAATTGGAGAGTAGCGCAGCACCTGAAATTGTTCCAGTGCCGCCTGCACCAACAATAGAGGAAGCTAATGACAAGGATCATGAAGCTTCGGACGATGCTGCTACTGAACGTCACAGGTCGACAAGGTCGCGTGCCCCTCCTGAGTGGTACGGCAACCCTGTCTTGACTGTCTTGTTGGTAGAAGACAGTGAACCTACGAACTATGAGGAAGCGATGATGAGCCCAGACTCTGAGAAATGGCTGGAAGCCATGAAATCCGAATTGGGATCCATGAGCAAAAACCAAGTATGGACTTTGGTGGATCCTCCTAGCGACCGAAAGGCCGTTGAGTGCAAATGGATTTTCAAGAAGAAAACGGACGTGGATGGTAATGTTACCGTCTATAAAGCACGGCTTGTCGCAAAAGGTTTTCGACAAGTTCAAGGTGTTGACTACGATGAGACTTTCTCTCCCGTAGCGATGTTTAAGTCCATTCGGATTTTATTAGCAATTGCTGCGTTTCATGATTATGAAATATGTCAGATGGATGTCAAGACTGCTTTCCTCAATGGCAACATTGATGAAGAGTTGTATATGATGCAACCCGAAGGTTTTGTCGATCCTAAGGATGCTAGTAAAGTATGCAAACTTCAGCGTTCCATTTATGGGCTGAAGCAAGCATCTCAGAGTTGGAACCTTCGTTTTGATCAAGTGATCAAGAGCTTTGGATTTGTTCCAAATTGCTACAAAGCTTGCATCTACAAGAAAGTGAGTCGGAGCTCGGTGACGTTTCTGGTACTGTATGTGGATGACATATTGATTATCGGAAATGACATCAACATGTTTAACGATGTGAAGAGTTATTTGAACAAGTGTTTTTCAATGAAAGACCTAGGTGAAGCTGCTTATATATTGGGCATCAAGATCTATAGAGATAGACAAAGACGCCTGATAGCTTTAAGCCAGAGTACATACCTAGACAAAGTTCTGAAAAGGTTCAGAATGGATAAGGCAAAGAAAGGTTCAGTGCCTATGTTGTCAGGTAAGATATTGAGCAAGGCTCAGTGTCCAGCTACGGTAAATGATAGGGAAGCTATGAGCAAAGTGCCTTATGCCTCGGCCATAGGTTCCATCATGTATGCCATGCTGTGTACTAGACCGGATGTGTCCAATGCTCTTAGTTTGACGAGCAGATATCAAAGTGATCCAGGAGTGGAACACTGGACAGCCGTGAAGAACATCCTAAAGTACCTAAATAGAACTAAAGAAATGTTCTTAGTCTATGGGGGTGATGAACAGCTTGTTGTAAAAGGTTACGTCGATGCTAGTTTCAACACCGACAAGGATGATTCTAAATCTCAGACAGGATACGTTTATATTTTGAATGGAGGAGCTGTGAGATGGAGAAGCTGCAAGCAAAGCGTGATCGCGGGATCTACAGTAGAAGCGGAATACATGGCTGCTGCAGAAGCGTCAAGTGAAGGAGTTTGGATCAGAAACTTCATCACTGAGTTGGCGTGGTTCCAAGTGCATTGGACCCACTGGAGATATTGTGTGACAACACTGGCGCCATAGCACTCGCTAAGGAACCAAGATATCATCCAAAGACCAAGCATATCAACCGCAAGTTTCATATAATCCGAGATTATATAGCAGATGGAGATCTGAAGATTAGCAAAGTACATACGGATCTGAATGTCGCAGATCCATTGACTAAACCTCTTCCACGTGTAAAACATGATCAACACCTCAGTGCCATGGGTGTGAGATTGTTGCCAAATGTAAACTAGATTATTGACTCTAGTGCAAGTGGGAGATTGTTGGAATTATGCCCTAGAGGCAATAATAAAGATGTTATTATTATAATTCTTGTTCATGATAAAGTTTATGTTCCATGCTAGAATTGTATTAAGCGGAAACTTTAATACTTGTGTGGTTTGTAAACAACACCGTGTCCCTAGTACGCCTCTATGGACTAGCTCATTGATCAATGATGGTTAAGGTTTCCTAACCATAGACATGAGTTGTCAATTGATAATGAGATCATATCATTGGGAGAATGATATGGTGGATAGACCCAAACAAAGCAGAGCAATTAGATCGTGTCATCGTGTTCGTCTTTGCGAAGCTTTTCCTATGTCAAATATTGTATTCCTTAGACCATGAGATAATGCAACTCCCTGGTATCGGAAGAAAGCTTTGAGGTCATCAAACGTCATCCTATGAGAGGGTGATCATAAAGGTGTCTCTCAGGTGATCGGAAAGTATCTGTTGGGTTGTATGTATCGAGATAGAATTTGTCCCTCCCAAGTCGGAGAGATATACTTCGGGCCCACTCGGTAATCGATATCAACACCGCTTGCAAGCATGTGGTTAAGGAGTTAATCACAAAGTGATATCGGATTACGGAACGAGTAAAGTACTTGCTGTGAACGAGATTGAATTAGGTATGTCGGTACCGACAATCAAATCTCGGGCAAGTAAAATATCGCGAGATGAAGGGAATATATATATGGGATTGATTGAATCCTGGCATCGTGGTTCATCCGATATGATCATCGATGAATGTGTGGGAGTCAATATGGGTGCCCAGACCCCGCTGTTGATTATTGATAGAAGATCATGTCTGCATATTCTCGAACCCGCAGGGTCACACACTTAACGTATCTCGACGCTAGGATAGATTGGATAATTGGTTTATGAATTTTTGTTCGGAGTCTCGGATGGGATCCGGGATATCACGAGAGGTTCCGGAATGTTCCGGAGAATAAGATTCATATAAGGCAGTGCAGTTTTTGGAGTTCGGAATTGTTCCGGGTTAATCGGTATTGTACCGGAAGCTTCTAGAACCTTCCGGAAGGGGACCAACGTGGCCCCACCTTCCGGGAGGGGGCATGGGCCTATGAGGGAGTGTCCTGGCCGCATTGGGCCAGGGGCACAAGGCCCCATAGGGCCCAGCCGATTCTAGAGAGATTTGACTCGTTTAAATCTCGGGATAGAATTTCTAGATAAGGGAGAGTTTAAATCGTTTAAACTAGAGATAGGATTTCTAGATAAGGGAGAGTTTAAATTGTTTAAACTAGAGATAGGCTTGGAGGAGGGGCAAGGGCTGGCCGCCCCCCCCTCTATATATAGAGGGGTGGTGCGCCCCCTCCCCCCACACACCTTCCTCCAAGCCCTAGCAGCCTTGCTACCTTCCTCTCTCCCTCCCGACTGTTTGTAGGCGAAGCCCTGCAGCAGAAATTCTCCACCATATACACCACGCCGTCGTGCTGTAGATCCAATCTATCTCTCCACCATACTCGCTGGTCCGAGGAAGGAGGAGACGTCGAGGTGCTGCACGTGTGCATCTCACGGAGGCACCGCCACTTGTGGTGCTAGATCGGATCGGATCGCGAGGAGGAGAAGCGAGTACGACTACATCACCCACGTTCCGACGAACGTTCCGCTGTGCGAATCTTCAAGGGTATGAAGATCTAATCCAGTCTCTCTCGTTGTTTGCATCTCCTAGATTAGATCTTGGCTTTCCCTCTGTTCGCTCCGTAGAAAATTTTGATTTACTATGCCGCGAAACCCTTCATTACTATGTATCAGAAAGCTTATAGAAAGTGAACTATATTAAATTACTTGATCTTTATGCTATGCTTAACTATAGGAGTATTTCCATCACATCATTCTCCTAATGATATGACCTTGTTGTTAATTACATCTCTATGTTCATGATCAGGAAACCATGATCATATATTAACCAACAAGCTAGTTTAACAAGAGGCTTTACTAGGGACTCTTTTATGTTTACAAATCACACAAGCATTAATGTTTCCGGTTAATACAATTATAGCATGGTATATAAACATTTATCATAAGCATGAAGATAAGATAATAACCACTTTATTATTGCCTCTTGGGCATATCTCCAACAGTCTCCCACTTGCACTAAAGTCAATAATCTAGTTTCAAACCTTTGTGAATTCAACACCTATGGCTTTCCGGTGTTGTATTTACACGATTGCTAGTGGTCAACTGATCTCCGGATCCGACACTTTCAGTTCCGTGTGTAATTGCATGTCTTTGCGTCTCTACGCATCACTCATTCTCTAATGAAATGGCTTTGTATAATTTTGGTCCTTTGGTGAGACCTTTAGTTCCTTGGGGTTAAAACATGTTGATAATATTGGCATACAATATATCTTCATAGTACTATCCTGCTGTGAACCACACCTAGTTTGATAACAAACTACTTGACACAAATGCCCTCTTTTGCTGCTATTATAGCAGTCATATACTTAGCCTTTTGTTGTAGCATCTGTCACAATGTCTTAACTTTGGAACTCATCCAAATCCATTATGGAACTTACCTTCCATCATATTGTGCCACCCTTAGTTTAGATAGAGATAAAATTAATTTGTACTTTGTGACAAAACTAGTATCAATGTAATACTTTTACAATGAACTAACCATCTATTTGTCACCTCTACAAAATAATATATTCTTAGTTCTTCTAAAAGATCATAAGGATATCTTTACTATCGTCCAATAATCATCTTATGAATCATTATGGTATACGCTCATAACATTTAGAGCATAGGACATATCTAAATTTGTACACATCACAGCATGATTGATAAAGTACTCTTTGTCATTTTATATATCAAGTATCAAAAATACTTGAATCTTTATGCAATCCTTCCTGTGCAACAAGAACCTTTCTTGTAGTTTCTATACTGAACTCATTCAATATCTCATATATGTACTTCTGGCACAACCATATTAGCGTCTCAATTTATCCATATAGACATTGATGCCAAATATTCGGGTTCTGCCTAAGCCTTTTCATCGAGATGAAATTCTTAACCTGTGTCAATAAAAAGAAACATCATTTCCAATCAACAATATGTCTTCCACATAATGTATTAGAAACATGTCTTAGCGCTCCCACTTAATTTCATGCAAATGCAAGCATCTTCATCATCTCCGATGAAATTAAACTCTTTTAACAGTTTCATCATAGTGAAGATTCCAACTCCGCGATGCTTACTTCAACCATTGAAGTTTGCATATGCTTTTAGCATCCTTTGAATTAACAAAACCCTTTGGACCATGTCATGCACACGTCCTAGGTAACCATTCTATTAGAAGAACTTGTTTTGTTTATTCAACTACCACATAACAAAATTATATGTAGTGGTTGCTACATTAATCCGCCTAGACTAAATATCGCTTAATGAAAGATCAGATCTTGTCATAGTCAACTCTTTGAACATTGTCGTGAATTCTTTCCCGACATGTCGATAATTTCATAGATGTGAAACATCCATGTTTATTTCTTTATAGATCCAAATATGAATGTAAGGTCTTGCACCTTTTCAGAGGGTTTTCAAGTTCAAAGCTTGATCTCTCGTATATGGAACTATCATGGATTTTATGGCTTCAAACCATTTGACGGAGTTAGGGCCCATCATCGCTTCTTTCCATGTAGTCAGATCATTATTGTCAAATAATGATTTAACTCTCAAATCTTGGTATTTGATTGGTTACCCGACCTACTTGTTTCAATAGGAACTTAGACCTCCGTGACCACAACCTTTGAGGCATGTGAGCCATGAGCATTGTTGCTGCCTCCGGAACACTTTTCAGCGCTGCGCAACTTTGCACATATAGCTAAGGTTCTTTTAACCTTTTCAAAGTTCTATTGTCCTTCCACTTAACTTTTCACAGAAAATTCCTTTCTCAAAGAAACTTGACGTTCTAAGCGACAAACATTTTTGTCTTTCGTGTTATGGAGGATTACTTAACGATTATTCAAAATAACATACAAAGATATGTTCATCCAATTTTGGTTGCAAACATCTTTCTTATGCATAGCATACCAATGTTTAAGAAACGACAACTTGGGTTTTATCCCAAACCATAACTTTATATGGTGTTATTTCAACGGATTATGATGGAGCTCTTTTTAGAGGAAAAACGGTAGTCTCTAAAGCTTTAATCTTTAAAATATAATGGCAGTTTTATTAATTATACCTTTGATCTTACCATGTCAAACAAGGTTTCATTACATATCTCGATTATTCCATACTCATATGGTGTTTCGAGAAACGCAAATCCATGGAACGATTCCTCAAATCTTAGGTGTTATGCTAAACTTTATAACTCAAATATCTTCCTTCATGATCCTATCATAAATTCTTTATTTTCTTGTTACATTGATTTTGCACTTCATCTTGAAAGTCTTTAAACTTTTTAAATGTTCACACTTCATCCTTATTAAGTAAATATTCATATATTCACTCAAATTTTCAGAGAAAACATATGAAGTTTAAATCTATCGCTCTTGACTATGCATAATGAACTTCATACAACAATATGTACAAGTTTCAATAAGCTAGTCATCTGTTCCCTTTGGCCTATGAGCGGAGTTTTAATTATCTCTAGGAAAATTTCACAAGCGTCATTTGATCAAAAATAAAAAGACTCCAAAATTCCATCCACATGGAATTTCTTCATGTTTTCTTTCCAATATAATTTAAACGGCGATGTCACTTCCTAAGTGATCTTTCTTATCAATTGTCTTTCGACATTTTTAGCAATATTTTTTTGGATGTGATTTATCCAACGAGATTTGTAAATCATCCATCTTTTATGGATTACGACAACTATTTGAACAACCCTTTTGGAGTCATAATACCTGATAAAACAAATCTTGAAGGCAAGCTTTGATGTTAATGAGAAACACAACAACCCTTTATTTGTTCTCGATGAACATCATCACATATTCTTTTGCTAGTTACTTAGGCCATTGTAGTTCATGAATTGTGTTGTTTCGTATGACGATTCACACCAACAAATTCAGTATCCAATACTTAAGAACCACATTGTTTAATAATCAAAGAATATATAGCCATAACATGTATATCCTCCATATACCTAAGCTGAACAATTCTAGTCTTTTCTTTTCTGCCATATATTTCTGAGATTCTCTTTTAGTATTTCCTTTTCCGTTCAAAAGAATCTATCAACATCAATAGTGGAGCCATACACATGACACATAGTCCAAAGCATGTATAGTTAAATACCAATGTCTTTGGACTTGCACTTTGAAGTAGATCACCATCATCAAATGTTCTTTCAAATTCCATTCTTTAGTAATCTTTTAGTGTAGTAAACATTTTATCAAATATTCACCCTTATCATGGACTATTCATGATCAAGCTACTTTTAGCTTATAACGGTGAATCACGAGTATAATGTTGCTCTCCAAAACCTTTTGGAGGATTAGGACGACAAGCGTCTCCAACCTTTTTAAAATTCTCATCAAATATGAGAACATAAACTTTGCCATATTATACTCTCTCATGTTGCAACCAAAACATCATTTCAGATATCGCAATATCTTCCACACATCATGGTTTCTGAAACAACTCTTTCAGATCCTAGATAACCTTGATATTAAAACAATCTTTTGAATATCAAGAATCATGGAGACAAACATGATACTTAGATACTAACACTGGAATTGTCACTCTTGATTTAATACCAATTATTAAACTTCACGGAGTAGCCGGAACTTACTTAAAGTTTGCAATAGGATTTTTAAACTTTAGATTAACACTTCAAAACAATACGATACCAGTTCGTAAAGTAACTAACCAGAATTCTATAGTTCTATTATCTCAATTATAACTGAGCGCAAGGTGGTAAACGGATGCCAATGACTACAACAACTATGCAAATTTACTTTGATTTAATTTATGATAAATAGTGTTCAACTTTTAATCATATTGCTATTGAACTCCCACTAAAAACAATATCCCTCACATTGTTTTAGTGATCACACGAACCAAATTCACTACACCAAGTCCGATCATCACGTGTCATGATATAGTTTCAAAGGCGAACAATCATCATGTTCATCATATCATCTATATGACTCATGCTTTACCTTTCGGTATTCCGTGTTACGAGACCATGTTTGTACATGCTAGGCTCGTTAAGATCAAACCTTATCTTATGCATGAGCAAATCTGGCTTGCTCCCATTTTATACACTCGCAGAATATAACACACCCGATCATCACGTGGTGCTTCGAAACAACGAGCTTTGGCAACGGTACCTACTTAGGATGAACACTCTATAACTTGATATTTTTTTGAGAGGGATCATCTTATAATGCTACCGACACGTGACGAGGTTTGATCTCGTCAATGCCCATTGTTATGGACTTGGGTTTTGGAGAAGATGGGGATGCTGGAGATCGTGGAACAGTTAGCAAACAAGCAACACGGGGACACGAGGTTTACCCAGGTTCAGGCCCCCGGAGGGAAAACCCTACTCCTGCTTGTCTGCTCTTGATTACGGCGGAACCGGTGATTACAGGGGTGCGCAGATGCAATCTGGCATGGAGGTGTGTATGCGAAAGTATGAGAGAGATCTAGGTCGTGCCCTCCTGGCCTTATATAGACTTAGGCAGGTCCCACGCACTGATCTAGTCGGTTACAGGTTCTAGGGTTTACCCCTTTGAATTTCCTATCTACTCTAGTCTTGCTCTCCAAGGATCCGAAGACGTCATGGGCCTTGGCCACCCGAAAATCCTCATGGGCTGGCGTATATTTGCCATGGGCCTTCCTTGGGCTGGACCAGGTATGCTGAGATCGTGTATCCACGGGGTATAACCATGTCAGTATCCCCCGAGTGTTCAATCAAATCGTAGATTCGGCTGAGGACTCTTCAATCCTTCGGGTGCAACTTTGTCTTTCAAGAGAATGTGTAGGGATTGTTGATGCATGTACCTGACTCTCCCGACGGATCAGGGTCAGTTAACTGTCTTAGGACAAAACAACATGATCTTCAGATTCAAGTCCCTCGACTTGAATCCGGAACATATGCTGGCGTAATTCAACTCAGGCCGCGGAGGACTTATAAGAGTGGAATTCCAGTGAATTTAATTGATGTACCCAACGCGTCCGTCGGGAGTTTTCATCGCGCCTGTTGGCACGGGTTTATACTAGCAAAGTGCAGTCGTGTGCGTTACCAGGCCATCAGATGATATCTATAGGTCTTATCTTTGCGTCGCAGACACAGCATCCGAATTTTGTCACCGCGGAGGTGTTTCGGGTGGCCAAGGAGAATGTTACTCACTTAGCGTTAATTGGGGCAGAGTTGCCGAAAAGTTTTTGCATACTGATCCGAAGGATCGCAGTCGAAATTTTATAGGGTGCGCGACCAGCACTCCCTATGGGAGTAGCCCCCGAGTGTCTGTTTGAGTCGTAGACTCGAGCGGAGACTTTAATTCAGCCGTTGTTCAGTGTCAGGTCCATAGGACACAAAATTTTTCGGATGCTTAAATCCATCCTCCCTATGGGAGTAGCCCCCGAGTCTGTAGTGGAGCCGTAGACTCAATGTAGGACTAGAAGAAACAGTTCAGTGTTGTAACTTGTTATTCTTTTTCGGGTGCGCGGCTAGCGCTCCTGATAGGAGTAGACCTCGAGTAATTGGTCGAATCATAGATTCGAGTGAGTACTCTTAGCTTTGAAGCCGAAGAAATTGTAATTGTTGCTAGTGTAGCTTTTGATGACGTCAGTGCTGACGATCGATGACCTCAAGCGTCTGTTGCGCCAGAGATGACTTGAGTGGACGAACATGGGTCCCACTTTCTGACCTTGAATTGACCGGTCACGCGTGGCGTGGAGATAATTACGGCGTCGCATCGATTTCCGCGCGTAGTGGACGGCGTGTTAGCGATGGTTCGTTGCGATGCTGACACGTGTATGGCCAGATCCTGCTGTTGGCGTTAGGTCTTCTTGATGGACAGTTGTCGTGCATCGTCTTCGTCTTTATAATCATTGGGGAAAACTTTAGTTTGTTTTCACCGCAGCTATTCTCGTTTCACTGCTTCCTTGTTCTCTGAGAGTTCTTGCTGCGCTGGAATATCCTTTCACATTTCCTTCTTACATCTTGCGCTTTCGCCACCGGCGCCGCCGTACCGCAATGGGGAAGTCGAAGAAGTCTTCTTCTGCGGTTGGTACCAGCGCTGCTGGAGGGAATAAGAGTGTCGCCGCTACCCGTGTCACCGACGGTGGCTGGCGGCGATCGGAGACGCGGGAGAGTGATCTCCGCAAGCTTCGTGAGCGGGGCTTGATCCCGCAGGATAGGGAGGCCGTCAAACTCCCAGGTAACAAGGTAATCCCCCGTCCCCCCGCTGGGTTCCGGGTTATGTTCCTCGCCTTCGTCATTCGTGGATTTTCCTTCCCAGTCCACGACTTCCATCGTGGACTCCTTTTTCTGTACGGTGTCCAATTGCACAATCTTTCCCCCAATTCTCTTCTTCACATTGCTTGTTTTATCACTTTCTGCGAGTGCTGGATCGGTATCGAGCCGCACTTTGGCCTCTTCCGGAAACTCTATTCCCGTGAAGAGGCAATCTGGTTCGGATGGTGTTTATCCCATTGGGGGTTGCATCATCTCCCTCAAACCCAATCTGCTTTTATTTTCCTTTTCCATGTCCGAATCTGTCCAGTACTGGCGGAGGCGATGGTTTTATATCCGCGACTCCATAGTGCATGGGCAGGATTTTGGTCTTGCTCCTTTCGACCCTCCGAAAAGATCGAGCCGAAAAGGTCCTGGAAAAACCAGATCTTGTATGGCGAGGTGGCGGAGATAGAGGCTCTCTATCATCGAGTGGAGGATCTCCAGTTGATTCCAGAGAAGGAAGTGAACGGTGTGGATATCATCCGCACTTTTCTTGAGCGTCGGGTGTAGCCACTCCAGGCTAGGGCGCACCCGATGTTCCTGTATGCTTGCCGCCGTGATCCGACGAGGGTTTTGGCTGAGAAATTATCCCAGGGAGATCTCGACAAGGCCCTTCGTTCGCTGCTGAAGTTCAAGGCTAGAGAGGATATCCCGGGGAAGTCGCTGACTTCTCTGTTTTCTTCTTCGCTTCCTGTTCCACAGGTGTAGATCCGTGCGTGTAGCGCTATTTTCAACTGTATTTTATTTGCGTTTGTTTGCTAACAAATTGTTCTTCTCTTGTGTAGAGCTTCAAAGTGTCGGGTATGTCGCCTCCATTACCCGAAGTATTTCCGGATGCTCCAGATAATGATGTGGTGGATTCCATGTCCGATCTGCCGTCGGCGCGGTCTCCGGCTGAAGAGGCCAACGAGTCGAGCGAGGACCACACTCGCAAACGATCGCGGAGCTCCAGCGAGTCTTCGGATTCCTCAACTCCTCCGACTCCTAGGAACCCGCTGTGTCTTGAACGTCACAGTGGTGGGCACAGAGGCTCTTCCTCTCTGATTCCTGCCCTTCCCGTGCGGGTTGTAGCACCCGTACCCGCCGGCGAAGCGGAAGAAGGAAGAAAAGAAGGAAGAGAAGAAGGAAGAGAAGAAGGAAGAGAAGAAAGAGGAGAAGAAAGTCCGGAGGACCCCTCCTGTCTTCAACCTGAGCGAGCTTGACTCGTAAGTTTCCTTTGTCCTGCATTGCTTTTTCTTGCCTGTTTACTTTGTACTTGTGCTAATTTGTTCTTGTGCAGGCACTCTTCCAACGACTCCTCCAGCGATGGTGCTCGGGAGATGATGGGGGAGTCGAAAGTCGCGTCTCCTCCTCCTCAGACGGTGTCTACCTCTGAGGGCGCTACTCCGAACCCTTCTCCGCAGGAGGTTCAGGTGGTTGCGCCTCAGAATTTTGCCAGCGGACCTTCGGAGTCGCCATCGGATCATGTGAGTAGCTCTGCCTCCTGCCACGGGAGAAGCTCCCGAGCGTCTGTAAAGGAGTTTTGTTGCGTGTTCTTCTTGAGTCTCGGGGGGAGCCCCCGAGCGTTTTCGTGTGTGTAATTTGTTTCTGCTCTTTCTTTTGGGCGTAGCCCCCGAGTCCTTCTCTTGACTAGTAGGTCTTTTTCCTGCAACCTTTGTGCAGCATGCCAAACGACTGGTGCAGCAGCACCTGGTGCTGGAGACCAGCCTCAAACAGCTTCAAGGTACTTTTATGCCTTGGTGTTTGCTTCTTCTTGTATTCTTGTCCTGTTATCCGACGTTTGTATTTTTTGACTGCAGAGGAGCACAACACCTCCCTTCGTGAGATTGATGCTATCAAAAAGAGCCTCGGTCAAACAGAGAAGAAGGCCGAGGCCGCCGTTCGTGCGAAGGAGCGCCTCGATCTGGAGCTGGCCACTGCGACCGAGGCTAAGGAGCGCCTGCAGCGGGAGGCCACAGACCGCGAGGAGCAGCTTGCTACCGCCACGGCTTCGCACGAGAGAGAGAGGTGGCCAGCAAGCTTATGGCGGCTGCCAAGGCTGTTTCGGGTGAGTATCTTCGTCGTCCTGTTTTGGTTTCCTTGTCTTTCTTTTGCGGTGCTGTCGTTCATTCTACTTCCTTGCTCTTTTAGATGCCGCGGGCATCGAGTTTGATCGCGGTGCCCTGGAGCACGGGAGTGATCTGGATGATGCTGCCGCGGCAGTCGAAGATCGATGCGACACCGTCGTCGCTTCGCTTGCCAAGGCCAAGGAGGTCCTTGGGAGCTTCGACAAGGATCTTGTCCCCAAGGACGCGACCCTTGATGATGTTGATGCTCTGGCGGAGGCGCTGTCAGCCGAAGCACCTGCGGCGTACAAGCGCAAGCGGACGGGCATCGGTGAATCCGTCAGGCTGGCAATGGCCTTGGCGGCTGGGGCGGAGCTGGATCTTCCCCAGGTCACTTCTCGTATGCCGACGACTGCCGATGGATTCGAGGTAGCCTTCTCTACCTATTATGCTCGCTGTAAGCGTTATGGGCCGAAGCTGATTGATCTGCTGGCCGACTACGCACTACGGCAGCAGGGGGAAGCCAAGGCGAGGCAATCCGGCTCCGAGGATACTCAGGGTGTTGCGTCTTATGTTTTGTAGCTGTAGGATAGTTATAGTCTCTTTTGTTGTAATTATTTTGATGAACAAATCCTTGTGCCACGTAGTGGCTTTTGATGCACTCAATGAATTTTTTAAGTTATGTGCTCCTTCGTCTGCGTGTTTATGTCTTTGCCTTTCTGTTGATCTAGGGTCCTTCGGGTGCTGATCCCGTTGACACCTCGCCTACAGCGCGGCTGCGGCCATCCTTGGATGATTCGTCGTAGCTTGCGTTTCTTCGAGACCGTGTTCGTAGTCTCGAGAAAGAGTTGCTTGGGGTGCGTGGCCATGCCGACGTTTGGAAGTCCAAGGCGGATCGCGGTGCTGCCAGAGAGGAGTACTTGATGGCGGAATTGCTTCGATTTTCCGAGCAGCTTCAGTGTAAGTTTTTCGAGCTGTTGCCTATTTCTTCGGATGCGCCTGCTGGCATTGCATCTTACTTTTGTGCAAGTATTGCAGGTGCTAACCTTGATCCAAGGGAGGAGAAGGAGCGTGTTGCTATTCGGGTCAATTGTTTGACTCAACAGGACATGGAAGCCGGAGGGTTCTTCTGGATGGATCGTGATTGTGCTATGGTCCTTGCGACGGTGCAAGATCGCGTTCATCAAGTATCGCGGGTGCTTCGTCAGGTGCAGACTTCGCTCGCGTCGGTTCTGCATGTGATGTTTCCGTTGGATGCTTCACCAACAACCCTTTCTGGTCTTCTGTAGAAGTTTCGGAACATGAATTGTGTCAAGGAGTTGGTGCGGCATCAGCTCGACGCAGGAGTGAAGGTTGCGTTGTCTCTTGTGAGGCTCCATCGCCCTGATGTAGATCTGTCCGTTGTAGCGGCTGGACCACCCCCTCGACCGGATGGTGGTGTGTGGGATATGCGTCCGCATTACGTGGCTGTAGGGCAGTATGCCGAGGAGATCGTAGATCTATTTGAGAAGCGTGCTCAGGTTATTCTTCAGAATAGGTAGTGCCTGTAAAAGAGATAAATGTAAAAAAATTATATATTTGACTGGGCGTGTTTTGCCCTTTGTTATAAAGGTTTGGTTGTTGTTTGAGCACGTAGTGCTTTGTTCTCATACGTGTCCTTTTCGTTAGCCTGACGTGGTCAGCTACTCAGGCGTACACGTGTTATCCTCAGTCGACGAAATCGTGAGGTGGGGGGAGCCCCCAAGTGCGTTTGTAGCATGAAGTAAAAGTGCGGATAGAAAAACGAAATTTTTGGGGTGACACTTAGCTTTATTTATATCGTAATGGAGGAGGTACATTGTTCGGCTGAGTAGCCTTGGGTGAATAGCCTTATTGAAAGTAAAGGGGTAGGTAGCTAGGGGTAGAATCATCGCAGGTGTGCGATGTTCCATCGGTTGGAGTATGCGAGTCCGGACTCCACGTGCTTGAGGCGATAGGCGCCACCTGGGATGACTTCGGTGATGATGTAGGGTCCTTCCCATGGTGACTCGAATTTCTTCGGTCGCTCTTTATTGAGTCGCAAGACGATGTCTCCTTCGATGAAGGACCTTGGGCGCAACCGTCGGCTGTGGTAGTTGCGGAGACTCTGCTGGTACACCGCTGATCGAGCTGCTGCTATGTCTCGTGCTTCATCGAGTGTGTCGACGGTGTCTTCGAGTGCAGCCGTGGATTCGGCTTCGCTATAAGCGACGACCCGGGGGGCCTGGTGGTGTACTTCGGCTGGTAGCACGGCTTCGGCTCGTGCACCATGAAGAACGGCGTGTAGCCGGTGGAGCTGTTTGGCATGGTACGCAAGCTCCATAGGACGGATGGTAGCTCTTTCGTCCAGGCTCCAGCGAGTCGCTCGAGTGGGCTCATGAGGCGCTTCTTGATACCAGCGCCGATTAGGTCGTTGGCCTTTTCCACCTGCCCGTTCGTTTGCGGGTGCGCCACAGAGGCGTATGTGATGTTGATTCCGAGGCCTTCGCAGAAGTCTTGGAATTCTTTGGAGATGAAGTTCGATCCATTGTCGGTGATGATGCTATGCGGTACGCCGAACCTGTAGACAATGGATTCAAAGAACTTGACGGCAGTCTTTCCCTTTTGGTTAGTGACCGGCATGGCTTCGATCCACTTGGTGAATTTGTCGACTGCGGCCAGGAGGTAGACGTGCCCTCCTTTCGAGGACCTTGGCAGTTTGCCGATCATGTCGAGGCCCCATTGGGCGAAGGGCCAGGCCAAGGGTATGGGCCTGATCTCTGACCCGGGTGCGTGTGGTCTGTCGGGGAACCTTTGGCACCTTTTGCATCTTCGGACGATGTCTTTTGCGTCATTCATGGCCATTGGCCAGTAGAATCCAGCTCGTAGAGCTTTGGCGACAAGGGAGCGACTGCCTGCGTGATGGCCGCAGATGCCCTCATGGATGTCTTGAAGTATGGTTTTCCCGTCACCGATGGTGACGCACCTTTGTAGTACAGCCGAAATGCTGCGCTTGTACAGCTCCCCATTGATGATGGTGAAGGCTTTTGACCAGAGAGATATGCGCCGGGCATCTGTCGGGCTATCAGGTAGTTCTCCGTCTATCAAGTACTGGAGGTACGGTCGTGTCCAGGTTTCTTCGACTGCCATGACCTGCATCAGGTTGACCGTGGCGACCTCTGTGTCCAGTTTTTTGGGTCCTTCATGACCTTCGGGTAGCGTAGCCCCCGAGTGTTCTGCTTCTTCGAGTGATCCCTTGGGGAATTTCTGCTTGATGGATGGCACGCATATCTGTTCGAGGAACACACCTGGTGGCACCCTTGCGCAGGTGGAGCCGATGTTGGCGAGTCTGTCGGCTTCCTCGTTGCTTTCTCTTCCAACGTGCTAAAGCTCGCACCCGTCGAATTCTCCCTCGAGTGAGTTGTAAAGTGCGCGGTACGTGATCATGTTTTCGACGTGTGCGTCGCACTCATTCATCGTTTGTTGGACGATGAGGTTGGAGTCACCGTAGATGACCAGGCGCGTTGCGCCGCAGATCTTTGCCATCCTCATGCCATGGATGAGAGCTTCGTATTCGGCCTCGTTGTTGGAAGCTCGGAATTTCATCCGAAGGACGTACTTCATCTTGTCGCCCTACGGGGAGGTCAGTATGACCCCGACTCCTGTTCCAGCTTCACGCTTAGAGCCGTCGAAGTGAATTGTCCATGACTGCGACATGTCAGGGGTGTCTGGCAGCTGCAGCTCCATCCAGTGTACAAGGAAGTCCGGGAGGACCTAAGACTTGATTTTGAGTCGCTTCTCGTAGACGATGTCTAGGGGTGACAGCTCGATGCCCCACAGGGCCACGCGTCCTGTGGCCTCTGCGTTATTCAGGATGCTGTTCAGGGGTGCCTCATTGACGACCATCACCTGGTGCTCCTGGAACTAATGGCTCAGCCGACAAGCCGTCATGAACACGCCGTAGGCGAGTTTTTGGTAGTGAGGGTACCTCTACTTTGTTGGCGTCAATACCTCGCTGAGGTAGTAGATTGGGCGTTGGACCCCATGGGTCTTGCCTTCTTCGGGTCGCTCAACCACCAGTACGGTGCTTACCACCTGGTGTGTGGCTGCTATGTACAGCAGTAGGGGCTCGCGCTCCTTTGGCGTAACCAAGACGGGCGAGGTGGAGAGCAGCCGCTTTAGATCTTCGAATGCGTCGTCCGCTTCGGGTGTCCACTCGAATGTATATGCCTTGCGTAGCAGTTGGTAGAATGGCAGGGCTTTCTTGCCCATGCGGCTGATGAACCTGCTCAATGCCGCTATTCGTCCTGCGAGCTGCTGGACACCCTTGAGGTTCTTCGGCTTCTCCATGGCCATGATGGCCCGGATTTTTCTGGTTCGCCTCGATCCCTCGCTGGGAGATGAAGTATCCAAGCAGCTGACCCGATGGACGCCGAAGACACACTTTTCGGGATTGATCTTGATCCTGTAGCGGTCGACATTATCGAACGTCTCGCGGAGATCGTCGATGAGCGTTCTTGCCTCCCTAGTTTTGATGACTATGTCGTCGACATAGACTTGGACGTTGCGACTGATCTGGTCCTTGACGCATGGCTGCATGCATCGCTAGTACGTGGCACCTGAGTTCTTTAGCCCGAAGGGCATTGTGTTCTAGCAGAACACTCCGAACGGTGTAATAAATGCCGTTTTTTCTTGATCTTCGACATTGAGTCGAATCTGGTTGTAGCCGGAGTAGGCGTCGAGGAAGGAGAGTTTCTCGCATCCTGCAGTCGAATCGATGATCTGATCGATCCGAGGAAGGGGAAGTGGTCCTTTGGGCAGTGCTTGTTCAGCGACGTGAAGTCTACGCACATCCGCAGGATGTCCGTGTCCTTCTTGGGGACCATCACTGTATTTGCGAGCCACTCGCTTTCTTTGATCTCCCCGATGAAGTCTGCGGCGAGTAGTCTGTTTATTTCCATTCCGGTGGCTTCGGCCCGTGGCTCGAACAGTCTCCGGATGGACTGCTTGACAGGCTTGGTGTCTGGAAAGACGTTGAGTGCATGCTCGGCGAATTCCCTGGGAACTCCTAGCATGTCCGCTGGACACCAGGCGAAGATTTCCCAGCGCTCACGGAGGAATTCGATGAGCGCGCTTTCCTATGCGGGGCTGAGGTCGTTGGCGATCAGCGCCGTCTTGGAGGCATCCATCGGGTGAACCTGCACTTTCTTTGTGTTGACGGTGGAGTCGAAAGACATGTCGGGTGCGCTTTGTCGTGCGACTGGGGGTGCTCCATTATCCGTCACCTCGCGAAGCCTTACGAGCTCATCCTGCATGCCGAATGACTGGGAGATTCTGTTGAAGTCCATGTCGAAGTGTTCCGATCGGGTGAAGCTCCCGTGGATCGTGATGACGCCCCTGGGTCCTGGCATCTTGAGTAGCAGGTATGTGTAATGTGGGACAGCCAAGAACCTTGCGAATGCTACACGCCCGAGGATGGCGTGGTATTGTGATGGCCAGTCCACCACTTCGAATTCGAGCCGCTCGCATCGGAAGTTGTTCGGCTTGCCGAAGATGACGTCGAGCCATATTTTGCCCAGGGGGAATATGCCCTTTCCTGGGACGATGCCGTGGAACGTTGTGTCTGACTGTTCGAGGCTGCACAGCGAGATCCGCATTGCTGCTAGAGTGCTTGCAAACATCAGGTTGATGCCGCTGCCGCCGTCCATGAAGACGCGGCTCATCTCGAAACCTCCGATCTGCGCCTCCAGCACCAGGGCAGCATGACCTGTGCGAGGGATCTGGCAAGGATGATCTGAACGGTTGAACGTGATGCAGGACTCCGATCCGCTGAGGTACTCAGGGATGGCGGGTGGAGTTTTCACGGCCAGGTTGATCTGACGGGTGATTTTCTTCTGCACCCTATTCGCCGGGCGCCCCTTCTGGATCATCAGTGCTCCTTTCGGTGGGGGATACTCGTGTCCAGCGTTGTTCTGTGCTGGTGCGACTGGTTGGTTCGAGCCTCCTGCAGGTGGCGGTGGAGGAGCTCCATGCGCTATTTCACCTGGTGCGGGTGCGTTTCCGAACCCAGGGGTGGAGCTTGCTGCCTCATCTGAACCATGCTTTTGCTGAGCTTCTGGAACTCGCGGCAGTCCTTGAGCATGTGGCTTGCCTTCTTCTTACCATCTTGCTTGTTGATGTAGAAGTGGATGGTGCATGGACCCGAAAGTTTTTCATATGCTGAGGGTTCGTTATCGCGATCGCGGCGCTGCCATGACTGTGCTTGGCGTCCTCCATCACGCAAGTTGCCTCTGCGGTATCCGCCACTGTTGTGGTTGGCATCGTTGCGGCGATCGGTGTAGCCGGCCGCGACCATGTCGGGTCCATCGCAATCGTCGTAGACGCGCGGTCTCCTCTTGTTATGGCGTTCCCGTCGTCGTCGTCCGTATCGTCCTCTTCCTCCGAGTGCGCCCGGTGGACGGAATCTTCGCCGTCGGCCCACCTGTTGGCGATGTCCATGAGGTGGTCGAGTGTCTTGGGCTTGACGCGCCCAGGTTCCTCCTTGAAGTCCTGGCGCTTGACGTCGTCCTTGAAGGCGTCGATGGCCCTCTCTTTGGAGATGTGCACTGTGGAGTTCTTGGTGTTGGACCAGCGTAGTATGTACGAGCAAATGGATTCGCCCGTTCGTTGAGTGCAGGCTCGCAACTCCTCGATCGAGGCGGGCCTCTTACTGGTGCCTTTGAAGTTTTGGATGAAACTGTAAGCCAGCTCCTCCCAGCTTCAGATGGATCCTGAGGATAGGCTGCTAAGCCAGATCTGAGCTGCGCCTATCAGTTGCAGCTGAAGGCATTGCATGGGGTTTCCTTGTTTCCACCGTGCAGCTTGACGGATGACAGGTGATCGCTGAGTCATGCCTTGGGGTCTTGTGTGCCATCGAACTTCGGAGTATCCGAAGGAAGCTTGAAATTTCGCGGCATCCGTGTCCGTCGGACAGATCTGCTGAAGCACCGGGCTCCGCAGAGTTCTCCTTCGTCTTCGTCCATCTCGGATTAAGACAAGCTGCACGCTTGGCTCGCTCTTTGTCGATTTTGTGTTGTGTTAGCGCGTCTCTGGCGTCATAATCGTGGCTGCGGTGACGCGAGCTCTTGTGCCTTCGAGGAAGGTCATGGTCCTCTTCTTTAGATGAAGGAGTGGGGCTGCGGTCGAACCTGACCGTAGCTTTCTTTTTCGGCTCCGTAGGAGTTTCTTGATGGAGCGCAGATCCGACGAGTCTGAGTCTGGTGAGTGCGGACTTGTGCATGGCTCTCTTCGGGTCCCCCTCCGGAGGTGGGTAGGCCGCGAGGTATGCATTGGCTGCTATGATCGCAGCTTGCGGTGTCTTCGGGATGATGTTGCCGTCAGCATCCATCTCCATGAAGGATGCGTTGAGGGTTCGGGTCACCTCATGGCGCTCCTTGGGGTCCATGTTCTCCGTTCGGGAGTGGTGCTTGTTGCCGTGGTTGCCGTTCGAGCTGGAGCCGATGCCCATGGCGGAGAGCGCAGCTCGTCGCGCGCTGGCCTCTGAGGCTGCTTGCTTGCGTTTGTCAAGCACCTCTTGCATCTTGACCTGCTTCTTGTGCTCCTCGATCAGGAGCAAATGGTATGCCATCAGCAGGTCCCGTGAGGATTCTGCAGGCAGGACTATGCTTCCCGCCACGGCGGCGCGTGCCTGGGCCCATCCTTCTTTGCTAAGGTGGATGACATGGCCGGTGTTGTCCCCTTCGGGTGGGGGGACTGGCTTCTTCTGTTCCCGCCGTTTCGGTCTTGCGGGTTAGGTGTCGGGTTGGGCGGCGGGTTGGGTGTTTGCTGCTCCACGTCGCCCTGGATGACTACGGCGCATTGGTAGCGCTCGTAGATTGGTCCGCAACTGCCGCAACTTTCGGATCCGGAACCGTAGGTCCCTTCATCCGATGGAGGATCGCATAGATCGGAGTTGCAGCTGCTGCTGTCGTATGACTTATCTGTTGATGATGATGTGCGTAGCACATGGTGTGGGCCCATGAAGCGGGCCTGATTGAGGGTAAGGGCACCCGCTCTGGGAGGCGAAGGGTGCCAGTTTGCCCCACCTGGAAGCAGAAGCTCCCGAACAGGATCTCGAGTCCGTCGCCTACGGGCTCGAAGTCCTTCATGGTGGTCGGTGAGTGGGAGGTGAAGTCGAAAGCGCCGAAGAGGAGGTGACTCTCCGTCGCCGCAGAGTTGTAGATCGCTCGGGTTGGGACCGTCACGATCGCACAATCAGCGTCCCCAGTTCCCACATACGGCGCCAATTGACGAGGTTTGATCTCGTCAATGCCCATTGTTATGGACTTGGGTTTTGGAGAAGATGGGGATGCCGGAGATCGCGGAACGGTTAGCAAACAAGCAACATGGGGACACGAGGTTTACCCAGGTTCAGGCACCCGGAGGGAAAACCCTACTCCTGCTTGTCTGCTCTTGATTACGGCGGAACCGGTGATTACAGGGGTGCGCAGATGCAATCTGGCGTGGAGGTGTGTATGAGAAAGTATGAGAGAGATATAGGTCGTGCCCTCCTGGCCTTTATATAGACTTAGGCAGGTCCCAGGCACAGATCTAGTCGGTTACAGGTTCTAGGGTTTACCCCTTTGAATTTCCTATCTACTCTAGTCTTGCTCTCCAAGGATCCGAAGACGTCATGGGCCTTGGCCACCCGAAAATCCTCATGGGCCGGCGTATATTTGCCGTGGGCCTTCCTTGGGCTGGACCAGGTATGCTGAGATCGTGTACCCGTGGGGTATAACCATGTCAACACGAACTAAGCAATACAAGATGCATAAAAGGATTAACATCACATGAAATTCAAAATATGTGATATGATATGGCCTTTCTTCTTGTGCTTCTGATCTCCATCTTCAAGCACGAACATGATCTCCATCATCACCGGCGTGGCGTCATGGTCAATGGCGCCGCTCCATGGTTGTCGTCCACCAGCATCAACTATTACAACTACTTTGAATAATAGACACGCAGGTCTAGACGAAATTAAAAGACAACCATATGGCTCCTGTCGGTTGCAGACTTACAATAAGGAACATTGCATACATCATATATAATCACAATCAGGGCCATATCATATCACAGCACACCCCTGCAAAACAAAGTTAGACGCCTCTAATTTTCTTTGCATGTTTTACGTGGTTTGGGGCTTTCAATAAGTGTCGTTCTAACTTACGAACAAGAACCACAACTTTGATGCTTGAACTTTCAAGTGCCCGTTGTAAATTGAATCTTTACTATGATGGGAGAGACAGACACCCGCAAACCCACTTATGCAATACAAGTTGCATGTCGAGCGTGGAGCAAGTCTCATGAACGATGTCATGTAAGGTTAGCCCGGGCCGCTTCATCCCACCGTACTGCAAGATGCAAAGTACACAAGAAGCAATTGATAATAAAATCACCACCGCCCACAATGACCATTGTGTTCTACTCGTGCAACAGATCTACATATAGACACGGATCTGATACCACTGTAGGGGTTCGTAGCATGGAAAACAAAAAAATTCTACCCCATGAACACACAATCAAGATCTAATCTATGATCAAGCCAAGATCTATCTACTAGATCGGTGCAACAAGTTGATAGAGTACTAACCCTCGAAGATCCAAAGCGGTTAACAAGAGCAGATTCTCATGGGTGACGTAGTCGTTCATGTGCCGATCTCAAGATCGCGTAGATGATCCTTCCGGCGCCGCGTTCCGGCAGCGCTCCCGCATTCGGTCACACGTACGGTACTCGATGAAGACCTTCCTCTCCCTTGTTCCAGTAGGCAGCGGAGGTTGTAGCTCTCTCCTCGCGATTCCGGCAGCACGACGACGTGGTATTGGAAGTAGAGGGGAGATCCCGCAGGGCTTCGCCTAAGCTGGAGCGAGTATGGTGGAGTAGAGGGAGCCCCGGTGATCTAGGGTTTAGAGGGCCGAGGTTTAGAGGTATCTAGAAACTAGAGTTTAGCTAGTCAGTAGCGGTTTAGAGGAGATCTAGATTGGTCGCAACTAGAGAGGGGGGCGGCGGCCAACCTAGGGTTTCTTGGGCGTCTAGGGCAAGGGGGTACCTTGGGGTGTGCCCATACCCCTCCTTATATAGGTGGGGGGGCATCCAAGGGTGTTCCCAACCCAGGTGGAAACCCTCCCTAATTCAGAAACCCTCCCTAACTCGGAAACCATGATGGGATTTGACTTTTTCAAACTGCCTTTTTGACTTTCAAATTTGAGTTTGATTTCTCTCTTCCAAGTATCCAGCCAAGTGACCTAGGACATGGTGCAACCATTACACTTTGTCATGACACATCCATGTACCCTTCCCCTTCCGAATCGGTGAACCTTCTAGACCCTTCTAGAACATTCCGGTGAAAACACCGAAATCATTCCCGAACTCCGAAATTGGACTTTCCTTATATGAATCTTATTCTCCAGACCATTTCGGATCTCCACGTGATATCCTGGATCCCATCCGAGACTCCGAACAACATTCGGTCTCTTTATTCACATTCCATATCTGCTAAACAACATCGAATCCTTAAGTGTGTCTCCCTATGGTTCGTGAATTATACAGACATGGTCGAGAATCTTCTCCGATCAATAACCAATAGAGGAATCTGGAAATTCATATGGCTCCCACATATTTATACGATTACTTCGTGATCGAATGAACCATTTACATGCGATACAAATTTCCCTTTGTCTCACGATACTTTACTTATCCGAGGTTTGATCGTCGGTATCTCTGCATACCTAGTTCAACCTCGTTACCAATAAGTAATCTTTTCTCGTTCCCATGATATGTGATACCTTGTGAGCCAGTCACATGCTTTCAAGCTAATTGGATGACATTCCACCGAGAGGGCCCAGAGTATATCTATCCGTCATATGGATGGACAAATCCCAATCTTGATCCATGTGCCTCAACACATACTTTCCCGAACACTCAATGCCACCTTTATAGCCACCCAGTTACGGTGTGGTGTTTGATGTCATCAAAGCATCCTTTCGGTGATGGTGATTAGCATGATCTCATGGTCGAAGGAATTAGGTTACTATGTATCAGAAAGCTTATAGCAAGTGAACTATTGTAGCATCCCGGATAAAACCACTATTAGAAAATCGCCTGTCTTTATCCTTATGCATCATCATGCATATTTTGTCTCGAAACTATTTTATAAAACCCTATATTGTTTTCGACATTACGTCTCCTCTTTTATTCAAATTATATTTTCTTGTTGTTTCAATCGTGTAAAACTAGTTAAAAACTGATTTAAACAAAACAAAGGAAACAAAAATAAAATGTTTTAAATAAATATTAAAACCTAGACCTAAACCAGCCAGGCCCAAAGGCCCAGCCGGTTGAAACCCTAACTAACCTAGATCCCCTCCACCCCAAACCCTATCCCTATCTACCCTGACCCAACCACTCCACCACCGCCACTCCCCTGGACCCCGACTCCAACTCCACTCCACACGTCGCCCGCGTCTCTGGCTCAACACACACGCGCAACACGCACCACCCCCACCCCGTCACGTTTCCCATGCTCCCATCGATTGAAACCAACCTCCCTCCCTCCCTAGCAATCCCGCACCTGACCCCGCTCCTGTCTCGCGGTCGACCGCGCGCCTCCCACCTCGCGAACCCGACATCCCCGCAATCGATATCCTTCCTCCTCGTCGCGGTTCCGCCACCTCCGGCCGCCAGGAGCCCCCATGCCATCCAAGGTCGTCGCCTGCCACCTGCTGCCGCGTCCGCCGCCAGGGGCCCCTTCATGCGCCCCTCACCGCCCCTCTGCCGAGATCGCCCGCAGGTGCGGCCCCTCTGCTGTCCGCGCTCGGTCCCCGGCGCCCCGTGACCTCGCCCGCATCTTCCTGCCGCGACCCCCTTCCTCCCGCAACCTCCCCTGCAGCGCCTGACCTCCTTCGCAGGACCCCGCCGCCGCCAGGGACCTCTCCTCCCTTTGTTCGTCAGCCTCCCCAGCGAGCCATCGTCGACCGCCTCCTCCACCCCGCCCGCGAGAACGCCGACTACGGCCGCCTCGATCGAGTCATTGTCGCCATCCCTAACCGCATGTGCCCCTGGCTGTCCCAACCCGGCGCTCAGCGACGTTGCGCCCTCTGTCTCTCCGCTGTTTGCTCCTGCCGTCCTCGACCGCCGTTCGCTGCCGCGTGCGTCCTCAGCAGCAAGCGGTCCTCCCCAGCGCCGTTCCTCTCTGGCCGCGGGCCCGCTCGCATCCTGCTGCTTCGAGACGATCCTACGAGTGCTCCTCTGCTTCCCTGTGATGTCGCCGCTTTGTGCTTCTATTGCTGAATGGGAGCATCCCGTTTCGCATCGGTGTATCACGAGTATCTTGTACGTTGGCATTGGTGGCCTGTCGTGGACAGGATATTCACTGTCCTGGCCCCAATATGTGGAGATGTTGCTGTCAAAGACAAGGCGAGCGATGTACCGTGGAGCGTCATGACCTTCCGAAGATAGTTGATTAAAGTTTGATGTGTCAAGGCATCCTTGTTGACAAGCAACCCGAGTCCGACACCGACAATCGAAGTGGGAACCCCAAGTACTCCATCATGGTAACCGGAGGCGATGTCGTCGGACCGGCAAGATCTTCCTCGTGGATTTTGGAACCCCATCCTCGAATTCGAAGCTCAAACCCGTCGTCCTCCGAAACCCTCAAGATCGTCGAACCCCCATGTGTGACCCCTATCTTATCCGCCCGTATTTTGTAATATAACATCTATCTTGTTGCATAATTAAATTGTCATGCTTGCATCCATATTGTGGGTGTTTGGGGTGTTTCGACGATTCACCTAAATTAAATATGGAGGCCATATGCAGGCAAATCTAGCCTTATATTGGCCCCATTTAAATTTGTGTAGCAAACCGATGCCATATTTTGCCTTGTTATGATAACATTTAAATTGCGGGGTGTCTAAATAACTTGAACCATATAATTAATTGTCGGGGCTCCGGTTCCGCTTAATATGACCTAATTGCATCGCACCTTTGCCATGTCATACATCATACATGCATCATGCCGATCTTCTACCATAATATTAAATAGTGCATCCGGTGTTTGTGCTAGTGCTTTGCCTCTTCACGGGTTAGGCCGATGAGTTGATGCGAGTGTTGACCCGATCTTCGGATGACCCTTCGGTGCTGTTTTCAGGCGAGCAATCTCCCCCTTTCTACATATCTTACTTTCATAGTATTTATTCCCTCCCGTTGATCTATTGCTATCTGTGTTGCGATGCTCTAGTTTCCGTACCAGTGATATCCCTTGCAGCCTCATATTGCCTTGGACACATCCTATTACCTGTTGTTTGGTAGATAGTTGGACTTACGTGTCGTAGTCGCTTGCTCAAGTGTTGTTGCGTGTCGTCAAGCACCACAGTTGTTGGAAGACTGCCATATGCTTTATGTTGGAGATGATTATAACTTTAATTACAGTTTAATAACTAAAATTGAAGTAGGTAAATAATGCAGAGGCATAGGTGGGCAATAGATGTTATTTGGTTTTTAACCGTCCACTTGTGTCCCGTAGGACCCCGAGTATTTGATACCTGTTCTTTGAATATTCGCACTATCCGCATGTGGGCCCATGAATCCCCTTAGCATGAGCTGGAGTCATATCTTATTTCTTGGGGCCACAAAGTAGTTTGGGGCTTTATTACTATCCTGTACTTATGCCATGCTTTACTGCTTTATTTATGTTTGCGCGTGGAGCGCCTGTACTGTTTTGGAACCCCGTGCCACGTTTTCGCGGTATCGACAAGCCCAGTCACACTTTCGGGTTCCCAGTCGTTTACAGTCGTCGTCACAAACCTCTGGGTCCGTCTCGGAGCCGGCCAACTTCGTAGCGGGTAGCTTGGTGGGGTGGCCCCCTGAAATATTATATGAATCTTGTGATTTCTTTGTCGTGATGCCTCGTTGGGTTTTCATTTGGTTTTTCCGAGTTTGATCGTGCGTGTGTTGCTATTTGTGCCCCCCTGCAGGGTAAAACTTTCTGAAAGCCGTGTCCGCGGTTATGGACGACTTGGAGCACAGTATCTCGATCATAGACAACTATAACTAAAGTAGTGCTATAAATTTGACTTTATAATGACTAGTAATTAGCTTCACTCTAATGGAATGGCTAAATAAAAGTGCCAACAATTGCTGGTTTGGGTTGTCGCCTGTTACCATTGTATCTGACTAATAAGTATTGCAACTACAACGGAATGGCTAAATAAAAGAACCAACAACTGTTGGGTTTTGGGATGCCTCACCTATATGTATCTGACTAGTAAGTACTACAACTACAATGGAATGGTCAACTAAAAGTGCCCACTGCTTATTATATCAGGATGACTATCGATACCTGACTAGTAATTGCTGCAAGATAACTAAATAAATAAAACTGCCAACTGTGTGAGTTCCTCGGTTGACTTCCTCGTTTGGTCTCGAGGGGGAAATACCAGGATGGGTATGTTTGGTGATAGTTTCAGGTTGGATCTGAATAGGTATTTCTTATCCCTATCAGATAGCCGCCAGCTGTATTGAGTCTCTATAGGTTGTTTAGTGCATGCTGCGCTGCCGCTTCAGTCCACCATACCTATGTAGGCGAGGACCGCCGAATTCTAGTCTCGCCGTGTACTGGCCTCAGTACTGACCGCTCTCTTTTTCCTTCGCCCTTTGTCGGCACCCCTTTTGTTAAGCAGGTTTTGAGATCGATGTCGTTAGCAGGGTTACCCTTTCGGCTTGGCCTGGGCAGGGTTATGGACGCCATTGGTTATTCTTCAGGGCTCTTAGCTCAGTTTGCATCTTGTTCGTACGCAGACGCTGTATCGTTTTAAAGATGATTTGGATCTTTGTATTGTATATCTGTATTCTTGACTCTTTGAGTCATTGTTGTATATATCTGTTCTGTGGGTCCCATCGTGGACTATTGTGTAATGATATTACTTCGTTTTCCACCCGCACGAAAGTGCCTGGTGGGCACCTTTGAATCGTTTCTATGCGGGTTTGGCGGGAATCGCTAAAACTTGCATAGGGTCGATTCTGAGGGTGTTACAGAGTGGTATCAGAGCTCAACAGTTGTGATACCCCACTGGTCCAGCCTGTAGGATAACCTAGCCAACGGCCATTTTATAGTGTCAAAACTATTTTGGAAAATCGGTTAGATAGATCTGATTAGGTCTGCTTTTACTCCTTATCCCTCTGCTATTCTCTTCTTACCTCAACGTGTTTTGAATCTGCTCTCTTATCTTTTCTTCGAGTTCAGGAATTCTCGTGGTTGGGTTTCCGTCGTACCTTCAGGGTTTCGCTTCCACCTCTTGTAACGGTGCTTCGACATCCGGTCTTCATGCTATCTGATGAATCTTTCATATGGTGTACCTTTCAGTGGACCCAAAAATCCACTAAAAATTTTCTTTGTATCTTCCGGTGTTCTCCGACACGATCATCTACATCAGATCTGATGAGTACCTGCATTCCCTTTGTTTTATGAACCTTGCTTGTCGAGATCTACAATCTGAATTCCGAGAGTTGGTTGCATAATTTCCTATTCATGTGCAGAGTAATGCTTTGGGTGCGCGATGGACTGATCACCATCCGACTACTCATCATTCGCTCTTGCACATTGAATGGTGAATCGATGCAGTTATGCTCCTTCCGTGGAAGTTAGAGGTGGCCTTACCCTTTTGAGACCTTTACCTTCGTCTTTGTTTCTCCGGAGTGTTCTCTCGATGAATGTGAGAAATAATCCTTGTTAGTGGTGTCGCGAGGATCTACATTAAGCGAGAAGATTCAGAGCGTCGGCCTTCTTCCCTGTACCATGAGGCGGATCTCGAGGGCGAGATCCATTGTTAGTGGTGTCGAATTGTAGCATCCCGGATAAAACCACTATTAGAAAATCGCCTGTCTTTATCCTTATGCATCATCATCGCATCATCATGCATATTTTGTCTCGAAACTATTTTATAAAACCCTATATTGTTTTCGACATTACATCTCCTCTTTTATTCAAATTATATTCTCTTGTTGTTTCAATCGTGTAAAACTAGTTAAAAAGTGATTTAAACAAAACAAAGGAAACAAAAATAAAATGTTTTAAATAAATATTAAAACCTAGACCTAAACCAGCCAGGCCCAAAGGCCCAGACGGTTGAAACAGTAACTAACCCTAGATCCCCTCCACCCCAAACCCTATCCCTATCTACCCTGACCCAACCACTCCACCGCCGCCACTCCCCTGGACCCCGACTCCAACTCCACTCCACACATCGCCCGCGTCTCTAGCTCAACACACACACGCAACACGCACCACCCCCACCCCGTCACGTTTCCCACGCTCCCATCGATCGAAACCAACCTCCCTCCCTCCCCAGCAATCCCGCACCCGAGCCCGCTCCTGTCTCGCGGTCGACCGTGCGCCTCCCACCTCGCGAACCCGACACCCCCGCAATCGATATCCTTCCTCCTCGTCGCGGTTCCGCCACCTCCGGCCGCTAGGATCCCCCATGTCGTCCAAGGTCGTCGCCCGCCACCTGCGGCCGCGTCCGCCGCCAGGGGGCCCTTCATGCGCCCCTCACCGCCCCTCTGCCGTGATCGCCCGCAGGTGCGGCCCCTCTGCCGTCAGCGCTTGGTCCCCGCCGACCAGCGCCTCCCCGACGCCCCGTGACCTCGTCCGCATCTTCCTGTCGTGACCCCCTTCCTCCCGCAACCTCCCCTGCAGCGCCCGACCTCCTTCGCAGGACCCCGCCGCCGCCAGGGCCCTCTCCTCCCTCTGTTCGTCGGCCTCCCCAGCAAGCCATCCTTGACCGCCTCCTCCACCCCGCCCGCGAGAATGCCGACTACGGCCGCCTCACTCGAGTCGTTGTCGCCATCCCTAACCGCCTGCGCCCCTGTCTGTCCCAACCCGGCGCTCAGCAACGCTGCGCCCTCTGTCTCTCCGCTGTTTGCTCCTGTCGTCCTCGACCGCCGTTCGCTGCCGCGTGCGTCCTCAGCAGCAAGCGGTCCTCGCCCAGCGCCGTTCCTCTCTGGCCGCGGGCCCGCTCGCGTCCTGCTGCTTCGAGACGAGCCTACGAGTGCTCCTCTGCTTCCCTGTGATGTCGCCGCTTTGTGCTTCTATTGCTGAATGGGAGCATCTGTAGGGTTTCGTAGCATGGAAAACAAAAAAATTCTATCGCATACAAACAAACAGGCCAAGATCTATCTACTAGATTGTAGCAACGAGTCGATGGAATAACTCATCCTCGTAGATTCCAAAGTGTTTAACGAGAGCGGATTCTCATGGGTGATGTAGTCGTACTCTTCCCGATCTCAAGATCGCGTAGACGATCCTTCCGGCGCTGCGTTCCGGCAGCGCTTCCGCAGTCGGTCACACGTTCGGTACTCGACGAAGACCTTCCTCTCCCATGTTCCAGCAGGCAGCGGAGGTTGTAGCACTCTCCTCGCGATTCCGGCAGCACAACGGCGTGGTACCGGAAGTAGAGGGGAGATCTCGCAGGGCTTCGCCTTAAGCCGGAGCGAGTATGGTGGACTATGAGAGAGCCCTCGACGATCTAGGGTTTAGACACGCCGAGGAGGGGGCAAGGCCGGCAGCTAGGGTTTGACCTAGGCGGCGGCGGCGAGTGCCCTAGGGCCGGCGGTGGCTATGGAGGCGACGGCGGCTTGGGGCTAGGGTTTAGAGGTAGGGAACTTGTGTGTCTAGGAGGGGAGCCCTGCCCCTCCTCTTATAGGTGGAGGGAGGCGCGCCAGGAGAGGGGAGTCCCTCCCCAACTCGGACCCAAGGTGGGCCGGCGGTGGAGGTGGAGGGACTCCTCCACAACTCGGATTCCACCTCCCCTACACTTCCCAAAACTAGCCGTTTGACTTTCAAATTGGCGTTTGACTTTTCAAACAAGGATTTGATTAAATCCTCTATTTTGTTCAGCGATGACACTTAGTACATGATGCAATCATATCAACTTGATATAACACATTCATGTACCCTTCCCCTCCGGAGTGCCGGACATTCCGGAACCTTCTAGAACATTCCCGATGAAAACACCGGAACCATTCCCCAACTCCGAAACAGGACTTTCCTTATATGAATCTTATTCTCCGGACCATTCCGGATCTCCTCGTGATATCCTGAATCCCATTCGAGACTCCGAACAACATTCGAACTCTTCCTCATCATTCCATAACTACTTAAACAACGTCGAATCCTTAAGTGTGTCTCCCTACGGTTCGTGAATTATGCGGACATGATCGAGACACTTCTCCGAACAATAACTAATAGAGGAATCTGTAAATTCATATGGCTCCCACATATTTTTACGATTACTTTGCTATCGAATGAACCACTTACATACGATACCAATTTCCCTTTGTCTCATGATAGTTTACTTATCCGAGGTTATGATCGTCGGTATCTCTGCATACCTAGTTCAACCTCGTTACCGATAAGTACTCTTTTCTCGTTCCCGTGATATGTGATCCCTTGTGAGCCAGTCACATGCTTGCAAGCTAATTGGATGACATTTCACCGAGAGGGCCCAGAGTATATCTATCTGTCATATGGATGGACAAATCCCACTCTTGATCCATGTGTTTCAACCAATACTTTCCGAACACTCAATGCCACCTTTATAGCCACCCAGTTACGGTGTGGTGTTTGATGTCATCAAAGCATCCATCCGGTAAAGGTGATATGCATGATCTCATGGTCGAAGGAATTAGGTTACTATGTATCAGAAAGCATATAGCAATTGAACTATTAAAATGACTTGATCTTTATGCTACGCTTATCTATAGGAGTATGTCCATCATATCATTCTTCTAACGATATGATCTTGTTGTTAATAATATCTCAATGTTCATGATAGGTAAACCACAATCATTTATTAACCAACAAGCTAGTGATGTATAGAGGCTTTACTAGGGACTTCAATTTAAGTATTAATGTTTCCTTGTTAATACTATTATAGCATGAATGTAAACATTTATCATAAACACAAAGATATAATAATAACTACATTTATTATTGCCTCTAGGGCATATCTCCAACAGCATCCCGTTTCGCATCGGTGTATCATGAGTATCTTGTACGTTGGTATTGGTGGCCTGTCGTGGACAGGATATTCACTGTCCTGGCCCCAATATGTGGAGATGTTGCTGTCAAAGACAAGGCGAGCGATGTACCGTGGAACGTCATGACCTTCCGAAGATAGTTGATTCAAGTTTGATGTGTCAAGGCATCCTTGTTGACAAGCAACCCGAGTCCGACACCGACAATCGAAGTGGGAACCCCAAGTACTCCGTCATGGTAACCGGAGGCGATGTCGTCGGACCGACAAGATCTTCCTCGTGGATTTTGGAACCCCATCCTCGAATTCGAAGCTCAAACCCGTCGTCCCCCGAAACCCTCAAGATCGTCGAACCCCCATGTGTGACCCCTATCTTATCCGCCCCTATTTTGTAATATAACATCTATCTTGTTGCATAATTAAATTGTCATGCTTGCATCCATATTGTGGGTGTTTGGGGGTGTTTCGACGATTCACCTAAATTAAATATGGAGGCCACATGTAGGCAAATCTAGCCTTATATTGGCCCCATTTAAATTTGTGTAGCGAACCGATGCCATATTTTGCCTTGTTAAGATAACATTTAAATTGTGGGGTGTCTAAATAACTTGAACCATATAATTAATTGTCGGGGCTCCGGTTCCGCTTAATATGACCTAATTGCATCGCACCTTTTCCATGTCATACATCATACATGCATCATGCCGATCTTCTGCCATAATATTAAATAGTGCATCCGGTGTTTGTGCTAGTGCTTTGCTTCTTCACGGGTTAGGCCGATGAGTTGATGCGAGTGTTGACCCGACCTTCGGATGACCCTTCGGTGTTGTTTTCAGGCGAGCAATCTCCCCCTTTCTACCTATCTTAATTTCATAGTATTTATTCCCTCCTGTTGATCTATTGCTAACTGTGTTGCGATGCTCTAGTTTCCGTACCCGTGATATCCCTTGCAGCCTCATATTGCCTTGGACACATCCTATTACCTATTGTTTGGTAGATAGTTGGACTTGCGTGTCGTAGTTGCTTGCTCAAGTGTTGTTGCGTGCCGTCAAGCACCACAGTTGTTGGAAGACTGCCATATGCTTTATGTTGGAGATGATTATAACTTTAATTACAGTTTAATAACTAAAATTGAAGTAGGTAAATAATGTAGAGGCACAGGTGGGCAATAGATGTTATTTGGTTTTTAACCGTCCACTTGTGTCCCGTAGGAGCCCGAGTATTTGATACCTGTTCTTTGAATATTCGCACTATCCGCATGTGGGCCCATGAATCCCCTTAGCATGAGCTGGAGTCATATCTTATTTCTTGGGGCCACAAAGTAGTTTGGGGCTTTATTACTATCCTGTACTTATGCCATGCTTTACTGCTTTATTTATGTTTGCGCGTGGAGCGCCTGTACTGTTTTGGAACCCCGTGCCACGTTTTCGCGGTATCGATAAGCCCAGTCACACTTTCGAGTTCCCAGTCGTTTACAGTCGTCGTCACAAACCTCTGGGTCCGTCTCGGAGCCGGCCAACTTCGTAGCGGGTAGCTTGGTGGGGTGGCCCCCTGAAATATTATATGAATCTTGCGATTTCTTTGTCGTGATGCCTCGTTGGGTTTTCATTTGGTTTTTCCGAGGTTGATCGTGCGTGTGTTGCTATTTGTGCCCCCCTGCAGGGTAAAACTTTCTGAAAGCCGTGTCCGCGGTTATGGACGACTTGGAGCACAGTATCTCGATCATAGACAACTATAACTAAAGTAGTGCTATAAATTTGACTTTATAATGACTATTAATTAGCTTCACTATAATGAAATGGCTAAATAAAAGTGCCAACAATTGCTGGTTTGGGTTGTCGCTTGTTACCATTGTATCTGACTAGTAAGTATTGCAACTACAACAAAATGGCTAAATAAAAGTACCATCAACTGCTGGGTTTTGGGATGCCTCACCTATATGTATCTGACTAGTAAGTACTACAACTACAATGGAATGGTCAACTAAAAGTGCCCACTGCTTATTATATCAGGATGACTATCGATATCTGACTAGTAATTGCTGCAACGATAACTAAATAAATAAAACTGCCAACTTTGTGAGTTCCTCGGTTGACTTCCTCGTTTGGTCTCGAGGGGGAAATACCAGGATGGGTATGTTTGGTGATAGTTTCAGGTTGGATCTGAATAGGTATTTCTTATCCCTATCTGATAGCCGCCAGCTGTATTGAGTCTCTATAGGTTGTTTAGTGCATGCTGCGCTGCCGCTTCAGTCCACCATACCTATGTAGGTGAGGACCGCCGAATTCTAGTCTCGCCGTGTACTGGCCTCAGTACTGACCGCTCTCTTTTTCCTTCGCCCTTTGTCGGCACCCCTTTTGTTAAGCAGGTTTTGAGATCGACGTCGTTAGCATGGTTACCCTTCCGGCTTGGCCTGGGCAGGGTTATGGGCGACATTGGTTATTCTTCAGGGCTCTTAGCTCAATTTGCATCTTATCCGTACTCGGACGCTATATCGTTTTAAAGATGTTTTGGATCTTTGTATTGTATATCTGTATTCTTGACTCTTTGAGTCATTGTTGTATATATCTGTTATGTGGGTCCCATCGTGGACTATTGTGTAATGATATTACTTCGTTTTCCACCCGCACGAAAGTGCCTGGTGGGCACCTTTGAATCGTTTCTATGCGGTTTTGGCGGGAATCGCTGAAACTTGCATAGGGTCGATTCTGAGGGTGTTACAACTATATTAAATGACTTGATCTTTATGCTATGCTTAACTATAAGAGTATGTCCATCACATCATTCTCCTAATGATATGACCCTGTTGTGAATAACATCTCTATGTTCATGATCAGGAAACCATGATCATATATTAACCAACAAGCTAGTTTAACAAGAGGCTTTACTAGGGACTCTTTTATGTTTACAAATCACACAAGCATTAATGTTTCCGGTTAATACAATTATAGCATGGTATGTAAACATTTATCATAAGCATGAACATAAGATAATAACCACTTTATTATTGCCTCTTGGTCATATCTCCAATAGCCTCGACGCGGTGGTTGCCTGGAGGACGGCGGGACTGGGGTGCCTCGGCGCAGTGGTCTCACGGAGGCGGTGCCCAACTCCGACTTTGTCTTGGCGGATATGGTGGGTTGGTGGTGGCGGTGGTGGTTGCTGAATGCAGAGTGGACGCGGGGGCTGCGGTCCGGCAGGGGGAACCGCGGGAGGCGGTAGCCAGGTGGTTTCCGTGCGGCATGTGGTGGCGGCAGTGTGCGGCGAGGCGGCACGGCTTCCTCGCCTTGGTGGATCAGCTTGTTCGGCTCGGGTATGGTGTTCTCCTCGCGAAAGCACTGCATCGACCTAGGTTGATGTCGGCGATGTCAGCGTCCGCGGATGTCGTTCTCCTTGTTGGAGGCATCATTGAGGAGATCCTTCACCCCCCTCGTTGTTTCGGATCACAAACTCTTCGGGTGAAAACCCGTGATGTGGTTTCTACCAGAGCGGGCATCGGCTACGCTACCGTCGTTTTCCCTCTTGGGGGTGATGTCTTTGATGGTTTGGTGCTCCGCTACTCGTTTTGAGCTTGTGTTGTTGATACGTCATAAACGTATCTATAATTTTTGATGCCCCATGCTTGTTTTGTGTTAACTTTGTTATGTTTTGTCTACACTTTGAGGTATTTTTATACATTTTCAGGAACTAACCTATTGACAAGATGTCGCAGTGCCAGTTGCCTGTTTTATGTTGTTTTTGTTTCAGAAACTCTAGTAAGGAAATATTCTCGGAATTAGACGGGACAAAAGCAAAAATTAATATTTTACCAGAAGAAACACGGAGTCCGAAGGGCAGCCGAAGTGGGGTCTCGAGGCGGCCACACCTGGTGGCTGCGCGGCAACAGGGCGCGCCAGCCCTAGGTGTGGGCCCCTCGGGCGCCCATCGACCTTGCCGCTTAACCTATAAAGTCACCCCGATGTAGAAACCCTAAGTACCCGATTAAAATTCTACGAAAGATTCCGTAGCCGCCGCCATCTCCATCCCTAGATCGGGGAGGGGATCTGAAGCTCTTCCCGGTACCCTGTCGGAGGGGAGAGATCATCCCGAAGGCCTTGTTCATCACCATGCCAGCCTTCGGAGTGATGTGTGAGTAGTTCACCCTTGGACTACGGGTCCATAGCAGTAGCTAGATGGGTGATTCTCCTCCTTTTTGCTACCATGTTTTAGATATTGTGAGCTCCGTTCATGATCAAGATCATCTTTATGTAATCCTACATGTTGTGTTTGCTGGGATCTTATGGATATTGAGTACTATGTTCAAGATTGATTATTGATTCTATCATGTTTGTGTTATTTGTGAACTTGCATGCTCTCCGTTGTTCGTAGATGTTTTGGCCAAGTAGATGCTTGCAACTCCAAGAGGGAGTATTTATGCTTGATAGTAGGTTCATGCCTCTAGTAAACTGGGAAAGTGGCAGAAATCTCTAAGGTTGTAGATGTGTTGTTGCTACTAGGGAGAAAACAACAATCCTTTGCCCAAGGGCAATTGTTTTGTTTACTTTACACACTTTGCTTAATGCAATTATCTGTTGCTTACAACTTAATACTAGAAGGGGTTCGGATGATAACCTGAAGGTGGATTATTAGTCATAGATGCAGTTGAATTACAGTCTATGTATTATGTTGTAATGCCCAAATGAATCTCATAGGAATCATCATGACTTGTACATGCATATTTATGCATTTTCAATCTATCATTGCCCAACTGTAATTTGTTGACCCAACATGCTATTTATCTTATGAAGAAACACCTCTAGTGAACTGTAGATCCCGGTCCATTTCTTTACCATTGATATTTCATCTACTGTTTACTTTTACTGTTTACTTTCAGCAATTACTATCTTTACGTTTAATTCTTTGTTTTCAGCAAACCAGTGAGCTTGACAACCTCACTGTAAGTTGGGGCAAAGTTCCGTGGTTGTGTTGTGCAGATTCCAAGTTGCTAGCAACACCTTGGAGTTGTTTCCTTAATCCTACTGGTTCGATAACCTTGATTTCATAACTGAGGGAAAACTTGCTGCTGTGCTCATCAAACCTTCCTCTTGGGATTCCCAACGAGGCTCAACAGTAACTGAGCCAGCATCAGCTCTGTAGTTGTTGCATCGTCGGCTAGGAGTGTGTGCGGTCTCGGGACCGGTGTGGTTGTCTGGGTGGCGGCGTTGTTGTCGTTGTGCGGGTGTTGGTGCTTCGAACCTAGTCGAGCTAGGTCACGTGGTTTTTGTCGGTTTTTTCCAAAAATTATCCTGTTTTTTTTTGGTTTGGTTCCCCTTTTAACCGGACTCGTGTGTTTATACGTTTGTATCATGTTTTGGCCGGTTTCACTTTCAAACCGGCCAATTTTCTTCTTCTAATAGAATATGCGGTGCTCCCGCCGGTTGCTCTAAAAAAACATGATTCGGGTGGTGTGAGTACCGAATACTAGTATCAGATTTCATGATGTTTCGCTGGTCTTGTTATTGGCGCTAGGTATTCAAGCTAAATATCGAGCAGTGGGTCTACAATACTAAGATGGATATCCAAAATGGCAAAACTGCATACATGTTGTTGATGTTGAAGTTCAATGTATTAGAAAATCAATGTTTTATGTTCGAAAATGGGCATTCAATTGTCTATTTGAGGGTTCTTAAAAGAATGTCCATTTGTGCATCGGTCACTTTGTCCATCCCAACATGATTTAGCATTCAACGTTAATATCAATTCTAGGAAGCAAAACACCAAAACATCCAAACCGAATATTGGCATTCAATTTCGGTATCAATCTCATGTGATATTCCTCATTTGAGCCAATAATGCAATGCCAAGCATGCATGTGAATGCGAACATCCAAATGGGAGGTAGCAAGCAAATCAATCGTCGGTTAATTATTTATAGAAATGGGTTACCTTTGCAGCTCATTGTTTTCATTTGTCATATGTACACTTTGATATCAGAAAAAAGCTACTAGGAAAAAGAAGATAACCCACACACGCGGCCACACGACCACGTACACCAATACAGGAGAGACCAGATCCGCAGAACTCTGTTTTTTTTCTTCTTCTACAAGCTTGGTCAATCCCAATAAAATTAAAGAAAAGGTCTTCAGAGATCAGAAATAGGATACGCATAAGCAACTATTGGTGCTTGCCCGTTAGCAGCAGTGCGTGCGTGGGTTGGAGCGTGACTTGACGCCGCCGAGCATCTGCGTCACCATCGCGATCCCGTTCTCCAGCCACTGGCCGTCCCCGGCCAACGGCCTCGCCGCCTCCGCGAGCACGCTGGAGATCTGTATCACGAACAAGAGTAGCAACACCACCTTCGCCATGTTCGCCGTCGCCGCCGCCATTGATGCCGTCGACTAGACGGTAGGAAGATGAGATCAAGAGAGGGATACGAAGAGCAGAGCAGTGCAGAGACGGAACAGAGAGGATGGAGTGCCCTGCTTTCGAGCTTCAAGTTGGGTTTTGTGATTTAGTCAGTCTTGCTGAGGTTACTCTGACCGGAGAACGCTCCGGCGAGCCCGTTTATTTATACATGCACGAAAAGCGACGTGGGTGTCTGGCTATAACTGTGGTGCACCATTCAAACGTAAATGAGGAACGGAGAATTCAGAATTCGTGCGTGCAGGACTCGTTCAAGTTCTTTCATGGGCTAGTTTCCAGCACTCGGGTTTTCTGGTCTCCCACGCGGGGTTTCGGTCTGAATCGATCAGCGGACGGTAACAGACGCTCACTCCCGGCTCTTGAACCGTTCAAATCCTGTTCGACTTGTACAACCGTAGTACGTACTACTAGGTACTAGCAGCAGTGGAAGAGTCGCAGAAACCTGCACTAGGGTAAAGGAATGCGTGCTTTTGAATCCTGAATTCTTGGGTTTCAGACTTTAAGTTAAGGTCGGTCAAACGGAAGAACACGAACACTATCTGTTCAACGAGAATACAAAATTCGACGGCTACATGGGGCTGGTCCTGGTCGTGAAAGGGAGGAAGCTAGGAAAGTATAGCATATATACCGTAGTCCTTGTTAATTTCGCAGCAAACGGGAACAGTCAGATCGATCAAGTATACCTAGTCAGGAGATAGCCCCGCGCTTCAGTTGGACGACCACCAAATGTAGTATCTTACAAAATACAAGTCAGAAACTTGAATGAAATTCAAGTCAGAAACTCGGGTTGAAGTAACTGTCGGAGATGATGTATGCGTGAGTGACGTTGACCGTAGGTAGTGGAGAGTTGATCAGCCATCTCCGGTACGAGCGGTCTGTTTGAGAAATCAACGGTGCTGACCATTTTATATGTCTCTGTCATCAAGAGGTCAAAACCCAAAAGGGTCGGAACCTGTCCAACACGAAAAGTACGAGGTGGGCTACAGGGCAATCGGAAGCAGTGACCCATTCTCCACACACAAACACAAACACAAACACAAACACACGTATGCGCATGCATATGTGCACCTAAAACCTCTCACCTATATAAACCAAGATCCACCCATGCAAATCTACCCAACTCAACTTCTCAAGTTAGAAGAAACAAATCCAGGGAGCTCTCAGAGTCACAGCAGCTGATCGATCACCGGACAAACGGAACCTGAAGCCAAGCCAACAACTAGAGGCGAAGAAAGAGACGACCCTTCTCCGACAGAAAACTCTGCTGTTCCCTGCTTGCACCGCAACAACAGCTATGGCGGCGACGATGAGGATGGCGTTGATGGTCGTGTTCTTGGTGCAGATGCTGAACGTCATGGCCGTCTCGGCGAGGACGCTGAAGGGGGACGGCAGCTGGCTGGACATCGGCGTCGGGACGGTGGTGGAGTTGCTCGGCGCCGTCAAGCAGTCGGGGTCCAACCCTCCCACGCACTGCTGCTAGCTGATTAAGCACGCAGCACATGTGGCGCATGCACAACCTGATGTACAGCATCAACAACCGCTAACTCCTGACCACTGTTTCTTCAATCGGAAGATGTAAAGACGCGATCGAGGCTGTGTTCTTCTTCATCCTCTAGGTTGCAGAGGAGAATAGCTAGCTAGGACCATTCTTTCGTTCTAGAGATCAGAGAGACCCGGAAGAAGGTCTAACTGTAAATCATGTCTTTTTTTAGGGGTGTAAATCATGTCTTGTGATGAGTAGTAAATTCGTTCATTCTTTCAAGCCATTTCTGATAGGCCGGTGTGTGTATCGCTTGGTTGTTTCGATCGATGTCAATGAACAATGGACAACCTTTGCTACTTCTTCCGACTCAAATTAGTTGATTTGGTCTTGTCTAAATTTGGATGTATCTAACACTAAAACAAGTAATTTGGGTATGAGGGAGTACTAATTGATGATGTCTTGTGACCGACTAGTACAACTATAGTACATACTACTACGTGTCAGCAGTGGAAGAGTCGCACAAATGTACCTGTCCTGGTTTCTGGTCGGTCAAACGCAACAACATAAGATTATTTTTTTGACGATGGAGGCCTTTAGCTGCAGCTCATCAAGACGAAATACCTTCGGGCCGCTCTCTGCTCTCGTGTGACCAACAGGAGGGGTCCCAGTTCTGGCGGACCATCCAAAACATTAAACACTTCATTCGCTAGGATGCTCACATCGTTGTGGGGAATAGTAGGGAAGTCATGTTTTGGCTAGACCCCTCGTTTACTGGGTGCTCCCCTTTGCCAAAAATTCCTAACCTTGTTCGCCATCTGCACAGACCCCACGATGTTAGTGACCGAAGCAGCTCGAGAGGGTCACTGGAACATCCCATTCCGGAGGACCTTCAACGACGCTGAGGTTGCTGACTTCATGAGGCTGCGGGGCTCCTTGTCCTTGTCCCTTTCAAAGGAGAGGAACAAGATATCATGGGGCCAGTCTTCCTTAGGAGTCTTCTCTGTTAGAGCTTCTCGGATAAAATTCCACAGAAATTTAGCAGTAAAACATGTGAACATAATGTGGGCACACATCTCCGATATACACACATAGCGGACACATCCCATTGCCCAGGCCATTACATTTCGACACCTCTACTCCCGAAGGAACGATCTCGCAGGAGTTGCCACAAGAAAATACGCAGGCTCATTGGTAGGGACGACTTACAAAGGTGCGTCGTCCAAGGTAACTCCAGACCCTGGAAGAGGGTCTTATAGGCCGAATTTTATTCTGAATTTTATTGGCCTTCTTGGCAAGCCCAATACCACGGAGAGTTCCTAGAGACGAAGGCAAACCGTACCGGTAGGAGGCGCCACCTCTTATGGTTGGTGTTTGCGGCCATTAAATGGACACTATGTAATATTCAGAATAAGATAGTGATAGAGCGGATCTCTTCTCGTCGGGCATCTGACTCTATGTTTTCTTTGCTTTCCTACCTACATCAGTGATACCCGCTGTCTAGGCAGAGGGACCGAGAGATCCTGGACGACATCTTGTAGGCACTTAGGACGTCGGTACAAAGCTTCTCGGCTCCTGCTAGTTCCACTGCAGCTTCCTAGAGGGCGCGCCTCTCCAGCCCCTCTTACTCTTTTATTTTTGTTTCCTTGGGCATGATGTGTTGTGGCCCCAGCGGACTCTCCTTTTTCTTTTCTCTTTTGATGTCTGGACGTTGATAACTTGGTCGTACTCTGTATGGTTGTGGCTTTATTTGTAAAGCGTGTGTAATGCCTATTTCGAGGAAGCAACTATTAGTGTTGGCCCGTTAGCAGCGGTGTGTGTATGGGTTGGAGTGTGACTTGACGCCGCCAAGCATCTGTGTCACCATCCTGATCCCGTTCTCCAGCCACTGGCCATCCCCCGCCAACGGCCTTGCTGCCGCCGCCGCGAGCACGCTGGAGATTTGTATCACGAGCAAGAACACCAGCACCACCTGTAGTTCATATCTGACCCACCTCCTACTGATTCAGCAGGAATTTGTCTTTTTCGTTAGGGATGGACGAAAAGGTTTGAGATCTTCCTATTGGGACATTGTCCATGTAAGATGGTTTAATATTTTTGAAAAATGGGGTGGTAGCATTTTGAATTAGCCATTTGGTGGTTGTTTCACAAAACCCCCGTTTTTTGCGCTCAGAAAATGAAAAATGGTTTTTTGGTGCGACGAAAAGAAAAACTTCCTCATACAACATTGTTTGTCATCCCATGATACATATGCATGGACAAATGGGCACATTATTAGAAATTATGCCTTTATTCTAGCCATAACATTGGTCATTTCACCCAAAAGCCAGGAAATCTCGAATAAGATAGGTCATTTTATGAAGGTTTTTTTAAAACATAATCAATATACCAAGTTTTATATTTTTGTTTGCAACTATATCACATAATATGACACCGCGCGAAGGTTTTATATTATTTGGATAATTTTTTAATTTCTTATGCCCGTTTTAAACTATATGTAATATTTTATGTTTCACTTAAACTTTATTTACAAATGTGTAATGTTTGAGTGTAGATAGGTAGATCTTATTTTTCTAGAAATTTTGATATATTATTTGTAGATCTTATTAGGTTGACGGCCCCGATTTTTGGCCGTCAGCGTAGGCTCTGGCCATCGGCGTTTCACTCCATTCATGTAGTGATGTATGCATGGGTGATGTTGACCGTAGGTTGTGGAGAGTTGATCATCCATCTTCGGTGCTGTCTGTTTGAGAAATCAACGGTGCTGACCATTTTGTATGTGCCTGTCAAAAGGTCAAAACCCAAAAGGGTTGGAACATGTCCAACACGAAAAGTACGAGGTGTGGCGATCGGAAGCAGTGACCGATTCTCCGCACACGTATGCGCATGCATATGTGATGTGCACTTATCCCATCTATATAAACCAAGACCCACCGTGCAAATCTACCCATCTCAGTTTAGCACAAACGAACCAAGCTCTCAAAGCCACAGCATCTGATCATCGTACAACTGAACCTGAGGCTAAAGACGAAGAAGCGAGAGGCAACCTTTCTCCTGTAGAAAACTCTGCGCTGTCCCCTACCCGGACCGCAACAACAGCGATGGCGGCGACCGCGACGGCGATGATGATGAGGATGGTGCTGTTGGTCCTGTTACTGGTGCAGATGTTGAACGTCATGGCCGTCTCGGCGAGGACGTTGAAAGGGGACGGCAGCTGGCTGGAGATCGGCGTCGGGACGGTGGTGGAGTTGCTCGGCGCCGTCAAGCAGTCAGGGTCCAACCCTCCCACGCACTGCTGCTAATTAAGCCGCAGCACATGTGGAACACAACCTGATGTACAGCATCAACCCCTAACTGCTGACCGTTGTTTCTTTAAGCGCAAGATGTAAAGACGCGATTGAGGACCATTCTTTTGTTATAGAGATCAAAGAGACCCGGAAGAAGGTCTAACTGTAAATCATGTCTAGTGATGAGTAGTAAATTCGTTCATTCTTTGAAGGCATATTTGATAGGCCGGTGTGTATCGCTTGTTTGTTTCGATCGATGTCAATGAACTATGAACAATCTTTGCTACTAATTAATCATGTCTTTTGACCGACTAGTACAACCGTAGCAGCAGTGGAAAGAGTCGCACAAACGTACTTGCACTGGTTTCAGGTCGGTCAAACGCAACAACAACAAGAATATTAATTGTTCATCCAGAATCTGAAATTCCATGGCTATATGGGGTTGATTGTCATGGTGGTGGCACGGCATATATTATGGATAGGTTAAAGTATGGGGCCAATGAATGTTAGAGGGATCCGGGGAGGGACTACACTCGATTGACTAATAAGTAGATTTTTGTGTCTCCTCTTAAGAGTTACAAGTGCTCCTAGAGCTGTATCATAGAGAAGAACAAAACTGCTACACGAGTCCTTCGGTGTCAAATGAATCGATCCCCCTATCAGAAGCCCGTGCTCCTCCTTATAAAGGGATTCCTTGGTTCCTTCTTCGAATATGCTTGTCCCAAAGTAGTAACTCGGCGAACTCCTTTCCGTGTCCCCCTTCTATCGGCGGCAAAGTCCCATAGGCCCTCACATGTGTGCCTCGTGCTTCCTCACTATCACCTCCGTGACGCTTGTCTGCCCCTCTGCAGCTCTGCTCTTTGTCCTTAGCGCTTGGCTCTGTGTAGATTCCTCCTAGACAGCAACTAGGGTTTGACTTTAGGCTCCTCCTTCTCCTGCAAGTTTCACGTTACTCGGCCTCATCTCGCATAATTCGGCCCGGCCTTCACCTGCATACAAGTCAATCAACCTTATTCAGTCGACTTAGCTTACACGTCGGCCGAGTAATGTGTTAATCACTTTATATTTGCCAAGCCTCGGCTTACCTCGGTCGGATCTTGCATGATTCGGCCGACTCAGCTTGTAATTCGTCTTAAGGTAAGGGAGACTCCTTTCTTCTTTCCCCTTCTTTGACCCTACCCGGGGTCATTCCCCCCAACATTAGTCCCCGAAGCTGGTGCGGTCCGGCTGGAAACCTCGGCCGGGCCACATCAATTTCTAGACATTTATTCTTTCTCACTTTCTGTCCGAGGTATTTCGTAGCCGACGTTCTTTTTCTATTATCCTCTTCATCATCTCCTCCTTTTCCCGCTATGAACTACGTTCCAAGGTGTTTTCTCTTGTTCGGGGTATTTGCTTAGCTTCCTGAGTAAGCCTCGTCCTACGTGTACCAATCATCATTGTTCCCTAGTTTTTTGTTCCTCTATAGTGTTTACTGACATGCTACAGTGATTACTGCGGCCGTCGCGTCGGCGCAGCGACGCCTCGAGTACCGCAATAGTGATACGGCCCGATCTCCTCCCGCGCCATGTGGCCTTCGCTGTGGCTCCACTACCTGCGCGTGGTTATGCGATACACGCGATTATGCAGTTAACGTGGCATAGCCACGATCCCACTATGGCTTACCCTATGCGGTTATAAAGAGGGGAGCGGGGGTAGACTGAATCACTTTTCCCCTTCCTACTCCCTTCGTCTTCTTCCTCGCGCTGCCGCCACCGTTCGTGTTCCAGTGGTCGCGCCACCGCCGCTCCCCCTCGACGGACACGCTGCGGCTTTCTGGCTCCTGCGACCCCGCCGCAGCGCCTCCGCTTTTGTGTTCTCGTCGGTGAGTTTCTCTACTGCGTCGCCACTGGGTTCCTGCGTTAGGCGTTCTTCTAGTTTTCCTCATTTTCCTGCGGCAGTTCTTTCTTTGTTCCGCCGCCGCTTCCGCCACCGTCGCGACGGGGCCCTGCACCTCCAGGCCTCTCCCCTCTGCTAGTTACTCTTCGGCTGATTCCTCCGACGAGCCCATGTCTAGCTCTGCCAGCGGTGCTCTCGCCGGGGAAGAAGACTTTGCGGCGGGTCCGGAACGTGGTTCCTGGCAAGGTTCCACTGTTACCCGCCGGGAGGTCGAGTGGCTAATCAAGTCTCGCTGAATCCTTGCCGAGGTAAGTTGTCTCTTACCCGGCAAAGAATCCTCTCCAGTACTTAATGAGGGTGAGTTCGTGGTGTTTATGTCCCACTTTGCTCGCGGATTCGGCCTCCCTCTTAGTGACTTTGCTAGGAGCTTCTTAGATTACTTCGGCCTTCAGCCGCATCACCTGCCGGCTAACGCCATAGCTTCTCTGTCGGCCTTTATCTCGGCTTCGGAAGGGCACTTCGGCCTCTGGCCTTCTGTAGATGTTTGGTCCAAATTCTTTCAGATCCGAGCTAACGTGGTGCCGGATAAATCTCTTCATCCTTCTAAGAAATCTCTCACCCAATGCGGGGCTGCCTCTATTACACCTCGAAAAAACTCCGTGTTCCCCCGCGTTGCAGTTCTCGAATCTTGTAAGAAGTGGCATAGATCATTTTTCTATGTCAAGAACGCTGGGAAAGAAGAAAAGATTCGGCTCCCCGCTTTCTCTATCGGTCCTCCCTCAAAGAAGAACTGGATCTATAATCCGAGGAAGACCCATGCTCTTGCCGAGGCATTCGAGCTCCGGCTTAAGGAACTGACTCGTGCTGGGCTCCGAGGTGAAGACTTGATGACTGCATTTGTTAGCAGCCACATCTGCCCCTTCCAGCTTCGCTCCCACAAGCTCTACTATATGAGTGGTCCCTTGGATCCCAATCGTGTTTCTACGGTTGATCTTGATAATTATCAAATCTATAAATGTGTCCGGGCTATTTTTAAGACCGAGTTGCCCGAGGAATGGACTTGGGGACTGTGGCCATTTTCTCGCGGGAATCCTCCCCCTCAGGTAAATTAAACACTGGTGTTTTCTTCCGAGTTGTTGTTCCATTGTTCTTTCGCTAACCCTCATCCACTTTTCTCGCAGAGGTTTGCGGAGCAGAAGACAGAAGATGCCGAGGTTTTGGCTCTTCCTTGGACTGCTGACCGCAACACCCCGGATAATGGAGAGCCTGATCCGGAGGAGTTTGTCCCCAAGTAGGTGTTGCTCCTGTTCGTCCCCGGAGCAAGACCTCGGCCCGTGCAGACGAAGGTGATTCGGACGACATCCAAATTCTTGAGGTAGTTGTCGTAGTGCCTATCTCTTACGCATTTCCGGCTCCTTCTTTCCCAGCTAATCGAGCTGGCCAGGTGCACGACATCGAGCCTCTTGCTTCCGAAGCTCCTGTAGCTTCTAAGAAGCGCACTGCTTCGACGGACCCTTCCGATGCTGCCCCCAAGAAGCGGACCAAGAAATCTTCTCAGCACATTTCGAGGCATAAGACTATGCCTGGGGTTGCTGGGTAAGTTTCCCTTTATGTTTTCATTTGTATTTCTTATTTCTCTCTTTCTATTTTTAAACTAATTTCTACCTTCTTTGCAGAGCTCCACTTTCTGCAAAGCCGAGCGGTCCGAGTACGACATCTCGTACTACTCGTCTGCCTTCACCCTCTCCTCCGGAGGATGTTCGCGTTCCCGGTCCTCCCCATGATGATTCTCCTCCCAGGCCGACTAATGTATCACCTCGACAAGATGAGCCCACTGCTCCCCCCGTTGTTGTCGATGATACCCCTACGCTGGTTCACCCGGCCGACTCTGCTACCCCCTTAAGGCTCCCGAGGTTTCCGCCAACGATCCTGTGACCACCGCAGTTCCGGCTCCTGCTCCAATTCGCACTGAAGATACCACTACCTCGGCCCCTTCGGAGACTGTTGTTCCTCCTGCCGCCAAGGATGTGTCCCCCAGTACTGAAGTTGATCCTCCTGCCGAAGTCTCTATGAAGAGCAAGAAAGTTGTTATCACTAAATCCTTGCCCTCTTAGAAGGGACCAACAAGCTCTTCTCAACCCAACATTGCTGATATACTTTGTAAAGGAGCTTCCACCGCTAAACCCGGTGTCGCCCTTTCTACCGACACTCAGCTTACCCTTCATAAGAGTCTGGCAGCGGCGACAGTTACACAATAATCCCGAGGTAAATTGTTGACCCGTACTGAGAGCGGGAACATCCTCGGCTCACTGGTGGAGTATGCCAATAACTGGAATGCCGTCGATCAACTTGAAGGCAATCCGAGTAGCCAACCGTTTCAGCTTTCCGACATCAGCAGTCGCTTGCATATGGCTGCGAAGATTGTCCTTGAAAGTGATAAGATGAATGAGATAAGCGCCTTCGTTGATCCTTTGTCTATTATTCAGATGATACTATACACATACTAGTCCCCAAAGCTTGCAAGTGGATGATTTGTTATTCGTTTAGAACTTCAACCTGTTTTCAAATACATTACTTGCTAAGTCAATTTTCTTAGTGATTCGGATTAACCGTGGTCTAGAATATCCAACCATCCATCTTCGAGTAAAGTATTATTTGATTCGGGTCTATCTTATTTTTGGACATCCAGCCATCTAGATCCGAATATCTAGCCACCTAGATTCGAGTCAAGTTTTATTTGATTCGGATCTATTTTTTTTCGAATATCTAACCACCTAGATCCGCATCAAGTTTTGCTTGATTCGGATCTGTTTTATTTTTTGAATATCCATCCACCTAGATCCAAGACAAGTTTTATTTGATTCGGATCTGTTTTACTTTTGAATATCCAGCCACCTAGATCCGAGTCATGTTTTATTTGATTCGGATATGTTTTACTTTTGAATATCCAGCCACCTAGATCCGAGTCAAGTTTTACTTGATTCGGATCTATTTTATCTTCTGTAACTTGTTGTTGTATTCAGGTTGCCCATGATCGGCGGACAGCTGAATTTCAAAGGTTGCTCTTTGCGCACAAGAAACTTCAAGATAAGTTTGAGCAAATTGTCCCTGTTGTGAAAAAAACTGGTAAACTATCTGGTTTGTTTAGTTTTTCTTACCGTTGTAAAAGATTTAATTGTTGTACCAACCTCCTTGCTGTTATGTAGCTAGTGTCAACAATCTGAATACCCGTCTTACCAAGAAAGTTGGTACTCTTGAAGGTTATTAACTCCTTTTGCCTTTTAATTTGTCGACTTTTTGTTTGAGGTAAATCTTGGGTTTCTTATGACCTTCCGGTTTTGGTATAGCCGAGTTACGAACACTTGCAGCGTCGCATCAAGAATGCATATCTATGTCTGATATGATGCTGCATTTTTTAGAACAAGTTGTCGCTCATTCAGCGCAACTCAAGGAAAAGGCTGACGAGATAACCCGGTTACTCGTCGAGGTTGAATCTCTTAAGCTTTCCCAGAAGTCTGAGTTAGAGAAGGTTGATCAAGAGTTCTCTGAAGAAAAGAACCGACTAAGTCTGCAGCTGCAGAAAGGCAAGGAACTTATTGATGCTGCCGAATTAAAGAACCAGGCGATGAGCGAGGAAATCACTCGTTTTGAGAAGAGTAGGACCGATTGGTCCCGGGATCTCCAGAAAATGCTGACTTACATCCATCGTAAGTTTTTGTCTCTCATCAAGTTATTCTTTCCTCCTGCTTATCTCAACTTATATGACGTCCTTTCATGTAGATCATTTCCCAGAAGCCAAACCTGTCAGCTCCAAGGCTGTGATTTCTGCTCGCGAGCGCCGAGGTGTTCCCGTTGCTCCGAATCAAGAATATTCCATGGAAGACTTTCTGATTGCCGTTGGCGCTGCTATCGGACCAATGAAGATTATGGGAAAAGACTTGGTGCAAGCAGCTATTCGAGCCTACCATGTTCTCTGGCCGAATGAACCGGATATTGATGGAATCTCAGACTCAACTTAATCTCTGGAGGGAATCTGCTGGGAGGGTTGGTGCTGATATGATGCTTACAGTTGTTTTGTCATGGTACGAGGATCTCTCCCTCGATATTCTGATGAACTTGCGCACTGGCTCTCCCTGGATTGAGAACCCGGAGTTCGTTGCTCGCCGTCAAGCCCGTGCCTTCCAGCTTATCGAGTATGCTGACGTGCATCATTGGATCGAGGGGCTGAGTTTTCTTCCCAACCCGGCCGATGATGCCGAAGCTGAAGATGCATCTGGTGGTGATTCGGCTGATCAAGATGAATCGGAAGATGGCTCGGATAATGCCAATGATTCCAATGACAGCTCATATGGGGATGGTGACGCTCAATCGTCTTCCAAAGGAACTGAAGCTTCTCGAGCCCAAGGTGATGTCTCCCAGCAGCCAGACCTTGCCCCAGGAGTTACTAGGGCCTCCGTCGATGCCGAGGTAACCTCTGCAGAGGCCCAAACAACCTCGGAGCGCCCAGTTCCTAAGGATACACCTCTGAAGGAAGCCGAGGTCATTCTGACTGCGTCCGAGACACCCATGTCCGAAACTCCTGGTGCTGCTATTGTCCCTCCCACGGGTGATTCGGCCTCTGCCGATGTTTAGGCTCAGCAACTCTTATTTATTTAAGTCCCCGGTATGTCGGGTGTATGCTGTCTTTGAAACAGTTATCCGCCTTTTGGTACAATGTGAATCATTTTGCCTTTGGCCTCTGACGCCCTGGTAATTGTTGTTACTCTATCTAACTGATTTTATGTGAATTGTATCTTAGCTTTGCCAAACTTTAACTTCATAAATCCGGATCATATTTTTCATCCGACTGATATTCGTTTGGCATCCACCTTGTGTTTCTTATCTATTCCTGATTGTAGAACTGTTGGTTTTGCCATTTCTCCTTGAAGGATTATAAATTTTAAGCCCATATATTTCTTTAAACTGATGGCCTTACTACCTTTCTGAGGTATCTATTGGTAAAATGATATAGATAAGGTACTTTCGTCGTTATACCTCGAATTGCTGATGTTGTCATTCGTGTTACTATGATAGTACAAATTATTGGTTCTTTTCTTCGTGTTATTTCTCCGGTTGCCGAGGTAAGTTTATATCGCATTTGTGATTGATGACAGATTAGTCGGGGCAGTCCCCGAGTTATTGCTTGAATCACCGAACTTTTATACATATGCCAAAAACAACGGAGAATATGAGGCAGTCCCCGAGTTATTGGTCGGGTTGCCGAAGTTTCACACATGCTCAAAAATAAAAAAACAACATGAGGAAGTCCCCGAGTTATTGCCCGGGTCTCCGACGTTTCACGCATGGTTAAAAAATGACAACCACTTGGGGCAGTTTTCGAGTCATTGCTCGAGCTGGCAAAATTTCATACATAATTAAAAGTGATGAATAACATGAGGTAGTCCCCGAGTCACTGCTCGGTTGCCTAAGTGTGATACATAGTTCAAAATAAGGAATAACATGGGGCAGTCCCCGAGTCACTTTCAATACATGCTTGACACACTGATTTGGTGCATCACGTCACAACATGCAATACAGGGCTTCTAAGTGTAGAACGGACGAAATAAGGCTACGTTCCATGGTCTTTTTGATTCATCTCCGGCCTTGCTTGCCTTGTTCTTTTCTGGTGTTTGAGCGTCGATCAAGTAGTATGCATCATTCTGTAATGCTTTACTCACGATAAATGGTCCTTCCCATGGGGGTGAGAGCTTATGCATGCCGGCTGTGCGTTGCACTAGCCAAAGAACTAGAGCTCCTTCTTTAAAAACTCTTGGACTGACCTTTTTGCTATGATATCGTCTGAGCTCTTGCTGATAAGTAGCTGATCTTGATAATGCCAATTCTCTTGCTTCCTTTAGAAGGTCCACATCGTCTTGTCGTGATATTTCGTTTACCTCGGCACTTGTATATTGGGCCACTCTTGGCGAGTCATGCATTATGTCGGCTGGAAGTACAGCTTCTTCACCGTATACGATAAAGAACAGGGTATACCCCGTCGATCTATTTGGGGTGGTCCTGAGGCTCCACAGCACTGCTGGAAGTTCATCAATCCAGCATCCTGCCGACCTTTGCAGCGGTTCAATTAGCCGAGGTTTTATCCCTGACAATACTAGTCCATTTGATCTTTCTGCTTGCCCATTCGATGCCAGGTGAACCACCGAGGCAACATCGAGTCTTATGTGTTTCTCTTGGCAGAATCTAGCAAAAGCTCCTTCGGCGAAGTTTGTGCCATTATCCGTGATGATACTGTGTGGGTATCCATACCTCAAGATAATATCTTTGAGGAATTTCACCGCTGTGGGTCTGTCACATTTTCTTATTGGTTTTACTTCTATCCACTTTGTGAATTTGTCCACCATGACCAGAATATGAGTCATCCCGTCGCGAGCAGGCTTGAATGGACCTACCATATCCAAACACCACACAGAAAAGGGCCAAGTGATTGGTATTGTTTTTAACTCGGACGAAGGCAGATGTATCTTGCTGGCGTATCTCTGGCAAACGTTACACCTTGCTACCAAATCCTTTGCTTCCTTCAGCGCGGTTGGCCAATAAAATCCATGCCTAAATGCTTTGGCCACTAGGGCTCTGGACGAGGCGTGATGCCCACATTCTCCTTGATGTATATCCAAAAGGATTTTCTGCCCTTCTGTCGAGTCAACACATCGTTCTCGTACGTTTCTGACACTTCTCTTATAAATCTCATTATTTATGATCGTGTAGGCTTTTGCTCTTCTCACTATCTGCCTAGCCATGACCTCATCATTCGGCAAGATTTCCTCTTTAAGGAATGAGAATATGGGTTGTTCCCATGTCGGCGTGACTTTTTCCGGGAAAATTATGTTGACAATTTTCATAATTTCTGCCGACATAACATCTTTTGGCCTTTCCCTGTTCACTCGTAGGTCAGCCGAGTTAACCCTTAAATAATTCAGGTCATATTCTTTGTCAATTTCCATTGGGACACTTCCTTCTATCTGTTCTACCGAGATACGAATTGACTCGGATTCTGGCGAAGGTGTAATCGATGGTTTTCTCGGGTGTTCCAGAGCTATGCCTGGTGGAATTGACTGCCTAGTTGATCCGAGTTTTGACAGTGTATCCGCAGAATCATTTTCCGCCCGAGGTATGTGATGGAATTCACACCCATCAAAATAACCATTGATCTTCTGCACATGAAACATATACAGGGCCATATTCGCATCTAGTGCATCCCAATTCCCTGGTACTTGCTGTACTACGAGGTCTGAATCCCCGTAACATAGAATCCGACGTATGCCAATCTCTTTCGCCATTTTTAGGCCATGCACGAGTGCTTCATACTCGGCCACATTGTTAGATGCAGCGAAATGTATCTGTAGCACGTATTTCAACTAATCTTTTTTTGGTGAAGTCAGTACTATTCCTGCTCCTATCCCATTTCTTAACTTGGAACCGTCAAAATGCATCGTCCAATAGTTCGGATCTAGCAATGGGGGCTCATACTGTACCTCGGCCCAATCCACAAAGAAATCGGCCACTGCCTGAGACTTAAGTGCATCTCGCCTATCGAATTGCGGAGCATAAGGTGATAACTCAATTGCCCACTTTGCTATTCGGCCACTCGCATCTTTGTTGCTTAATATCTCGGCTATGGGTGCCTCACAAATCACTTTTATCGGATGTTCTTCGAAGTAGTGTTTGAGTTTTTTCGCCGACATGTATACTCCATAAGCCATCTTCTGGTAGTGCGGGTAGTTTTGCTTTGAGGCCGATAATACCTCACTTAGGTAATATACCGGTCTTTGTACAAACTTATCCTCTTTGTTCCGTTCCACAATAACTACCGCACTTACCACTCTGTTAGTATCTGCCACATAGAGTAGCATAGGCTTTTTTGATAATGGAGAAGCCAAAATCGGTGCCGTGACTAGCATCTTTTTAACTCATGAAATGCACTATCAGCCTGCGGTGTCTAGATGAACTTGTCGGATTTTTTTCATCAGTTGATATAGAGGTAATGCTTTTTCCCCTAGCCGACATACGAATCGACTTAGAGAGGCAAGGCACCCTGTAAATTTTTGTACATCGTTCAAGCACCTCGGCAATTCCATTCTTTCAACTGCTCGGATCTTAGTTGGATTTGCCTCTATACCTCGGCTGGATACGAGGAAACCGAGTAATTTTTTCAGCCGGCACACCAAAGGTACATTTTTCCGGATTAAGTTTCATTCAGAACCTTCTCAGGTTCACGAATGTCTGTTGAATATCTTCTAGGAGCATTTTGTTCTCTTTGGTTTTTATAACCACATCATCAACATATATTTGCACATTTTTCCCTATTTGGTCATGCAGACATTTTTGCATGCATCTTTGGTATGTTGCTCCTGCATTACGCAGGCCGAATGGCATGGTGCGATAGAAATAAGCCCCATACGGGGTGATAAACACAGTCTTTATTTGATCAGTCGGGTTTAACGGTATCTGGTGGAAACTAGAATATGCGTCTACAAATGATAACATCTCACACCCTGCGGTCGAATCAATGACTTGGTCTATCCTAGGGAAAGGAAAAGGATCTTTGGGACACGCCTTATTGAGGTTCGTGTAATCGATGCACATTTGCCATACGACGGCTACATTTGGGTCATTCTTTTTCTTTTCTACCAACACCGGATTTGATAGCCAATCCGGGTGAAGCACTTCCATAATAAACCCGGCTGCAAGAAGCCGAGCTATCTCATCACCTATTATCTTTCTCTTATCTTCGGCAAAGCGGCGGAGAGGTTGCTTCACCGGCCTTGCTCCTGGCCTTACATGCAAAGAGTGCTCAGCCAACTCCCTCGGTACACCTTGCAGGTCCTGTGTTAACCACGCAAAGATATCCCGATTCTCACGGAGGAATCTGGTGAGCTCGCTTTCCTATTTGGCATCTAGGATAGCACCAATCGTGATGGTGCGCTCTGGGAACTGATCAACAATCTGGATATTTTTCGTCTCTTTAGTCGGCTGGAAAGATAACTCCCATGTGGGTTGGCTAATTCCGACATATTGAGCTATGCCGACTGAGCCAGAGCTGCTACTTCCTGAATTCTTCTTTTCTCCCTTGCAATTACCAATGATTCAGCCAGGTTCGACCCGGCTGAAGCACATTCCATTGATTTTCTATAATCCCCAGCTACTGTTATTACCCCCTGAGGCCCTGGCATCTTCATTTTCAAGTAGGTAATGTGACAGCTGCTCATAAATTTAGCCAGTGTTGGCCGTCCGAGTAAAGCATGATATCAACTTTCTAGGTCCACTACCTCAAACTCTAGATTCTCGGCTCTACAATTCTCCCTTGTGCCGAATAACACATCTACTCGGACTTTCCCAATTGGCTCGCATGACAGCCCCGGAACTATCCCATGGAACGTGGTTCTTGTTGGTTGCAACATATTCTATGTTATTCCGAGTTTGTGCATTGTGTCTTTGTACATGATGTTGATACTACTTCCATTATCTATGAGTACTTTCGAGAACTTCACATTGATGCTAGGCCCGACAAATGTCGGATCCAGTACCAAGGCATACGACCCTGGATTTGGCATTATCTTCGGGTGATCGTTTATGCTCCAGGTTATCTCTTGATCGAACCATGGCATGTATCTCGGTACTGCCGGCATAACTGCATTCACTTCCATATGCCGGCGCTGTACACTCTGCTTATCTTGTTGTTCTGTTGTGAACACACAATATGATTGGTGATGCTCCTGTAATCATTGTGTCCATTGCTCCCGGGGTTTCCCCTTCCTTCTTGATTATGATTTACCACTTGGTGCACTGCATCTCTCCGGTCTGGGTTATCATACCTCGGAGGGGGTGGCGGTAACATTAGCTGTTGCGCATTCCCCCGGTTAACTGCGGCTGCTGTTGTTGATGTACTTGATGCAGAGGTGCTTGTATGCCCGCCGGGTTTCCCATTGCATTTTTCATCCAAGCGCATTGGCGAGTAGTGTGATTGACTGGTTTGGCCGGGTTAGGCATGTGGAATTTACACGGTTCATCCAGCATGGATTCAAATGTGTACTTTGGCCTCTCCTGCCATTGCTTCTTCTGTTCTTGCGTCCACTTCCTTTTCCCTTCATTCCTCGGTGTCCACTGCTGAGGACCATTCTTCTGTCGCTGATTGTTCCCATGACTTGGTTGATCCTGCACAACCGCTGCCACTCGATTGGAAGCACATCTGTAATCCGGCCTCTCGTCCCTTCTTGTGCCTCTGCATTCGTTGCGCCACGATGATCCGACACCATCTCTAACATAATGATCCCGTTGCTCCCGATGTTTCGTCGACATTAGCTCTGGTTGGGTCGGATCCCCTAAGGCATATGAATCTGATATCCTAATGGTTTCTGCCAACGTGGTTGGCATATCTCTCTGCAACCTTTGCCATAATACGCTTCCATATCTGCAGCCCTGAACAAACCAGGCTATCGCTTGAGACTCGATGACCCCTTCGCATGAGTTTCTGAGGTTGCACCACCGAGTCAAAAATTCTCTATCTGTCTCATTCGGCTTCTGCTTGCACATCGCGAGCTGTTGTGGCCTGTTTGGCCTCTTATATGTACTAGTGAAATTACTGACAAACATCTCTTCAAAATCTAACCAATAGTTGATACTTCCTGTTGGTAAATTGTTCAGCCATACTCTGGCCGGTCCTTCCAACATCTGTGGGACGTATCTCACCGCCCATCTTAAATTTCCCCCAGCTATCTTTACTGTCGTGGCATAGTCAATTAACCAATCTTGTGGTTTTGTACTCCCATTGTATGTTTTCGTGCCTCTTTCCAACTAGAAATTTGTCACGGGCAGTTCGCCCATGATCCGAGGTCCAAAACACGCTGGCCAGGTGGACCTTGTTCCTCCAACAACTCGGACCGGTACAGCCTGTCCAGCTTCAATCTTGCGTCAGTTGACGGCAAGTTTCTATAGATAACTCTCTCCTGTACTCCGTAGTGATTTTGTCCACCATGCTTTGCATACTCCATGTCTGAGTAGCCATCATTGTATCTATCATTTGCCTGATTTTTCTTAGCTAGTCTTGCTTCTCTCTCTTGTCGAGGCTTATACCTCAGCTGAGGCTCCTGCGGGGGGTATCTCCTCCCTTCAGCCGGGTTATTGTTCTCATGGTTTCCCCTTCCGAGGTTTCCGTGCTCTCTGTTTGCATGGCCAGGGTTTCTATCACCGTTGTTACCTTGGCTCACATTGCCTCTATTCTCATTAACTTTCCCGGCCACCGCCGGATCATATGGGACAATTTGCTTATTTATTTTTCCCGAAGTCACCGCTCTGTCTTTTCACGCATTGTTTCTGGGTGAGGATGCCGCTGCCGCAGATAATGCGGGGGCAGCTCCTGCTGAATGAACCATGCGAGAATCTCCTAGCTTCACCGGGTCAGCCCTAAGCATTTCCTCATTCTGTTGGTTCGCAATGCGTACCAGCTCATTTACTCTTTCTTGTTGTTTTTGCCGGGCTTCCCCGCTTAACCCTTCCAACTCTAGGGCTACGGCATTTGCCGCCCTGAGGTTCTTTGCCAGGGTACTGTACCTCGGCAAGCCTGGATCAACCGAATCATCTGGACGAGCTTCGTGCTCTTTGTTGATATCATTCATGAGGTTTTTTCCTCTTAATCTCAGTTCATCTACCCGGTCAGGGGCTACATCTAGCTTGTTTGCCCTGGTATATTCTCGAAAGGTCCTGTTTAAGGATTCCCGCAAGGCCGACACCTTTTTTGCCTCTACTAGCACTTTCTGCCTAGTTTCTTCTAACTCCGCCTGTGCGTTTGCCAGGTCAAGTATCGGCGCTACAGGCGTAGTTAGGTTATCTATAGTTGCTTGAAGGATATTCTCTGGTCTCTCTAGAGGTGGCCATCTTACCCTTGCCGCCTTTGGGGTTACCTCCTGCACCTCGGCCGCCCTGGTTGCTGGTGGATCTACCTCGGTGGGCTTTGGAGTTGCTTGCTTCGTGGCCACCTGTCCTCCCGTCGCCAGGTCCTTGCTTGGTAAGGCGCCTGCTCCTGCTGTCAGTGTCGGGGTCGTCATCATCACCTCGACGCTGCCTGCGGGGCAAACTCCATGCTGACTGCTAGCAGCGCAGAGGGGAGGGTCTCCCGCCTCGATGACAAGGTGCGGGTAAACTCAAGAGGTGTTGATGCCGACGTAGACCTTGTGAGCGCCCAGGTTGATGAAGATGTCGTTGCACGGGGGTGCTTTCCTCCCAAAGTTGCCCGCGTTATCACTGTTGTAGTCCCAGATATCAAATTTTTGGACTAAGCCAGAGACAACCCGCTCGCCGGTGTGGATGAAGTTTCCCGTCCGGATCTTGACTCCAGCTAGCACCGCTGCTGGCCCCACGGTGGGCGCCAACTGTCGTGGTGGTGGCACGGCAGATGCCATGGGTAGGCTAAAGTATGGGGCCAATGGATGCTAGAGGGATCCGAGGGGGGAAGATGTAGTGATTTCTACACTCGATTGACTAATAAGTAGATCTTTGTGTCTCCTCTTAAGAGTTACAAGTGCTCCTAGAGCTGTATCATAGAGAAGAAGAAGACTGCTACACGAGCCCTTCGGTGTCAAATGAATCGATCCCCCTCTCAGGAGACCGTGCCCCTCCTTATAAAGGGGTTCCTTGGTTCCTTCTAGGGCTGACGTGGCAAGCATATTCTTGGAATATGCTTGTCCCAAAGTGGTAACTCGGCGGACTCCTTTCGGTGTCCCCCTTCTATCGGCGGCAAAGTCCCAGAGGCCCTCACATGTGTGCCTCGTGCTTCCTCACTGTCACCTCCGTGACGCTTGTCTGTGCCTCTGCAGCTCTGCTCTTTGTCCTTAGCGCTTGGCTCTGTGTAGATTCCTCCTAGCCAGCAACTAGGGTTTGACTTTAGGCTCCTCCTTCTCCTGCAAGTTTCACGTTAATCGGCGTCATCTCGCATAATTCGGCCCGGCCTTCACCTGCATAAAAGTCAATCAACCTTATTCGGCCGACTTAGCTTACACGTCGGCCGAGTAGTATGTTAATCACTCTATATTTGCCAAGCCTCAGCTTACCTCGGCCGGATCTTGCATGATTCGGCCGACTCAGCTTGTAATTCGTCTTAAGGTAAGGGAGACTCCTTTCTTCTTTCCCCTTCCTTTACCCTACCCGGGGTCATCCCCCCAACATTGATCATGGTCGTGAAAGGGGGCGAATTGGAAAAATTGCGACGTGTAGTTTCATTGTGCCAGCCTTTGATGCATCCCCCCTCGCTTGTTCCTACGTGAGAGGGAGGAGGAAGAGTGGATAACAAACTTTTTTTTGAACCAGGGAAAGGCCCGGAAAGTCCTAGAGTTGCATTAATGTCGTTGGTGGAGGTATATATTGTAAACAGGACCCTAGAAAAATAGAAATTACATCATGGTCCTGAAAATTAGCACAAAGAACCCTTAAAAGTACATATAAAAGCAACCGGGCCCTTCATCTCCACCGCAATAGTAGGGACACCACCGTAGGACGCCTTCCTCCTCATCGGGAACGAGACCACTTGGGAGAAGAAGAGTGTCGCACGCCGCCAGGAATCCCTTAGAGGGCCTCTGACTTGGAGGTTGAACTGATGCCTTCATTGGCATCTGGAGAGGTTGTCTATTCAGCCAAAGATCATGGTGGTGAGCCGAGGCCGCCATGTGGTGAGCTCCAATCTTCAGCAAAGACTTCCTCTGCCGCAACCCAACTCGTCTCCAAGCACCAGTTTTACCTCCTCCCCCATCTGCACCGTGCTGACATGGAGAGAAAGGCAACACTGGGCTGCAAAGAAAAGCCAAATCGCAGCCGCAACCATGGACCTTGTTTAAGGAGATGTTGGCGAGGCCCGTCTTCTCCACCTTGGTTCCGACCGATGGAGGTCCACGTGATGAAGATGAACCGCCGGGGCGCACCAGATCTGGCCCAGAAGATCAAGTGCTCTACTCCAAACCAGCATAAAGCCGAAGAAAACTACTACTAGAAGAGAAAACCTACTACTACTTTGTACAGGGGAAACTCCGGCGTCTCTCCTCTGCCATCTCTGGCAGGCAGCGCCGCCGGGGAGGGCTTGGGATTGACCCGGTTTTTCTTGGGAGACTCTCAACAAGGAGGAGGTGGGAGCAGGGGAGGGGAAAAGAAAACCTCCAGGAGGTTTCTTTCGAGTGGATAACAAACATGAGACGCCGTGATAAAGTGAGTGAGGTCACAAAACACTATAGGAAATGCCCAAGGCGCTGATGGCTATATTCTACGCCGACAACTAAATGTCAGGGCTATCAGCATAGAGGCATGAGCCGGGCGGCCGACAAACGGGCCCTCGACCCAGAAAAGCCATCGGCGTAGTCAAAAAAGTTGTCGGCATAGATGGGCCTTTGGCGTATTAGATAGGCCGTGACGATGATGCGATGGCGTCAATGCTACGCCGACGGCAAAGCCAGGTTTCACACCAACGATGACGGCAAAGCCGTCAGCATAACTATTTTCCCTTTTTGTCATTTAATACTAGAAAAATCATAAGTAAATCATTCTAATTTAGAAAAATATATATAATATATCAAAATTTGCAGAAACATAAAATCTATCTAACTAAACTCAAATATTACATATTTTTATTGAACAAAATATAAAAACATTACATATACTTTTATATAACACATTTTCTATTTCCCGATCGAAAAAATGGGCGTTTTGTGAAGCAACCACCAAATGACAGTTTTAAAATGGTATCATTCTATTTTTCAAAAATATTAGACCACTTACATGGACAATGTCCCAACCGGGATATCTCAAATATTTATTTTATTGTCATTTGAATTTAAGATTATTATTACTTATTCATTTTTGTTTACTTAAATAATTGTTTGAAATTTTAAAAATAAAGACGTATGACACTACGATCCAAGGGTTAGTAGGATTGATATGGTAGTATGATCAACTAGGTCTAATTTCTTTATCGGAAACTCATCCAGAAGGGTGATTGATCGGGAAGTTTGACCATTAGTGTAATTTAATTGAAGATTACGCATACTTAGAGTTACAAAAAATTGCGTGTGAGATTAACAAGCAAACAATTCAAAATTTTGGAAAAGAAATTCTAAAAACAATCATAAAAAACTAGACCGACGGCTAAGCCGTTGGCGTACCCTAATGCCCGTTAGCCGTCTAGGTGGGGCTCATCTAAACTATGCTGACATAGACAGCTATATCGACGGCATATTAGTCTAGTCCGACGCCGTATTAGGCCTATTCCGACGGGTAAAAGCCATCTGTGTAGTGACTGTTCCCTGCAGTGGAAGCATGGAAAAATTCCATGCGGTTTGTTGTGTGTGCTCCGATGACCGTGCACCAGGGCCATCGTCCGCGATGGTTAGTTGTCGGTACCACGAGCGTTTGGAGGCATGGCGTAGAGATTGAATCGAGTGTACGGAGATGTATATGAGACACCTCTCCCGGGAGAAGGGCCCAACGACACAATCGTGCTGCGAAGACCCACGTGCGACGACAACCTAGAGACGTCAGCTCAGACTATGCGGAGACCCACCTCGTGGTAGCAGAACCCGCGCGCGCTATGGGCCCTTGTCTATGCGTGTGCTCCTACCTACAGCTACCGCTAGGTCCTAGCGGCTGCGGGATCCGGGATCCACAGTCTCTGTGAAGGACACATGCGCAAGAGAGAGGATCTCTACTCTCTAGGGTAATATCAACACAGGACGTATGGTGGGACTAGACCCGTGAGGCCTGTTTAGGTGAGCGGGGACGCATGCTGACAGGGAAAAATATGGGTATCAAGGGCTAGTTTGGGCCCACAAGGGTTGACAACCGAGAGTTTTTTAGAAACCAGTAGGAAAAGCCCTAGTGGCGGCATTCAAAAAAAGGGTTCATGGATTTTAAGCAGCACACCACTAACGTCATGCCGCTGGTAGGTCGTAGTGGTGGCGTATCATCCGAACGCCACCAGTAGGATTTCTAGTAGTGGCGTTTAATTTGAACACCACAAGTAGAAGTTTGCGGCGGTGGTGTTTACTATAAAAGTCACCATTACATATCCTAATTATGTCGTTCGTTTTATTTTGAACGCCACAAGTGAGTATTCAAAAATTTAAAAAACCGGTGCATCCAATTGAATAATCACAGCACAGCAAGATATATTCATAAAAATGGTAGCACCTCATTATAGTTAACTATATATATTAGAGCTAGCTAGCTAATTAACTAAAGTGTTCATAGTGTATATAACACTAACTACTAGTCCTCAACAGGATTATCGACTACCACAGTGCCATACTTAATGGCGGCAGCAGGAATCTCGTCATAATCTGAAAAAGCGTCAAATTGTGTCGATGCTCCGGTGCCTTGGTAGTCGAAGTAGGTAATGTGATCTTCATAGAGATAGAAGACTAACTTCTCCCCGAACGTCCATCTCATAGGCTTCGACCATATCAGTCCACCTCGGACCACCGAAAAAGGTGCGGTTCGCCTCGTCCATGACTTGGACCGTATAGGTCGGTACATGTTGCTTCAGAGCCATTAGATCGACTTAAAATTGTCCCCGCTGCCACAACAGCCAATCGAAATGGTCCAGTAAATCAAATCTAAACTTGCAAAGTATGTTCTGCATACAAAATCATAAGAAAGCAAAAAATTAGCACGTAATTTAATTGCATGTATATATGGTTTGATTGCTTGTGAATGGACATACCATACGGATTTCACTGTTATGAGTGAGCACTAAGACAACCTTCTTATTCTTGCACTCTTGGTAAACACAATGCTCACAGCAATCATCATTATTCATTATACCTATATATGATCATGCAAACTTAATTATATACTCCCTCCGTCCTGGTTTAAAGGACACAATTAACCATACAATTCCAAAATATTTAGACACAAAGCATTTAATCTCTGTAATTACTCATGTGTGAAAGGAACAAAATGGTTGCATGCACATGTGTGAACAAATGTAAACGCTTTGCTAGCTCTTTTTCTCCTCATCCTTGTTCTTCTCCACACTATTAAATGGATCAATTAGAGGACACCTAGGGCCAGAGAATTGCAAATTGTGTCCTTTAAACCGGGATGGAGGGAGTAGACCATTTTAACTTAATTGGCATCATAAATAGCATAATATATCAACATAACACATAAGTAAGATTAGCTAGCATCATAAGCAGTACGGTAGGTAGCATATGACAGTCACATAAGAATATCCTAAACTCGAGTAGATCCGATGTCAGTGATGTCGTCACCCAAGTAGTCGTCGTCCCAGAAAGAGAATGTCAGGTTGCACGAGTATATTTTCTACATCTAAAATTATCTAGATTTTTTACCCCTAAAATCATGTAAATTTGCTATATTTATCCCTAAAATAATTTTTTATTTCCTAATTGCAATCATCTATTTCCTAAAATCATATATTTTTGTTGTTTTCTATTTTCTACTTCTATTTACTATTTCCTACACTAAACTAAAATCTCTAAAATCACCTATTTTCTACACTACACAAAAATCACCTAAAATCACTAAACTAAATACACTAAGAGAGGGGGGCCAAAGTCTACCTGCCACGACACGAGGTAGAGGGAGGCACGGGTCGGTGGAGGCGCGACGGCGAGGGCGAAGAGGTCAGGGTCGAAGAGGCAGGGGCGAGGGTGCGGTGATCCAGCATACCACTGCATGATGTAGTACACTATAGTCGTTGACATAACACCAATGAAACACCGTTTACTACTATTACATCCCTCAGAGTGGTAAAACAGAAACACAGCAGGTCCAAGACATGACTATAGGTTACAAATCAACTCTTTACACAAGATTCAGAGAACACTCTAGGTTAAAGAGAGAGAAAGAAACTTCTTACAAAGAAGAATCAGGAATAAATAACTCAAAAACTATCATACTAATAGGACTAGTATTTTAACTAATGGTCTAGCATTGCTGCTATGGCAATAAACTACAGAAATAGGTTATATGGCTAGAGATTATATTCCTATCTAATCAGTAACTTCGTCTTCACTTGAGTTGATGTATATGTTGACTTTCTTGACTTTATTGAAGAACTTTAGCTTCTGGTGATGATTCTGAGCATAACTTGATGTAGACATCGTCTGTACTGGCTTTAGAATCTAGCAAGGCTTAAGAAGATACGTTGAGTACGAGCGTACTCAGCAAGTTCACTAGAAAATGAGTGTTTGATGCACTATATCTACAGCCACAGACCGTAGGTCGTAGGCAATGCAAGTTTTTGTAAATATTTCTTCAAAGGTTGCTTTTATTCTGAAAAGCTATGTCTATCAGCCTTCACGGGTTTACCAGAACTTTCAAGGAGTTCCTTTTCTGCCGCGTTCATAGATCCTTCCCGGAACAGGGAGTAACAAGTTACAGTTCTTACACTTTGCAGAGGTGCGTCACTTTACCCATGAGAGACCTTAGGTTTTGTTCCACGGCCGGGAGTATGTCCCCGTTTAAACTTCCTTGGTTTAAGGCCCAACCTAAGATCCAAGCCAATCACTGCCTTCTCCACGACCCGCATGTCTCCTTGGTGTACGCCAGCCCACCTATTGAATTACGGCTAGTGGCAGTACAGACCGTTCAGATGCCGGAACTATCGTGGGACGTTGAGGGCTCCCACCCATATGCTGCAGATCCTCTACGAATTACCAATTAATATGCACGCTACGAGTGATAACAGCCACGACCCGCACATCCGGCTCCATGCGAGAGGGAAAAGATACATCTGACGTCTCCGTCCCATTCCAAATGTCATGGTCAACGCGTACTATACGGCGCAAGAATCACTGTCGACATTGGTTGTTAAGTCCTAGATAATATGTTCCTTTACCACCGGAACTCTTATAGTCGGTTATTACCTCATGGTAAACCTATAATCACATTATTATGAAAATAGTGTTTTCTGACCTTTTTCAAATGCAGGTGATGACAACACTGGATTTGCAAAATACTTTACAGAAAATAATCAAAGGACATGAGCAAGTGTGAACTTGCCTTTCGTGATTGCAAGATTATGCACTCACGGTCTTCAAGACAATATAAGATCCAATATCTGAAATCAGCATCATTGGTCTGGTAAGGACTAATGTTTAAGGAAGCAAGATGCTATTATGCATAAGTAATGTAATGCAATTTCGTAAACTCGAATCCCGGGGTTAACGTTGTTCTAGGGTTTGGATACCGAAAATGGTTTCTTTAGAATGTGTTGTCCTTTTAGATAAATTTCACACTTGTGCTTATTATTAAGGCTTGTGAGTGTGTGTGAAACAATATGTATCTATACAACAATAAGATACACACATATGGAATGATACTCAAGGTTGCTTACATTTTAATTGTTTATCTTCAAGATTTACTTTACAAGTAATGTCACTTATAAAGAACTTAAGTGTTATCGATCCTAAGTACATAAGTAGAATATAAAGTAACGTGATTATGATTAATTGTCATCTGTTGACTTAAGTGGCAAAACGAATAACTTTTTTTTGAAATAAAACTGTAGGGGAGTACCCCACAGCGCAAATTTCAAAGAAATGGTGTCACAGCCAGGATTTGAACCTTGGGTGGGACCCCCCAGCCAGTGGCCTTTACCACTCCAACTGTGAGCCCCTTGACAAACGAATAACTTTTTAAGAAAAGATTTCCGTATTAAGGTTTGAACAATCCTGATAGCTTTTAGAATACGGTTGATAGAATGTGATTGATATTGTTTATGCTTGCTTGAATAGTCTGGACTTGAGATGCTTTGTAACTTAATTATAACAAACCAAAGTTAACTATAAAGCATATAATAAAGTCTTTTGCATTATATTTGAAGTCTTGCAGACTAAAGTTAACTTTAAAGACATAGATGGTTTGAAAATGTAATGCTTATGATATTATATTTTCTCATCTTATAATATTGCCTTAAAGTTATTTAAGAATGGCATTTCTTCTATTTGAGTAGTGGTTTCCTAACATTATAATGTTTTGGTTTCCTAACATTATAATGTTATGTTTTTATAAATGAGTGGTTATGGTTTGGAAACAAGAAAGTAATATTACTTAACTATTTATGGATTTAATATAGTGTTTTGGTTTGTTTATAACTTGTAGTTGAAGTATTGGAGTAGGTTTTATTTCACTAAAAAATTATTCTTGGAGATTTTATATTGGATAAGAATCTTTTTAAGGAATAATCTACACTTATGGATGAATGATAATTCAATCAACTTGTATTTAAAATGTGTTAAACCATTTTGACTTCATAATATCAATGTTCAAGACTAATATTATTTATTAGACTCAATTGATAAATTTTAAAATATTAGCAAATTTTATTTACCCTTATATGAATTATTGATTAAGGAAATTAGTTTTAATTCAAGTTATTAAAGTGTTTAAATTTTTATTTACCTCAAAAGTGGAATATTATATTTTTAACATGTAGTTATTATTTTTATGATTATTTTGGTATATTACATTTATTTTTGTGATTTATAAATAATAAGATATGATTTTTTATAAGATTTATTACTTTATAAATACTTAAGAAATAATAAATTCTTATTTAAGTGAAATAATAATGTATGATTATAGTAATTTTTGGTATTTTATTTATATTTTTAACATTTACCATTATTAAAATATGAATTATCAGAGTTTTATTACTTTTAAAATCTTTATCAAATAATAATTATTTAAATTGTTAACATAATAATGTTTGATAATGGTTTTACGTTATAGATTTTATTTTTCTAAAAAAGTTCATATATTATACATATTTTCTGAATTACAAAACCAAAAGTTATTAATTAAAAAATATTTAATCACTTTATTACATTTCAGGAAATATTTATATTTGATTTTATAATATTTTATCTAATTTCTAAACAGAGAACATCTTTTTATACCAATACAGAACCTACCCAAGGTCACTGACCAGTGGGGTCGAGTACACCTTATCTGCCACATAGGCCCAGACCAAGTCAAATTCGTCGACTGGGCTAGGGGTGACATCAGCATGCTGTCATGTTGACCTCATCCACGGATGATCTTATAGATCGAAGGTCGATCTGTTGGTCAGGAGCGCGCGAGCATACAGAGTGGTGTCGTTCGACTCAGTGCATCTTGCGTAGTCCACTAGTGGTTGCGCCGCCCGTAAACGGTCACCGGAGCCTAAGCTCCGACGAGCGCCGACGGTGGTGAGTAAACACCACAGTGGTGAGGGCGATAGAGAGGGTTAGGATCGAATCGGAGAGGTCCGCGAGTATCGGCATCTCACCAGGATTCGGAAGAGCGCGTCGAAGAGGTCGGAGGAGGTCTGTGACGGTGGCAATCGATGATGAACGGCGATGTCTGGCGGCGGTAGACACTTCGATCCCGTCGATTGGGGTTGCGCCGGCTTGTGTGATTTGTCGAAGATGAACAAGACGAATACGGCGAGCACACTGGTGGCATCCGTTGGTCCTAGGGTGGTCGGGAACGACGAGGGAGGTGATCTCCGGCGAGCTCGGTTTACAGAGGATAAGGGGAAACGAGGGGGAAAAGGAATTGGATTTCGTTCTCTGCGGGTACGGGGTCCTTATAGGCTCAGAGAGCGATTGCTCGCATCTTAGGGCACGGCAGTCATCACGGCGACGACAGACGGCCCCGGCGGCGCCATGCAGCTGCCGCTCCCCGTCGTCCTTCTGTCTGAACAAAGAAGAAAGGAGGAAAAGGAATGAAGGGGTACTGGGCCAGTCTTGGGCTATGTGGGCTGATGTTGGGCTGGGAGAATCGACCAAAGCAACGCATGTTGCAAGCTCGTGAGCGGTAAATAAGAAATGGGTTGAGGCCTGGTTTCGTTTTTCTTTTTAATTACACCTTTTCTATTTCCTGTTTTCATTTCAGATTTGTAATTACACATTTGTTTGAAATTTTTCCTTAAAGAATTTATTTTCTAGGTATTTGCAGTATATAAATATGTATTTCAAATTCTGGTATGAATTTAGTATTTTGATAGCATACTTTATTTATTATTTTCTAACTTTATAATTATAGAGATATTCTTTTATTAAATAGAATAAGTAGGTTTTAGGGTTTTTAGGATTTGTTTAAGATCTTAAAAATTAACTATAAGATTATTTTTACTTTTATTTGGATTAATGAAGTTTTAAAATGTTTAGTAATACTCATAGGGTTTATTTTATGTATTTAATCACATAGTAAAGTATAGGGTGGTTGATAATTATTGTATCCCCACTTATTCCATGTTCATATGGAATGAGTGGTTATAGAAATGGATCAAGGAATTTTCCTAATGAATATAGATTGAATATTTATGAGATGTTGATGATAAAACTCATTAATAAGTTTAGGGTTCTGAACTGTAATTGCTTACCCTAGGGTTTAGGATATTTACTATACTTATTTTCTTTTGTTGATGTGAATGAAGATTAATGGATAAACATATTGTATTTATGTTTGTGTCTTTAATGATATCACCCTTTGAATTAGAAAGTTATTTTCTGGAATATCTTGTGGAAAGGAGTTGATAAAGATAACTCCTAAGTACATATGATGATGATAGTTGGGAATAACAAAGATGTGCTTAAGTAATTGTTATAGGAAGATATTCCTATAAAGTGAAAGGGCATGTATGCCCCATTGTGTGGTTTTGGTAATTAATGACAATCTCTATGGACTAATGTGTAAATTGAGTTTCACTTATAGGTTTGTCCATTGGCATCGCTTGGGCCATGTGTTGGTCTCAAGGTTGGAAGATGAAGAAATGTCCAAGGACTTTGTGCCCATTGGAATCATGAAGAAAGAAGGAGCTTGAAGGTTGATCAAGACATGTGCAAAGAGTTGCATCAAGATGGATCAACCTCAAGAAGATACGATGAAGGGCGAGCTCAAGATGCGCCATCTCTAGAAGATCTCGTGCTTCAAGCTTGCCATCCTCATGATCATGGTGTGATGAACACAAGTTCAAAGAAGAGGTTTCCCCATGGAGTATGGGGGAGCAATTCGCAAGTCTTCATCTTCATCAAGCAAGAGCTATCAAGAAAGGTGTTCCCACTATAGAAGAACAAGACAGTCTACATCAAGTTCAAGTGGGTTGCTCAAGGCAAAGGTATGTTATTGATAGGGCTTCTCTTTTGCCGGTCTCATGTTGTTAGTTGGGAGACCAGGTGTAGGATAGATAGTCGTACTATCAAGAGGGGCTCTCAAGCGGGTGTCTTGATTGCATCGTTCGGAGAGAGCTCAAACCTTTGCATTCATAGCATCATATTTCTTGGTTGTTATTTGGTTCTTGTCCATCAGAGGATCTAGAGCTTGTGGTCATCATCATAACAAGCTCTAGTTCATCGTCCAAGGATTTCCCTTGCATATCTTATTGCGGTTTTTTGATCTTGCGAGTTTTCCGGCTCCATACCTTGGGGGATACTTCACATATATATACTTGATATTTTATCCATTGGTGGTATCAAATATTTAACATTTTGTTGGGTTCTCTTGGTTGTATCTTCCCAGCAAAATTGGTTTCATCCCAATTGGAGTTTCCAAGCTCATCTTCTTGTGTTTTGGGTTTTGGAGGTTTTACCGGTTCATCACTTCTAGAGAGGTCATAACTTTCTCAATTTTGTTTTATCCTTCCATGATGGACTATGATGTTTCTTTGTATAATCTTATAGAGCTTTTCGTTCTCTTCAAAACGAGCCCAAGATCATCAAAAACGGAGTCCGGAATCAAAAGTTATTGAAGTTTTCATGCAATGTTATCCTGTGTTTTTGCTTGAGCGGAAGTTCCGGCCCAAGTTCTGGTCAGGATCAGTAATTTGTGTTTCTATTTGCTGAAAGTTCCGATGGCGGGGCGGAAGTTCCGGTGTGGCGCGAATCTGGTCCAAACGGTCAGTTTTTCCTTGTCCTATTTAAGGGAGGCTTCTTCCCCAATGGTTCCCCATCTTTTGAGCTTGTTTTTGCCCACCATTGTTGACCTATTTTGAGCTTTCTTACTCCCTCTCCCTCCCATGATTGTTACATCTTTTTGAGGGAAAATTGAGAGGAGATCTAGATCTACAATCCCCCCAAGTCAAATCCCTTCTTTGTGAAGGAATCATTGGGATCTAGATCTTGGAGAGTTTTGAGTTCTCCTCTTGTGTTCTTCCTCCCTTATTCCCCCAATAGATTTTGTAGCTTTGTTGGAATTTGGGATAGAAGTACTTTACCTTGCATTTGGTGCATAGGTTTGAGTTCTCCTCTTGTGTTCTTCCTCCCTTATTTCCCCAATAGCTTTTGTAGCTTTGTTGGAATTTGGGTGAGAAGGACTTTCCCTTGCATTTGGTGCATAGGTTTGAGTTCTCCTTGGAGATTCAGCGAGTAAAAGCTTGTGGGCTTGTTACTCTTGGGTTCTTGGAACCCTAGATGGTTGTGTGGTTGGATTGTTGACCTATTGTGGTCTTGTTGACCTTTTGTGGTCTTGTAGCCACTTGTGGCTTTGTTGGCCTTTTGGCTTTGTTGTTGGGAGCCTCCAATTGAGTTGTGGAGTTAGCCCCAATCTTGTACGGGTTCGGTGACCGCCCTCAAGCGTCCCATAGTGGAGCGAGTGCCCGCCTTTTGTGGCGCGCACTCGGGAGAATAGGGTGAGCCTTTTGTGGCGTCGGTGAGTTGCGTGCTTCCGCATCCGGGGTGAGGCCTTGTGTGGCGTTGGGTGAGCATCGAGCCACCACACCTCGAGGTGAGCCATTTGTGGCGTTCGGAGAGCATTGCGCCATCGCCCCTCTCCAACGGAGATGTAGCTTCTTTGGAAGTGAACTTCGAGAAACAAATCTTCGTCTCCGCGTCCATCGGTTATCTCTCAACCGAGCCCTTTATTTATGCACTTTACATTATGATAGCCATCGTGCTTGAAGTATTTATACCTTGTTATCACCTTGTTGCTTGTATTGCTTAGCATAGGTTGTTGGTGCACCTAGGTGAACTTAGTGGCTAGGTTTTGTGCTCAATTAATTAAACGTTAGTTTTATTCTGCATTTACTCGAGCCTATACCGTAATAATTTTAAAAAGACTATTCACCCCCCCCTCTAGGCGACATCCATTGCACTTTCAGTTGGTACCAGAGCCAGGTCTCTCGCTTTTAGGCTTCACCGCCTCGAGAGTAAAGATGTCTCCTAGGGGTTTAGTGCACTCTCACACATTTACATTTGATGGCACACATTATGATGTTTGGCGTACTCGCATGCTTAGTCATTTCCGGGCCATTGACCCAAACATTGAGCGAATTCTAGATATGGTCTTGTCTCCTCCTAAGGATCCCCAAAATCTATCTTTGGAGGAGAAGACAAACTCTTATCTCGAAGCTCAAGCATCGAATGTGCTTGTTAATGTTGTGAGCTTTGTAGTTCTTTCCTCAATCATGCCTTTCCGGAATGCTCATGATATTTGGACCAAGCTTCAAGCAAAATATGATGTGTCCAAGCTTAATGAGTATGATTGCGTTCCCTCCACCTCCGGCCGTGATGAGTTCTCATCTTCTTCCACTACACCAACATGTGAGTTGTCACAAGGTAATGATATGGTGAGTGGTGATAGAACTTGCAATGTAGATAGTGAGATTTCCACTCATGATTCTTTGTCTCTATCTCATTGCAATGTTGTATCTTTGGGCATGAACACTTGTAGGACCATATGTGATTTACATCCTAGTGTTGATTGCCCTTGCATATCATGTAGAAATGGATAGAATATATCTCATGATGATATGCTTGCTTTGCCTTGTTGCCATGATAAATGTGCTTCCATTTCCTCTAGTACTTGTATTGCTAACCATGTAGAGTAAATCGGAGAATGTGTGGTCCAAGGCAAGGTTGCGATTGGAGCTTCATGTGTTCCCCCATAATCATCTTCTCCCAATGTTCACTTGTGCCTCATGGCTAAGGGTTCAAAGGTAACCTCTCCTTTGGATCCCAATATATCTCATGATGATGTGAATGTTGATCATGATGAAGTAAATGATGATGTTGCTTCTTTAAAAGAGAAGGGGGGCTAGTCCTTCGTGCTCTTCATCCAAATAAAAATGCTTTCTCTACTTTCATTGAAATATTAACCTTTGCTATGGAAAATATCATGAGATTTCTTCACTCTAGAGAAAATCTCATGATAGAGATCTTGAAGTGGCACGTTCCCTTCAAATTAAAAATGATGAACTTGAAGTTGCTTATGCCAAACTCCTTGAGGATTTTAAACACCTCAACAATGGCTCTAGGGTCATCAAGGGTGAGCTCATCAAACTCACCGAGTTACATGAGCAACTTAAAGCTTCTTATTCTAAAGAGCTTTCCAAGTTGACCTCACCTCTTGCATTAAATGATGATGCTTGTGCTACTAACTCTATTTCTTGTGAAGCATCTATCTTGAAGGAGAATGTTGATCTAAAGGCTCAACTTGCTTTGCTAACTAGCAACTATGGGAAATTAGAAGAAAGTCATGCCAAGCTCTCAAGCTCGCATGAGGATCTTCTAGTATCCCATGGTAGGCTAAGGTTAGCTCATGAGGCCATTGTGTCAAAGGTAACATCTAGTGGGCCTCATGTGGACATTAGCACTACATCTACTCCTAATGTTATATTGCCATGTGCTAGTACTTGTAATTCATCCACTCATAACCATGTTATATCTAGTGATGAATTGCATTCCTTGCCTTGTTGCTCTAACAATGAAGCTTCTACTTCCTCTAGTATTGTTGTTGGTACTAACCATGTAGAGGAAGTCAAAGAGCTCAAGGATCAAGTCACTTCTTTTAAGAATGACTTGAAAAGATGTCATGAAGGGAATACCACACTCAAGAAGATGTTGAGTGTGCGATGACCCCCAAGTGACAAGAGTGGGATTGGATTCAACTCCAACACCAAGAGCAAGCCCACTAACTTGTTGAAGCACAAGGGCAACAAGAATAAGGGCCAAGGACAAGTGAAGAATCCGGCCAACATTGTGTGCTTCAAGTGCAAGGAATAAGGGCATCATGTGAGAGATTGCCCATTGAAGAAGAAGCTTCTTAGTGAGAAGCAACGAGGGAAGAAGCCTCAAGCTCCTCCACAATATCGTTATGGGACACTTCCCAAGAAGCCTCAAGCTCTTCTTCATGGTGCAGCTCCTCCCAAGAAGAAATATGGCAAGATAAGAACTTGCTACATTTGCCGTGAGAAGGGGCACCTTTCTTCCTCGTGCACCATGGGTAACTCCTCATCCCATCCTATCTTGATTGATGATGTTTATTCTCTTCATAAGGATGATGGTGGCAATGTGTTTGCCAAATTTGTTGGTGCCCAAAGTGGTGTCAAGAGAAGAACCATTTGGGTGGCCAAACCTATTGTGACTAACTTCTTAGGACCCAACTTGTTTGGGGACCAACAAGCTAAAACTTGATCAATAGGTGTTTTTGGAGGGCTTTGGAGACTTGACAACCTTATGACGAGTTGAGGGATCTTCATCAATGCCTTTTATCAAAGTCAAGTCATTTGGGTTTTCATGCTTCTATCATATATCCAATGTTCCTCCTTGCGGTAACTTGTGCTTAACTCATTTACATTGCTAGTTACTTGCTCCCTTGTGCATGTATGTGTTGGTTTTGTTCCTTGCATATGTGTGTACATGTTGTGATTCCCACTTACTTATATTGACATATGATGTATATTTGTGTATGTTGGTTGGCACACCATGTATTTGTGTTTCTTGGTTTGGAGCCTTTATTATTTCTAGTAGATATCTTATTTGGCTCTTGTGAGGGATTAATGGACTATTCCGTTTTGGGGGAGTGTCATGCTTGGGCATTCCACAATCCTAAAACGTGTGTACATGCGGAAAACCACTTAGTAGTTATATTGTTTGGTTATCTAGTCTCTATGTGGTATGTCTTTCTCATGATAAAATCATTTCCATAATGTCCATTAATACCTCTATTTTGATCTTTTTGCCTCTTGTTGAGATTTATTGGTTTATCACATTATGGGGGAGTCATATGCTTTGTGCATATTAAAAACCTAGAAAATGTGAACATTTGAGGTAGTGCCACTTAGAATTGATATTGAAAATTATCTAGCTCCTATGTGGCACATTTGCTCATACAAGTTCCATTTTTCGTGGATGTTTTATTGCTCATCTCTTGGATCTTGTGTGTGAGAGTGATTCTTAGTATGTGTTTCCTCATATTTGGATCTATATCCTCATAGGAACCACTTGCTTATATTTAATCTAATCACTAGTGATTGTGTGATTATTTGAAGCAATCAAAAATTTCTCTTGAAGCATCAAGCTTATTTCTCATGCTTTGTTATATGCTTCTTGTTGTGAATATGATCATGATATCCTTGCAAACTACCTAGGGAAAATTTCCCTTATATTTATTGTCTTTGGACAATTGCTACTCCATATATGGTAGATTTTATTGATCATATTCACTTTGGCCTTTTCTTATTTGCCTTATCTTTGGCCAAGATAATGTTTTTCTATTTGCTCCCTAGATTTCATTACCTCTTGTGGATCATCTTATTTTATTTGTATCCCCTTGTGTTTTATTTAGTGTAGGTAGTAGTGATGATCTCATTTGTGGGCATTTTGCATTCAAAGGAAAAATTATATATAATGCTCTACTTATGGGGGAGCTCTCCTATATTATCTATAACATTGTTTTATGCTTCTTGATTTGATCCATTTTTTGCTTGGAAGCTCGATCCTTTTTTGTGTTGATACTTTGTGTGCCATCATGAAAAGTGTGAAGAGTTTGTTTTGGTTGTTGTTTCCTTGCTCTCGTTGGGAGTTGGCTTTATCTCATTCTTTTTCACTTGTTTTGTTCTTTGAGGATGAGATAAATCCTTGAGCCTTGGTATTTTCTTATCCTTTTTATTTGGCTCTTTCTAGTTCATTTGTTGAACTTGTGTTCTTTCATGTGTTGATTTGGCTCTTCGATACAATTTGGACACCTTTTGTTGAGTCACACTTTTATGTGTGTCTTATTGGTTTACTTGGTGTTTTTGTTCAAATAGTATCTCCTTTTGGTTCTTGAAAGCCTATACATGCATATTTACTTCTTGTATATATTATGGCATGCTTGCTTTCTTTGATCCAATTTATAAGGGAAACTCCACCAAATCCTAATGGGCTAATATGTGCATGAAATTCAATTTCATATCAATATGCACATATTTGTGTGGGGGCTCTCCTATGTATTGTAGTTTCACAAACTACTTTGGACCCAATTTGTTTAGGGACCATAGTGTACTTATTTGTGTTTTAGGTATATTGGGATATATATTGGGTGCTTGTATCTTAAACAAGGAAGAAGTGGCGTCTACATGTCAATTGTATGCAAGCTAGGATGATCAATGATTCCATATCTTCTTCATCCTACCAATTATATCTCGGTAACAAGTATCTCTCTCTCATCCATACATATCTTGTTCCCAACCTTGTGTAGGTTGCTTGTTGGCATGAATTTGTGTTCTTCCATATGTTGGATTTCTTGATTTGGCCTTGAAAAGGTATCTCTATTGCAAATGTGTGTATGTTGAGATGAGTGCATATAATGGGGACTATACTAAATCATGCTCATGATTCACTAATCCCAAATATGTCAATCTAGCAATTTTGTTGCATATCATTTCCTCAATATCTCTCATATGCAATAGTGAGTATTTTTGCCAAGTTGATTTCTATCTTGTGATACTTGTTGCCTTTCTCCATATATTCCTTCTATCCCTTTCTTCCTTTGGTAATAGTTGTTATGTATGGAGTTTGCTCATCGATGCACGATAAGATATATTTGAGCCCTTGGGCATGCTTTCAAGCAAAACATCTTATTGGTATATTCTATGACTTCCTCTTTGCCTTTCTTGTGCTTTCTTGAGTATCTATCTTGTTTTTGCATATTTCTTTGTGGACATTTGTCTTTGTGATATTTTCCACCTAGAAATTTACACACACAAGAGAAGATCATCCTTTGGTTGTTTTTGCATTTCTTGGAACCACCTCCTTTTCTTTTTGACTCTTCGGTGGCTTCCAAATTTTTGACCTTTGATTGCATTGTTAAATGAGTTTGGAGAAGTGAGGAGTCCATGGTTTTGCACGTTGTTTCCAAATACAATTACTGTAATTGGTGCACAATCTTTGGGAAGCTTCTCTAATTCATTTAATAGTGCACAATTTCCTTCTTTATCATTTCTTGTGGTTTAAATGCTTATGGGGGAGCAAGGATTCCATATTTGTGCATATTGTATTTAATACAAGTATTCTAATCTTTGCACAAAGTTTGGGGAGCTTCTCTATTTTCATTTAAACACTCTTTTTGTTGATTGTTTCCATTTGACATTATTTGTTGGTGTTTCAATTGTTTCGTTTGGATCTTTTGATTGCTCGCTTCATTTGTTGAAGCTTATTTCTCTTTCTTTTCTTTTTGCTTTCTTTGGTTCCTCAATATAGTTTTACTTTCTCCCAAGTTCTCATCATTTGACTTGTGCATATGCACACCTTTGGAGGAATTCTCACTATATTGGCCGTCTAGAACTTTTCACCCATTTTGGAAATCGATGCCAATGGGGGAAGTTTTGGAGGGTTTAAGGGAAGTCGGCCTTTGCTTTGGGTGTGTTCTTAAGCATTTGCCTCTCATGCTCTTGCATCTTTGTGGTTGTTTTGCATGTTGAATATATAGAGGAAACTCAACCAACGGTAACGGTTGGCAATCTATGCAATGAAAATCTAGTTCATCACACATGTATAGATTGTGGGGGAGTTTTCTCTATATATTGTGGTTGTACCAACATCACATAATTGTGTAGTATTTGATGTTGGGCCAACCTCTTTGTTCATTAATTGTCATATTTAATGTAGGGTTCACAGCATAGAAAACAAAAAATTCCTACGATGGGAACAACTATGTACCAAGATCTATCTACTAGATACAAACAACGGGCGGATGTACATCCGTAGAGAACATACCCTTGAAGACCGACAAAGCTTAACGAGTACAAACTCGTGGTTGATGTAGACGATCTGTTGCTAATCTCAAGATTGAGAGGAAGTCCTAGCGCCGCAAAACAGCAGCGCATGCGTGCTCGCACACACGTTCGAGGCACCGAGAAACCTCCGCCTCCTCGCTCCAGCGATGCAGCGGAAGCACAACTCTTTTTTGCCGAATAGCCACCGGGAACATGTATCTCGCTAGTCCGACACCATGGGGGATAAATTCTAGAGGGGGGGGAGAGATCCTTCACGAGGAGGTGTGAGTGAGAGAGAGAGGGAGGGGCTCATTTTATAGGGAGAGGGGGGCACCCAAGGGGCCATGCGCCTAGCCATGGGGCTGCCCCCACCTCTTCCACATTCATGTGGGTGGACACTCCACTCACTCAAATGCCTTTCAATTCCCTCCACTCAAAAACCCACTCAAATTCCCATTAAATTTCTACCAAATTTAATGCAAACTCTCATTAAATAAAACTCCTTTTATTTATTCAGAATTTTGTCAATTACTTTAATGACAAACATTCACATATAACCCCTTTCTAGTATTTCATTTCACATGCAGAAACACTTTCTGCAATTTCACCCGAAACCCCGTTTCGGTATCTAGTGAAATAAATTCCTGCGCTTGTTATTCTTTCCGGCATGAAACTTTTGCTCCAAATGGATGTCGGTGTCTCTTAAGTGTGTCACCCTACGGTTCGCGAATAATGCGGACATGATCGAGACCCCTCTCAGTTCAATAATCAGAAGCGGGATCTGGAGACCCATACTGACTCCCACACATTCAACGATGACTTTCTTGTGATCGTCGGAACCTTTTACGCTAGTATCTTAATCCTTTTTTTTCGCGATATATTACATGTCCGAGATTCGATCATCGGTATCTCCATACCTAGTTTGATCTCGTTACTGACATGTACTCTTTTCTCGTTTCCGTGATATAACATTCTAGTGATCAAATCACTTGCTTGCAAGCTAATCAATGTGATATCACCGAGAGGGCCCAGAGCATATCTATCCGTCATCGGGATGAACAAATTCCACTCTCGATCCATGGGCCTCAACATAACACTTTAGTAGTTCTAAACCCATCTTTATAATCACCCTGTTATGGTGTGACGTTTGATGTTATCAAGAAACTCTTCTGGTGTTAGTGATTGACATGATCTCATGGTCTAAGGATTTGGATCACTTCGTAAGTTGTTATAGCAATATAAACTCAATGACTTTGATTGTAATGTTATACTTAGGATGAATGTTCATCACACCATTACACTAATGTTGTGACCTCGTTATTAACAACATCCAATATCCATGATCAGGATACCTATGACCACCTTGTTAATCAACGAGCTAGTTTATAAGAGAGGCATAAATAGGAACTTCTTTTTTGTTTATTAAACACACATGTATTAACGTTTCCATATTAATACAATTATAGCATGTAAAATAAACATTTATCATAAACAAGGAATACGATAATAACCACTTTATTATTGCCTCTCGGGCATATTCCCTTCAGTCTCCCACTTGCACTGGAGACAATAATCTAGTTTGAAAACTTTGCATATTGAACACCTATGGCTTTATGGTGTTCCATATACGCAATTGCAAGTGGTTAACATAATCTACGGATCTGACGCTTTCAGGTCCGTGTGTATTTGCATGTCTTTGCGTCTCTACGCATCACTCATTCTCTAATGAGATGGCATTGTATAAATTTGGTCTTTTGGTGAGACCTTTAGTTCCTTGGGGTTAAATCATGTCGATACTATTATCTTACAATATATCTTTAGTGTTATCCCGTTGCGAACCACACCTTAGTTTGATAACAAACTACTTGACACAAATTCCCTCCTTTGCTGCTACTATAGCAGTCATATACTTAGCCTTTTGTTGTAGTATCCGTCACAATGTCTTAACTTTGGAATTCATCTAAATCCATCATGGAAACTTTCTTTCCATTTCATTGTGTCACCCATAGTTTAAATTGAGATAAACTTAATTTGTATCTTGTGACAAAACTAGTATCAATGTAACGCTTTACAATGAACTATTTGTAATTGTTTGCCACCTCTACTCAAATATATTCTTAGTGCTTCCAAAAGATCATAAGAATATCCTTACTATCGTCCAATGATAATTTTATGATTCATTCTGGTATATGCTCATAACACTTAGAGCATAGGACATATCTGTATGTGTACATATCATGGTATGATTGATCAAAACATCCTTGTGATTTCACTCATCAAGTGTCAAAGCACTTGAATCTTGTTTCACTTATCAAGTGTCAATACACTTGAATATTGATTCAATTCCTTTCCATGCGACAAGAACTGCTTCTTGTCGTTTCTATATTGAACTCCTTCAATATCTCATATATGTACGTTTGGCATAACCATATTAGCGTCACAGTCTATCCACTATAGACATTCATGCTAAATATTCGGGTTTTGCCTAAGTCTTTCATCAAAATGAAATTCTTAACATTTGTCAATTACATCATTCCTAATCAACAAGATGTCCTCCACATAATGTATTAGAAATATGTCTCAGCGCTCCCACTTAATTTCTTGCAAATGCAAGGATCTTCATCGTCTCCTGATGAAAACTCCTTTTCATCGTGATGAAGATTCCAACTCCGCGATGCTTCTTCAACCATTGAAGTTTGCATGCCCCTTTTAGCATCCTTTGAATTAACAAAACCCTTTGGATCGTGTCATGTACACGTCCTAGGTAACCATTCTATTAAAATAACTTTGTTTTGTTTATTCATCTACCATATACCAAATTATATGTAGTGGTTGCTACTTTAATCCATCCAGACTAAATATCGCTATGAAAGATCAAATCTTGTCATAGTCAACTCCTTGAACATTGTCATAAAGTACTTTACAACATGTCGACTATTTCATAGATGTGAAACATCCATGTCTGTTTCTTTATAGATCCAAATACGACCGATAGGTTTTTACACCTTTCCGGAGGGTCTTCCAAGTTCAAAACTTGAATTATCGTGTATGGAACTATCACGGATTTTATGGCTTCAAGCCATTTGACGGAATCAGGGCCCATCATCGCTTCTTTGTATGTAGTCGGTTCATCATTGTCAAACAATAATGATTTACTCTCAAATCTCAGCATTTGATTTGTTTATCCGACCGACTTGGTTCAATAAGAACTTAGATCTCTGTGACCACAACCTTTGAGGCACATAAGCTATGAGCATTATGGGAGTCTCCGGAACCATTTCCAGCGCTGGGCAACTCAGCACATTTAGCTAAGGTTCGTTAACCTTATCAAAGTTCTATTGTCCTCCCACTTAACTTTTGCGAAAAATTCCTTTTCAAGAAACTTCACATTTCAAGCGACAAACCCTTTTGTTCTCGGTGTTATGGAGGAATAACCAATTGTTATTCGAAATAACCTACAAAGACATGCTCATCCGAATTTGGTTGTAAACATCTTACTTATGTTTGGCATACCAAAATTTAAGAAATGACAACTTGGGTTTTACCCCAAACCATAACTCATATGGTGTCATTTCAACGGATTAAGATGGAGCTCTTTTCAGTGTAAAAGCGGTAGTCCCTAAAGCTTTAATATTTTAAAACATAATGTCAGTTTTATAAGTAACACCTTTGATCCAACCATGTCACATAAGGTTTCATTACAAATCTCAAACACTCCATACTCCTATGGTGTTTCGGGAGATGTAAATCTAGGTGTTTTGCTAAACTTGCAACTCAAATAAATCGCTTTATGATAAAATCATAATTCATTTATTTTCTTGTTACACTTGTAACTCAAATAAATCCCTTATGATAAAATCATAAACCATTTATTTTCTTGTCACAATGATTTTCACTTCATCTTGAAAGTCTTTGAACATTTTCAAATATTTCATACTTCTTTCTCATTAAGTGAACATTCACTCAAATTTCTGGAGAAAGCATATGAAGTTGAAATTCATCGCTTACGACTATACATAATGGACTACATACATCAATATGTATAAATTCCAATATTTTAGTCATTCGTTCTTCTTTGGCCTTTGAACGAAGTTTTAATTATCCCGAGGAAAGTCTCACCAGCATCACTTGCTCAAATCAAAGACTCCAAAAATCCATGAAAATGGAGTTTCTTCATGTTTTCTTTCCAATATAATTTAAACAGCGATGTCACTTCATAAGTGATCTTTCAATCATTTGTCTTGCGACATTTTAGCATTAGGTTTTATGGATGTGATTTCTCCAACTAGATTTGTAAATCATCCATCTTATATGGAATACGGTAATTATTTGAACAACCTTTGTTCTCATAATACCTGATTTAAATAACAATTATTAAAACAAATCTTGAAGTCAAGCTTTGATGTCAACAAGAAATACAAACAACGGTTTGTTTGTTTTCGATGAACATCATCACATATTCTCTTGCTAGTTACTTAGGCCATTGTGGTTCATGAATTGCGTCGTTCTGTATGAAATTTCATACCAACCAATTCGGTATCCAATACCCAAGAACCACATTGTTTAAGAAGCAAAGAATACAACCATAACATGTATATCATCTATATACCTAAATTGGATATTTCTAATCTTTTCTTTTTTGCCAAATATATTTTATAGATTCTCTTTCAGCATTTCCTTTTCCTTCTAAAAGAATCTATCAACATCAATAGTGGTGCCATCTACATGACACATAGTCCAAAGCGTGTATATTCAAATAATAATACCTTTGGACTTGCACTTTGAAGTAGATCACCATCATAAAAATGATCGACATTCTTTCAAAATTCATTCTTTAGTAATCATTTAGTGTACTAAACACTTTACATACATATTCTATTCATCCTTATCATGACGACTTTCATGATCAAGCTATTGTAGCTTATAAAGGTGAATCGTGAGTATAATATTACTTTCCAAAACCCTTTTTGGATGATTAGGATGTCTAGCATCTCCAACCTTTGCAAATTCTCATCCAATATGAGAACGTATATTATACTCTATCATATTGCAACCAAAACATTGTTTCAGATATCGTTATATCTGTCACACATGATGGTTTCTAAAACAATTCTTTCAGCTCCGAGATAAACTTGATATTAAAACAATCAAGAATCATGGAGGCAAACATGATACTTAAGATACTAACACTGGAATTGTTACTCTCAATTTAATACCAACTATTAAATTTCATGGAGTAAATAGAGTTTGCTGAAAGTTTGCAATAGGGCTTTAAACTTTAGATTGACACTAAACACAATACGATACCAGTTCGTAAAGTATATATCCAAAATTCTATAGTTATATTATCTCAATTACAACTATGCATAAGGTGGTGAACGAATGCCAATGACTACAACAAATTATGCAAATTCACTTTGATTTAATTTATGATAAATTGAGTTCTACTAATCCAATGTAGAAATGAACTCCCACTCACAAACGACATCCCTCGTGTCTTTTTGGTGATTACATGAACCAAATCCACTACACCAAGTCCGATCATCACGTGAGTCGGTGTAGCTTCAAAGGCGAGCATCCATATGGTCATCATATCAAAACATATGACTCATGCTTAACCTTTCGGTCCGTGTTCCGAGGCCATGTCTGTACATGCTAGGCTCGCCAATTAAGAACCTTAGTATTCGCGTGTGTAACTGTCTTACACCCGAGATATGCTCGTGGATTCAAGTACACTCGATCATCACGTGATGTCTTGAAGCGACGAAACATTGTCGGTGCATACTTAAGGAAGAACACATTTTTATCTTGATATCTAAATGAGGGATCATCTTATTATGCTAATAAAACGCCAAACAAGCAATATAAGATGCAATCAAACATCACATATTAATAAGTGAAATGATATGGTTCCCGCATATGATCTCCATCATGTGCACCGTGGTATGATCTCTATCATACCTCTATGTGTAAGGCCAAGGTCTATGGAACCTACACGTTATGTGTGTTGTGAGAGTATCATCTTATACTTCTACTTACAACATCACCATATCATAACACTAGCCCAGCAACAATCTAAACTAGACGCCTCTAATTTATCCATTGCAAGTTTTACGTGGCTTAGGGCTTTCAAAGATAGAACCGTTCTTACCTACGAACATGAACCACAACGAGGATAACCAAATTTTTGACAACTCGTTGCAAATTAGATATTGACTATACTAGGAGAGACAGACACCCGCTAGCCACTTATGCAAAACTAGTTGCATGTCAAGCGTGGAGCAGGTCTCATGTGCGAGGACATGTAAAGTTTGTCCGGGCCGCTTCATCCCACTATGCCACCAATATCCAAAGTACAACTAAGAAGCAATAAAATGATCATCATCGCCCACATACTCATATGTGTACTACCAGTGCAAAGTACATATGCATAGATCCGGCTCTGATACCACTGTAGGGTTCGCAGCATAGAAAACAAAAAATTTCCTACGATGGGAACAACTATGTACCAAGATCTATCTACTAGATACAAACAACGGTCGGATGTACATCCGTAGAGAACATACCCTTGAAGACCGACAAAGATTAACGAGTCCAAACTCGTGGTTGATGTAGACGATCTCCTGCCGATCTCAAGATCGAGAGGAAGTCCTAGAGCCGCAAAACAGCAGCGCATCCGTGCTCGCACACACGTTCGAGGCACCGAGCAACCTCCGCCTCCTCGCTCCAGCGATGCAGCGGAAGCACAACTTTTTCTTGCCGAATAGCCACCGGGAACATGTATCTCTCTAGTTCGAGACCATGGGGGATAAATTCTAGAGGGGGAGAGAGATCCTTCACGAGGAGGTGTGAGTGAGAGAGAGGGAGGGGGCTCCTTTTATAGGGAGAGGGGGCACCCAAGGGGCCATGCGCCCAGCCATGGGGCTGCCCCCACCTCTTCCACATTCATGTGGGTGGACACTCCACTCACTCAAATGCCTTTCAATTTCCTCCACTCAAAAACCCACTCAAATTCCCATTAAATTTCCACCAAATTTAATGCAAACTCTCATTAAATAAAACTCCTTTTATTTATTCAGAATTTTGTCAATTACTTTAATGACAAACATTCACATATAACCCTTGCTAGTATTTCATTTCACATGCAGAAACACTTTCTGCAATTTCACCCGAAAACCCATTTCGGTATCTAGTGAAATAAATTCCTGCGCTTGTTATTCTTTTCGGCATGAAACTTTTGCTCCAAATGGATGTCGGTGTCTCTTAAGTGTGTCACCCTACGGTTCACGAATAATGCGGACATGATCGAGACCCCTCTCAGATCAATAATCAGAAGCGGGATCTGGAGACCCATACTGACTCCCACATATTCAACGATGACTTTCTTGTGATCGTCGGAACCTTTTACGCTAGTATCTTAATCCTTTTGTTTCGCGATATATTACATGTCCGAGATTCGATCATCGGTATCTCCATACCTAGTTTGATCTCGTTACTGACATGTACTCTTTTCTCGTTCCCGTGATATAACATTCTAGTGATCAAATCACTTGCTTGCAAGCTAATCAATGTGATATCACCGAGAGGGCCCAGAGCATATCTATCTGTCATCAGGATGAACAAATTCCACTCTCGATCCATGGGCCTCAGTATAACACTTTAGTAGTTCTAAACCCATTTTTATAATCGCCCTGTTACGGTGTGACGTTTGATGTTATCAAGAAACTCTTCTGGTGTTAGTGATTGACATGATCTCATGGTCTAAGGATTTGGATCACTTCATAAGTTGTTATAGCAATATAAACTCAGTGACTTTGATTATAATGCTATACTTCGGATGAATGTTCATCACACCATTACACTAATGTTGTGACCTCGTTATTAACAACATCCAATGTCCATGATCAGGAAACCTATGATCATCTTGTTAATCAACGAGCTAGTTTATAAGAGAGGCATAACTAGGAACTTCCTTTACACACATGTATTAACGTTTCCGTATTAATACAATTATAGCATGTAAAATAAACATTTATCATAAACAAGGAATACGATAATAACCACTTTATTATTGCCTCTCGGGCACATTTCCTTCATTTAAACCCTTGTAAAGGGATTGTCATAAATTACCAAAATGGGGGAGAATGAAAGGGCATGTATGCCCCCATGTGTGGTTTTGGTAATTAATGACAATCTCTATGGACTAATGTGTAAATTGAGTTTCACTTGTAGGTTTGTCCATTGGCATCTCTTGGGCCATGTGTTGGTCTCAAGGTTGGAAGATGAAGAAATGTCCAAGGACTTTGTGCCCGTTGGAATCATGAAGAAAGAAGGAGCTTGAAGGTTGATCAAGACATGTGCAAAGAGTTGCATCAAGATGGATCAACCTCAAGAAGATACGATGAAGGGCGAGCTCAAGATGCGCCATCTCTAGAAGATCTCATGCTTGAAGCTTGCCATCCTCATGATCATGGGGTGATGAACACAAGTTCAAAGAAGCGGTTTCCCCATGGAGTATGGGGGAGTAATTCGCAAGTCTTCATCTTCATCAAGCAAGAGCTATCAAGAAAGGTGTTCCCACTATAGAAGAACAAGACGGTCTACATCAAGTTCAAGTGGGTTGCTCAAGGCAAAGGTATGTTATTGATAGGGCTTCTCTTTTGCCGGTCTCGTGTTGTTAGTTGGGAGACCAGGTTTAGGATAGATAGTCGTACTATCAAGAGGGGCTCTCAAGCGGGTGTCTTGATTGCATCGTTCGGAGAAAGCTCAAACCTTTGCATTCATAGCATCATATTTCTTGGTTGTTATTTGGTTCTTGTCCATCAGAGGATCTAGAGCTTTTGGTCATCATCATAACAAGCTCTAGTTCATCGTCCAAGGATTTCCCTTGCATATCTTATTGCGGTTTTTTGATCTTGCGAGTTTTCCGGCTCCACGCCTTGGGGGATACTTCACATATATATACTTGATATTTTTTATCTTGGTGGTATCAAATATTTAACATTTTGTTGAGTTCTCTTGGTTGTATCTTCCCAACAAAATTGGTTTCATCCCAATTGGAGTTTCCAAGCTCATCTTCTTGTGTTTTGGGTTTTGGAGGTTTTACCGGTTCATCGCTTCTAGAAGGTCATAACTTTCTCAATTTTGTTTTATCCTTCCATGATGGACTATGATGTTTCTTTGTATAATCTTATAGAGCTTTTCGTTCTCTTCAAAACGATCCTAAGATCATCAAAAATGGAGTCCGGAATCAAAAGTTATTGAAGTTTTCATGCAATGTTATCCTGTGTTTTTGCTTGAGCGGAAGTTCCGGCCCAAGTTCCGACCCAAGTTCCGGTCAGGATCAGTAACTTGTGTTTCTATTTGCCGGAAGTTCTGGTGGCGGGGCGGAAGTTCCGGTGTGGCGCAAATCAAGCCCAAACGGTCAGTTTTTCCTTGTCCTATTTAAGGGGGGCTTCTTCCTAAATGGTTCCCCATCTTTTGAGCTCGTTTTTTCCCACCATTGTTGACCTATTTTGAGCTTTCTTACTCCCTCTCCCTCCCATGATTGTTACATATTTTTGAGGGAAAAGTGAGAGGAGATCTAGATCTACAATCTCCCCAAGTCAAATCCCTTCTTTGTGAAGGAATCATTGGGATCTAGATCTTGGAGAGTTTTGAGTTCTCCTCTTGTGTTCTTCCTCCCTTATTCCCCCAATAGCTTTTGTAGCTTTGTTGGAATTTGGGAGAGAAGGACTTGCCCTTGCATTTGGTGCATAGGTTTGAGTTCTCCTCTTGTGTTCTTCCTCCCTTATTTCCCCAATAGCTTTTGTAGCTTTGTTGGAATTTGGGAGAGAAGGACTTTCCCTTGCATTTGGTGCATAGGTTTGAGTTCTCCTCAGAGATTCGACGAGTAAAATCTTGTGGGCTTGTTACTCTTGGGTTCTTGGAACCCTAGATGGTTGTGTGGTTGGATTGTTGACCTTTTGTGGTCTTGTTGACTCTTGTGGCTTTGTTGGCCTTTTGTGGCATTATAGCCTTTTGTGGCTTTGTTGTTGGGAGCCTCCAATTGAGTTGTGGAGTTAGCCCCAATCTCGTACGGGTTCAGTGACCGCCCTTAAGCGTCCCATAGTGGAGCGAGTGCCCGCCTTTTATGGTGCGCACTCGGGAGAATAGGGTGAGCCTTTTGTGGCGTTGATGAGTTGCATGCTTCCGCATCCGGGGTGAGGCCTTGTGTGGCGTTGGGTGAGCATCGAGCCACCAGACCTCGAGGTGAGCCATTTGTGGCATTCGGAGAGCATTGCGCCATCGCCCGTCTCCAACGGAGACGTAGCTTCTTTGGAAGTGAACTTCGGGAAACAAATCTTCGTCTCCATGTTCATCGGTTATCTCTCAACCGAGCCCTTTACTTATGCACTTTACATTGTGATAGCCATCGTGCTTGAAGTATTTATACCTTGATATCACCTTGTTGCTTGTATTGCTTAGCATAGGTTGTTGGTGCACCTAGGTGAACTTAGAGCAAGTCCAGCAACTCCCCTAAAATTTTCCCCTATGTCTTCCCATAGGGGTCTCCCCTAAAAAGATACCTCCCCTATATTTTGTCTATTTCCATCAGCTCCCCTATATATTCTTCCCTAAATCATATTTACATATATTTTATCAATATTTCATAACTAACTTCACATATAAAACCGAATGCAGTAGGACAGCTGAATAAACTAGCCCAGATTAAGCAATCTATTGAATAAATCTACACCAATATGCTACTGGTTTAGACAAATTCATGTACTAGAAAAAAATTGGACATCAATTTGACAACAATTTAGATAACAAGACTACATCCATCAACGCAAGCACACTACAAAATTGCAATCACCAATCCATCAAAGCAATCTGCATCGACGCAAGCAGCAGCAAAATAGCTTCATCCAGGTCGGGCTTGTCCACGGACGCAAGCTGGCTGTAGTTCGCGGCCATCGCTGCATGCGAGGCCTCCGAGTTGCTGCCCCACCAGCCGTCGATTCCGGACGCCGCGCACTGATTCCGGCCGCCGCCTACCCGTGCCCCGCGCGTACCACCCCGCACGGCACCGTCGTCCGCCTGCCCGTGCCCCGCGCAGCGCCGACAACTGACTGCCTGTGCCGCACGCGCACCACCCCGAACAGCGTCACCAGGCATCCCCTGCTGCCTCCCGACGTTCTTCTATCAATGGTCCCACCATGGCTCGATCTGGAAGTCAAATTCGAGGTCAATTTTGAGCCGAATCGAAGAGAAAAAAGATGGGGGCAGCCCTGGTCGACGTGCGTGGTGGCGGGAGGAAGATTTCCAGAACAAGCAGTTGGGTAGGGGCATGGATCGGGGAGGCCTCCACAACCCCGATGTTGAGGGGAGAGGGAGGGGTTGGGTTGGGGACCCCGATGTGTAGGGGCATCGGTACGGGAGCTGCTGGAGGCCTTTTTTCCTTCTCTCTCCCCTACATCTGCTATCGGGGGAGCTTTCGGGGCTCTCCTGGACTTGCTCTTAGTGGCTAGGTTTTGTGCTCAATAAATTAACGTTAGTTTTATTCTGCATTTACTCGAGCCTATACCGTAATAATTTTAAAAAGCCTATTCACCCCCCTCTAGGCGACATCCATTACACTTTCATAAAGCATTGTGAAAATAAAATGATTTATCTAACAAATGAGATGGATATTAAGCTTGGTTATAGATTTAGGGTTTAGTGTTTACCAAGAATTCCTATTCTCCACAATTCATAACTCTTGACTTCTACTTAAAGAATTCCTTTCCTAGATATACTACTTCTCCATATCCATCATTATGATGAGCTTTACTTCTCAAGAATATTCTTATCCACCTTTTATTCTTCTGAACCCATTGATAAATCCAATGATATTGACACTGAAGCTTTCATAATCTTCTTATATCCATACTTGGTTATAACAACTACTCTACTGCTGATAACCTCCAATCTAACAATTGTTTTACAGTTACTTCCATTCATGCTCTTTCCTTATCATCCTTCACTAACATCATTCCAATAGATGTATACATCAAATCCTACTTCACCTCAAGTGCTTAATATTTCCAAAGAGGAGAATACTACTTCTTTAATCCAATGTTGCTCTAACATCATCTTAATCATACTATCTTGTCTCTACTAAACTCCAGTATCTAACATTCCAACCTCACATTATATTAATGTGACTTGTTGGCTAACCTAGGATAATATATCTAGACTAGGGTTTAATCATGTTGTACCCACCAATGTCACTTATATAGGCTATAAGCATACAATCTTGGTGAGTAAGGCATGATCATTATAAGCCTTTGATCCTTTATGGTTTAGGTTTCTAGTTGATTAATCAAGGCTTCCATCCATACAACATTATAGTTGTATTATAATTATCTTCTGTTTAACTCTATTGTATTAAGAGATATAATTCATTGACTATACCTACTTGATCCAATAGGACTACTCATGGTAACTATCTTCAGGTTTCATCCTTGTAATCTTCTTTATTAACATATAATTATATCTTTTACAAAACTCTTCTATCTATTCAGGAGTGAGTTAACTCCATCAAGTATCACAATGATCTTATTCTCTTCCAACACTCCCATCCTATAGATGATATTGAAAACTAGCATTACTATTTACCTCTTCTTAGTTGTTTCTTTATAGGCACTTAAGTGTATGCTATGATAAGGTCAAGAGTTGATAGATTAAGAATTGGTGAATCAATAGTTGATTACTCAACATTGATGAACAACAGATATTAAGATAAGATTCATTAGATATGATAAAGATCGCTATGGAAAGAAAGATATATGGTGAATGATCTTGACTTGGTTTCTTTCCTACTCAAACTTACTAAAGAGTTAGGGTTAAGTATTATCATGCATGGTATAAATAGTTGAGATTAAGATTTAGTTGTTACATTCCTATTACTTAAGTTATATTTATAACTTGGCATTCATGAGTTGTTGTAATGAATACTATGATATGATCACCTAAGGATCAAATATAATCCATTGAGTAATGTATTAGGGTTTAACTTTTATTACATTTGATCTAACCTTAGATCAAATCTCCCTTACCCAAAATAAGGTTTTAGCAAAGGTCATATTGAAACTTATCGCAGTCAACTTGATGATCTACTTCAATTCCATCAAGTTAAGAGAAACTTCAATCACTTTGACAAGTTTTTATTTAAAAGCGTGAAAATTATTCGGATTTTCTATGCATGAATGCAATGCACACATCTGTGTTCAGCTTATTTCTAAGCTCTAATGCTGGGATGTTACAGAGGGTCGGAGAGACACGGGTGAGGACGAAGAGGATGAGGTCAAAGAGGAAGGTTGCGGAGGTCCGAGAGGAAGAAAGGGGTCGGACGAGGATGGGGCTGGTGGATCTGTCGCTGTGGCCGGGGCTAGACCGAGGTGGGGTGGGGCGGCGTGGCGATGGCGGACATGGATGGGCAGGCGGCGGCGATTTTGGGGCGAGTGGGCGAGCGGGAGGTGTGTGTGGTGCAGAATGAAAGAGGATCCACCGCGCGGGGCGGGCGGTGCTTTTAGCAAAATTTTGGGTGACACAATGGTGGCGTCTTAAATTTATGGAACGCTACCACTACACCGTAGTTGCGGTGTTTCAAAGTACCGAACACCTGGACTATATTGGTCCCGACTCGCCTCGTGGTTCCCACTTAATGCCGATGTTCGCGATTTCGTGAACGCCGGGAGTAAATTGTAGTGGTCGCGTTTGCCTTTTTTCGAAGGCCATGACTATTTTGTCGTATAGTCCATTTTATTTATATGTCATTAGGAAAATAACCGCTATAGCCTTTTCCTATTAGTGAGGGTTGTAGCCTTTTCCTACTAGGGAGGGTTGTATGAGGCTTTTGAGGGCTGGTGCAGGGAGTCCAGATCCACCATTAATTGACGATGAAATCATGAGTCATAAAAGCAATTGGGACATGGCTAGCCTAAAACGTTGCAATTTTTAACAATTCTTATTTATAATGATTGTTGACACACATTTCCTTTGTGCACTTCAGTTTTTATCGTGATTTTTTCCTAAAAAGGGAAGAATTTAGAGTAGCCTCTATGTTTTCGTGATGCATTATCTTTGTGTATGCAAAATATGCAGTAACAATGCTCGTCACTGCTCCGGATGGCAATGGATACCCGAAACCCGCAAACCCAATAGGTACCCGTCTTAAACGGGAAGGGTTTGGTAAAGAAAAAACCCGCGGGGATGGTTAGCGGTAAAAACTTAGACCCATCGGGTCTAGCGGGGGCGGGTCTGGGGTGACAAACCCGTACCCGTAGACCCGCAGACCCGGCAAATCAACTAATCCTAACTCTAACCCCCACTAATCCTAACCCTAATTTCCACCGCCCCACATCCCCACACGCACAAAGGCACTGCGCGGACGCGAACACGATGCAAACCCCCACCTACCCCTCTTATCTCCTCGCAGGCGAACATGTCGCTTGCCCTCACCTTCCTCTTGTGCCGCCGCAACTCAATCCCTCTGACGATGCACCTCTCTACGCCGCCGCCGCCGCTCAATCTCTCCACCGCTGCATGTCCTTGCGCTGGCCGCCGCTCAATCCCTCCACGGTCGCACCTTCTTGCGCCGCCGCCGCTCAATCCCTCCACCGCCGCACCTCCTTGCGTCGCCAGCTCGCCTCCCTACGCATCGCCGCCGCAACACCTTCTCCATGGAGGTTGGAACCCTCGAGATCGATGTGAGGAGCTCGTCTGAGCCTTCACCGAAGCTGATGCCTGGAGAGCAGACGCCGAAGCCTAAGATCCCATCGTCGTCAGTGCATCTTGTCGGGTACCCATCGGGTCCCGCAAACCCGGCAGGTCGCGGATCTGGTTGAGTTTTGGACCCGCCGGCGGGTATGGGGGCGGGTCGCGGTGGCGGGGAGGAGGGACGGGTGCGGGTATGGGGGAGGCCAAACCCGGCCCCGAACACGGCGGGTGCCATGCGTAGTCGCTGCACTCACCAGACCGATGTAAAAATTGGCGACATGGAGGCCCACACCAACCCATGTCACCTGGCCACCGGTGGTCCCGGATCCAACAATGTTTGAGCTTTTCGTTCACAACCGTCGGAATAAAAACCAATGTGATCACTCGCTGTTAACTCCCATAGCGACATTAGTACTTCCATCCCATCAGTTAATATTTCTTTACAGATAAAAAAAGTTAATATTTCTTTAGGTGCCATGATGCACGACTAAATCCCCGTTGTTTTCTTTTTCCCTGTATAGATGCTTGACACGTGATTACATGAGATTGTTCAAGCTAACCGTATGTACGTCACGAAATTGCAAAGAAAATTCTTTAGGAGCAGTCGTGTTGACTTTGGGATTGAAGAGTTTACTACACTGGGCATTATTTCGCATTTTCTTTTTGTTTGACATTTGAAAGGCATTCGGAATTCCCTTGCCTTAACTGCAAGTTCGAAGACACTTCCGACGTTGAAGCTCTACTAGTACAACAAGCTAGGAAGAACGATTCAAGAAACTGAAGTGCACGTATTGATCGGGCCACGGATTCAGACCAAAACCCCCGCGTATAGGAGACAAAAAGTAACATTACCACGAGAATATTTTAACGAGTCCAGTACGAAATTCGTCGTTCCTCCCTCGTGGTTGAATTTGCAGAACGGGTCAGATACTTGGCGCGAAGGTCATGCTATCATGTACAACGAATACAGGACTTGAAATCTTGCAAACTGCATGCACACAGTACGTTTAATCCCCGGCCACCTCATATATATATATATATATAAGCAAGGTCGCCATGGTATACATTCTTCACATCACCACGGACTAACTAATCAGAGCGAGAACTCCAGAGTTCACATTCGAAAGAAATCTCCCGCTCCTCCTCTGTCGATTCTCGACCAACATCAATGGCGACGGCAATGGCGGCCGTGAGGATGGCGGAGGTGATGTTGCTGCTCATGTTCTTGACGCAGATCTTCGGCATCCACCTCACTGCGGCGGCGAGGCCGTTGGAGGGTGCAGGGTGGACGGTGGGCGGGATCGGGACGGTGGCACAGATGCTCGGCGGCGTCAAGCAGTCAGGGTCCAACCCTCCCACGCACTGCTGCTAATGAAGCACGCAGCACATGTGGCGCGCGACCTGATGTACAGCATCAACAACCCCTCACTACTGGCTGACCATTGTTTCTTCAACTGGAAGATGTAAAAAAAAATGTGACGCTCTGTTTTTGTTCATCCTCTTTGTTGCAGAGGAGGATAGCTAGCTAGGACCATTCTTTTGTTCTAGAGATCAAAGAGACCAGGAAGGTCTAACTGTAATCATGTCTTGTGATGATGAGTAGAAAATTCGTTTATTTCTTGAACCAACTGGTTATAGTGTGTATCGTTCGTTTCGATCGATGTTGTATCTTGTGATCGACGACTAGTACAACCGTAGTGTTGGATTATTAGGCATAATTTCCACGATTAATTCCAGAATATAAATCATGACAAAATCAGCTACTAGCTCATGTAACTTGAACATACTAGATGTACTAAACAACAGGATGATCGGAAACAAACAGCAGCCTAACATGTACTCGCAGAACATGATGAATAACCAAACAGGATCACGTAGCACGTACCGTTCGGTTGTCGTAGTAGAAACTTTGGGGAAGAGTGATCGCAGCAGATGGCGATGAAGACCGCGGTAGGCAGCACCACCTGACTTGGATGGAAGACGACCCGTGATGAAGAACTCGAGCAGTCGCGCAGAGCGCTTCCCAAAAACCGCAACCCGCGTCGCGTCGCGTCGCGTCGTGACGAGGCGAGCGAGCGAGCGGCGTTGTCGGAGGAGGAGCGCGCGTGTGTATCTCTCTTATTCCCACTCACTTACAAAGTGGTGCAACACTCCACCTTATAAGGTGGTGCAACTCTCCTCCAACTTTCCATGTGGGACTAAACTTTAGCTCCCACTCCACTCCCATGTGAGCTGCCACAAACATGGGCCCAAACACATATGGGCTGCCACAAATTTGGGCTTTAAGATTTAGGGAAAATCTGAAATACTCATGGGCATAAATGAATTAGCCCCATTATTTCTAACACGTAGTACCTCTACTAGCTAATAGTACGTGGCAGGAGTGGAAGAGTCGCATAAACCTGCACTAACCTAAGAGAATGCATACTTTTGAATCCTGAATTCTTGGTTTCACGTCGGTCAAACGCAAGAACACGAATATTATTTGTTCGACCAGAATCTGAAATTCCACGGATAAATGGGGTTGGTCCTGGTCGTGAAAGGGAGGAAGCTAGGAAAGTTGCATATATGGTCCTTGTTAATTTCTCAAACAGGAACAGTCATCGCTCAGTCGGAAGACCGAATAGGCTCTAAAATTTCAGGCTTGCATGCTCGTGTCGAATCGAGAAGATCTCATGAAGTACTCGCAACAGGTCGAAATAAGTATGTACTCCCTCCGTTTTAAAATATAAGATGTTTTAGGTTTTTAAAGAAAGTGAATCTAGACTTCTTTTAGTGTGTAGATTCATTCCAAAGTTGAGTGAACCTACGTACTAAAATAATCTAGATATATTTTGATTCACAAATCTAAAACATTTTATATTTTGAAACGGATGGAGTATGTTGGATGATTTGGTATTTTAAGTGGGGTAGTGACCCAGGCAGACCTCGTTCTTTGCTGTGCTCTTTGAGGTCCGTGTATCACTTTTCGGGGTGAAAACACTAAGTTTGATCTTAAGTGGTTTTACCTGGCAGTTGGTGATTTCTTTGTCATTTCTTGTTAAAGACTTTGTTTGGAGATTTAACATTTTTCAAGATAAAAACCGATCTGAGCAATCTGGTTAGATTGGACAATGGGCGTTGTTCTGGACAAGGTTTTTTTTTAGTCGAGGTGTCCTCACCACTGATGGTGCTATTGTTGGTACGAGCCGTTGATTTTTTTTACAAGTTTTTTTTTATTTTTCAGCTGTGTGCATCCTTAATGTCTATGCTTACTCTTGTCATTATGTTATTGGCGTATTCATATCTTCTTGGTATTAATATATTTCTTTTTATCAAAAAGAAAATCACTACAGTACTACTTAGTCAAGAGACAGCTCATGGCACTTCCGTTGGATCAAATGTATTTAAGAAAATTCAAGTCAAAATCTCAGACAAAATTCAAGTCAGAGACTCGGTTTGAAGTAGTAACTATATGATGTATGCATGGGAGAGGTTGACCGTAGGTAGTGGAGAGTTGATGAAGCATCCTCTGTGCTAGCTAGCTGCTTGTGCCAACCTCCCGCACCCTCCTCCCCCCGCACCCGCGCGGCGGCGCCGCGCCGGACGGCCTCCCCTCCCCGCCGAGCTCTCCCTTCCGTTGTCTCTCCTCCCCGCTGCCGCCGCCGTCCGGATCGTCATCAGGCAAAGACCTGGGGGCGTGGCGGCGGCAGCGTCCCTGGTCGCGATCTGGCGGGAAGGCGGCGGCGTCCGTCCAGACTGGTTTGGCGGTGGTGTTGTGGCGAGCGACGACCGATGATCCTCGGCCTAGATGGAGGCAGACGGCGGTGGGGATCTGGGCCTAGCCACGATCTGTCCCGGCCGTTGGCCTCGACGCCGGTGCCCAGGCGACTCGGGCCTTGTCCGTAACACTAGGGCGCTTGGGGCATCTGCCCCCGGCATGGTGGTGGTGGCCTCCTTCCCCATCGGAATGGTCGGCCGGGTGGTCTTGCCGTCTTGCAGCGGATCCTGCTAGTTTCCGGTGGGTGGCGTGGGACTGCTGGCTCGGTTTCAATAAAGGAGGTGCACTCGAATCCCTCTCAAGCCAAGACAATGATCTGCCAGATGTTGGTCTCCATTGATCTGGTTTCTATGTCATGTTCCGGAAGGCTCCACCGACGAACTCCATAAGTGATATCATGCCATAAGTTTGCTGGAAGGATTGAATTCGGTCGTACACACCCATGTTTTACCCTGATCATTTGGTTTTAGAGGGTGTGCTTCGAAGCTTTGTTGGCTGTTATTATTATGGGGCATGTTCTCGTTCCATGGTGCTGGCAGAGAAAGTCATGGAGACCGAGATCCGAGGACAGACAATCGTGGTTCGAGTCTGGGTAGTGATGAGGAATTGGCTAGGTGACTTGTGAATTGGAGCAGTGGCATGCAAGTGGGGGCGACTGCACATGAGAAGTTCATGGTCCTACCTCTCAGGGTGAAAACCCAGGGTTTGACCTTAATTGGTTGTGTCTGGCAACACTGTACTCTAGAAATGGAACTCGAAAGTGGTTAGTATTTCTGATTTTTCCCTAAAGAGATCCTTTTAGATTAGGTACTTTTTTGATTTTTTCTCGACTCCATGGATAATGAGTTTCGATGTATTGGGCGTTTCCGTTTAGAAATAGAAGCTTTTTCGTGCTTGCTTGCGAGCATTGGAATGGCCTGAATGGACAGTTGAAGAAGTAGAGGAGTCAAGAGTATGAGTATCAGAGACTAGGTCAGTTAGAGGTATAATCTCAGTCGAAGAGGAGTCAACTTTATATACAAAATCATAGGCCATTTGGGCTAGCTTTGGAATAGGAAGGTCAATCTTACTTAGCCTTGTTAAAGGTATTGTTTTGAGAGCGCGGACTTTTTTCAGGGTGAAAATCTAGATCTTTGATCGGGCGAGGCGTCGTTTTTGGAGAAGCTGGACTTCTGGTGTTTTCTTGGTGATAGTAGTATTGCTGTTTCAATGACTTTTTTTTGTAATTCTTTTTTTATGTGTGCGTCCGTGTGACCGCTAGGGCAATGCGTTCTTGCAGAAGCTGGGTGTAAGTGGTATCATCTCATATTAATATATGTTCCTTTCCAATAAAAAAAGGTTAGCTGCTTGTTTGAGAAATCAACGGTGCTGACCAATTTACATGTTGCTCTCAAGGTCAAAGCCCAAAATGGTCGGAACACGTCCAACACGAAAAATACGAGGTGGGAACTCGGAATGTCGGAAACAGTGACCGATTCTCCACACGGCGCGGCCAAGCCACACGTATGCGCATGCATCGTGCGCACCTACCGCCTTCGTGCACCTAACAGCCCTCTCGCCTATATATAAGACCAAGGACCAGCATGCAAATCTACCCATCTCAACTTGTCGAGTTAGCAGAAACAATAATAATCCAGCAAGCTCTCAAGTCGTCACAGCAGCTGATCGATCATCGGACGAACGGAACCTGAAGCTAACTCAAGAGACGAAGCAATGGCGGCGACCGCGATGCTGGCGATGATGAGGACGGTGCTGCTGGCCGTGTTCCTGGTGCAGATGTTGAACGTCATGGCCGTCTCGGCGAGGACGCTGAAGGGGGACGGCGGCTGGCTGGAGAACGGCGTCGGGACGGTGGTGGAGCTGCTGGGGGGATTGAAATCGCGGTCCAACCCTCCCACGCACTGCTGCTAATCAAGCACGCACGCAGCAGATGATGTGGCGCACAGCCTGATGTACAGCATCAACAACCCCTAACTGCTGACCATTTGTTGTTTCTTCGGTTGGAAGATGTAAAGACGCGATCGAGGCTCTGTTCTTCTTCATCCTGTTTGTTGTTGTAGAGCAGGATAATAGCTAGCTAGGACCATTCTTTTGCTCTGAGATCGATTTAAAGAGACCTGCAAGGAGGTCTAACTGTAAATCATGTCTTGTGATGAGTATTAAATTCGTTGATTCTTTGAAGCAATTGCTGGCCGTGTACATGTGCATCGATCGCATGCTTGTTTCTGGTCTTTAATAATTTCGATCAATGTCGATGAATAACCTCTGCTGCTTGTTATTTTACGTTCAGCGGAACTGAAGACAAAAGCTAGTATCTATATGTACACTTCGTCTCAAATATAATGGAGACACTCCTTTCGCGTTCGACTCTACACAATTTGCTACGGAGTAGTCGTACATATTTTTTCTCTGTCGATCTCGTTCTTCGCAAAGAAACAAAAAGAAGAATTAAAAAAATTCAAAGGAACAGACTTTATTTTTCTGCGAATTCAAAGGAACACATAATTTGACCCCCGCTGGGCCGCTGGTTGCTGGTGTCGTGGTCGTCTAACAGAAACTGCTGACAAATTGATAGATGTAGCTGCCCTGGTATCCGGGGCACCTCAAACGGGTAAAGGTCGGGTCAAAGCACGACCGAGTTGGTCCCGTCAAGAAAAGGGCACGAGTTGGAACACGTCCGTCCGGCCGGCCGGGAAACGACTCGCTCTGGTAGTGGTAGGTGTACTACGAACTCGGCCGGCCTGCCGGGTCTACACGGTCGGTCGGTCGGTCGAGATTTGCCGCGCGCGGCTGTGTGTTGGTTCGGCGGAGGCGCAGGCAGAGGAAACAGCGCGCGACACCTGCCGCGGAACTGTCGGTTCTTCACGTACGCCTTTCTTCTCCTTTTTACGACGACTCTTCAGTCTTCACACCTGGGATCGTCTGGCATCCAGCCTACAGTCTGGGTTCACGTCGCTCGCGAAGGCCGTTCATGCTCCCCGGAAAAGCTCGGTCACCGACAGCGTTCACGGCCGGTGTGTACTTTGGTTTTTTCATGCTTCCGTAATTTCGTCGGTTCAACCAGAACGAGAGAAGAGAAAAATCTAACGTTCGTTGTACTAGTACTGCTGTTTAAGTCTGCCAAGAAATGCATGTAGGAGTATTATTTTTCCACTAGTGCTTGATACTTTTTTTTTTGAACGGTTACGGGTGCAAACGAACGGTGGAAGTATAAATTACAGGAGCAACCCAACGAAATAGGAAATTACAAAGCAGCCCTGTAATTTTACAAAGAGAACCCCGAAAAGACCACAGGAAACGCGATCAAGTCCAGCGGAGCACCTGCCCAACACCGATGACGCCCACGACTGCGGCAAGCCGGAGCACCGCCGGAAACTTGCTAAGGACGGAGCCAGCAGCAGGGAGCGACTGCCCTTCAGCCTATTGGTCCGGCGGGGCTACGGATCTGGCCGCAGAAGCCCGTCGGAGAGATGCTCCCAAGAAGCTTCGACTTCAGGAACGCCATCAGCAGCCACCGCCAGTGAGGAGTGCCTCCATGGCTCGACAGTAGGCGAACGACACCAAGAACGCCCCGAGAAGAAGAAGCCGAAGAACCGCCTCACTCCGCTGAAGAGAAACAGGGCCGAAACCCCACCTCCTCGCCACCACGGCCGGCCAGGAGAGGCAACGACCACCGCACACCACCCAGCACCCCACACCCTCCTCGCCACCACGGCCGGCCAAATGCGCCGGGTCACAGATCCACAGCAAAGGGAGACCAACAGCAACCTTATTCAAACGGAGACGACGCCCCTCTCCGACGCGAGCTCCTCTGGCCAGAGGAGAAGCAGCGGCAGCGAGGACCAGAGATCCAGATCGGGCCGCCGAGATCTGAACCAAGCTCCAAAACTCCGGGCATAGAGCCCACCTAACCTACAAACTACTCCGACGCCTCCCCTCCGCCATTTCCGGTCGGCAAAGCCGCCGGAGAGGCTCGGGTTCGGCCCGGTCCGGAGGAAAGCTTTCCTTTTACTGTGGCGGAGAGTTGCTTGATACTTTTGTGGCTCTCTCTTTGGCGGTTCAAAGCCTGCACGGGAGAAAAAGGAATGGTAGCCTTCCTTACTGCTGACAAATGCACAACTAATTCACAAGTTTGTATTTTTGTTTTTGTTTTTTGAGATCACGACTAATTCACAAGTGGATTATTAATATAGCACACACACTGATAAAAGAGTTTGAACAAAGAAAAGCTGAGGCAACAGCACAAACATGCCCAAAGAAAAATAAATAAAGACAATGGTGAATTAACAGAAGGTGATGACTCGCGATCGCTGCGCCCTCCAACTTATGCCCACCACGCTCCCAAGCACCCCGTAGCGCCGAGTATCAAGCAGCACCTTCAAGAAGGGGAGCACCGTCGACACGGAGCTGCTGCCCGGACGCGCTGGCCCTGGGGTTTCCCCCGACACTCAGAGTAAAGTGGACAGAGGCTTCCCAAGACGCCTTCCAGGAAGGAATGGTGCCACTCGAAGGTGGCACCGCGTCAGGGTCAGACGACTCGACAGAGATTTCTCCCGCCCTTATCCACAAAAAACCCTGGCACAACAGCGCACCACCACCAAACTTCGACGCCCACCAACACGCGCCACTAAGATCAGGAAGTCACCAACACCATCGCTTCGTGAACACTGGCTCGTGACCTGAAGGACGAAGACACACGACATCGCCGAACCAGGAGGGAGCAGCCTCGCAGCCACACGGGAGGAGCCTACCTCCACCGCCGAGAGACGGTTGTCGACCGGACAGAGCAGCGAGGGCACACTAGGCCTTGGCAGGGCCCGGCCGGGCCACGAAGGGCCCGTAAAGCCCTGGCCGCCCTGCAGCAACAAGCGGGGCACGGCGCCGTCGTCCTGAGTCTAGTCGCCGCCCGCACCTCCAGCGAGCACAGCCGCCACCGTGCCCGGCCCACCCAAGCCCATCTAGACCCGCCCGTAGATGGCCAGATCTAGGCCCGGACAACCGCCGGCGGAGCTCGCTACCTATGACGCCTTGCCTTGCTGACGCCGCCACCAGCCATCACGTACCCGGCCATGCCGGACCAGCACCTCCCGAGCTGCACCGCCGCCAAGGGTTACAGAGCCCTGACTCGCTCACCATGGCGCGGGGAAGGACAGGCCACCGCCATCGGCATCGTCCGGGCTTCGCCCGGCGACCCTTGCCGGCGCCGGCGATGAAAGGAAGGGGTGGAGGAGGGAGGGAGGCGGCAGGAACTGGGGGCGAGCCCGACACCCTCGGGGGAGGGGCAAGAGCTCGGGCTGTCGAAGCCCTCTTTGTTAACCGCCATCCACGACCTTCTGGCATGCCACCCACGACCTTCTGACAGTTAGTAGTATAATTTTTAAATTATTCTAGTATAATTTTTTTGTTAAATTATTAAAAAAAGTATAATTTTTCTAGTGCTTGATCCTTTTGTGACTCTCTCTTTGGTGGTTCAAAGTCTGCACGGGAGATAAAGGAATGCTAGCCTTGCTTACTGCTGACAAAAGCACGACCAATTCACAAGTTTTTGTTGTTTGAGATCACGACTAATTCACAAGTGGATTATTCAACATCATCTGACCAAGTCAAGGGACAGAATAATCGGCCCATCTACAAATGCTCTACGCTGTGGTGGATGCTGATAGGAAAATTTCCTCGGGAGCTCCTATAGGACGCTCTTAGCGTCGCCTCACGGGATGACGCCTGAAGCAGGGAATGCTATTTGCCGCCCATAGGCGGCGCGGGCAGCTATCGCCGCATAGCGCGAAAGCACAGTTAGACCGGCGCAGTTCGTGTTAGGCTCTTCCTTTTCCTTTTAAGTTTTTTTATCTGTTTTCTTTTATCAGTTTCTTTTTTGGTTTTCTTTTTGTTTACTTTTTTAGAAACATCATTTTTTTAAGATGTTCATTCATTGTTTCTAAAAAAAATATTATGTTTTTATGAATTTTGGTTCATGATTTTTGAAATTTGGTTCATGTTTTTAATTTTCGGTTTATGAATTTTCCAAAATTAGTTTATCATTTTTGAAATTTGGTTCATGTTTTTATTTTTGGTTTATAATTTTTCTAAAATTGGTTCATGATTTTTGAATTTTGGTTCATGTTTTTAGTTTTTGGTTAATGAAATTTTTGAAATTGGTTCATAATTTTCAAAAATGGTTTATTTCTTTTTTTGAAATTGATTCATATTTTTCGAAATTGGTTCATAATTTTCAACATTTTGTTCACTATTTTTGATAAAAAAAATTGAATTATTATTGATGATATTTAAAAATATTCATAGTCCTTACATTATTATTATAGAGAATGCTTAGAGTTTAAACATAATACAAAAAAAGAAAATATAAAAAACAGGAAATAGAGATTCAGCCAGCGCGGAAATGCTATTTTCCGCCCACAGGCGGCACGGGCGTCTAGCGCCGCACAGGACGAAAGCCTAGTGGGCTGACCCAGATCGCGAGGCTTTTCTTATTACCTTTTTTCTTTTTTTAATCTATTTTCCTTTTTTTTCTTTTTTTTTCTTTTTTTTTTCTTTTTTGGATTTCTTTTTCTTTTTGTTTGCTTTTTTAGAAATAATATTTTTTAAAGATGTTCATTATTTTAAAAAAATATTATGTCTTTCCGAATTTTGGTTCATGATTTTAAAATTGGTTCATGATTGTTGAAAATTGATTCTTGATTTTTTGAATTGAGTTCATGTTTTTTGAAATTTTGTTCATATTTTTAATTTTTGATTCATGGTTTTTGAAATTGGTTCATGATTTTTTTAAAATTGGTTCATGATTTTTTTAAAATTGGTTTATGATTTTTAAAAATGGTTCATGACTTTTTTGAAATTGATTCATAATTTTCGGAATTGGTTCATAATTTTCAAAAAAAATCATGATTTTTGAATTATTTTTCTTAAAATTTATTTATAATATTAAAAAATCTTCACAAATATTCAAAAACATTCACAGTTCTTAAATCATAATTATAGAGAATATTCAGAGTTTAAATAAAAATACAGAAAAATAAAAAATAAAATCCCATTACCTGGTCGGCCCAATTACCCCGCTCTTTGAGATGCGGCGCGCCGCCTCGAAGCGACGTATAGCAGCTCCCCGACCAGCGAGCTTTATACGGTAAACCTTCAACTGTCACCTCTTGACCTAGCTGTCGCCTCCTTCCATAGACCGGTTCCTCCTCCTTCGGTCGGCCTCGCTGGTGTCAGGAGGGGTGGGGAACTCGATCTATGGGTGAAGTTTTCAGTAAAATTAGTGTTTCGAGAAATTATATTAAAATTTTGGTAGTCATCCTTTTTGATCTATACATCGATGAAGATGACTTCGTCTACAATAAGTGATCTTCGACCTTTCGTTTGACGACGAGATCTTCTTCCCGGTGTCAATGGCAGTGTTGTAAGATTACAGTTTTATAGGTACGATCTCTTAGATCTTACTTTATCAAGTCAATTTTAGAGTTTTTTTCATGGTTGCCACGAGGATTATTCTCTTAATTTTTGTTCTGGCTGCTACGTCCTCGACAATCATGGTTTGTACTATAGGTTCGCTAGTGACGTTGACCAGGCTGTTCGGTTACTTTTGACTAGAATACTGGTGTTGGTATTCTCGCCGATGTTGATTGATTACTCTAATGGTTATGCATGTGCACACAGCCCTGGCACTGCGGCTTAAATTAAAATTATGAGAGAACCCTCGTTGGTATTTACATATTGTGGTTTGGTGTCTATCAGTTTTTGGCTGCCTTTAGAAAAGTTCAAGATAGTGTCTTTGAATAAGAAAGAGTTTGAAGACCTCGATGTTTTACTAGTATTTTTTAGACTTTATTTTGTAATTGACAAAGACGGGCTATATATCTTTACCATATACTATATGCTATAATGAATATAGAGCGGTATTGATTGTAAAAGAAGCTAGTGTGAAAAAAAGAAGCTAGTGTGAAAGTGGAGAGGCCAAGGCAACCCCCAATACTGCCTAGGCGAGGGAGACGCAATAGATTTTATTTTTTAAGTAAAATGCACCAATGGTCACTATACTTGTCGCGCGAGTACGATATGGTCACTGTACTCCCGAGATACATCGCGCTGGTCATTGAACTCGTCGAAAAAAATTTGTACGATCAGGTGTATGCACGTCTGTATTTGGATACGTGGTTGTCGATGGTCACTCAACTTGTTGTCGCGATGCACGAATAGTCATTGTGGTAGGCGTATTGATGTGGAGAAGAAAATAGGTGGGGGGCTTATCTAGAAAAGGGCATCCCCTTTTTTGCGCTGCTCCGTGTGTCTCAACTCTTCCTGGAACCCGTCCTCTCTGTTGCGTCGCTGCCGTGCTGTGCCGCCGCCGCCCAGCCATGCCTCGCTTCTCCTTGTCGCCCGGTCAATGGGAAGCGCCATCTCCACGCGCATCTGCAAGGTCAATGGCAAGCGGCAGCTCCGCAAGCACCTCAGTCCGTCGCCGGGCCTCGTTCATACCCACCATAGCCTGCCCCGATTATGGCCAGATGGTGGTGCATGACGTCTCTGACACTGCTGCACACGATGGATGGACCTACTACAAGTGTAGGAACCATGGTGTAAGTGATCTATCTCTGAATCCCTTCCTTGTCGAACAGATGTGAGCACTGTGCTAGGAGTTGCTATAGATTTAGGTGAAATTTAGATACATTGTCAGTGATTTCATAATTGCTATGGACATTTTGCAGAAGGGCTGCAACTTCTGCAACTGGGAGCTAGAGTATGTCATGTACCTTATGGAGCATGATGTGTTGGAGAATGATTTGGCAATTGAAGCAATTACCTGGGCAGAAGAGAGAAGGGAGGCATTGGAGCTCAGGAAGGAGGAGAAGGAAGCAATTGGAGATGCTCAAGAGAAGAAGAAAGCTAAGGAGCACAAGTTGATGGAGCTGAAGATGATGACCAACATCCAAGAACTTGTTGATGGCCAGAAGAAGATGTTTAATCTGGTGGTTTTCACCTTTGCTCTGGTTGTCATGCTATGTGTTGTGCTAATCATGAAGACCAGCAACAACAGCTTCAAGTGGCCTCCTACCTAGTTCTAATTGTCATTTCAATATGATCAAGTTATCTATGTAATTGAGCACTTCTATATGTGATGAATCTAGTAGTATGAATGTCATGAGTCAAGTGCTAGTTGTCCTATCTAGTTGTAATGAATCAAGTTCTATGGTTCTAGTAATATGAATGGTATCTACTAAATTTGTTATATTCACTCTCTTATGTGTCTATGCTTTATTGGTCATCTATTTTCTAGTGTGTACGTGCTATGTTGCTGCATTAAATCATGTAGAGAAAATAAAAGTGATGGAAGCATTAATAGAAATGTGTTGGTCATCTATATCTATGAGTAGAGCTCATAGTTCATCTCCAAACATAGAGTAAATAATAGTGCTGGAAGCATTATTACAAATGTGCTGGTCATCTGTATTTGTGATTAGAACTCACAGTTCATGTTTAAACATAGAGTAAATAATAGTGTTGGAAGCATCATTACAAAATGTGTTGCACTTATTAATAGATCATAATGACTACTTCATCTAGGATTCCTAAACTCATCAAACATATTAAATTTTTTACTTTTTGGGTGACAAAAGCAATAGCATTTGCATCCTCTTATACTTCACTTCCCTTTGCAGCTCTCAATGTAGCCATAAGCTCAGCTCTATCTCTGGCTTCTTATTGCATTTGAGTTATCTTTGCAGCTGCTTGCTTAGCCTTCTCTAAATCTCTCTTTTATTTCTCTGCTTACTTTTTCTCTGCTGCTTCTTTCTTCTTATCTGCAACTTCTTTCCTCACCTCAGCAATGATCCTGTTGCTCTTAGCTTTGGCCTTTTTTCTGATTTCTGCCTCCATTATTCTCTGCTCCTTCTTCTCTGCAATTTGTTTGGCTTTTGTTGCTGCCTCCGCTGCCTTCTTGTTCTCTTGTTCAACTCTTTTTGTAGCTGCCTCCATTCTTCTATACTCTTTATTCTCTTCAATTTCCTTGGCTTTTGTTGCTGCCTCCATTCTTCTCTGCTCCATTCTCAATCATCAATGGTGACCATGTCACACTGTCAACTTGATCAAATCATACGTAATATCCATTGACATAGCTCTTTCTACTACTACTACTACTACTACTACTACTACTACTACTACTACTACTACTACTACTACTACTACTACACACAAAATAGCCTCCATGGTTAATTTGGACTGAGAAATAGCTGCTACAGTGTCCTGTGACAAGAATTCATGGATAAATTCAGTATCTTTCAGTCATAAACAGGGTGAGATTTAGAAAAGCCACTTCTTCATTCAGTTAACCCTCCCCTAAACCCCACCACAATCTGAAATCGCCGATCGAGGAGATGCTTGCACAGAACCCTACCCTAAATCGAACTAGAACACATCTAGTACTGAATCAAAACCCTAACCGCACGAAAACAACAACCTTTACCACCAAAATCATCTGAGTTTGGTGCCATACCGTATACAGGATATGGAGCTCCTTCCTCACGCCGCCGAGCCGCCATCGCTGCCTCTCTGATGCCTCTGCAATGGATTCTCTTGCTAGACAATGTCAGCCGCCGCAATTGGCTCTCTTAATATCTATCTATCTCCCTTTCCTTTCCTCCCTCTCCTCCTATGCAGCGCAGATAATGGCGGATCTGACAAGCAGATCGTGTGCCTCTCTTTTTTCTAAGTGGAGGAGGGGCGTTACTTGTGCGGTGACCCAGCATACCACTGCATGATGTAGTATACTGTGGCATCCCGCAAAACCACTACTAGAAAATCGCGTTGAATTTGTGCATTGCATCGTCATCATCATATGTTGTTTGTTAAAAACTATTTTTCTCAAAGCCCGATTTGTTTTCCAAACGCCCCATCTTAATTCAAACGCAAAGCCCGGTTCCCCGGATTAATTATTTTGGCCGCTATCGGTTTGCACACGGCCCGTTTAAAACAAATAAAAAGTTTAGTTGTTTTTAGCGGGGGCAGTCGAACGGGCCGAATCGACCCGAACGACCACCCCCATTTTTAAATCGGTCCAACCACCAGTCCCACCCATTTCCTAAACCTACCAAACTACCTACCCACACCCACCCCTCCACCTCACCCCACCCTATGGCATGCTGCCACCTCACCCCTCTCCCTTTCCCCAACCACTCAACTCCTGCCACATCAGCCCCCCCTCTCTCCACCTATGCTAAGACCACCCCATACTCACCCACCAACCCACCGCCTGGACCCTCCTTCCCGGACCCGAACCCCGGTACCGGACAAGTTCGCCATTGACCTCGAGAACGACTACACGGAACAAGACCGCCACACGGACGCGACCCCGTCGAACCCTGAGACCGACCCCGAGCCCGACACCGACAATCGGAGCCGGAACCGACAAGTTTGCCTACCCGGACACCGTGCGACAAGATCTTCTTCCCGGACCCGACGACCCCGAGACCGACCCCGCATCCCGGAACCTCAAGTTCGTCGAGCCCCCTCTGATGTGTGACCCCTTTTCCTCGAACCCTATTTTATAACATAACAACTTGATGCATATTGAATTGTCAAACTTGCATGCATAATCATGGGGTTTGGGGGCCTTATGCCGATTCACCTAATAATTAAATATGGGGCCCACATGCGGGCAAATCTAGTCTCATATCGGCCTCATTTAAATTGGGTAGCGAACCCGGTGCTATCTTCTGCCATGTTAATACAACATTTAAACTGCGTGGGTTCTAAACAACTTGAACCATTTAAATAATTGTCGGGACCCCGGTTCCACTTAATATGACCTAATTGCATCGCACCTTTGCCATGTCATCCATCATGCATGCATCATGCCGATCTTCTGCCGTTGTATTAAATATTGCATCCGGTGTTTCCTCTAGTGATTTGCTTCTTCGCGGATAAGGCCGTTGAGTTGATGCGAGTGTCGACCCGATCTTCGGTTGAACCTTCGACAATGTTTTCAGGCGAGCATCTTCCCCTTTCTACCTATCTTACTTTTATAGTATTTACTTCCCTCCTGTTGATCTATTGCTATCTGTGTCGCGATGCTCTAGATTTCGTACCCGTGATATCCCTTGCAGCCATATATAGCCTTGGACACATCCTATTACCTGTTGTTTGATAGATAGTTGGACCCGCGTGTCGTAGTCGCTTGCTCAAGTGTTTGCTTGTCGTCAAGTACCACCTTTGTTGGAGAATTGCCGCATGTTGACGTTGGAGATGATCATGGCTTTACTTATTGTTCACTTTAATTCCTGTTTAACAACTAAAATTGAATTAAGCAGAGGCATCGGTGGGTGATAGGTAAGTTTTGGTTTCCGAACGCCCACTTGTGTCCCGTAGGACCCGAGTTCTTGACACCTGTTCTGAGATCGAGCGCGCTAACCACAGGTGGGGAGATATGGGCCCCCCATTGATTATTACCTGATTTCAAAGTATTGTACTGGGGGCCACAACTAGTTTGAGGATTTATTTACTATCCTGTACTTATGCCATGTTACCGCTTTATTTACGTTTGTGCGAGGAGCACACTGTACTGTTTAGGATCGGGACACGTTTTCGCGGTGTCGACAGTCCCCGTTTGGGGGCATACTGTCGCTCACTGCCGTCCACCCAAACCCTGAGTCCGTCTCGGAGACCGGCCGACTCCGTTGCGGGTGTCGACTCGGTGGGGTGGCCCCCATGTACTTGCTTTGGGTCTGGGAACGTTGTGACTTAGGCCCCGCCGACATACCGATGGGTGTATGTTAACTGATCTGGCAAAAAGGGTCGAAGTGCCTGTGGATACTTTGGTGCACCCCTGCAGGGTTTAAATCTTTTCGAGAAGCCGTGTCCGCGGTTATGGACGACTTGGAGCACAGTGCTTGATCATAGACAACTATAACTAAAGTTTATTGTTTTAAATTGACTTGTATCCGATATGACTAGTAATCAGCTTCACTACAACGGAATGGCTAAGTAAAAGTACCAACAACTGCTGGGTTTTGGGTTTATCTCATGCTAAATGTATCTGACTAGTAAGTGCTGCCACTATAACGGAATGATTAACTAAAAATGCCCACTGCTTACTTTATCAGGATGATTATCTAAACCTGACTAGTAAAGTGCCACAACTATAACCGAATAATTAAAACTGCCAACTGTGTGAGTTCCTCGGTTGACTTCCTCGTTTGGTCTCGAGGGGGAAACGCCAGGATGGGTTTGTTTGATGATAGTATCAGGTTGGGTCCGAATAGGTCTTTCTTACCCCTCTCTGATAGCCGCCAGTTGTATCGAGTCTCTATAGGTTGTTTAGTGCATGCTGCCGCTGCCGCTCAGTCCACCATACCAATGTAGGCGAGGACCGCCGAATTCTAGCCTCGCCGTGTACTGGCCTCAGTACTGACGCTCCTCTTTTTCCTTTGCCCTTTGTCGGCACCCCTTTTGTTTAAGCAGGTTTTGAGATCGACGCCGTTAGCAGGGTTACCCTTCCGGCTTGGCCTGGGCAGGGTTATGGACGCCATTGGTTATTCTTCAGGGCTCTTAGCCCCATTTGCATCTTGTCCGTAGTCGGACGCTGTATCATTCTCAAGGTGATTTGGATCTTTGAACATTATATCGGTATTCTTGACTCTTTGAGTCGTTGTTGTATATATATATCTGTTCTGTGGGTCCCATCGAGGACTGTTGTGTAATGTTATTACTTCGTTTTCCACCCGCACGAAAGTGCCTGGTGGGCACCTTCGAATCGTTTCTATGCGGGTTTGGCGAGTTTCGCTAAAACTTGCATAGGGCCGATTCTGAGGGTGTTACATATACTATAATCGTTGACATAACACCAATGAAACATCATTCACTAGTATTACATCCCTCAGAATGGCACAACAGAAACACAGAGGTTCCAATACATGACTAAAGGTTACAACTCACTCTTTACACAAGATCCAGAGAACACTCTAGGTTAAAGAGAGAGAAAGAACTTCTTACAAAGAAGAATCAAAGATAAATACTGCAAGAACGATTATACTATTAAGACTATTATTTTAACTAAGGGATTGGTATTGCTGCTATTGCAATACACTACAGAATTAGGTTCCTTGGCTAGAGATTATATTCCTATCTAATCAGTAACTTCGTCTTCACTTGAGTTGATGTATATGTTGACTTCCTTGACTTCATTGAAGAGCTTTGGCTTTGGATGACGAATCCTGGAGTATAACTTGATGTAGATGTTGTCTATCCCGGCTTCATAGTATAGCAAGGGTTAAGAAGATACTTTGAGTACGAGCGTACTCGGTAATTTCACTAGAAAAGGAGTGTTTGATGCACTATAACTACAGCCACAGACCGTAGGTCGTAGGCAATGCAAGTTTTCGTAAACATTTCTTCAAAGGTTGCTTTTATTCTGAAAAGCTATGTCCGTCAGCCTTCACGGGTTTACCAGAACTTTCATGGAGTTCCTTTCCCGCCGCGTTCGCAACTCCTTCCCGGAACAGGGAGTAACAAGTTACAGTTCTTACACTCTGCAGAGGTGCGTTACTTTACCCATGAGAGATCAACTCTTTGTTGCACAATCGGACAGCTTATTCCCGTCCAAAATTCCATGATGTGGGGCCCAGAAGATGATCCAAGCCAATCACTGCCCCCTTCGCGACCTCGCATGCCTCCTTGGTGTACACCATGCCCACATATTGGATTACAGCAATGGTTTGTACAAACCGTTAGATGCCAGAACTATCGTGGGACGTTGAGGGTGCCCACCCATATGCTGCATATCCTCTACGAATTACCAATTAATATGCACGCTTCGAGGATAACAGCCATGACCTGCACATCCGTCTTCATGCGAGAGGAAGAAGATACAGCTGACTTCTCCGTCCCATTCCAAATCTCATGGTTAACGCGTAATATACGACGCAAGAATCACTGGCGACATTGGTTGTTAAGTCTTAAGTGATATAGTTCTGAACAATGGTATTCCAACTATCAGATTTACTAGATTAGCTGATCACCCTGGAAAGTAACCAATAGTTTACAATATTATAGAAAATAGTGTTTTCTGACCTTTTTCAAATGCAGGTGATGACAACACTGGATTAGTAAAATACTTTACAGAAAATAAACAAAGGATATGAGCAAGTGTGAACTTGCCTTTTGTGATTGCAAGATTATGCACTCACGATCTTCAAGATAATGGTTCTAGGGTTTGGATTCCGGAAATGGTTACTTTAGAATGTGTTGTCCTTTTAGATAAGTTTCACACTTGTGCTTATTATTAGGGCTTGTGAGTGTGTGTGAACAACACATATTTATGCAGCAAAAAAATATATACTTATGAAATGCTATTAAAGATTTCTTATATAAGAGTTATTGTTTGAAGTGGCAAAAAGTATAACATTTGAAGAAAAGTTTTCTTTTCTAAGGTTTAAACAATCTTTGTGATTAGTTAGTGGTGGTCAATGTTATTTGTGCTTGCCTGAATAGTTTGCCTTGAGATGCTTTATAACTTAACTAGTTCAGACCAAAGTTAACTATAAAACGTATAACAATGTTTATAGTTTTATAATTAGATTCTTGTAGACTAAAGTTAACTTTAAAACAAAGATAGTTCGAAAGTATAATGTTTATAACCTTTGTACCTGGTGTACTTGGTAATGTTGCTTTAAGGTTACTTAAGAATGATTATTCTTCTATTTAAGTAGTGATCTATTAAGTTTTTAGTGGAACAAGATTTCTTGTTTCCTTATAAAGGTATAATTATGGTTTGTGGATAAATAAATAGTACTAGTGATTACTCATGAATTATTCTTGGATTTAGTCCATTATAAAGTTGTACTTGGTTGATATACCATTCTTGAATGTTCTATAATTATTAGAGATCTTTTTAAAATAGAATTTATTCATATAGTAGAAGGATATTTCAATATAATAGTATTTCTAATGTTTTGGATCATTATGATTTATTAGTAATATTCAAGACATTTATTTATTAGACTTGATTAACTAATTTTAGAAATATTAATAAATTTTTATTTATCCTTATAGGAATTATCAATTAAGTAAAAAAATTTAAATTTGAGTTACTAAAATCTTTGAATTTTTATTTAACTTAAAAGTGGAATATTAGATTTTTAGCATGTAGATATTATTTTGTGATCATTTTGGTATGTTATATTTATTTTTGTGATTTATAAATAATAATATATGTTTTTTATAAGATTTATTACTTTATAAATACTTAATAAATAACAAATACTTAATTAAGTTGAATTATAATGTATGATTATAATTTTAAATTATAATTCTTATTTTACTAAGAATTTTGGTATTCTATTTATATTTTTAACATTTACCATTATTAAAATTTGAATTATCAAAGTTTTATTACTTATAAAACCTTTATTAAATAATATTTATTTAATCATTATATTAATATTTGATAATATTTTTAAGTTGTAGACTTTATTTTTCTACAAATATTCATATATTATACACATTTTTCTGAATTATAAATCAAAAGTTATTAACTAAACAAGATTTAATCATTTATTTGATTTCTAGAATATTAATAATTGAGTTTATTATTTTTAGCAGTTATGACAGTAGAGAACCCTCAGGGGGTTCTACTGCCTTCTCCTTTTTTCATTACTTTTGGGACATAATTACAGAGTAAAGTAGAAGTCAAGGTGACTTCAAAATGGTCAAAAAAGAAGAATTACAAATTGCTGACTATACTATGAATGGTAGGGTGCAAATCAGACTTGGTTCTATGAACGAGAAGAGAGAAATCACTCAAAAATCTAGTTTTACAGGAGATTAGGGAAGGTATAACTGAGTTGAATATAAGATCATTCCTTTCCTTCCAAATGTTCCAAGAAGCCACCATAAATATCTCCATGAATAAAGGTTGATTCCAGTTATTTTAAGCCTGGCTAATCCAATCTAGCAGTGTTCCATGAGTGTTCCAGTATATACCAAAAGAAAGCCAACATGATTTACCAAAGTCACACTTTATGAACAAATGTTCAGTAGTCTCTTCAGTTTGTCCACAAATAGGGCAAAGATACCCAGAATTGAGATGACAGTGTCTTCTTCTTAACATGTCTCTGGTATTTAATCTGTCAGAGAAAATAAGCCAGCAGAAGAATTTAACTTTAGGTGTACATTTCGATTTCCAAATCCACCTAAAATCCTCATGAGTAATCACATTCCTGAAGCAATGCTTGTAAAACTTCTGTGAAGTATAATTTGTTCCCCAATCATAACTCCAGGAATCATCAGTTGCAGCATTTAAGGTAATGTGAAGAGATAAGTTCTAAATTTGCCTGAGTTCCTCCATTGCTTCTAGAGACAGAGGGAGATTAAAATTATGTGCCAGATTATCTGCAATTAAAAGTTCCTGGACAGAAACATCTTCATTGAGCCAATAAGAATAAATTCTAGGGAATTGTTCAGAAATAATTCAATCCAACGAGTCATCCTTCCAAAATAGAACAGAATCGCCCTGATGCACTGAACATTTTGCAATGCCTCTGTATATAGGAAAGAGTTTGCAAATATCCTTCCACCAAAAGGATCCACATGGATCAGAGTTATGAGGGACTCTTTCAGTATAACATGTCTGCCAAATTAGCTTAACCCAAGGAACATCCTCTATATTATAGAATTTGTGCAAGTATTTTAATAGTAAAGCTTTATTCTGTAAACAAAGATTCAGTACTCCAACACCTCCCTTCTCCTTTGGTCTACAAATCTTTTCCCAAGAACTCAAAGAATTGCATCTTTCTCCTTCTGTTTTCTTATTCCATAGACAGTGCCTTTCTAGCTTTTCAAAATGCTCTACTATTTTTTGGGAAAGCTAATGGAACACATGGCAAACATTGATATTGAGGCCAGAAGAGAATTAATGACAGTGACCCTACTACTGTAGTTCATCATCATAAAGGATGCAGGCATTTTCCTCTCAACTCTGTCAACTAGAGGCATTCATTCTGTAATAGTTGGCTTAGTGGTGCCCACTGGTAGTCCCAAATATGTGAATGGCATCTTGCCTATAGTACATCCCATAATATCAGTGAATTCCCATTATTTTGAATGTTTATTGGAACCATCATAGACTTGGTGTAATTTATTTTAAGACCAGTAGAAAGGGCATAGTCATCAAGTATTTTTTTTCATAATCTCCAGCTGGTGAGTACATGCAGGCATGATTATAAGGGTATCATCTGCATATTGAATTACTGGATAGTCCATACCATAATCTGGAGAGAAAGGTGCCAAAAATATGTCCATCTCTGAAAGCTTTGTTGATTGCAGCCTGAAGTAAATCTGCAGCAAGGACAAAGATTAAAGGAGATAAAGGGTCACCTTGCCTAACTCCCCTTAAGCAGCGAAATTGTTTCCCAGGTGTGCCATTAAGCAAAACAGAGGATTTCCCAGATTCAAAGATAATAGAAATCCAATCTAACCATTTTTTATCAAAGCCCATTTGCTTCATGATTTTTATCATTGCTCCATGATCAATGGTATCAAAAGCCTTTGCAAAATCAAGTTTCAGTAATATAATTTCTTTTTTGGATGCTTCACATTGAAAAAGGAATTCAAATGACCATGCTAAGAAATCTTGAATACTTCTGCCTTTTAAGAATCCATATTGATTTTTATGCACAACCTTGAGCACCACCTTCTGGAGCCTATTAGCCAATATTTTTGTAATAATCTTTAGGTAGCAGTTCAGTAAGGTAATTGGCCTATAATCATTAACAGATATAGGGGATGAAACTTTTGGGATCAATGTAATGTGCCCCATATTAATGCTCTCAAGGTCCAAAGTTCCATCAAAGAAATCAAAGCATAACTGGTAAATATTATGTTTAATGATACTCCAACAACTTTTCAAAAATTGGCCATTAAAGCCAGCTGGTCCAGGGGCTTTTTCCACTGGCATAGTCTTGACCACATCATCAATTTCATCAGTTGTGAAAGGTACAGAAAGATCTTCAAGACCAGAGATAGGGTGAATCAAGTCAGCTAAATTAAACCTCATCTGAGGGTTTGATTTCGTGCCCAATCTTTGTCTGAAGGAACTGAGAATAATTTGTTCCTTCCCTGCATGATCCTTCACCAAAGAACCATTAGAACTCTGAAGCTGAGAAATGGAATTCCTTCTATACCTTTCAGTAGCTATAGATTGGAAAATTTTTGTATTTTCATCTCCAAATTTTGTCCAACGAATAGTACACCTTTTTTTCTAGTACTGTTTTTGGAAAACCAATAAATTCAGAAGATGCTCCTTTAAAATTTTCCTGAAATTGGTTTCAGCAATAGTTAAACTCCTTTTGTCCTCAATATTATCAATTTCCAAAAGAGACCTGTTAGAGTTTTCAATACAGATTTTGAGTTTGGAGATAGATTTACTCCAAAATTTCAAATCATATCTTAACCTTTTGAACTTAGCATTCAGATTAGCAGCACTATTCTTTTTATGAGTAGTCTTGTTCGAGCTTTTAGCAACAGCATCATGAAACCCAAGATGAGCAACCCAATAATTCTCAAATCTGAAATTTTTTGCTGCAGGAATAGAAGTTTGCATAGTAACCACCAAAGGGATGTGATTAGAAGTAGGTTTCCCTTGCGGAGAGACAAAAGTTTGTGGGAAGGAGCTAGTCCAGTGCATAGAAGTAAAAAACCAATCTAGTTGTTCCAGAAGAGGGTTTTCTTGCATATTACTCTAGGTATAGTTTCTTCCCTTAATTCCAATTTCTGTGAGATCTTGCTCTCTGATGAAATTATTGAACAGAAACATATCACTAACATTCCCACCTGGTTTATTTCTGTTTGAAGGAGATCTAATAAAATTAAAGTCACCCATTATTATCCAATCTTCATCATCAGGGATACATAAATCAAACAGCCATTTCTTGAATTCCTCTCTTGCTTCCCCAATACAGGGTACATAAATGTTCACCAGAGTCCAGGATTGGGATGAATGTTTAGAGGTGAAATATACAGATAAATAAAAGGTGGTGCAATGCATTACAATACCAGAGAAAATAGTACTCTTCCAGATAATAACCAACCCTCCAGATGCCCCCACAGATGGGACATACACAAAATCATCAAATCCAGGAGGGCAACATTCTTTAATAAAGGTAATATCAAAATATTCCTTCTTAGTTTCTTGCAAACATACCACAGAGCAGCCACAAGAAAGGATAGCATTATGCAAAGATAATTGTTTGGACCTAGCATTTAGGCCTCTAATATTCCAGCACAAAATAATCCACTTTTTCAGAGAATGCATAAAAGGCAGTGCAAAAGAACAGGACTTAATTATTACAGAACTTTAATAAAAAGCTCCTAGATGTTCTCCTTCTTTTCCCTCTCCTCAGGAGATTGCAGAAGTTTCCTTGGAGTGAGATTTGCAGCAGGCACCCCACACAGGTTGATCCCAATAGTTTGCAGGACAGGAACTGAAGTTGGAGGAGGAGTTAAGTCATCAGAATTTTCTGCAAGTTTCTTATTTGCTCCCTCCATCAGCATAATATTAGGAATCCACCTTGGCTTCACCTTGGATTTGATTGGCTTGGAATCAGAAACTGTTTTGGGTTTAAAACCCATGTATCTAGTCTTTCTAGAGCTTCTTCTGACCTGATCAGTACAAATTGGTCTAGAACCAATATCTAATTGTTTAGAAATCATTTTCCTCTTTTTACCCAAGTTCAGCTCCACCTCAACCTCATTATCATGTAAGGAATCAACAGCAACCAGTTTCATTGCCAACTTAGTCCTCTTTTGCTGTAGTATAATCCATGGTTCATCAAAAAGATCAAATATAGCAAAAGGTGCTAGTTTGACAGGTTCACTGAAGAATTTACTGTTGTCCATTTTGAGAGAAGGATCCCATAATTCCTTTATAGCAGATTTAGCAATAGACAGCTTAACTAGGATAGCATTGTTAGCCTCATAGTGAACATCATGATGAAAACTCATCACATTGAGGTCACTGTTTTGCTCAGACATCACATGGTCATGCCAAGCTTGCATTGGGCTATCAGTCACATTATTCATAGGTGGGTGAACCACAACCTCAAAAGTCACCCCTTGTTCAGCTAAAATCTGCTGAAAATTCACCAAAGGAGGTGCAGCAACCTCATTGACATCATCCCCAACCTGCAACTGATCAAAGACAGCAAGCTCCAACACATGACCCTGGTGTTGTTGCCCCCCTTGGTTACCTTGCCCATGATTATAGTTTCCACCAATATTCTGTCCATTCTGCTGGAGCCAGATTGCTAATTGTTGTTGAAAGAGTTGCTCAGCAGACAGTCCCTCACCAAAGATAGGGTGAGGATTATCAGTTTCAGGATCTTCAGGAGGAGGTGGTACATCATGTATGTGAGCATTCCAGTCTGCACTACGTAACATGATCACAGGTATGGCCTAGCTCAGACGATCCCCTCCTAGTTGGTGCATTACCAGACTTTTTGGGACAAACTTGGGATCAACAATTTTCACCTTCACTAGAACACACTAATCACACTCATTAGAAGCATGCCAATTTATCAACAAGCCAAAGTCCTCTACAGCACTGCAGATATAAGGTTTGTCTGATAATCAAGGGGGAAACCAAGGAACAGGATCCAAATAGCTCGACCACAGGATGTAAGTCTCATATTTCTAGCTCTGTCATGTTTAAAAAAAGTAATGGTGGTGATGTCATCCAGTTCAAAAGTTGTACCAATAGCAGTGTCTGCAGAAAGCTCATCAATAAAGGTGTAGGATCCTAATCCAAAGGGGTGGTCAGCAACTTCCACCACCTCAAACCCAGACTCATTCAACAAATTCCGCAGGCTAATTCTCATATCCTCTCTAAGGTGCACAGGGATAAACCTATTTGTCTCTGCTATGGTTACTCTCGGGTGAAACAGGGGTGGCTGAGCAGAGACAACCAAGTTTGTTCTAACCTTGCGATTTGGAGGGCCTTGATCGATCGTCATACCAGGCGGCAAGAACTCCAGCAGATTTACAGGGAATGTGGCCATGGCAGCGGCGTCGTCGTTGTTGCCCAGGAGAAGTAGAGGAGGGTTTACTGTTGCTAAAGAACTGGAAGGCGGAATGGCAAGATTTTTATCACAACCAATATTTGCAGCCCAACTTTTAACCACCCAGGTTTTACCTGAGTATAAATGTGTCTGTTTGTTAGAGATATGTGTGCAATTAAAGGGAATAACTCGATCATCAAAAACTTCTGAGCACCTCCCACAGAACTCTCGGCCTACAGTTTTTTGCAGAGTGTCCAGTCCCTCCACATTCCATACAATGGGCCTTAACCCATCTGAATCGAGCACTATGAACCAGGCATATCGAGCCCTTCTGATGGCAAGCAAGACACCCAATACCCAGGCAAGCATGGGCCAGATGTCCAAGGGCCGAACAACTAGAGCATTTGTTTAACTTTCTAAAAATAAAATCATCTAGCGGTAAACATTTTAGATCCAACGTATGCATGATATCCGGATCGACATAACGAGCTTTCCTAAGATCTAGAATATGCAATACAGTAGCTTCAGGAATAGAGTGATAATACCTTGATTTATATTTAGTCCCCACAAATACTCGAGAATATCCCATGAAATCTGGGGTGATGGTAACATTTTTAAAATTCCTAATCATAATGCTCTGTTTAGGAAAACCCATCGGCACATTATTTGAATCTTTTGCACTGCTAGAACTCTCATCCAAATGATTAACCAAAGGAGATAAACCAAACTTTTTTAGCTCAATGTGGCCAGAAAAATCCTTGGAATCACTTTCAGATAAGAACTTAAGATTAAGTCTCCAATTTGTTGGGCTGCGTTGAGCCACCTCAAGAATATGTTCATCAGAATGAATTGAGGGATCAAACAAAAAACAAGTAACAGTGGGATGAAAACCTCTGAACAGAGAAAAATGGCAAATAAAGTCCGGCCAAATCCGATCCTTTAAACCATAAATGAAATGACCGACTTTATTGGAGGCTAAGGAGAACTTGAATCTTCGATCACTGAGTCTAAAAACTCTGAACCCAATACTGTTCCCACCAATGCAACATTGCAGAGCAATGCCAACTGATTCTTCGTTCAAATGAAAGGCAGCCGAAGAAAAAGAAACAACCAAGAAGAATTCCTTTGAACCAATAGATGGCACGAAGTGCACTGTCGATCCAAACTTTCTCCTTACCTGATTCTCCAACGCCAGACAAGGGTTGAAATCCCAATGAAGGAGACCCTCCATAGAAACCAGGAGTAAAACCTAACGATCTACAAGTGGGTGGATGAAAGGATCACGTGATCACAATCGGTATGAGTGTGGAGAGGACAGAGAGGGGAAGAGAATGGGTGGAGCAGAAAGAGGAGAGATCCCACAACAAAGGAGATAGCCGGCGGCAAAGTGGGGGGCGGCCAAGGTCAGGGTGGTCGCCTCATCGCCTCTCCACTTTTTTTCGGATCCCAACTATAATTGAGTTTATAACATTTTATTTATTTCTTAAATAGGAAATAACTTTTTACACTGCACCAATACCTAACCTGAGTCACTGACTAGTGGGCCAGTGGTCACCTCAGCGCACAGGTTAAAGAAAATGCATTTGTTACCGACTGATTGGCTACCCCCAGTCAATGACATATGGGCCCTAGGCCATGTCACATGCCACGTGAGACAAAGACCAAGTCAAACACGTTGACGTGGCTAGGGTGACGCAAGCATGATGTCATGCTGACATCACCTTGGCCTCCACCACTAGAGGATGGTCGTCGGCGGTGAACCACTGTGCTCCGGCGGACAAGGTCGATGCTACTGGATAGAGGGAACCAAGACGAACCTATTGGTGGTAACGCTGCTACCTAAAGGTCACCGGAAATACACCGGCGATGAGCTTCTGCTGCGGCTAACGGCGGTGCTCAACAAAATGGGGTCTACGGTGCGAATCAGCAAGCGAAAATGGGGTCCAGAGATGCGTAAGCTTACCCTGATGACGATAAAGAGGTTGGCGAGGACCAGTGTGGTCGGAAACGAGCTCCCTGACGAGGATTCCGACGAACTGCCGCAAAGAGGAACGACAAAATTCGCCTACTCCAGTGCTCCCCTTGATACAAGATTCTACTCAGAGGATCTACGGAGGACGGGGCTTCTCCATGGCTGCTTGGAAGGATGTGGGGAGATGTGGTTCGACGGCGAGGTGTGGCTCCGATGAGCTAGGGTTTCGGCCCCATTTGAATTGGAGAGGATAAGGAGGGATTGTGGATAGGGATTGAGGCAGGGTGTCGCGGTGGCCTTCTTATCCCCCTCTGGAATGACGGCGAGCATCTTGATGCACGGCTGACGACGATGGCATCGAGTGGCGGCGAGCTCCTCCAGTGAGCTTCCTGTGTGCGTGAGGATGACAACGACGTAACTTTTGCGGAAAACCCCTTGGCGATTCTTTCAGCTCAACCCGCGGTCCTTCTTTGGTCCCACTTGTCAGTCACCGATGGAAACGAGCTGGGCTGGTTGCTGGGCTATTGTGGGCTGCACATGGCGTCACATAAGGAAAGAGAAGTTGGGCCACGGCCAGGTTTTGTTTTTTATTTGTTTTCCCTTTTTCTATTATCTGTTTTCCTTTTCAGATTTGTATATAATCTTTAATTTGAACTTTTCTTTGTAGAATTAATTTGCTGGATAATTGTAGTAATACTAAAATATATTTAGTATCATTTGTGAACTTTTATTATATAATATTTTTATATTTCTTTTATTTTCTCAATATGAACCCCTTTTAATATTTTGTAGAAGCTTTTCTTATTATTTTTATTTCCACTTTTAACCATGGATTTATTGAATGATATATTCTTATTTGTTTATAAAACTTAACTGTAGTTGGCTCATAGTTTGAATAGAAATTTTTATATGTATAATGATCCTATATCATTATTTGATGCATGAAATACAAAAGACATTGATATGATTATTACTACTTCCATTAACTTGGAAAATGACCTTGTATATATTCCATTATGATAAACAAAGAAGTTTAGGGTTCTTAACTTACTTATATTTCTTTTTTGATGTGAGAAAAGATTTAATAACTAAGCATATTGTCTTCTGTTTGTGATTTTTAATGACATAACCTTTTTTAAAATATAAATTTACATCTAAAATGTTTTATAGCAAGGAATTGGTAATTATACTCTTAAGCACATATAATTATGATGGTTGGAATTGACAGAGATGTGCTTATGTGATTTGCTATAGCAAGATATTCCTATAAAGTGTTATAGATATAAGATGATGGATCAATTCCCTGAATGAATATTATGTTTGGTTTAAGATGTAGAGTTGGTTGTTTAACAAGAATGTCTATCTTTCCATGACTCAGACTCCTGGATTTCTAATTAAGGAATTCCTTTCCTAGATGTACTATTTCTTCCTAACTATCTTCATTGTTAACATGATGAGCTTTACTTCACAAAATATTCTTATTCGCCTATTATTCTTCTAAACTCATTGATAAATCTAATGAGCTTGACATTGAAGCTTTTATAGTTTCCTTCAAACTCCACTCATAATCTTCCTTAATTATCCATCACTAATATTCCTCCATCAGATGTATGTATCCAACTACCTTTCTCTAAGGCTTATTATCCTTCAAAATAAATAACACTACTTCCATAACTCCATGCTATACTGGATTTAATTGAATCATATTCTCTTATATTTACTCTAGTAACTCATACACCAACCTTACATTATATTATTGTGACTTGTAATGGTTAACCTAGGATCATATATCTAGACTAGGTTTCAAGAATGTTCTATCCAGCAATGTCACTTATTCATGATATAAGCATTTAATCTTGGCGAATAAGGCATGATCATTATAATCTTTTGATCCTTTATGGTTTAGGTTTTTAGTTGACTAATCAAGGTTTCATCAATACAACATTACAGTTATATTATAATTATCTTCTGTTTAGATCTATTGGATTAAGAGATATAATTCATTGACTATACCTACTTGATTCAATAGGACTACTCCAGGTAACTATCTTCAGACTTTATCCCTGTAATCTTCTTTACTACCATACGATTGGTAATATAAATAATTCTTCTATTTATCTAGGAGGGATTTAACTCCATCAATTATCCTATTGATTAGATTCTTTTCAATCATTCCTATCCAATAGATGACATCTGAAACTAGCATCACTCTTTACCTCTTCTTACTTCTTTCTTTATAAGCCTTAAGTGAATGCTGTAATAAGAACAAGAGTTGATAGGTCAAGAACTAATAGGTTAAGAATTGGTGAATCAATAGTTGATTACTCAATATTGATGAACAAAAATTATAGGGATAGGATTCAATAGAGATGATAAGGATTGATATGGAAAGAAAGATATATGGTGAATGATCTTGACTTAGTCTCTTTCCAACCCAAACTCATTAAAGAGTTAAAGTTAGGTATTACTATGATACTCATAGTAGGAATAGATAAGAATAAGATAGGTCGAGATTAGTCATTACATTTATATTACTTTAGTTTGTAATCTTGACTTGGCACTTATGAATTATGGTTTGAATATGGTGATATAATCCCTTAAGGATCAGATATTAATTAATTAAGAAATGTATTATGAGTAGCATTTTATTGTATTTGATCTACCCTTAGATCAAATCATGTTTACCCAAATAAGGTTTTAGCCAAGGTCATATTGAAACTTATCACAGTCAACTGGATGATATACTTCAATTCCATCAAGTTGAGAGAAGCTTCAATCACTTTGACAAGTTTTGCTCAAAAGCGTGGAAATTATTCAAATTTTCTATGCATAAATGCAATGCACACATCTGGGTTCAGCTTATTTCTAAGCTCTAATGCTGGGATGTTACAGACTCTCCCCCTTAAAATAAACTTTGTCCTCGAAGTTCGCAAACTCTCACGTTTTGGATTAAGAAATTGTCTTGTAGTGGTTGCTTCATTTCTCCACTCCATGATGACCGTAATTGTAATTATTTGTAATATTCTATAACTTGATTGGATATCCTAATTAAATTCTTTTTATTTAATCATCAACCTTATTACTATGATAAATACAGTCTAGAGGGTCTCACTAAAACAAGTTTTAAGTTTCTATATGCCCCTGTTTGTTGTTAGAAGACTATATTTCTATTCTTGTCATAGTATAGTTGATACTGGTACTCCTTCCAAGATTGGATTTGAACTCAATTCGTCCATACCCATTGGAATTTCTTATTCTCAATACTTGTCCAATTGGGTGTTCCCTATTACTTCTTAAGGGTTACTTAAGAGTTGTTTCTTCTAGAATTGGTTGGTTAGAATTATCCTTTTATCGCCTTCAAGCTTATACCTTTTTAAGCTTTAGTTAATGTTTCATTACCACCTATAGTACCTTTTTCAACTTTCATTCATAATGTATACTCTCCCCCTTAGGGTTTACTAATGGTCTCTAAACTACCTTCTCAAGTAATCATTGGCTTTAAAACTAGAATGTTGGTCTTTGTTCAGATTATACTCTCTCTAGTTGGGTTCTCATGAAAGATTATACGATGTATCCACATAGTTGTGGATCTCTGAAGTGAATCTTTCAGCTTTATTTGCCTTACTTACTATTTGGACATTTTTGCTTTGATAGGTCAATTTCCGCGAAGAGTCTCGAAAGACGATCGCAAAGTACTCTTTTAGATCGTGCTTAACTTAGGTCAAGTTTTATGCTCTTTATGCAACCTTTAAGATGATTTGGTTAACTATGTCGACCAAATACTGGCTGCGGACAAGATACCAACTGTGGATCGGAATGCCGACTATGGATTAAGTACCAATGGCGGATCATTTTGGGTGGTAGGTATTATCTTACATTTTCCGACCTCCTACTGGTATTCTCTCTGAACTGTCAGAGATTGAATACCATTTTGCTCCACAACTTCATCTTTGTACTAATTCATGATACTCCCATGAACTTGGTACAACTACTTCGTTAAGTTCTTAGCAACTTACCTACTTTGAATGATCTTTAAGTTTATTATATCTTATGGCTCATACATCTTCTATACCAAATTTCTTTCTTGTGTCTGGCTAAGAATAATCTATGCTTGATCTATCCTCCAAACGGTGTCAATACTCCTTATCTTTTGCTTCATTCTTTATGTAAACCTTCGTCTTGATCTTTGGGACTCGTCACTCCCTTACACGAATTCCCATTCTCATCTAGGTCTATGACATCAAGTAATAACTGGGTGTTACATCATGTATTTGCACACCTAATTAACTTCATGTATAGATCTAGCCAATCAAAAAAATTCAAGAAGATCCAAAAGTCGATAAACAACAAAACATATGCCTTGTATTATACATAGGTTTTGGATAATTTACAAACATACTAGATGTCCCAACGGTTTGCTCCACACCTATTTACACAACTATCTTACAAGAACTTCTGGTTCTTGTGAGTATATCCTCACTTATTTCGGAAAACATTTCAAACTACAATACGCATTACCCTCTATGTACATTATTCAAGCACTCATCCCTTGGGATGTCGTTCCTTTCTTACATTCATCTTCCTCTAGTGCATCCTGGAGTTCCGTCCATGATGGCGTGAAGTCCTACGACTGCTTCTAGAGCGTAAGAGCATCCAGGAGGTGCGTATTCTTGATTAGAAGTACCGAGAATGAGATTAGTCATTGAAAAATGACTAGAGTTGGCGTAATCCTCTACAGGATATTCGATTCTCCGGCAACGCTTCTCATAGTACGTTGGCTCGCTAGCTTTTTCTTGGATCCAGTCATATATATTGGTGTAGTAGCTATCAGAATACTCTTCTAAGTCGATTGGATTAGTATCACCCCCATATGGTCCATAAGGCTCTCTATGGTTATAGTTGGTCTCTTCTCCGATACCTATATCACAAGGTATAGGATTTCCTATGGTTCCACTTTGAAATTCTACTCCCCATTTATACTGGTTTTGCTCAGGGTTATTTGGAATAACTCTATTCCATTCCTGTTGTTCGGAGTTATATTTGGTCCATAGGTCTTCAGGTGGCTTGAAGTCATTTTGGTAGTAGGCATAATTTGCCGAGTTTGGATCATCAAATTCAGTTTCCTCAAACACTTCTCCTCAAGGTATGTATTTGGGATGCCTAGCTTCTTTATCTAACTTCTTCCTACGTGCCATTGCTTTAGTAGGATCAGTAAAATCCTCAATGACCGTATCCAGTTCCTGAACTAAAAATTGGTGAGTGTTATGGTAAGTTTTTAGCAAAGACCGATAACGATCCATATACTCTACAGCCAAAGTAGGTTCAGTTTGGATTAGAGTAGAGTGATCTAACTCATGCTCTGGGTTTATGGTATAATGGTATGAGTACTACCTTCTAGAGCTTGGGATTTTTGTTCTCGGGTCATGGTTATGGCTGCTGCTACGGCAATTTGATATGCAGATGCCATGCACCTTGCCTCTCCTGATGGCATTTCTCCCTTATGTCCTAACTTCTTGGGTAACATGATCATGACATGGTATTTAGCTAATACCTGCCCATCATAGTAACTATAAATCTTAACCAAAAGTCTCGATTCACATTCCAAACTCCATAGAAGTTGTCGGAGATTATCTGTCCAATCCCCTCCGTAGTCACTCAACGTCATATTCATCACTTGAACATTCCGAGGTGGATATCGAGGTGCCATGTGGAACTATAGATAAGAAATTATCATCAGTCACATAGAGTTAAAACTCTTGGGTAATGATCGGATTTGCAATCATATTAAAGAGTTATCGCACTAGTAACATAACATGATTATTCTCAAGTGAATATCCCTCATATCACTAGAAAACTCTCTATTATTGCTAGGATGTGTCCTACAGGTTCTACCCATTTACTAGTTTTCCAACCTAAGGTCAAAGCATATGCTCTGATACCAACTGCGGTGACCCGGCATACCGCTGCATGATGTAGTATACTATAGTTGTTGACATAACACCAATGAAACATCGTTCACTAGTATTACAACCCTCAGAATTGCACAACAGAAACACATCGGGTCCAATACATGGCTAAAGGTTACAACTCACTCTTTACACAAGATCCAGAGAACACTCTAGGTTAAAGAGAGAGAAAGAACATCTTACAAAGAAGAATCAAAGATAAATACTGCAAGAACGATTATACTATTAATACTAGTATTTTAACTAAGGGATTGGTATTGCTGATATTGCAATACCCTACAGAATTAGGTTCCTTGGCTAGAGATTATATTCCTATCTAATCAGTAACTTCGTCTTCACTTGAGTTGATGTATATGTTGACTTCCTTGACTTCATTGAAGAGCTTTGGCTTTGGATGACGAATCCTGGAGTATAACTTGATGTAGATGTTGTCTATCCCGGCTTCATAGTCTAGAAAGGGTTAAGAAGATACTTTGAGTACAAGCATACTCAGCAATTTCACTATAAAAGGAGTGTTTGATGCACTATAACTACAGCCACAGACCGTAGGTCATAGGCAATGGAAGTTTTCGTAAACATTTCTTCAAAGGTTGCTTTTATTCTGAAAAGCTATGTCTGTCAGCCTTCACGGGTTTACCAGAACTTTCATGGAGTTCCTTTCCCGCCGCGTACGCAGCTCCTTCCCGGAACAGGGAGTAACAAGTTACAGTTCTTACACTCTACAGAGGTGCGTTACTTTACCCATGAGAGATCAACTCTTTGTTGCACAACCGGGCAGCTAATTCCCGTCCACAATTCCATGATGTGGGGCCCAGAAGATGATCCAAGCCAATCACTGCCCCCTTCGCGACCTCGCATGCCTCCTTGGTGTACACCATGCCCACATATTGGATTATGACAATGGTTTGTACAAACCGTTAGATGCCAGAACTATCGTGGGACGTTGAGGGTTCCCACCCATATGCTGCATATCCTCTACGAATTACCAATTAATATGCACGCTTCAAGGATAACAGCCATGACCTGCACATCCGTCTTCATGCGAGAGGAAGAAGATATAGCTGACTTCTCCGCCCCATTCCAAATCTCATGGTTAACGCGTAATATACGGCGCAAGAATCACTGGAGACATTGGTTGTTAAGTCCTAAGTGATATAGTTCTGAACAGTGGTATTCCAATCGTCAGATTTACTAGATTAGCTGATCACCCTAGATCAGTAACCAATAGTTTACAATATTATAGAAAATAGTGTTTTCTGACCTTTTTCAAATGCAGGTGATGACAACATTGTATTTGTAAAATACTTTACAGAAAATAAACAAAGGACATGAGCAAGTGTGAACTTGCCTTTTGTGATTGCAAGATTATGCACTCACGATCTTCAAGATAATATAAGATCCAAAATCTGAAATCATCATCATTGGTCCAGTAAGGACTAATGTTTAAAGAAGCAATATGTTCTTATGCATAAGTAATGTGATGCACGTTATAAACGCGAATCCCGGGGATAACATGGTTCTAGGGTTTAGATTCCGAAAATGGTTACTTTAGAATGTGTTATCCTTTTAGATAAGTTTCACACTTGTGCTTCTTAGTAGGGCTTGTGAGTGTGTGTGAACAACACATATTTATGCAGCAATAAAATATATACTTATGAAATGCTATTAAAGATTGCTTATATTAGATTTCTTGTTTGAAGTTGCAAAAAGAATAACATTTGAAGAAAAGTTTTCTTTTCTAAGGTTTAAACCATATTTGTGATTAGTTAGTGGTGGTCTATGTTATTTGTGCTTGCCTGAATAGTTTGGCTTGATATGCTTTATAACTTAACTAGTTCAGACCAAAGTTAACTATAAAACGTATAACAATGTTTATAGTGTTATAATTAGATTCTTGTAGACTAAAGTTAACTTTAAAACAAAGATAGTTTGAAAGTATAATGTTTATAACCTTTGTACCTGGTGTACTTGGTAATGTTGCTTTAAGGTTACTTAAGAATGGTTATTCTTCTACTTATGTAGTGATCTCTTAAGTTTTTAGTGGAACAAGATTTCTTGTTTCCTTATAAAGGTATAATTATGGTTTGTGGATAAATAAATAGTACTGGTGATTACTCATGAATTATTCTTGGATTTAGTCCATTATAAAGTTGTACTTGGTTGATATACCATTCTTGAATGTTCTATAATTATTAGAGATATTTTTAAAATATAATTTATTCATATAGTAGAAGGATATTTCAATATAATAGTATTTCTAATGTTTTGAATCATTATGATTTATTAGTAATATTCAAGACATTTATTTATTTATTAGACTTGATTAACTAATTTTAGAAATATTAATAAATTTTTATTTATCCTTATAGGAATTATCAATTAAGTAAATAAGTTTAACTTTGAGTTATTAAAATATTTGAATTTTTATTTAACTTAAAAGTGGAATATTAGGTTTTTAGGATGTAGATATTATTTTTGTGATCATTTTGGTATATTATATTTATTTTTGTGATTTATAAATAATAAGATATGATTTTTATAAGATTTATTACTTTATAAATACTTAATAAATAACAAATACTTAATTAAGTTGAATTATAATGTATGATTATAATTTTAAATTATAATTCTTATTTTTCTAAGATTTTTGGTATTCTATTTATATTTTTAACATTTACCATTATTAAAATTTGAATTATCAAAGTTTTATTACTTATAAAACCTTTATTAAATAATATTTATTTAATTAATCATTATATTAATATTTGATAATAGTTTTAGTTTGTAGATTTTATTTTTCTACAAATTTTCATATATTATACACATTTTTGTGAATTATAAATCAAAAGTTATTAATTAAACAAGATGTAATCATTTATTTGATTTCTGGAATATTAATAATTGAGTTTATAACATTTTATTTATTTCTTAAATAGGAAATATATTTTTACACCGCACCAATACCTAGCCTGAGTCACTGACTAGTGGGCCAGTGACCACCTCAACGCACAGGTTAAAGAAAATGCATTTGTTACCGACTGATTGGCTACCCCCTGTCAATGACATATCGGCCCTAGGCCATGTCACATGCGACGTGAGACAAAGACCAGGTCAAACACGTTGACGTGGCTAGGGTGACGCAAGCATGATGTCATGCTGACATCAGCTTGGCCTCCACCACCAGAGGATGGTCGTCGGCGCGAACCACTGTGCTCCGGTGGACAAGGTCGATACTACTGGATAGAGGGAACCAAGACGAACCTATTGGTGGTAATGCTGCTACCTAAAGGTCACCGGAAATACACCGGCAACGAGCTTCTGCGGCGGCCAATGGCAGTGATCAATGAAATGGGGTCTACGGTGCGAATCAGCAAGCGAAAATGGGGTCCAGAGATGCATAAGCTTACCCTAATGACGATAGAGAGGTTGGCAAGGACCAGCGTGGTCGGAAACGAGCTCCCTGACGAGGATTCCGACGAACTACCGCAAAGAGGAACGGCAAAATTCGCCCACTCCAGTGCTCCCCTTGATGCAAGGTTCTACTCAGAGGATCTATGGAGGACGGGGCTTCTCCATGGCTGCTTGGAAGGGTGTGGGGAGATGTGGTTCGACGGCGAGGTGTGGCTCCGGTGAGTTAGGGTTTCGGCCCCATTTGAATCGCAGAAGATAAGGAGGGATTGTGGATAGGGATTGAGGCAGCGCGTCGCGGTGGCCTTATTATCCCCCTCTAGAACGACGACGAGCGTCTTGACGCACGGCTGACGATGATGACGGCATCGAGCGGCGGCGAGCTCCTCACACGAGCTGCCTGTGTGCGTGCGGATGACGACGATGTAAATTTTGTGGAAAACCCCCTGGCGATTCTTTCAGCTCAACCCGCGGTCCTTATTTGGTCCCACTTGTCAGTCACCGAAGGAAACGAGATGGGCTGGTTGCTGGGCTATTGTGGGCTGCACATGGTGTTGGAGATATGCCCTAGAGGCAATAATAAATATAGTTATTATTATATCTTTGTGTTTATGATAAATGTTTGCATTCATGATATAACAGTATTAAAAGGAAACATTAATACTTGTGTGATTTGTAAACTAAATTAGAGTCTCTAGTAAAGCCTCTTCATAATACTAGCTTGTTGGTTAATAGATGATTGTGGTTTCCCTATCATGAAGATTGAGATGTTGTTACCAACAAGATCATATCATTAGGAGAATGGTATGATAGGCATACTCCTATAGATAAGCGTAGCATAAAGATCAAGTCATTTTAATAGTTCAATTGCTATAAGCTTTCTGATATATAGTAACCTAATTCCTTTGACCATGAGATCATGCTAATCACCATCACAGGAAGGATGCTTTGATGACATCAAACACCACACCGTAACTGGGTGGCTATAAAGGTGGCATTGAGTGTTCGGAAAGTATGGGTTGAGGCACATGGATCAAGAGTGGGATTTGTCCATCCATATGACAGATAGATATACTCTGGGCCCTCTCGGTGGAATGTCATCCAATTGTCTTGCAAGCATGTGACTGGCTCACAAGGGATCACATACCACGGGAACGAGAAAAGAGTACTTATCAGTAACGAGGTTGAACTAGGTATGCAGAGATACCGACGATCAAAACCTCGGATAAGTAAACTATCGTGAGACAAAGGGAAATTGGTATCGTATGTAAGTGGTTCATTCGATCACAAAGTAATCGCAGAAATATGTGGGAGCCATATGAATTTCCAGATTCCTCTATTGGTTATTGATCGGAGAAGTGTCTCGGTCATGTCCGCATAATTCACGAACCGTAGGGAGACACACTTAAGGATTCGATGTTGTTGAGTAGTTATGGAATGATGAGTAAGAGACCGAATGTTGTTCGGAGTCTCGGATGGGATCCGGGATATCACGAGGAGATCCGGAATGGTCCAGAGAATAAGATTCATATAAGGAAAGTCCTATTTCGGAGTTGGGGAATGATTCCGGTGTTTTCACCAGGAATGTTCTAGAAGGGTCCGGAAGGTCCGGCACTCCGGAGGGGAAGGGTACATGAATGTGTCATGACAATATGGAATGGTTGCATCATGTACTAGGTCACTTGGCTGGGCAAAATAAAGAGAGAAATCAAATCCAAGTTTGAAAGTCAAACGCCAATTTGAAAAGTCAAACGGCAAGTTTGCTTGGTGGAGGGAGAGTAGGAAACCTACTTGGGGAGGAAGTCCCCTCCCTCCACCCGCCGGACAAGGAGGCCGAGTTGGGGGAGGACTCCCTCCTCCCAACCGGCCACCCTCCACCTATATAAGGAGGGGTAGGGCGCCCCCTACCCCTCACACCCAAAACCCTAGCCCCAAGCCGCCAGCGCCACCACCTCCTTGTGCTGCCGCCGCCTAGGGCACCTCCAACTCGGCGAGTTAGGGTTTCCCCAAACCCTATCCACCGGCCAAGCCCTCCCCTTGGTGCCCTCTAAACCCTAGATCACCAAGGCCTCTCTCATACTCCACCATACTCGCATCGGCTTAAGGCGAAGCCCTGCGGGATCTCCCCTCTACTTCCGACACCACGCCGTCGTGCTGCCGGAATCGCGAGGAGAGTACTACAACCTCCGCTTCCTGCTGGAACAAGGGAGAGGAAGGTCTTCATCGAGTACCAAACGTGTGACCAACTGCGGAAGCGCTGCAGGAACGCAGCGCCGGAAGGATCGTCTACGCGATCTTGAGATCGGCAAGAGTACGACTACATCACCCACGAGAATTTGCTCTCGTTAACCGCTTTGGAATATTCGAGGGTGAGTTCCTCTATCGACTCGTTGCTACAATCTAGTAGATAGATCTTGGCTTGTTTGTTTGCATGCGGTAGAATTTTTTTGTTTTCCATGCTACGAACCCCTTCAGTGGTATCAGAGCCGTGTCTATATGTAGATCTGTTGCACGAGTAGAACACAATGGTCATTGTGGGCAGTGGTGCTTTTATTATAAATTGATTTTTGTGTACTTTGCATCTTGCGGTATGATGGGATGAAGCGGCCTGGGCTAACCTTACATGACATCGTTCATGAGACTTGCTCCATGCTCAACATGCAACTTGTATTGCATAAGTGGCTTTGCGGGTGCGTGTCTCTCTCATCATAGTATAGATCCAATTTACAACGGGCACTTGATAGTTCAAGCATCAACGTTGTGGTTCTTGTTCGTAAGTTAGAACGACACTTATTGAAAGCTCCAAACCATGGAAAATATGCAAAGAAAATTAGAGGCATCTAACTTTGTTTTGCAGGGGTGTGCTGTGATGTGATATGGCCATGATTGTGATTATATTTGATGTATGCAATGTTTCTTATTGTAAGTTGGCAACCGGCAGGAGCCATATGGTTGTCTTTAAATTCCGTTAAGACCCGCGTGTCTATTCAAAGTAGTTGTAATAGTTGAAGCTGGTGGACGACAACCATGAAACGGCGACATTGACATTGACGCCATACCGGTGATGATGGAGATCATGTTCGTGCTTGAAGATGGAGATCGGAAGCACAAAGAAGAAAGGCCATATCATATCATATATTATGAATTGCATGTGATGTTAATCCTTTATGCATCTTGTATTGCTTAGTTAACGACGGTAGCATTATAAGATGATCCCTCAAGCACACAAATTTCAAGTTTTAAAGTGTTCGTCCTTAGTAAGCACCGTTGCTAAAGCTCGTTGTTTCGAAACACCACGTGATGATCGGGTGTGTTAGATTCTGCGGGTGTATACAACATGAGCAATACAGATTTGCTCATACGGAAGCTAAGGTTTGATCTTGACGAGCCTAGCATGTACATATATGGTCTCGGAACACAGATCACCGAAAGGTAAAGCATGAGTCATATAGTAGATATGATGAACATGTTGATTGTTCGCCATTGAAGCTACATCAACTCTCGTGATGATCAGTTTTGATGTGGTGGATTTGGTTCGTGTGATCACTAAAACAATGTGAGGGATATTGTTTTGAGTGGGAGTTCACCTAGATTAATTTAACTATTAATTAGAACTCAATTTGTCATAAACTTAGTCTAAACTATTGCAAATATGTTGTAGATCAATGGCGGTCCCTACCATCAATTTTAATGCGATTCTAGAGAAAGAAAAGTTGAAAAACAATGGAAGCAACTTCACGGATTGGTTCCGCAATTTGAGGATTGTCCTCAATGCTGGTAATTTGACCTATGTGCTAGATGCACCGCTGGGTGACCCGCCTGCAGCTACTGCTACCGATGAAGTAAAGAATGTTTACCTCACTCGGAAGAATTAGTACTCCACAGTTCAGTGTGCTATCTTGTATGGTTTGGAATCGGAGCTTCAGAAAAGGTTTGAGAACCATGACCCACATGATATTGTCCGTGAACTCAAAATGATATTTGAGGCTCACGCTGCAGTTGAGAGTTATGAGGCTTCTGAAAAGTTCTTTAACTGTAAGATGGAAGAGGGCAGCTCAGTCAGTGAGCATGTGCTTAAGATGTCTGGGCACACAAACAAACTCCAAAGTTTGGGTATAGTGATTCCTAATTCTTTGGGGATTCACCGTGTCCTCCAATCACTACCACCAAGTTACAAGAACTTTGTGATGAACTACAATATGCAAAACATGGATAAGACGTTGCCAGAACTCTTCTCCATGTTGAAATCTGCAGAAGTGGAGATCAAGAAAGAGCACCAAGTGTTGTTGGTCAATAAGACCACCAAATTCAAGAAAGGCAAGTCTAAGAAAAAGGGAAACTTCAAGAAGGGCGGTAAGAAATTTGCCGCGCCGACGAAGAAGACCAAGGCTAGGCCTAAGCCTGATACTGAGTGTTTTTACTGCAAGGGAGAAGGTCACTGGAAGCGGAATTGCCCAAAGTACTTGGCGGATTTGAAGAACGACAACATCAAGAAGAAAGGTATATCCGATATACATGTGTCACATCCCAAATTTTAGATTTGGTCTTGCATATCATTCATAGCATTGCATCATATCTTTCCATGCAAAACCGTCGAGTAGAAAGGTTCGGCGGAACGCCACCTTCAAAACCCTATTTTGTTTCGCTTCGAGGTTCCTGCGGGGAGCTTTGGAGTGTCTTGAAAAAACCACCCCTGTAGGTTCGAGTTTTCGCACAAACTTCGACTGAAGGTTTTTCCCCTCGACGATACGAACCCGTAGGCGCGAGAATCGCTCCAATCGGAGTTCGTATGCAAAAGACTCGGACGTTTTAGTAAACCGCCCAAAAACGGTCCAAAATTTCGGACCGATTTCCGAGTTGTAGTCCAACTGCGGACCGATTTGGTTCAGGATTTTTTTTCTTCTTCTCTTCTCACGCGTAGGACTACTTTAAAGGACCCACCCGGGGCCTTGGGATCCGTGCCCCCACTCGACAACCGACCCCGCCGCCAACACCTCCTGGCGCGCCTCCCGAGACGCGCCATCGCCGCCGCCTCCCGAGCTTCTCGCCGCCGCCGGCCGTCGCCGCCACCACCGCCGGGTTCGTCTCGCCGTCCTCTCTCTATTCCCGCCCTTCGCGTCGCCGTTCATCGCCGCCGCCGATCCCATCTACCGCCGCCTCCGCGCCGCCATGGCCTCGCCGCCCGCCACCTCCATCGCAGCACGCCGCCGCCGCGACCCGCGCCGCGCCACCGCGCGTCCACCCCCCCGCCGCCGCGCGTCTGCGCCGCCTCCCGCTGCCCGCCTCGCTGCTGCCCCACACACGTACACACGCACGTGCACGTGCGCGTCTTCGCATGAGCGCGCGCGTTATTGCAAGCGCGCATACGTCCCGTACGCGCGTGCAATTATATTTCCGGACCATAGTTAACCGTGTACGTACCCGTGCAGGAAGAACGACGACGCCGGAAGTGACCGTCGCCGCCGTCCGGAGCTCGCCGGAGTTCGTTTCGCGACCCGTTTCCGGTAAGACAGCAGCCACCGTCAGATCTCAGATCAGCGGCTTAGATCGTTCGTTGACTGGTCAGCACTCCAGACGTTGACTAGTCAGACGCCCCAGACGTTGACTGGTCAGACGCCCCGTCAGCGCCCAGTCATCAGACAGTTGACTGGGTCAATTTCGTTAATCCTATTAGATGGCAGATTTCGGTAGAATCTTGTAAATTGCGTAGAAATTAAACCGCTTGGCCAAAAATTGCAAATAAAATATGCACGAGTTCAGTGAGTCGTGTAGAATCTCGCTGTAGCTTTGGTTCAGACTTTTACTGTCAGGTTTAGTACAGTTTAATCAAACTAGTTAGTGGCCTTTTCAGAGTAATAAATTCGTAGTAAAAGTTTCGTAGCTCCAAAAATCGCGTATGATATGTCCCTGAACTCGTATGAACGAGGGGAATCTCGTCGTGAAATAAAAAGATAGGTTTACAGTAAGAACTTATGCAGTATTTGTCTAGTGGATTTCTGCAGTGTTTTAATTACTCGGAATGTTTTATAACTCCTTTTTGAGTAATTCCAATTGGTACTGTTTCTTATCAGCGATACCTATGGGGTAGAATTTTTCCAGGATTTTACGAACTGTTTACTACCATTAGTGAATTATTTAAGTTCTACCTCTAGTTGTGAGCATTACTTTTGTCTATTAGTTTCCCTAGCGCTAAAACTATTTTTCATGCATGCAATCGGTAGTGTTATGTTATAGGATGTTGTGGTGCAGCTGTAGCACCAATTCACTTGCCGTTCTTGTTGGGCCACGCAGAGATAAAACAAAACTTTTTCCTCTAACGTGGTGATCCCAAGATCTAGCTGAGGTAGAAGGCCACGAGGTTTACCACTAGACGCGCGGTTGCGGATTACTGATGAAGCGCGTCAATTGATGCAGTCCTCACGATCCGATCGTCCTGGTGCTGATCGTACAACACCTCTGCTGGTATCCACACGTACAAGGAGGAGCACCGACGGCGAACTGCTAGGTTCGTTACGGCGGCTGGACTGCTGTGGAGCTAGGGTTTCCAACACATGGAATGACCTAACCGAACAACGATTAACCTTTCTGGGTTACTGTGCTCCACTATATATAGGGAGTGAACGTGGGCTCTGCTTGCGCGACCCATTCACTAAAGCCCATATAACACTAGTCACCGTGAGTCCAACTCACTAACTCAGTCCTAATCCGGTTTAGGTCCAACCCAACCAGATTATATGTTCAGATCCAATCCGAACTTGCTCCCACTCTTAAGTGTGTGACCCCGCAGGCTCATGGTTACTTGGACACGATTAGAGTCCGACTCACAATCGATCAATCGGCATCGGCTCCTAGCAGAACGTGCCGATTCCCAAGTACCAAAGAGTCATGACGACTTGCCTTTCCAATGCGACTTACGTCTGAGTCCCTTTTGCCTCACGATATACCTTGTCAGACTATAGGCGAATATATGTCATCCCTTAAAATAGTCCGACTCTCTTCTCGATCCGAGATAAGTGATTCACCCGACTAACTCTTAGTCGATCGCCTCGGTTAACACTTAACCGAGTCGTGCATGGCCATGCTTTCCGAATCATATCTCACGAGAGGGCCCAGAGAATATCTCTCCGAGTGGAGGGGCAAAATCCCATCTTGGTTATTCACATCACGCAGCTTGATTCTCAGTCGACCCGAACCCTGCCTTTATAACTGCCCAGTTACGGATCAGCGTTTGACAGAACCTAAGTCGGTGATCCTCAACTCGGACTATGCAACAACCTCAGGTCTAAGGATTACATTGATTGAGATATACAAATGACAGCTTAGTTCGTTGTACCTCAATATGGGTCAATCCGACTCGCTAAACTCTTTAGCCTAGTCTGTGTAAGTTGGAATAGCATCTCCATGCCCATGACAAGTGGAACCGAGTCATCAAGCCAACTTTCACATTGGTCTAAGTTGTGTGTCCAGCACAACCTCAATGACCAAGGATATTTAGTACAAACAACATGAATGTATAGTTCCACAACTGAATCACATATTCAATGATACACATCAGATGTTTATACAAGGACTACTTAATAACTTTATGAATACAATGGGAAATATCATCATACATGATTGCCTCTAGGGCATATTCCCAACAGTCTCCCACTTGCACTAGAGTCAATCTTCCGACATCACATGTCTAAGCATCTAATGCCCATGGCTCTTAAGTGCGCCTCATGCTTCGGCTGGGGTAACGGCTTTGTCAACGGATCCGCAATATTTGCATCCGTGTGTACCTTGCATAACTTGATATCACCCTGATCCACGAACTGGCGAATCAGGTGGTACCGCATGAGTATGTGCTTGTTCTTCTGGTGTTGTCTAGGTTCCTTGGCTTGTGCAATAGCACCATTGTTGTCACAATATACGTCCAACGGATTTGACGAGCCCTGAACCACACCAAGATCCATGAGGAAATTCCTCATCCAAACAGCTTCCTTTGCTGCCTCCGAGGCGGCAATATACTCAGCCTCTGTTGTAGACGCAGACACAGTCTCTTGCTTGGAACTCTTCCAGCTCACAGCACCTCCGTTTATAATAAACACGTATCCGGATTGCGAACGAGAATCATCAGAGTCGGTGAGATAACTCGCATCTGTGTAACCCTTTACACTGAGTTCATCTTCACCACCATAAACCAAGAACATATCCTTAGTCCTTCTCAAGTACTTTAGGATATTTTTAGCCGCTGTCCAGTGGATCTCTCCAGGATCAGCCTGGTATCTGCTCACAACACTTAGAGCATAGGAAACATCCGGCCTAGTACAAATCATGGCGTACATGATGGATCCGACTGCAGAAGCATATGGAATCGCACTCATCCGACTTCGCTCATCAGTTGTCGAAGGACACTGAGTCTTGCTAAGTTTTACACCATGGGACATCGGTAAGAACCCCTTCTTAGACGATTCCATGTTGAACTTTTTCAACACTTTGTCCAAATAAGTACTCTGACTCAATCCAATGAGCCTCCTTGATCTATCTCTATAGATCCGGATTCCGAGGATGTATGTTGCCTCACCCAAGTCTTTCATTGAGAAACTCCTTTCCAATGATTCCTTGGTTTCTTGCAACATCTGGACATCATTTCCAATCAGTAATATGTCATCCACATATAAGATTAGAAAATTTACTTTGTTCCCACTAAACTTCTTGTACAAACAAGAATCATGATCACTCTTGATGAAGCCAAACGATTTGACTACCTCATCAAAGCGAATATTCCAACTCCGAGATGCTTGCTTCAACCCATAAATGGATTTCAGAAGTTTGCATACCTTGTCAGCATTAGCTGGATCGACAAAACCCTCGGGCTGTATCATATACACGTCCTCGGTTAAATTTCCGTTAAGGAAAGCCGTTTTGACATCCATCTGCCATATCTCATAGTCGAAATAGGCCGCTATAGCTAACATGATCCGAACTGATTTAAGCATCGCTACGGGCGAGAAAGTCTCGTCGTAATCAACTCCTTGAACTTGTCGGAACCCCTTCGCGACAAGGCGTGCTTTATAGATTGAAACATTTCCATCCATATCAGTTTTGTTCTTAAAGACCCATTTGCACTCGACGGGTCTTGCACCGTCTGGCAGATCAACCAAGTTCCAAACTTGATTTTCATCCATGGACTTTATCTCGGATCTCATGGCTCCAAGCCATGACTCGGAATCAGATCCCACCATCGCTTCCGAATAATTTGCCGGCTCATCACTGTCTAACAGTAACACATCACGAACATTTCGTAATCTTGCCGATCTTCGTAGTACAGGTGCTGCTGTCGGCTCATCTGCCACGATCGGCTCAACCTCCAAGGTTTTTGCCGATTCGCTATTAGCCGATTCGCTATTAGCCGATTCCTCTCGAATTTCTTCGAGTTGCACCGTGCTCCCACTTACTCCCCGACTGAGAAACTCTTTCTCAAGGAAGACACCGTTCCGAGCGACAAACACTTTGCCCTCTTCTCGGTTGTAGAAGTAGTAACCCAAGGTTTCCCTCGGATACCCCACGAAAATACATTTATCCGACTTGGCCGTAAGCTTGTCCGACTGAAGTCGCTTGACAAAAGCTTCACAACCCCAAATCTTAAGAAAAGACAAACTCGGCTTTTTGCCTGTCCACATCTCATGCGGTGTCTTCTCTACCGATTTTGATGGTACTTTGTTTAGTGTGAACGCCGCTGTTTCTAGAAAATAACCCCAAAATGATAAAGGCAGATCTGTCCGACTCATCATTGATCGTACCATGTCCAACAAGGTCCGATTCTGCCTTTCCGAAACACCATTCCTTTGTGGCGTTCCTGGCGGAGTAAGTTGAGGAACTATTCCACAACTTTTCAGATGGTCATCAAACTCATGGCTCATGTACTCGCCTGCTCGGTCCGACCGAAGAAACTTTATTTTCTTGCCAAGTTGATTCTGTGCTTCATTCTGGAATTCTTTGAACTTTTCAAAAGCTTCCGACTTATGTTTCATCAAGTAGATATATCCATACCTACTCAAATCATCAGTGAAGGTAATGAAGTACTCATAACCACCCCTGGCTGTCGTGCTCATTGGTCCACATACATCACTATGTACTAGTCCCAACAAGTCGGACGCCCTTTCGCAACTCTTTGCAAAAGGTGTCTTGGTCATTTTGCCGAGTAGGCAAGATTCACATGTCTCGAATGACTCCAAGTCGAACGAAGTTAGGAGTCCATCATCATGGAGCTTCTTCATGCGTTTCCAACTTATATGACCAAGCCGACAATGCCAAAAGTAAGTCATATTCAGATCATTTGGTTTCAACCTTTTAACATTTATGTTATAAACCGACTCACCATCAAGATTCAAAATAAATAACCCGTCCTGGACGGGTGCAAAGCCGTGAAACATATCATTCAAATACAAAGAACAACCATTATTCTTGATATTCGACTCATAGCCTTGCCTCATCAAACATGAAGCAGAAATAATGTTTCGACTGAGCACTGGAACATAATAACAATTATTTAGTTCCATAATGAATCCGGAAGGTAAATGAAGTTGCATCGTGCCGACTTCCAACGCAGCAACTCTTGCTTTGTTGCCGACTCGAATATCAACCTCGCCTCTTGCTACGCTCCTAGTTCTTACCAGTCCCTGCAACGAGTTGCAGATGTGAATAACTGATCCGGTATCATATACCCAAGAACTATTAGGTGCATCAGCAAGATATATGTCTATAACATTGCAAACAAGTGTACCTGAGTTGGAAGTCATACCTCCACTCTTGGCTTTGTCGGCCAAGTACTTGCTGCAGTTCCTCTTCCAGTGACCATCCGCCTTGCAGTAGAAGCAAGTGGATCCGGCTGAAGGAGATGGCTTAGTCCCTGAGGAAGCGCTTGGGACAGGGTCCTGAGCCTGCTTTCCTCCTGACTTAGCCTTCTTCTTAGTCCAAGAACTCTTCTTGAACTTAGCCTTATTCTGCACCATCAACACTTGACTGGTGCCCTTCTTGAGATCCGCCTCTGCCTGCTTGAGCATCCCATGCAATTCAGTGAGCTTCTTATCCATACCATGCATGTGGTAGTTCGAAATGAACTGCCCATATGCACTAGGAAGATAGTTCAGAATTATATCCGTAGCGAACTCTTCGCTTATGGGGTAGCCAAGCCTCTCCAGAGACTGCACGTAACCAACCATTTTGATCACATGCGGACTCAGTGGATCACCATCCTTAAGCTTGCAACTCAGCAAAGCCTGAGAGACTTGATACCTCTCAGTCTTCGCCTGAGCCTGGAACATACTTTTGAGGCTTTCGATCATATCGTAGGCCTCAACATGCTCGAACTGCTTTTGCAAGTCCGGTTCCATGTGAGCAAGCATAAGACAGCTGATATCCGTGGACTCATCCTTAGCCCGACGGTAGGCATTGGTGGCTGCGACAGTCGCATTCTCATTCGGCTCATCTGGAAGTGGGTTGTCTAGGACATGGTCCTTCTTTTCTTGTTTGAGAACAATTCTCAGATTTCGATACCAGTTGGTAAAATTAGTGTCGTTCAGTTTATCTTTCTCAAGAATGGTTCTCAACGCAAAACCGGATATCTGAGAGTGACTGCTACTTGGTGCCATGATCTACAACAGAAAGTATGCAAAGAACACTTAAGACATGTATTCATAAAAGAGCAAGCATATTAAACATTTTAATATTTTATGCTCCCACTAGAACCAACACCCCTCCGATGGTTACTTAGTGATTCAGGATCCTAAATAAGCAAGTCGGCTAGTGAGCTTTAGCATCACCGCTAGCCGCCAAGTGATCTAGGTAGACAACTCCTTGTCAATCGCATCTCATGCGACTCCTGTTGGACGGGTGGCATCACATGCCCCGGCTCCCATCCGACCTTTCCCCGAGTCCCACAACCGTTGTGATAGACCCGTCTAGCTTACCGAATGTTTCTGCAGTAAGAGTCCGACTCGAACCCACCTAGTCGAAAAGAATTGGCAGCACCTCAATTTTATGAGCCCACTACCAAAAATGTCCGACTTGTGATGGTGCAAACACTGGCGGGAAAACCGACTAGACCTTCTTTGAGGGATTAAATTTTACCGACTATCTAATAGAGGTAAAACTGAGACATAACAATAACACAAAATAAAGCAATTATAATGTGAAATGGTACGGCTCTCTTCATGGCGATCTCCATCTCCACAAAGCCTGTAATCCGACTCGTGCCAACTCTTGTCACTTGCCGTCTTACTCCATGTCGCCGACATGTATAACGCCTTGCATGCCTTCCGGGTTCTCAAACAGCTACACTAGCTTAGTAAAGTAAATTACATAGAGAATCTGACACGCAGGTCGTTATACAATAAAGTGACAGCACCTAGGCTCCAGCCGGCTGACAAAAACCGTGATTCGCAGATCACGTATGGATTACACACATACATCACATGCACATGAACCATACCATTCACAACTTCCTGCAAAAACAAGTTATGCATAGATACAATATCTACCGGCATTGTGAAACTCGCAACGACATCTAAGGCGCTACGACAGGGCGAAGCCGGCGGTCCCGCTAGCCGGATAGCGGGCGGGGATCGAAGGGGCAGCGCCCCTCGCGGGTGCGGGCAGCGCCCGACGATTTTTCCAAAAACGTAGATCTCATCTACGATCCGAACATGGATTCCGACCATCGTTCTGATTCGATCAAACTTTTTGATCTTCGATCACCGCTTCTGGATTTACGTGTCACAGTCTACCCCGATGGCGGAAGCCGACCGGTAGGGGTATGTCGTTCCACGACCTCAGCAGTATGATCACGGAAATCAGATCTACCATTCCCCGAGTACAGTTGATCCAATCAACTTCATACAAAACCGATCTATCTCATAGATCGACCACCAAAACAGCACATAGATCTCATCTATAGCCTACCACATATCTCATATGCGAGATCTCGAGCCTAAAACCAGAAGCTATCGCTCTGATACCACTGTTGGGCCACGCAGAGATAAAACAAAACTTTTTCCTCTAACGTGGTGATCCCAAGATCTAGCTGAGGTAGAAGGCCACGAGGTTTACCACTAGACGCGCGGTTGCGGATTACTGATGAAGCGCGTCAGTTGATGCAGTGCAGTCCTCACGATCCGATCGTCCTGGTGCTGATCGTACAGCACCTCTGCTGGTATCCACACGTACAAGGAGGAGCACCGGCGGCGAACTGCTAGGTTCGTTACGGCGGCTGGACTGCTGTGGAGCTAGGGTTTCCAACACATGGAATGACCTAACCGAACAACGATTAACCTTTCTGGGTTACTGTGCTCCACTATATATAGGGAGTGAACGTGGGCTCTGCTCGCGCGACCCATTCACTAAAGCCCATATAACACTAGTCACCGTGAGTCCAACTCACTAACTCAGTCCTAATCCGGTTTAGGTCCAACCCAACCAGATTATATGTTCAGATCCAATCCGAACTTGCTCCCGCTCTTAAGTGTGTGACCCCGCAGGCTCATGGTTACTTGGACACGATTAGAGTCCGACTCACAATCGATCAATCGGCATCGGCTCCTAGCAGAACGTGCCGATTCCCAAGTACTAAAGAGTCATGACGACTTGCCTTTCCAATGCGACTTACGTCTGAGTCCCTTTTGCCTCACGATATACCTTGTCAGACTATAGGCGAATATATGTCATCCCTTAAATAGTCCGACTCTCTTCTCGATCCGAGATAAGTGATTCACCCGACTAACTCTTAGTCGATCGCCTCGGTTAACACTTAACCGAGTCGTGCATGGCCATGCTTTCCGAATCATATCTCACGAGAGGGCCTAGAGAATATCTCTCCGAGTGGAGGGGCAAAATCCCATCTTGGTTATTCACATCACGCAGCTTGATTCTCAGTCGACCCGAACCCTGCCTTTATAACTGCCCAGTTACGGATCAGCGTTTGACAGAACCTAAGTCGGTGATCCTCAACTCGGACTATGCAACAACCTCAGGTCTAAGGATTACATTGATTGAGATATACAAATGACAGCTTAGTTCGTTGTACCTCAATATGGGTCAATCCGACTCGCTAAACTCTTTAGCCTAGTCTGTGTAAGTTGGAATAGCATCTCCATGCCCATGACAAGTGGAACCGAGTCATCAAGCCAACTTTCACATTGGTCTAAGTTGTGTGTCCAGCACAACCTCAATGACCAAGGATATTTAGTACAAACAACATGAATGTATAGTTCCACAACTGAATCACATATTCAATGATACACATCAGATGTTTATACAAGGACTACTTAATAACTTTATGAATACAATGGGAAATATCATCATACATGATTGCCTCTAGGGCATATTCCCAACAGTTCTTGCATTCATGCATCATATTTGTTGCACATGCTGTGGATTGTTTGTTTATGAATGCAATTGTGTAGATTGTGCTGAGTGCAACGCTTGTTCATGTGAGGATTGTGCTCCATACCGCTACAACCAAGGCAAGTAGATGCTACCTTGTTCATGATATCGTCCTACTATTTTCAATGCATTGTCGTGTATTTTGTAGATGCATGTGTAGGATGATACTATCGCTATGCTATGTCCTATTATGTGGTAGGGCTTTCCTTGTAGATGAACCACCGTTGGTAGATGTGCTTAGCCATGCTATGTTGAACGAGGGCTGGGTTACATCATTGACACTTGTTTTCTCAAAGTATTGGTTTGTGAAAACTAAAACAACTTAATCAATGAACCCCCTGGGTGTGATGGTATTGATAAATTTTGGTGGTTTCATTGCGGAAAGGCACCGAGGTATCAAGAGAGAATGATTGGCTTCTTTATTGTGTAGCTTACGTGTACAACCATGTGCCAATAATGAAATGGGCGGTTGGTTGGGCTTAGTAGGTTGTGGTAACTCGAACCCGCGTATCCAGAGATGTAGAATTTTGGTAGGTTGGACCGGTGCGCGTCGGGATTGAGGAGCTACTTCCCGAACAGTATCTTCTTGGTCTTCTCCCTATCATCACCCAAAATGAGAGTGATGGTACGAGCTGGGCTGGCCAAGTCACATGGGTAAAGTGTACTAACCTCTGCAGAGTGTATAATCTAATCGATTAGCCGTGTCCCCGGTTATGGACATATGAGTTGCTAGATATTGATTCCATGACATGTTTCTCGCTCATTCTAATTTGATAATTGCTTTAATATTGTTGGGTTAACTTAATTGGGATCTTTTCAAATAAAAATCAAAACTGTTTATGAAAGTAGGACAAATGTATTTGCAAATGCAAGACAGACACAACTCCAATTGCCAGATATGCATGTAGATGTTAGTACTATTGTCTCCTTTACTAGCTCTACTTGCCATACATTCCATGTATTGACCCTTCGGGGCTGTTGCGTTTTATGCTGCAGGTTATTCCGATTCTGATTGATCGTTATAGGCCACGGTACTCCACTCGGCACTTGTTCACTTGTGGGCAATTTGAAGATTGGAGGATTTACTCGCTTTTGTTGCTACCTGAACAATTTGAGCTAGCTTTATGCTAAGCTTTTATATTGTAATAATGGTACTCTGGATCTTTGTAGATCATGATACACGGTTATTTTGCTATGATTATCTATCTTACTCTATTGTGGGCCAATGAACCGATCCAGGGATTGGCATGTCACATAGAGGCCACGGTCTTTTCAGAACCGGGGTGTCACAGGATGGTATCAGAGCCCGTGTGTCGACTTTAGGATCGTGACCTAGGATTGGATTAGGAAGCCATAGAATTATTAAGCCTATATTAACACTGTCTTTTCTCTTATGCCTTTCACCCTCATAAATTCTTACCATATGCTATTCTCGCACTTTCCTCTTTTACTTGATAGATGGGAGACGTCAGGACTGAGTATGTCACCATGGAGTCACCAAGGCCCTTTGCAAGGCAGTTAGCTCAGCTCTCTCAGTCATTGGGATTGCCACTGCCTATGTTCAAGGGAAGAAGGCTGTACACCTATGGATATGGAGAGGATGCATGGGAGATTGCTACCTTCATATTCAGAGATGCCGCCTTGCCAAACCCCGCACACTTGGTCTACACCAAGATATACTGCAACTGGGGACTTGGAATCAACTTGGCTGTACATGAAGCCCTGTCTCGCCAGTGCCACTATGTCCGACACCTACTGCCTGCAGATTCACCCTACCGTGATTATGGAAGGCGTGATGAAGATGGGAACATTGTGATTACCCCGGGCGACAGGAACAACATGCCGCCCCGTCGGAGGCACATAGAGGACATGGAGAGGGAGAATGGAGCTCTAGCAAAGAAGGTGAGGATGTTGAAGGAGATTGCAGACTTTACTAGCAATGGAATGGTGGTCCAAGGACAGGAGATAGACACTCTGCATGAAGCTGTGGGAGTTATGGAAACTGCCCTAATAGCCAGAGATGAGACCATAGCCCATCTTCATGGTACTGCGCAGGAGAATGCCCAAAACATACAGCAATTGCAAGGGACCCTCCAGGAAAGGGACCAGACCATTGAAGTTATGACAGCCCAGATTGTCGCTCTCCAAGCACAGCTGAATCCACCCTCTGACGATGACAATGGAGATGATGGCAACAATGGGGATGATGATGACAGTGGAGACGATGATGATGATGAGGACGAGGATGATGATGATGGAGACGATGATGGTGGAGGAGATGAAGCTGTTGCTGTTGCAGCTGAGGATGAAGAAGAAGAGGAGGATCCAGAAGAGGCGGAGTTTGAAGTCTCAATTGATGGTTCAGGAGAGGTGTACACTCCGCCACCATGGTTGTACCGCGAGACGAAGCGCCAACGCATGACCGCAAGGACCTACCTCAATCTCTTCAAGAAGTAGATAGAAGTCCACCAATTAGTCCATGTTAGGAGAACTCGTTAAGATTAGTCTCGATCATTGTGAAGCTTAGTTCGAGTTAGTTTAAAAGTGTTTAGTTGCTTATTTGTGTACTCCAATATCCCAGTATTTATTTGTGCGAATTTTAATGAAAGAGTTATGGCAATTTGGTTACTATCTGTGTGTTTTTCGCTGCAGTTTTTCTGCTGATACAGCAGTACTGCGCGATTTTTCATATTTTTCTGGTAACTCGGAAAAATCTGAAAAGAATTGGGCTGATGCGAAACTCTCTGTGCCATATGCACAAAAATTGGCTAATTTTTCTGACGAGTTTAAGTCAGGCGGAAAAATTCGTGAAAGCTACTGGACTGTTCTGGCAGATTGCTGTTTTGGTTGTTTAGTTGATCAATTGTTTAGTTAACCATTGCCAACTCTTGCAAAACTATTTCAATAGGTATATACTGCTAGGATAACACCTGGGATGTTGCTGCATCGCTTGTTTGTTGATGTGTTGCTTGCTTGTGATTGTTTGCTATTGTTTGTTGTTGTTTGATCATATGCATGGGTAGAATCCTATTGTCGTAGTTGATTCTTTCTAAACTTACCTATGCTGAACCGCAGATGCCTCCCCGCCGTCAACCCACTGAGATGGAGCAGCTCATGGCAGCTCATGCACAGCTGACCCAAGTGATGACTCAGTTCATGGCAAATCAGAACAACAACAATGGAAACAATCAGCCTCCGGGAGATGCTCTCACCAGATTTCTGAGGTTAAGGCCAGCTAAGTTTTCTACTGCAACGGAACCAATGGTTGCTCTTGACTGGTTGCGTTCGGTCAACAAGGATCTAGTAACCGTCGGATGCACTGATGCTGATAAGGTGAGGTTTGCCGCTCACCTACTGGAGGGACCAGCCGCTTCTTGGTGGGACACATTTCAGATCACCCACCCGCTGGATACCGTGACTTGGGCAATGTTTGAGGAAGGTTTCAGGACCAACCACGTGTCATCAGGAGTTCTGAGCCTGAAGAGGAAGGAGTTCCGCAACTTGCACCAAACCAATCGCACCGTGGCCGAGTACATTGAGGAGTTCAACAACCTGTCCCGTTATGCACCTGAGGATGTTGACACTGATGCCAAAAGGAGGGAGAGATTCCTGGATGGCCTCAGTGACGAGCTTTCAGTACAGCTACTTGTGGTTTATTGCCCCACTTTCCAGGAGCTCATGGACAAGGCTAGGATCTTGGAAGGGAAGCACAAGAAGGTGGAGAACCGCAAGAGAAAGAGCAATACTCATCACTCTGGTTCACACCACAAGTCTCGCACTTCATATGATGGATATTCCAAGCATGGAGGAAGTGACCATGGGAACCATGACCGCCGCGATGGACATCGTCGTGACAACCATAGGAGCAGCCACCACAACCATAAGGGAGGACACTCTCATCACTCTGGAGGACACGGTGGACATGACCGCAACCGTGATTGCAACTTCGTGAAGAAGGATCTGAGTGAGGTGACATGCTTCAAGTGTAAGCAGAAGGGGCACTATGCTGACAACTGTCCGGAGAAGAAAGGACTCAAGCCAACCAACGGCGAGAAGGCCACAGTGAACCACATGAATGTGGAGGAGATTCCAGATGAGCCTGACCTTGTGATTGGTAAGTTCCCAATCAACACTTACCCTGCAATTATACTTTTCGATACTGGTGCATCGCATTCATTCATATCAAGGGCATTTGTGGATAAGTATAAGTTACCTACTGAGTCTATGAAAAGGTCTATTAGAGTGAGTTCACCTGGAGGAGATATGATAGCTAGTGCGGGATTCCGCGACTTAACTGTGAAGATTGGAACACACAACTTCATTGCACATCTAGTAGTATTGGATTCACAGGGATTAGATGTCATTCTGGGTATGGATTGGATGTCTATGCATGGGGGACACATAGATTGTGCACAGTGAGCTGTTTCACTCAAAACCCCGGATGGTAAGAGGATTAGATTCAAGTCAGCCGCACGACCAGGAAGGTGTAAGCTGAATTATCTTAAGGGGGTTAGCATGGATACTGTGCCAGTGATTAGGGATTACCCCGACGTGTTTCCGGAAGAGCTGCCAGGGATGCCACCTGACAGAGATGTAGAGTTTCTTATCGACCTGATGCCGGGAACAGGACCTATAGCAAAGAAACCATATAAGATGGATGTGGATGAGCTGAAAGAATTGAAGAAACAGTTGAAAGAACAACTGGAAAAGGGATTCATTCAGCCTAGTGCGTCGTCATGGGGAGCACATGTTCTATTTGTGGAGAAGAAAGATAGCACCAAGAGATTAGTGGTAGACTATCGCTCGCTGAATGAAGTAACCATTAAGAACAAGTACCCTCTGCCGAACATAAATGACTTGTTTGATCAACTGGAAGGAGCAAAGGTGTTCAGCAAGATTGATCTGCGATCAGGCTATTTCCAATTGAAGATCCGAGAGGAGGATGTACCAAAAACCGCCTTCACCACTAGGTATGGTTTATATGAGTATACAGTTATGTCTTTTGGACTAACAAATGCCCCGACATACTTCATGACCATGATGAACAAGGTATTTATGGAATATTTGGACAAGTTCGTGGTGGTGTTTATTGATGACATACTGATATATTCCAAGGATGATGCCGAGCATGAGAAACATCTGAGGATGATTATGGAGAAGCTGAGGTAACACAAGCTGTATGCCAAATTCAGCAAGTGTGAATTCTGGCTTAACACCGTTGGGTTTCTTGGGCACGTGGTGTCAGGAGAAGGAATTGCTGTTGATCCAAACAAAGTGACTGCAGTAACAGAGTGGGAAGCACCCAAGAATGCAGGAGAGATTCGAAGCTTTTTGGGAGTTGCTGGATATTACAGAAGATTCATTGAAAACTTTTCCAAGATTGCTAAGCCGATGACTGAACTTCTGAAGAAGGAGAGGAAGTTTGAATGGTCATACGTATGTGAAGCCAGCTTTCAGGAACTGAAGCGTCGACTAGTGACCGCGCCAGTTCTGCGTTTACCAGATCTTCAGAAGGATTTCCAAGTGTACTGTGATGCTTCACGACAGGGACTTGGGAGTGTGCTGATGCAAGATGGGAGAGTAGTGTCATATGCCTCGCGAAAACTCAAGAACCATGAGCGGAATTACCCCACACACGACTTGGAGTTAGCGTCAGTGGTTCATGCGCTCAAGGTATGGAGGCATTACTTAATGGGAAAACACTGTGATGTTGTCTGCTGTTCACAGTGTGTTCCACGTGTCCCAGCTGAAGAAGTGCCATCCGGAGATGGAGGATACACCATTGAGAGACACTGTACCGCTAGAGGAGGTTCAGCTTGAGAATGATTTGACCTATGAGGAGAAACCGGTCAAGATTCTGGAGACAGTAGAAAGGACTACCCGTGCCAAGACAGTCAAGTTTTGCAAGGTGCAATGGAGTCACCACACCGAAGAGGAATCCACTTGGGAGCGTGAAGATGACATCCGAGAGGACTACCCACACCTATTTGCTAGCCGCGCCGAATCTCGAGGACGAGATTCATCTTAAGAGGGTTAGTCTTGTCACATCCCAAATTTTAGATTTGGTCTTGCATATAATTCATAGCATTGCATCATATCTTTCCATGCAAAACCGTCGAGTAGAAAGGTTCGGCGGAACGCCACCTTCAAAACCCTATTTTGTTTCGCTTCGAGGTTCCTACGGGGAGCTTTGGAGTGTCTTGCAACAACCATCCCTGTAGGTTCGAGTTTTCGCACCAACTTCGAATGAAGGTTTTTCCCCTCGACGATACGAACCCGTAGGCGCGAGAATCGCTCCAATCGGAGTTCGTATGCAAAAGACTCGGACGTTTTAGTAAACCGCCGGAAAACGGTCCGAAATTTTGGACCGATTTCCGAGTTGTAGTCCAACTGCGGACCGATTCGGTTCAGGATTTTTTTTCTTCTTCTCTTCTCACGCGTAGGACTACTTGAAAGGACCCACCCGGGGCCTTGGGATCTGTGCCCCCACTCGACAACCGACCCCACCGCCAACACCTCCTGGCGCGCCTCCCGAGACGCGCCATCGCCGCCGCCTCCCGAGCTTCTCGCCGCCGCCGGCCACCCCGCCGCCGCCGGCCGTCGCCGCCACCACCGCCGGGTTCGTCTCGCCGTCCTCTCTCTATTCCCGCCCTTCGCGTCGCCGTTCATCGCCGCCGCCGATCCCATCTACCGCCGCCTCCGCGCCGCCATGGCCTCGCCGCCCGCCACCTCCATCGCAGCACGCCGCCGCCGCGACCCGCGCCCCGCCACCGCGCGTCCACCCCGCCGCCGCCGCGCGTCTGCGCCGCCTCCCGCTGCCCGCCTCGCTGCTGCCCCACACACGTACACACGCACGTGCACGTGCGCGTCTTCGCATGCGCGCGCGCGTTATTGCAAGCGCGCATACGTCCCATACGCGCGCGCAATTATTTTTCCGGACCATAGTTAACCGTGTACGTACCCGTGCAGGAAGAACCATGACGCCGGAAGTGACCGTCGCCGCCGTCCGGAGCTCGCCGGAGTTCGTTTCGCGACCCGTTTCCGATAAGACAGCAGCCACCGTCAGATCTCAGATCAGCGGCTTAGATCATTCGTTGACTGGTCAGCACTCCAGACGTTGACTAGTCAGACGCCCCAGACGTTTACTGGTCAGACGCCCAGTCAGCGCCCAGTCATCAGACACAGTTGACTGGGTCAATTTCGTTAATCCTATTAGATGGCAGATTTCGGTAGAATCTTGTAAATTGCATAGAAATTAAACCGCTTGGCCAAAAATTGTAAATAAAATATGCACGAGTTCAGTGAGTCGTGTAGAATCTCTCTGTAGCTTTGGTTAAGACTTTTACTCTAAGGTTTAGTACAGTTTAATCAAACTAGTTAGTGGCCTTTTCGGAGTAATAAATTCGTAGTAAAAGTTTCGTAGCTCCAAAAATTGCGTATGATATGTCCCTGAACTCGTATGAACGAGGGGAATCTCATCGTGAAATAAAAAGATAGGCTTACAGTAAAAACTTCTGCAGTATTTGTCTAATGGATTTCTGAAGTGTTTTAATTACTCGAGATGTTTTATAACTCCTTTTTGAGTAATTCCAATTGGTACTGTTTATTATCAGCGATACCTATGCGGTAGAATTTTTCCAGGATTTTACGAACTGTTTACTACCAGTAGTGAATTATTTAAGTTCTAGCTCTAGTTGTGAGCATTACTTTTGTCTATTAGTTTCCCTAGCGCTAAAACTATTTTTCATGCATGCAATCGGTAGTGTTATGTTATAGGATGTTGTGGTGCAGCTGTAGCACCAATTCACTTGCCGTTCTTGCATTCATGCATCATATTTGTTGCATATGTTGTGGATTGTTTGTTTATGAATGCAATTGTGTCGTGTAGATTATGCTGAGTGCAACGCTTGTTCGTGTGAGGATTGTGCTCCAGACCGCTACAACCAAGGCAAGTAGATGCTACTTTGTTCATGATATCGTCCTACTATTTTTAATGCATTGTCGTGTATTTTGTAGATGCATGTGTAGGATGATACTATCGCTATGCTATGTCCTATTATATGGTAGGGCTTTCCTTGTAGATGAACCACCGTTGGTAGATGTGCTTAGCCATGCTATGTTGAACGAGGGCTGGGTTACATCATTGACACTTGTTTTCTCAAAGTATTGGTTTGTGAAAACTAAAACAACTTAATCAATGAACCCCCTGGGTGTGATGGTATTGATAAATTTTGGTGGTTTCATTGCGGAAAGGCACCGAGGTATCAAGAGAGAATGATTGGCTTCTTTATTGTGTAGCTTACGTGTACAACCATGTGCCAATAATGAAATGGGTGGTTGGTTGGGCTTAGTAGGTTGTGGTAACTCGAACCCGCGTATCCAGAGATGTAGAATTTTGGTAGGTTGGACCGGTGCGCGTCGGGATTGAGGAGCTACTTCCCGAACAGTCTCTTCTTGGTCTTCTCCCTATCATCACCCAAAATGAGAGTGATGGTACGAGCTGGGCTAGCCAAGTCACATGGGTAAAGTGTACTAATCTCTGCAGAGTGTATAATCTAATCGATTAGCCGTGTCCCCGGTTATGGACATATGAGTTGCTAGATATTGATTCCATGACATGTTTCTCGCTCATTCTAATTTGATAATTGCATTAATATTGTTGGGTTAACTTAATTGGGATCTTTTCAAATAAAAATCAAAACTGTTTATGAAAGTAGGACAAATGTATTTGCAAATGCAAGCCAGACACAGCTCCAATTGCCAGATATGCATGTAGATGTTAGTACTATTGTATCCTTTACTAGCTCTACTTGCCATGCATTCCATGTATTGACCCTTCGGGGCTGTTGCGTTTTATGCTGCAGGTTATTCCGATTCTGATTGATCGTTATAGGCCACGGTACTCCACTCGGCACTTGTTCACTTGTGGGCAATTTGAAGATTGGAGGATTTACTCGCTTTTGTTGCTACCTGAACAATTTGAGCTAGCTTTATGCTAAGCTTTTATATTGTAATAATGGTACTCTGGATCTTTGTAGATCATGATACACGGTTATTTTGCTATGATTATCTATCTTACTCTATTGTGGGCCAATGAACCGATCCAGGGATTGGCATGTCACATAGAGGCCACGGTCTTTTCAGAACCGGGGTGTCACAACATGTTATTGATGTGTATCTCACTAGTACTCATAGTAGTGCCTGGGTATTTGATACTGGTTCGGTTGCTCATATTTGTAACTCGAAACAGGTGCTGCAGAATAAACGAAAGCTAGCGAAGAACGAGGTGATAATGCGCGTTGGAAATGGATCAAAGGTTGATGTGATCGCGGTCGGCATGCTATCTCTTCATCTACCATCGAGATTAGTTTTATACTTAAATAATTGTTATTTGGTGCCTGCGTTGAGCATGAAAATTATATCTGGATCATGTTTATTGCGAGACGGTTACGTGTTTAAGTCTGAGAATAATGGTTGTTAGATTTATATGAGTAATATGTTTTATGCACATGCACCTTTGATAGATGGTCTATTCTTATTGAATCTCGATTGTAGTAATACACACATAAATAAAATTGAGGCTAAACGTTTGAAATTGAGCAATAACACAACCTATATGTGGCACTGTCGTCTTGGTCACATTGGAGTGAAGCGTATGAAGAAACTCCATTCCGATGGACTTCTTGAATCACTTGAAAGATGCGAAGCATGTCTGATGGGTAAAATGACTAAGACTCCATTTTCTGGGATGATGGAGCGAGCTACGGACTTATTGGAAATCATACATACCGTTGTGTGTGGCCCAATGAGTGTAGCATCGCACGGTGGTTATCGTTATGTTCTTACCTTCACGGATGACTTGAGTAGATATGGGTATATCTGTTTCATGAAACATAAGTCCAAAACTTTCGAGAAGTTTAAGGAATTTCAAAGTGAGGTAGAGAATCAACGTAACAAGAAGATTAAATTTCTACGTTCTGATCGTGGAGGTGAATATCTAAGTTACGAGTTTGGCGAGCATTTAAAGAAATGCGGAATACTTTCACAATTGACACCATCGGGAACACCACAGCGTAATGGTGTGTCCGAACGTCGTAATCGAACTCTCTTAGATATGGTTTTTTCTATGATGTCACTTACAGATTTACCGCTATCATTTTGGGGTTATGCATTAGAAACAGCCACATTCACTTTAAATAAGGCACCATATAAATCCGTTGAAACGACATCGTATGAATTATGGTTTGGGAAGAAACCTAAATTTTCGTTCCTTAAAATTTGGGGTTGCGAAGCTTATGTAAAGAAGTTACAGCCGGACAAGCTTGAACCCAAAGCGGAAAAATGCGTCTTCATAGGATACCCGAAGGAAACTATTGGGTATACCTTCTATCATAGATCCGATGGCAAAATCTTCGTTGCTAAGAATGGATCCTTTCTAGAGAAGGAATTTCTCTCGAAAGAAGTGACTGGAAGGAAAGTAGAACTCGATGAGGTTGTTGAACCTTCTCTTGAACTTGCGAGTAGCGCAGCACCGGAAGTAGTTCCTGTGGCGCCTACACCAATAAGAGAGGAAGCTAATGATGATGATCATGAAACTTCGGTTGAAGTTGCTACAGAACCTCGCAGGTCAACGAGAACTCGTACCACTCCTGATTGGTATGATCCCGTTATGAGTGTCATGTTGGTGGACAACAGCGATGACCCTGCGACATATGAGGAAGCGATGATGAGCCCAGATTCCAATAAATGGCAAGATGGATGTCAAAACGGTGTTCCTCAATGGAGACATTGATGAAGAGTTGTATATGATGCAACCCAAAGGTTTTGTCGATCCTAAAGATGCTAACAAGGTATGCAAACTTCAACGGTCCATATATGGATTGAAGCAAGCATCCCGAAGTTGGAATCAACATTTTGATAAGGTGATCAAAAGGTTTGGTTTTATACAAACTGATGGAGAAGCTTGTATTTACAAGAAAGTGAGTGGGATCTCTGTAGCATTCTTAATACTATATGTAGATGACATATTTTTGATTGGGAATGATGTAGACCTTCTTAATAGTGTCAAGGATTATTTGAATAATAGTTTTTCAATGAAAGATCTTGGCGAAGCAGCTTACATACTAGGCATAAAGATTTATAGAGATAGATCGAGATGCCTAATATCATTATCACAAAGTACATATTTGGAAAAAGTTCTAAAGAGATTTGGAATGGAAGATAGCAAGAAAGGGTTCTTGCCCATGTTGCCCAATACGACCTTGAGTAAAACTCAAAGTCCAGCAACGGCAGAAGATAGAGAAAGGATGAGTAAGACTCCCTATGCCTCAGCCATAAGATCTCTAATGTATGCCATGCTATGTACTAGACCCGACATTGCATATGCTGTTAGTTTGACTAGCAGATATCAAAGTGATCCAGGAGTGGATCATTGGACAGCGGTCAAAAACATCCTTAAGTATTTGAGAAGAACTAAGGATATGGTTCTTTCTTATGGAGGTGATGAACAACTCGTTGTTAATGGTTACACCTATGCTAGTTGGAACACCGATCTGGATGATTCTAAATGTCAATCTAGATACGTATTTACTTTGAATGGTGCATTAGTTAGCTGGAGGAGTGCAAAGCAAAGCGTTGTGGCGAGATCTTCAATTGAATCGGAATACATAGCTGCTTCGGAGGCTTCACAAGAAGCGATATGGATGAAGGAGTTCATTATAGAGCTCGGTGTGGTTCCAAGTGCACTGGACCCAATGTCTATCTACTGTGATAACATGGGCGCCATAGCCAATGCGCAAGAACCAAGGTCACACAAGAAGATGAAGCACATCAAGCTACGTTTTCACGCTATTCGAGAACATGTCCAAGATGGTGACATAAAGATTTGCAAAGTACACACAGATCTGAATGTGGCGGATCTGTTGACTAAACCTCTCCCGAGGGCAAAACATGACCAACACCAAACTGCCATGGGTGTTCGGTATATTACCATGTAATCTAGATTAGTTGACTCTAGTGCAAGTGGGAGACTGTTGGAGATATGCCCTAGAGGCAATAATAAATATAGTTATTATTATATCTTTGTGTTTATGATAAATATTTGCATTCATGCTATAACAGTATTAAAAGGAAACATTAATACTTGTGTGATTTGTAAACTAAATTAGAGTCCCTAGTAAAGCCTCTTCATAATACTAGCTTGTTGGTTAATAGATGATTGTGGTTTCCCTATCATGAAAATTGAGATGTTATTAACAACAAGATCATATCATTAGGAGAATGGTATGATGGACATACTCCTATAGATAAGCGTAGCATAAAGATCAAGTCATTTTAATAGTTCAATTGCTATAAGCTTTCTGATACATAGTAACCTAATTCCTTCGACCATGAGATCATGCTAATCACCATCACAGGAAGGATGCTTTGATGACATCAAACACCACACCGTAACTGGGTGGCTATAAAGGTGGCATTGAGTGTTCGGAAAGTATGGGTTGAGGCACATGGATCAAGAGTGGGATTGTAACATCCCTAAAATCATGTTTTCAAAGCTTTGCATATCATCCATGCATTCATGATCATTTAGGGTTCATTTCCAAAGTCATTGCAAATTCAGAGGCATTTGATGCTTATTATTTTATGTAAGCAAGGCAATGGCCATATTGCTACCTTCTAATAGGAAAATACTTATTTTAATCAGTAAGGATTCAAGTTTGAGTTTGAGTGTTGTTCCTAAGGTTTGGACAATGTTTTCAAAAACAAATTATGATTTTAAACCATTCATGCACTTTTATAAACATTTATATGAGGCATGATTTAAACTTCTTTTCCAAACCCTTTTTGAAATTGAGTGTGTTTAGATGTTTTACACATTCGAGGATGCAAGATTCAGCAAACTTTTGGTGGGAGAAAGTTTCATTTAAAACAGTTTTGATTTGAGCTTTCAAATTCAAACCAGAAATCCAGTCAGAAAAAGAAAAAGGAATAAAGGAGAAAAAAATAGAGCAGACCAGCTAATCTGGCCCAACCCCAGCCACTCGGCCCATTTAGCCCAGCAACTCCTTCCCGCAGGAAAACATTCAAATTTTGCAAATTTTATATCATTGGAATCAGGAGATAAAATCCTATATGTTTATGCAATGTGTTTAATGTTTTGCCTCTGTAAAAATGGTTGTTTTTGCAGAAACATTTGTAGGCTTATTTTGGATATAGAAATGTTTTGAAAAATGTGTTAAAGATCAAATAAAGTCTATTTTGAGTATCTTGGTCTTGTTTTGGTTCACTACTGTACCCTTGTGTTGTTTGGTGTAGAAAAATCATCACATGGCATTTGCAGGCATTCATATATTTTTGTTTGTATAATTTGTTATGTGATTTTGGTGCCATTATTTTATGTGTAGATTTTGGTGCTAATAGTGATTGTGGTTGTGAATATTGTTGCTACTCCCCAAACTACCAAGGCAAGTGGTGCTTCATGATTTTATTCCTATATTTTTCACCTATGCATTAGAAATATTTTGTATAGGAACTTGCATGAATATTTTGCTAAGTATCTTTTTGCTATGCTTGGGAAATCCTAGTAGTTGTAGAATTGTTAGAATTTCCTCTAAGTTAAGATTCTTACCATTACCATGCTTAGCCTAGCTAGTAGCAACCAAGGGTGGTTTATATATTCATGCTATATGAAATATTTCTAAGTCCTTGACTTGTTTTTCCTAATAAAACAACTAAGTGAATGAAACACCTGGGTGGATTGGAAAGAATGGTTTGTGTTGAGTGGTTACACAAGGCCCATTTGTATGGTTTACCTTGTGTATCTCACTTGTGGAAAGCCACCCAGGAACAAAGGGATTTGAGATGCCAAATGTTAAGAAGTTTCTAGTGCAGCCACATGGCAATATGGGCTCTGCCTGGATCACATAGGTTGCAATAACCTAGCCATTTGGACGCGTCCATTTGGTCTAAGGGAAGGCTTCTGAAAGGTCCTGTCTTGGTGAAAATCAAGTCTTGTGGGGAAAGTGCACAACCTCTGTAGATGGAAGAATCTAAGTACTTAGCCATGTCCCTGGTATTGGACAACATGAGCATCAAGACATGGAAGCTATCAAGAATCTCCTCATCCCAATTTTCTAAGTTAAAACTTGTGGTTGAACATGGGTGAAGGATCACCAATGTCTATTGGTGATTCCTTGGGAAAGTTTTGTCAAAGAAAAACTTAGTGTTTTCAACTAATAGGTAAAATCTATTTTGAGCAAAGCAAGCCTAATCTACACTTAGCCAAATTCATATAGTATCTAGATGCTAATATTCTACTAAGGTATCACTTGCCAATACTATTCCAATGTATTGACCCACTGTGGCTGTAACTTGTGATGTTGCAGGTTATTCTGATGATGATTAGGGGTTATGAGTCTACACTCAACGTGCTTGCATGTGGCACATGAAGATGAAGACTTATTTATCTTATTCTATATTTGAACTCTTGTATTAGGCCTGTGGCCATGGAGTTGTAAAAGACTATGTTTGTCTCTGGAATGATATGTAATAATGTGGATGCTAGCATTGATCCAGGGACTAGCATTGATCCAGGGACTAGCATTGCAATCACAGGGATCCTTACCTTTAAAAAGGGAGGGATCTTACAGATGGTATCAGAGCACTGTGTTGCCTGTAGGATTATGACCCTAGGATTGGATTAGAAACCACTAAGGAGAAATTTTCAACAATTTCCACACTTTTCTTTTTCTTCTCGTAAACTTTTCTAATTCTTCTTTCTCATCTCTATTTGTATATGAACTCCATCAACGAAGCTGTAAGGAAGGGACCACTCATGACCATGACCCTAGAGTGTGAGACTGAATTTACAAAGGCCCTCAAGAACCTTATGGTTACCATGGGGATACATGGTGCAGCTGTGTACAAAGGTTTCCCTGTAATGGATGAAGGAGAAGAATATTGGTGGGTGCAACTTCACTTGTACAAAAACAAGGAAGACAACCACAAAGTGTCAGTATTATGCATGGTCACCAACTCAGTGATGCACACCACATTCTTTGATTCTGCAAGGGATGCAGCTTGGAAGGCCATCAAAGAGCTTGGTGATAGACTCAAGTGCAGAATGCTCAACACCCAAAATGACCTTAGAGAAGAAAATGAACATACCCAAGAGTTGGAAACTACCAACCAACAACTAAGGGAAGACATCATAGACTTGATTTTGGAATCTTGTGAACAAGATAGGCAGATGGCTACTAAGGATGCTTTGATAGCCATTTTGTCTAGTGAGTGAGAGTTGTAGAGTACTTCATTAGTTGGACCACCACACTTATCATTTTATTTCCAAAATTTTGTCTAAGTGAGGTTGAACCTTGTATGCTTGTAATGGATTTATGTATGCCATGACTTGTGTTTGATTGCAAATAATATGCTTGTGTTACCTTGACTTGTGTATCTCTATTAATGTTGATTCTAACTTTTTCTATCTTATAAAATAGATGCCTAATGTTACTATCAGCACGGCTGAAGAGTTCAAGGTAACTCGTTTTGGCACTCGTCTTATTGAGCTCAGTAGTGTGCTAAATCTTCCGCTTCCTAGCATCATGATGCTTCCCCTCACCAAGTTTGAGAGGAAGGACCTTTGGGGCTTCAAGGTTACTCAGCCAGGACGCCAGACTGAGCCAGCCACGGAGGCCATCACTTTCAAGCTCATGCATGATGACAAGGAGAGAGGCCTAGAGGTAGTCATGCAAGATTTACTTGGGCGTTTGTTAGGGAGACACTCTCGGGAGATTAGAGGTACTCACTTCCACGCCTTCGGAAGACGCGACGAGGATGGTGAGGCCATTGACTTCGAGGATGCTGCTAGAGAGACGGTAGAGCCGATTCGTCTATACCTCCAGGACTTAGAGGTTCTTCTTAGGCACCTAGATACTGATAGGACCAACGTCATGCTTAGCAATGACGAACTCCAGGTGCAGCTTCGTGAGAAGGACAAGTTCTTCGTGGAGCAAGATGAGATAGTCAAGGAAATGGAGGCCAAGTTTGAGAGTCAGGATAGGAAGTTCAAGAGTCAAGAGAAAAGAGTCCAAGATAGAAACAAGAGGATTCGAGAGGCTGCAGAACTAGAGGCCAAGGACTTCGAGCTTGAGCATCAGCAGGTTGTGATTGAGAGACTTCGTTCACAGAAGAGGGCTCTCAAAGCCAAGGTAGAGGCCTTGACTACCAATGTCGAGGAGTATAAGACCGCTATGGAGAATGCAGGTCTTACACTTGTTGATGAGGAGGTTGATGCAGAGGAGTAGTGATGACTACTCATTTATCTTATATTTATCATGCTTTTGATTATTGAGTCGCAATGACCATCCAACATGTTGATGGCTTGCTATTGGTGTGTTTGTTTTTCGAACTTGTTGTCTATGTTGTTGAACTTCTATTATTTTGATGCTTGTTTGGTGATTGATTATGTGTTGTATTGTGCATGTTAAGCATCTATGGATATCTCATTCTTATCCTTATGAAAACCATAGATTCCTCCTCGACGTGCCAATCCCAACCCGAACAACAACAATGTCACCCCCGAGATGCAGCAGCTGATGACAGCACAGACTCAACTGATGCAGATGATGACTACTTTCATATAGAATCAGAACAACAACACCACCACCAACAACAACAACAATCAGAACAATCCACCAGGTTTTGACATGCTCACCAGATTCCTAAGACTGAGGCCAGCAAAGTTCTCAGGAACTACTGATCCCATGGTGGCCAATGATTGGCTACGCTCAGTGAACAAGGATTTGGTAACTGTTGGCTGTAGTGATGAAGAGAAAGTCAGGTTTGCAGCGCACTTATTGGAAGGACCAGCAGCTACTTGGTGGGATAACTTCCAGATCACCACTCCCATTGAGGATGTGACATGGGCTATCTTTGAAGATGGTTTCCGTACAGCTCACATCTCATCCGGAGTGATGAGTTTGAAAACGAAGGAATTTCATAACTTGAAGCAGCGCCACCGCAGCGTGGATGAATATATTGAGGAGTTCAACAATCTGGCGCGTTGTGCACCGGATGAAGTTGACACTGATGCTAAGAGGAAAGAGAAGTTCCTCGAAGGATTGAACGATGAACTGAACCTGCAGCTATCTGTGGCCTATGTCCCCACTTATCAATCTCTTTGTGACAAGGCTGCCATCTTGGAGAGCAAGATGAAACAGGTTGAAAGCATGAAGAGGAAACACTCTGACAAGCACAGCTCGGGATCGTCTCACAGGCGTTCCCATTACGATGATAGTGGGAGTTCTGGATCCCACAAGCATGGAAAGTACAACAGCCACCACAACCACAACCGTCATCATGACAACAAGCATCACCGTAGTCATGACAATGACAAGCACAAGAATCACAAGGGTGGATACAAGAGCCACCACAATGGAAGTGGAAGCCAGCCTGTCAAGAAGGATCTTAGTCAGGTTGAATGTTTCAAGTGCAAGAAGATGGGGCATTATGCAAAAGAATGCCCAGAAAAGAAAGTTGAAGGACCCAACAAGCCCAACCCTTTCCAGAAGGGACAAGTGAACCACATCAATGTGGAAGAAATCTATGAGTAACCTGATGCCGTTGCTGGTAAGTTCAAACTCAATTCTGTTCCAGCATTTGTTCTCTTTGATACTCGTGCATCTCATTCATTCATATCAAGAGCATTTGTTGAAAAAAATGAACTACCAGTAGAAACTATCGGGTGTCCTATAAAAGTAAGTTCTCCTGCCAGAGAAATGATAGTGAACTTAGGATGTCATGATCTAGTCATAGAGTTTGGGAAGTATAAGTTACCCGTTAATCTGATAATCCTAAATTCCCAAGGATTGGATGTCATTTTGGGAATGGATTGGATGACCAAGCACAAGGGAGTGCTAGATTGTGCCAACCATACTGGCATGCTCACAACTCCAGAAAACAAAAGGATTAGATTCAAGACTAACTTTGAACCAAAAGGGAGTAAGCTAAATTCTCTTAAGGGGGTTAGCATAGACAGTGTGCCAATTGTGAGTGAATATCCGGATGTGTTTCCGGAAGAATTACCAGGAATGCCACCAGATAGAGATGTGGAATTTCTGATTGACTTGCTACCAGGATCAGGACCAATAGCAAAGAGACCATACAAGATGTCAGGTGATGAGTTGAAAGAACTCAAGAAACAACTTGGAGAACAGTTGCAGAAAGGATTTATTCAACCAAGTTCTTCATCTTGGGGAGCACCAATTTTGTTTGTGGAAAAGAAGGATAGAAGTCAAAGGTTATGCATAGATTACCATTCACTCAATGAGGTGACTATCAAGAACAAATACCCTTTGCCTAGAATCAATGACTTGTTTGATCAGCTAGAAGGAGCCTGTGTGTTCTCAAAGATTGATCTCCGGTCAGGTTATTTCTAGCTCAAGATAAGAGAACAAGACATACCTAAGACAACTTTCACCACTAGGTATGGATTGTATGAGTACACCGTGATGCCATTTGGTTTGACCAATGCACCAGCTTATTTCATGAATATGATGAACAAGGTGTTCATGGAGTTCCTTGACAAGTTTGTTGTCATTTTTATCGATGACATTTTGATCTACTCCAAGAGCAAAGAAGAGCATGAAGGACATTTGCGTTTGATACTTGAGAAGCTTAGAGAGCATAAGCTGTATGCCAAATTCAGCAAGTGTGAATTTTGGTTGAATGAGGTTGGATTTCTTGGACACGTTGTGTCAGGAGATGGTGTAGGAGTTGATCCCGCTAAAGTGTCAGCTGTAACTGAAAAGGAATCTCCTAAGTCAGTAAAAGAGGTTCGTAGTTTCCTTGGCTTGGCAGGATACTACAGAAGGTTCATTGAAAATTTCTCCAAGATAGCTGAGCCGATGACAGAGTTGCTAAAGAAAGACATGAAATTTGCTTGGTCTGAAGGATGTGAACTCAGTTTCCAAGAATTGAATAAGAGACTAGTGACAGCACCAGTCTTATGTTTGCCAGATTTGGAGAAGGATTTCCAAGTATATTGTGATGCATCTCATCATGGATTGGGTACAGTTCTAATGCAAGAAGGGAAAGTTGTGGCTTATGCCTCGAGACAACTCAAAACTCATGAGGTAAATTACCCTACTCATGATTTAGAGTTAGCCTCTATTGTCCATGCACTCAAAACATGGAGACACTATCTTTTGGGAAAGCGATGTCAAGTGTTCACAGATCAAAAAAGTTTGAAGTATATCTTCACTCAGAAAGAAATCAACATGAGACAAATAAGATGGCTAGAACTCATCAAGGACTATGACTTGAGTTTGCAATACCACCCCGGTAAAGCAAATGTTGTAGCAGATGCTCTAAGCCGTAAGGTTTTTGTGAATGGCCTTACTAAGGGAGAGTTGCCAGATGATCTGTGTGCCCAATTTAGAGATCTCAGATTGGAAATTGTGCCTGCGGGACATCTCATGTCATTGGATGTTCAACCCACTTTGTTGGACAAAATCAAAGAAGCCCAAAAGACAGATAAGGAAATTGAGGAGATTAAGGAAAAGATTGGTAAAGGAAAAGACAAAGGATTCCATGAAGACGAACAGGGTACTTTATGGTATGGAAAACGTATCTGCGTTCCGCAAGATCCGGAGCTTCGGAAACTGATTTTACAAGAAGCACACAACTCACCATATTCCATTCATCCGGGTAACACCAAAATGTACATGGATATGAAGGAAAGATTTTGGTGGAATAATCTCAAGAAGGACATCGCCGAACATATTTCTTTGTGTGATGTATGTAGTAGAGTGAAAGAAGAACATCAGAAACCAGCAGGATTGCTACAGCCACTACCTATTCCTGATTGGAAGTGGGACAATATTGGCATGGATTTCACCACTAGATTGCCAAGAACCAGGTCAGGATATGATTCTATTTGGGTAGTAGTGGATCGCCTAACTAAAGTGGCTCATTTCATACCCGTGAAGACAACCTATACAAGTGCTAAGTTAGCCAAGATCTATATGAGTAGGATTGTATGTCTGCATGGAGTACCCAAGAGTATTGTGTCTGATAGGGGAACTCAGTTCACTTCTCATTTTTTGGAGGCAACTACATGAGTCATTAGGAACGAGATTGGAATTCAGCACTGCTTTTCATCCTCAGACTGATGGTCAGACAGAAAGAACTAACAAGATTCTCGAAGACATGTTGAGAGCGTGTGCTCTAGATTATGGAGCTAGTTGGGATGAAAGTCTGCCTTACGCAGAATTCTCTTACAATAACAGCTATCAAGCCAGTATTGAGATGGCACCAGTTGAGTTTCTCTATGGGAGAAAGTGTACCACCCCATTACTATGGAATGGTGTGGGAGAAAGAAGTTTGTTCGGACCAGAACTAATCAAAGAGGCCGAAGAGAAAGTAAAACTAGTTAAGGACAGATTGAAGATAGCATAGTCTCGACAGAAAAGCTACGCAGATCCTAAGCGTAGAGAAGTCACCTATGAAGTGGGTGTTAGAGCTTATCTTAGAGTGTCACCACTTCGTGGAGTGAAGAGATTTGGAGTCAAAGGAAAATTGGCCCCAAGATATGTTGGACCATTCAAGATTCTGAGTCGTAAAAGAGAAGTAGCTTATGAGATTGAATTGCCAGAATCATTGTCTTCCGTTCACAATGTGTTTCATGTGAGTCAGCTTAAGAAATGCCATCCAGAGATGGAAGAGACTTCTTTGAAGGATACCATACCTTTGGAGGAGGTTCAATTGGAAAGTGATCTCAATTATGAGGAAAAACCTATCAAGATTCTTGAGACTGCAGAAAGTGTTACTCGGACTAAGACTATCAAGTTCTGCAAAGTTCAATCGAACCATCATTCCGAAGAAGAAGCAACATGGGAAAGAGATGATGATCTTCGGAAAGACCACCCTCACCTATTTGCTAGCCAATCCGAATCTCGAGGGCGAGATTCACCTTAAGGGGGTTAGATTTGTAACATCCCTAAAATCATGTTTTCAAAGCTTTGCATATCATCCATGCATTCATGATCATTTAGGGTTCATTTCCAAAGTCATTGCAAATTCAGAAGCATTTGATGCTTATTATTTTATGTAAGCAAGGCAATGGCCATATTGCTACCTTCTAATAGGAAAATACTTATTTTATTCAGTAAGGATTCAAGTTTGAGTTTGAGTGTTGTTCCTAAGGTTTGGACAATGTTTTCAAAAAAAAATATGATTTTATACCATTCATGCACTTTTATAAACATTTATATGAGGCATGATTTAAACTTCTTTTCCAAAAACTTTTTGAAATTGAGTGTGTTTAGATGTTTTACACATTCGAGGATGCAAGATTCAGCAAACTTTTGGTGGGAGAAAGTTTCATTTAAAACATATTTGATTTGAGCTTTCAAATTCAAACCAGAAATCCAGTCAGAAAAAGAAAAAGGAATAAAGGAGAAAAAATAGAGCAGACCAGCTAATCTGGCCCAACCCCAGCCACTCGGCCCATTTAGCCCAACAACTCCTTCCCGCTGGAAAACGATTCGCACCACTGGGATAACCCGCAGAGTCTATGACGACTGGACCCCACCTCCTCTCTCTTTCTCTCACTGACAACCACGCCCCACCTGTCAGTCGTCTCTTTAACCCGCCGCAATCAACTCCGGCCATTTCCTCCCCTGTCACTGCCGTTGAATTCGCGAGTTAAATTCCGTTGATTCGTCGAGTAACTCCCCGTCCAGCTTCGGCTACTTAACCCCCTCCCCTCTCCGCTCATTTTCCCTCACGCGACACACCATTTCCGCCACCAGGCTGCCGGCAATTCGAGCTGCAACGCCGCTGCCCGACGCTCTCCGGCGACCTATTCCGGTGAACCCCGTGCTCCCCTTCACCTCTCATTCTTACAAGCTTTCTTGTCATGCCCGTGTGCATCTTCTCACACCTTTGGTTTGCTCTAAAACGCCCCAGGTCGTCGTCTCCGTCGAGCCCCGCGAACGACCGAAGCGCCGCCCAACTCCGGCGAACAGTCACAGTAAATCCAGACGGCCCTTGACCCCTAGTCCTTACGACTGTGTTTGCTTTGCCTCTGTGCATCTCCTAATGACTTTCGTTCATTTTATTGCACCGTAGAATGTCGCCTCCATCTCCGGCAGTGAACACCCGACGCGAGAGCGAACTCCGACGAGGTCTTCCGGCCGTGCTAGTGCGCCCCTGTCCAAGCAAAGACCACGTTGAGCTTCGCCATCGTCACGCGAGCTCGATAAGCATCTGCACGTTCCCCCTAACCCCCTAGACTCGCCGGAACGCCACCGCTAGTAGGTCCGCCACCGCTGTAGCCTCGCGCGCCGCCAGATCTTGGTTAGAGCTTTGTGAGCCATCAGATCTAGATCATGTGGCCACAAATAGATCACTTAGCGAAGCGTTTTCTTTAGATCTGAGCCACACAGTGTCACTTAAATCCTACGGCTCTGGATGATTGATCCAACCGAAATGGTATCAGCCAATCAGACATCGCCGCGTGGCTAGGATTTAAATTTAAAATCTGGAATTAGATCTATTAGTGTTTCAAACTTGCAAAATTCATAACTTTTGTTTCCCACGTTCAAATTTTGCAAATTTTATATCATTGGAATCAGGAGAGAAAATCCTATATGTTTATGCAATGTGTTTAATGTTTTGCCTCTGTAAAAATGGTTGTTTTTTAGAAACATTTGTAGGCTTATTTTGGATATAGAAATGTTTTGAAAAATGTGTTAAAGATCAAATAAAGTCTATTTTGAGTATCTTGGTCTTGTTTTGGTTCAGTACTGTACCCTTGTCTTGTTTGGTGTAGAAAAATCATCACATGGCATTTGCATGCATTCATATATTTTTGTTTGTATAATTTGTTATGTGATTTTGGTGCCATTATTTTATGTGTAGATTTTGGTGCTAATAGTGATTGTGGTTGTGAAGATTGTTGCTACTCCCCAAACTACCAAGGCAAGTGGTGCTTCATGATTTTATTCCTATATTTTTCACCTATTCATTAGAAATATTTTGTATAGGAACTTGCATGAATATTTTGCTAAGTATCTTTTTTGCTATGCTTGGGAAATCCTAGTAGTTGTAGAATTGTTAGAATTTCCTCTAAGTTAAGATGCTTACCATTACCATGCTTAGCCTATCTAGTAGCAACCATGGGTGGTTTATATATTCATGCTATATGAAATATTTCTAATTCCTTGACTTGTTTTTGCTAATAAAACAACTAACTGAATGAAACACCTGGGTGGAATGGAAAGAATAGTTTGTGTTGAGTGGTTACACAAGGCCCATTTCTATGGTTTACCTAGTGTATCTCACTTGTGGAAAGCCACCTAGGAACAAAGGGATTAAAGATGCCAAATGTTAAGAAGCTTCTAGTGCAGCCACATGGCAATATGGGCTCTGCCTGGATCACATAGGTTGCAATAACTTAGCCATTTGGACAGTTGGTGGTAGTGGGATGATAGGTTGGAACGCGTTCATTTGGTCTAAGGGAAGGCTTCTGAAAGGTCCTGTCTTGGTGAAAATCAAGTCTTGTGGGAAAAGTGCACAACCTCTGCAGATGGAAGAATCTAAGTACTTAGCCATGTCCCTGGTATTGGACAACATGAGCATCAAGACATGGAAGCTATCAAGAATCTCCTCATCCCAATTTTCTAAGTTAAAACTTTGTGGTTTAACATGGGTTAAGGATCACCAATGTCTATTGGTGATTCCTTGGGAAAGTTTTGTCAAAGAAAAACTTAGTGTTTTCAACTAATAGGTAAAATCTATTTTGAGCAAAGCAAGCCTAAGATACACTTAGGCAAATTCATATAGTATCTAGATGCTAATATTCTACTAAGGTATCACTTGCCAATACTATTCCAATGTATTGACCCACTATGGCTGTAACTTGTGATGTTGCAGGTTATTCTGATGATGATTAGGGGTTATGAGTCTACACTCAACATGCTTGCCTGTGGCACATGAAGATGAAGACTTATTTATCTTATTCTATATTTGAACTCTTGTATTAGGCCCGTGGCCACGGAGTTATCAAAGACTATGTTTGTCTCTGGAATGATATGTAATAATGACCTTTGTTTCTGTGTACTTCATCTTAAAATATGGATGCTAGCATTGATCCAGGGACTAGCATTGCAATCACAGGGATCCTTACCTTTATAAAGGGAGGTATCTTACAGGGATTTATCCATCCATATGACGGATAGATATACTCTGGGCCCTCTCGGTGGAATGTCATCCAATTGGCTTGCAAGCATGTGACTGGCTCACAAGTGATCACATACCATGGGAACGAGAAAAGAGTACTTATCAGTAATGAGGTTGAACTAGGTATGAAGAGATACCGACGATCAAAACCTCGGATAAGTAAACTATCATGAGACAAAGGGAAATTGGTATCGTATGTAAGTGGTTCATTCGATCGCAAAGTAATCGTAGAAATATGTGGGAGCCATATGAATTTCCAGATTCCTCTATTGGTTATTGATCAGAGAAGTGTCTCGGTCATGTCCGCATAATTCACGAACCGTAGGGAGACACACTTAAGGATTCGATGTTGTTGAGTAGTTATGGAATGATGAGTAAGAGACTGAATGTTGTTCGGAGTCTCGATGGGATCCGGGATATCACGAGGAGATCCGGAATGGTCCGGTGAATAAGATTCATATAAGGAAAGTCCTGTTTCGGAGTTGGGAAATGATTCTGGTGTTTTCACCAGGAATGTTCTAGAAGGGTCCGGCACTCCGGAGGGGAAGGGTACATGAATGTGTCATGACAATATGGAATGGTTGCATCATGTACTAGGTCACTTGGCTGGGAAAAATAAAGAGAGAAATCAAATCCAAGTTTGAAAGTCAAACACCAATTTGAAAAGTCAAACGACATGTTTGCTTGGTGGAGGGAGAGTAGGAAACCTACTTGGGGAGGAAGTCCCCTCCCTCCACCCGCCGACCAAGGAGGCCGAGTTGGGGGAGGACTGCATCCTCCCAACCGGCCACCCTCGACCTATATAAGTAGGGTAGGGCGCCCCTACCCCTCACACCCAAAACCCTAGCTCCAAGCCGCCGACGCCACCACCTCCTTGTGCTACCGCCTCCTAGGGCACCTCCAACTCGGCGAGTTGGGGTTTCCCCAAACCCTAGCCGCCGGCGAAGCCCTCCCCTTGGTGCCCTCTAAACCCTAGATCAGCAAGGCCTCTCTCATACTCCACCATACTCGTACCGGCTTAAGGCGAAGCCCTGCGGGATCTCCCCTCTACTTCCGACACTACGCCGTCGTGCTGCCGAAATCGCGAGAAGAGTGCTACAACCTCCGCTGCCTGCTGGAACAAGGGAGAGGAAGGTCTTCATCGAGTATTGAATGTGTGACGGACTGCGGAAGCGCTGCCGAAACGCATCGCCGGAAGGATCATCTACGCGATCTTGAGATGGGCAAGAGTACGAACATCACCCACGAGAATCTGCTCTCGTTAACCGCTTTGGAATCTTCGAGGGTGAGTTCCTCTATCGACTCGTTGCTACAATCTAGTAGATAGATCTTGGCTTGTTTGTTTGCATGCGGTAGAATTTTTTTGTTTTCCATGCTACGAACCCCTTCACATGGCGTCACATAAGGAAAGAGAAGTTGGGCCACAGCCAGATTTTGATTTTTATTTGTTTTCCTTTTCAGATTTGTATATAATCTTTAATTTGAACTTTTCTTTGTAGAATTAATTTTCTGCATAATTGTAGTAATACTAAAATATATTTAGTATCATTTGTGAACTTTTATTATATAATCTTTTTATATTTCTTTTATTTTCTCAATATGAACCCCTTTTAATATTTTGTAGAAGCTTTTCTTATTATTTTTATTTCCACTTTTAACCATGGATTTATTGAATGATATATTCTTATTTGTTTATAAAACTTAACTCTAGTTGGCTCATAGTTTGAATAGAAATTTTTATATGTATAATGATCCTATATCATTATTTGATGCATGAAATATAAAATATATTGATATGGTTATTACTACTTCCATTAACTTGGAAAATTACCATGTATATATTCCATTATGATAAACAAAGAAGTTTAGGGTTCTTAACTTACTTATATTTCTTTGTTGATGTGAGAAAAGGATTAATAACTAAGCATATTGTCTTCTGTTTGTGATATTTGATGACATAACCTTTTTAAAATAGAAAGTTACATATGAAATGTTTTATAACAAGGAATTGGTAATTATACTCTTAAGCACATATAATTATGATGGTTGGAATTGACAGAGATGTGCTTATGTGATTTGCTATAGGAAGATATTCCTATAAAGTGTTATAGATATAAGATGATGGATCAATTCCCTGGATGGATATTATGTTTGGTTTAAGATGTAGAGTTGGTTTTTTAACAAGAATGTCTATCTTTCCATGATTCACACTCCTGGATTTCTAATTAAGGAATTCCTTTCCTAGATGTACTAGTTCTTCCAAACTATCTTCATTGTTAACATGATGATCTTTACTTCACAAAAATATTCTTATTCACCTATTATTCTTCTAAACTCATTGATAAATCTAATGAGCTTGACATTGAAGCTTTTATAGTTTCCTTCAAACTCCACTCATAATCTTCCTTAATTATCCATCACTAATATTCCTCCATCAGATGTATGTATCCAACTACCTTTCTCTAAGGCTTATTCTCCTTCAAAATAAATAACACTACTTCCATAACTCCATGCTATATTGGCTTTAATTGAATCATATTGTCTTATATTTACTCTAGTAACTCATACACCAACCTTACATTATATTATTGTGACTTGTAATGGTTAACCTAGGATCATATATCTAGACTAGGTTTCAAGAATGTTATATCCACCAATGTCACTTATTCATGATATAAGCATTCAATCTTGGTGAATAAGGCATGATCATTATAATATTTTGATCCTTTATGGTTTAGGTTTTTAGTTGACTAAACAAGGTTTCATCAATACAACATTATAGTTGTATTATAATTATCTTCTGTTTAGCTCTATTGGATTAAGAGATATAATTCATTGACTATACCTACTTCATTCAATAGGACTACTCCTGGTAACTATCTTTAGACTTTATCCTTGTAATCTTCTTTACTACCATACGATTGGTAATATAAATAATTCTTCAATTTATCTATGAGGGATTTAACTCCATCAATTATATTATTGATTAGATTCTTTTCAATCATTCTTATACAATAGATGACATCTGAAACTAGCATCACTATTTACCTCCTCTTACTTCTTTCTTTATAATCCTTAAGTGAATGTTGTAATAAGAACAAGAGTTGATAGGTCAAGAACTGATAGGTTAAGAATTGGTGAATCAATAGTTGATTACTCAATATTGATGAACAAAAATTATAGGGTTATGATTCAATAGAGATGATAAGGATTGATATGGAAAGAAAGATATATGGTGAATGATCTTGACTTAGTCTCTTTCCAACCCAAACTCATTAAAGAGTTAAAGTTAGGTATTACTATGATACTCATAGTAGGAATAGATAAGAATAAGATAGGTCGGGATTAGTTATTACATTTATATTACTTTAGTTTGTAATCTTGACTTGGCACTTATGAATTGTTGGGTTGAATATGGTGATAGAATCCCTTAAGGATCAGATATTAATTAATTAAGCAATGTATTATGAGTAGCATTTTATTATATTTGATCTACCCTTAGATCAAAACATGTTTACCCAAATAAGGTTTTAGCCAAGGTCATATTGAAACTTATCACAGTCAAATGGATGATCTACTTCAATTCCATCAAGTTGAGAGAAGCTTCAATCACTTTGACAAGTTTTGCTCAAAAGCGCGAAAATTATTCGGATTTTCTATGCATGAATGCAATGCACACATCTGGGTTCAGCTTATTTCTAAGCTCTAATGCTGGGATGTTACAACTTGTGTGCACTAACTAAACACAGGGGGTATTTCGCAATAGACACCACCTATTTTCTTTTACACATCGATTTGACAAGTTCAGTGACCATTGCTGGATCGTGACGACAAGTTCAGTGACCAGCGTATCCAAATACAGACGTGTGTATACCATGAGTGACCGTACAAAATGTTTTCGACGAGTTAAGTGACCAAAGCGACGTATTTCGGGAGTATAGTGACCGTATCGTGCTCACACGACAAGTATAGTGACCATTGATGCATTGTGCTCTTTTTTTAGGACTCATAGCTCTCTTTATTACTCAATCATACTGGGTATGACCGAGCTTCATTCCCGCATCTCGAACGTGACCCTTGCTGCCTAGGCCTGAGTTATCACTAAAAATCCCATCCACGAGGGAGCGTTGAACGTGGCCATCGCGGCCAAAAACGCCACTCAAATTCATTCAGCGGCCGCAAGTTCGACGACGTCCATCACTCAGCGGCCACCTCTTCACACGTCGAGCGGCATCTTACCTTCGTTGGTGCCGCGGGGTGGACCGATCGGCCATGCTATGTAGTTGACCCCCTCGTCTGGCTCGTGTGAGATATCATCGGAGGTAAGTGAATCATTCTCGGCACCCCCGTTGCCTGCTAAAACATCTTATTTTATAAAATGGAAGAAGTATATGGGAATAAACTATGGAAATGGAAGTACTCAGATATGATATGCCTAGAGAGAACAAATGGATGGAGTCAGATAGATTATTACCTGTTCATTTCATGAAAACTCGTGGGCATTGGGAAAGCTATACGAAGGTGGCCACGGCCCGCTCAGATTTTTGTCCCAAAAAAATTAACTACTACTCATAAGGCCCAATTCACTAGAGCTATCACTGTGACTTCAAGAAAAGCCAGTGAGCGCCACAAGACGTGAGACATGTTGCGATTTATCAAGTCGTCCTCCCCTCTCCCGTGGTTGTGCATTGGTGATTTTAATGAGGTACTCCTAAGGGAGGAGCACGCTGGTGTCAACGATAGAAGCAACTCCTAGATCCAGGATTTCTGAGACACGGTCGATGCATGTGAACTCATGGACCTGGGATACAATGGTACACCATGGACCTTTGAGAAGAAAGTTGTCAGCGGCTCGTTCTACAAGGTGCATATTGACCGAGCCTTGGCCTCATCATCATGGACCGAGCGCTTCCCGATGGCTACAGTTCAACACCTGACTACGGCGGTCTCTGACCACTTTCCGATCATACTCTTCCAAGAACCACGGGAGCCACCTGTGCCTCAACCTTTTTTCTTCAGGTACGAGGCAATGTGGGAATCACATGATGGTTTTGAACTGGAAGTGGAATAGGCGTGGAAAGCAGAGGCTTCCTCATCCAAGCCTGCCCTGGAGGGGAAGTTAAAGGGCCTCTACGCTTCCCTAGCCACGTGGGGCCATGAGACCTTCGGGCATGTGCGTCGAGAACCGAAGCATTTGAAAGGGGAGCTTACTCGTCTCAGAGCTCTCCCTGATAGAGTGGGCCCCGACCACCGAGAGCTCAAAGTTGTTGAGCGGGTGGTGGAGCTGCAGCATCGCGAGGAGACAATGTGGCGACAGAGGTCGCGAATACAGTGGTTAGCAAATGGGGACCGCAACACAAAGTTTTTTCATATCCGTGCGAACAAGAGGAAGAAGAGAAATCGGATATCCCGCTTACGTCGTCCTGATGGCTCGTATACCGAGGATTGCACCGAGCTGCATGGGATGGCGCGAGAGTTTTATAGCATGCTTTATACGTCGGAACCTACCGACGGTATGGATGAGGTCCTAAGATTGGTCCCTGTGTCCGTAACCTAGGAGATGAACGAGAAGCTGATGACGCGCACGGTGTTGTCATGGGCGCTTCGTTGGAAGACCCCAAGAGCAAGGTATGATGAGCACAGCAGCAAGTTTTCCCTCAGTAAGAAACCGAGGTTATCGAACTAGTAGGAGGAAGGAAATGACTCAAAGGTGTTGCTAGCAAATTGGATACCTGCACAACACAAACTCAAGACTTTGCCCCAACGAACAGTGAGGTTGTCAATCTCACCGGTTTGCTGTAACAAAGGATTAACTGTATGGTCTGGAGGGTGATAATGGTTTGTAGCAAGTAAACAGTAACAGTGGAAGATGTATCAATGGTAATTGGACTGGGGTCCATAGTTTACTAGAGGTGTTCTCCTTAGATAAACAAACATGACATGCTGGGTAAACAAATTATATTAGGGAAATTGACAGGACTGAGCAAGGCATAACAATGCAATACTAGAGATCAAGATCCTATGAGATTCGATTGGACAATAAAACAAGATACATAGACCGCCATCCAACTGCATCTATGACTAGAAGTCCACCTTTGGGTTATCATCCGAACCCCCTCCAGTATTAAGTTGCAAGCAACAGACAACTGCTTTAAGCAAAGTGTGTAAGGTAAACAATCCACTTGTTCCATGAACAAGAGACCGTTGTTTTCTCCCTACTAGCAACAGCACATCTACAACCTTAGAGATTTATGCCACTTCCCTTAGATTAAATAGAGGCATGAACCCACTATCGAGCATAAATACCCCCTCTTGGAGTCACTAGCAACTACTTGGCCAAGATAGCCGCTAACACCGAAGAGCATGCAAGATCACAAACAACACAGACATGATAGAATCAATAAGACAAAACCATTAATCAATCTGACATAGTAATCTCAATATCCATCAGATCCCCACAAACACAACATGCATGATTACAAATAGATGAGATCTTGATCATGAACGGAGCTCACAAGATCTAGACATGAAAGTACAAAGGAGGAGATACAACAATCTAGATACTACATGGACCCGTAGTCCAAGGTGGAACTACTCACGCTTCATAGGGGAGCCTGGCATGATGAAGAAGAAGGCCTCCGGGATGATCTCCCCTCCGGCAGGGTGCCGGGAAGAGCTTCAGATCCCCCCGATCAAGGGACGATGGTGGCGGCAGCTACAGACGGTTTCATGGAATATTGATCAGGTACTTAGGGTTTAGGCATCGGGGGCTTCTTATAGGCGAAGCGGCGATTCAGGAGGGCGGCCAGGGGGCCCACACCCTGCCCAGGCGCGACCCAGGGTGGGCCCGCGCCTGGGGGGGGGGTGCAGCCGCCCTGTGGCTCCCCTCCGTCTCTCCTCTACACTCCGTGTTCTCCTCGGTGAAATATTGACTTTGGATTTTGTCCCGTCCAATTCCGAGAATATTTCCTTACTAGCTTTTCTAGAACAAAAAACAGAACAAAATATGCAACTGGCACTATGTCATCTTTTTAATAGGCTAGTACCAGAAAACATATAAAAACACCTTAAAATCTAGACAAAGCAAAGCAAATTGGATACTAAACAAGCATGGAACATCAAAAATTATAGATACGTTTACGACGTATGAAGCATCCCCAAGCTTAACTCCTGCTTGTCCTCGAGTAGGTAAGTGATAAAAAGAATAATTTTTGAGGTGACATGCACCATCAAAACCAAGATCAAACCATTTGCAAGCATTGAAAGCTGGGATCAAAGAACTCTAAACATGTGCATAAAAGATGGAGTTCTAACAATAAGACAAAGTAACTATGCATGCAACATGAAAAGGCTACAAACAACGATCATGAATAACACGCATTGAAAAATGTTTGTCTGTTTCACATACAAAAAACATGGCATAGTGGCATTTAGCTTGTCCCTCATGGAGTAGAAAATAGACGCATAGGACACCTTCAAAGTTCATAACAGTGACTAGATACAAATATCACAAGAACAAGTAATATCAATAATATGCATCAATCAACAAGTTTTGGGACAATGCACATAGAACTAAGAATGGCAACTATGATCTCTTAACTGGTGCCTAAAGGTAGAAGGTGGAGACTCAATATAATGGTGGAAGAAAGGCCCTTCATAAAGGGAAGCATGGATTTCAAGTTTTAAAAAGAGCTTCCAAAAATTATGGTACTTGTTAGCTTTCAGCCCTCATTGCCCCTATCATAAGCATCTTGAAGTGATTAAGGTTAAAGTGAACAAACTATGGAGTATATTCTTGACAAAGTATAAGTTATCAATCTCATGTCCCTTGAATACGAGGGCCGCTCCTCATGCTACTCAAGTTTATTTACTTGCAAGTTCTTGGCATAGTAAGTACACATGTGCCATAGAGAACCGCCAACGGGGTACCCCTTGCACATGGTACATGAGCTTTCCCATAACCAAAATGACAAGGCAAGCAGACAATGAGCATCTCAGCATTCTTCTTATTTACCATGGGAATATGGTGCTTTTTTCTCTCTTTCCTCTTTTCTTAATATGTCTCTTTTTTAAGAAGAATGCTTCATAAATGACACTATGGTGATGCTGCAAGTTTCCACCATGATTAGGCATGGCTTAGGCTAGCGGCCTAGGCGTTTCTATAACACACATACATAACTCCATGTACTTACAAGCTCCCCTTTCATTTCACACCGATGACATCCATAGACAAAATTGTTGGAATTATGCCCTAGAGGCAATAATAAAGATGTTATTATTATAATTCTTGTTCATGATAAAGTTTATATTCCATGCTAGAATTGTATTAAGCGGAAACTTTGATACTTGTGTGGTTTATGAACAACACCGTGTCCCTAGTATGCCTCTATGGACTAGATCATTGATTAATGATGGTGAAGATTTCCTAAGCATAGACATGAGTTGTCAATTAATAATGAGATCATGTCATTGGGAGAATGATATGATGGACAGACCCAAATCAAGCAGAGCAATTAGATCGTTTCATCGTGTTCATCTTTGCGAAGCTTTTTCTTATGTCAAATATTGTATTCCTTAGACCATGAGATAATGCAACTCCTTGGTATCGGAAGAAAGCTTTGAGGTCATCAAACGTCATCCTATGAGAGGGTGATCATAAAGGTGTCTCTCAGGTGATCGGAAAGTACTTGTTGGGTTGTATGTATCGAGATGGGATTTGTCCCTCCCAAGTCGGAGAGATATACTTCGGGCCCACTCGGTAGTCGATATCAACACCGCTTGCAAGCACGTGGTTAAGGAGTTAATCACAAAGTGATGTCGGATTCCGGAACGAGTAAAGTACTTGCTGTGAACGAGATTGAACTAGGTATGCCGATACCAACGATCGAATCTCGGGCAAGTAAAATATCGCGTGACGAATGGAATATATATATGGGATTAATTGAATCCTGGCATCGTGGTTCATCCGATATGATCATCGATGAGTATGTGGGGGTCAATATGGGTTTCCAGACCCCGCTGTTGATTATTGATAGAAGATCATGTCTGCATATTCTCGAACCCGTAGGGTCACACACTTAACGTGCCTCGACGCTAGGATTGAATGGATAATTGGTTTATGAGTTTTTTGTTAGGAGTCTCGATGAGATCCAGGACGTCACGAGAGGTTCCAGAATGGTCCGGAGAATAAGATTCATATAAGGGAAAGCAATTTTTGGATTTTGGAATTGTTTCGGATTGTTCGGTATTGTATCGAAAGCTTCTAGAACCTCCCGAAGTGGGACCAACATGGCCCCACTTGTCGGGAGGGGGCGTGGGCCTACGAGGGAGTGCCCTGGACGCATTGGGCCAGGGGCACAAGGCCCTATAGGCCCAGCCGTCCAAAACCCTAGGGAAACCTTCTAGAAGAAGGGGGAAAACTTGCCCCCCACTCCAACCCTTGGGGCCGCCGCCCTATGTAACATCCCTAAAATCATGTTTCTAAACTCATACATATCATCCATGCATCCATGATCATTTAGGGTTCCTTTTCAAAACCATTTCAAAAACAGGAGCATTTGATGCTCATTATTTTATGTAAGCAAGCTATGGCCATATTGCCACCTTCTAATAAGAAAAATACTATTTTGATCAGTAATGTTGAGCTTGAGCTTGAGTGGTGCTTCTAAGGTTTGGTCAAGGTTTCAAAAAACAAACTATGATTTAAAAACCATTTCTTCACTACTTATAAATATTTAACTAAGGCTTGTTTAAATTCTTTTCCAAACCCTTTTTGTTTTTCCTTCAAGTGAGATCAGTTGTGTTACACCTCCTAGGAGACAAGAATCAGCAAACTTTTGTTGGAGAAAGTTTCATTTAAAACAGTTTTGAATTGATCTTTCAGATTCAAACCAGAAATCCATTCAGAAAAAGAAAAAGGAATAAAGGAGAAAAAAATAGAGCAGACCAGCCAATCTGGCCCAACCCAGCCGCTTAGCCCATTTAGCCCAGCAGCTCTCTCCCGCGAGGAAAACGTTTCGCACCCAGAAACCCACTCCCTCAGTCGCTGACTTCCTGGACCCACTCCCCCTCTCTCTCGCTGGCAACCGTGCCCCACTTGTCAGTCGTCTCTTCAACCCGCGCAATCAACTCCAGCCGTTTCCTCCCCAGTCACTGCCGATGAATTCGCCGGTTTAATTCCGTTGATTCATTGAGTAACTCTCGCCCCTGCTCCGGCTACTTAAACCCCTCCCCCTCGCGGCCATTTCCCCCAACCGAGCTAGCCACAAGTGCCACCAGGCTGCCCGTATTTGCTCTCACTCCGCCGCTGCACAGTCGAACTCCGGCAGTAAATTCCGGCCAGTCACCGTCGCCCCTTGCCTTCCAGACATCACGAGCAAGTTCCCCATCTCCCTCTGTACCTGCCAGCATCACCCACTCATCCGCGCGCGCTCCCATTCGTCGGCAACTTCAACAACAAGTGAACGCCGCCGTCTGTCTCAACTCCGATGACGCCTCCTGGTAAATTCCGACCGCCCCTGTCCCTCTTATTGACGCTCACGTTTTTGCCAGACTCGTGCGCACCTAACCCAGCGCTTGTTTCACTATGGCATGGTCTACAACTCCGGCAACAACGACAAACAACAGTACCCGACGTCTGCCTCTACTCCGACGAGAAATCCCCACCGTGTATGTGCGCCCCTTGACAAGACACTGCCGCGTTGAGCTCTAGCACGCCTCTGCGAGTCTGGTAAGCCTCTCCGACGACCCTAGCCCCCTCTGTAGCCACTGTGATGCCGTAGACTGAGCATGCCTCCGCTCACCGTTGTCGCGCGCCGCCAGACTTCGGTCGCTAGATCGCAAACCATTGGATCTAGATCCAACGTGTTAGATAGATCACTTAAGCAAAGGGGTATGGAGCAGATCTGGCCGTGCGATTTAAGTTAGATCTATCGGTCCACGTTAGTCGATCCACGCGAATCGGTATCAACCAATCAGAGAGCGCCGCATGGCCAGTCCTTTGTTTTAAAAACAGAATTTAGATTTATTAGATGTTTAAACTTGTAAAATTCATAAATTTTGATTCCCACGTCCAAATTTGACAAATTTTATATCATTGGAATCAGGAGAGAAAATTCTTTCTGTTTATGCAATGTGTTTAATGTTTTTCCTCTGTAAAATGGTTGTTTTTACAGAAACATTTGTAGGCATAATTTGTGTATAGTAATTGTTTGAAAAATGTTTTGTTGTTCAAATAAAGTTTTTTTGGCAAGTTTTGAACTTGTTTAAGATTCAGTATTGTGTACTTATCTTGATTGGTGTAGAAAATCATCACATGGCATTTTGCATACATTCATGTATTTTTGCTTGTATATATTGTGTATGTGATTTTGTGCCATTATTTTATGTGTAGATTTTGGTGCAAATAGTGATTGTGATTGTGGAGATTGTTGATACTCCCCAAACTACCAAGGAAAGTGGTGCTTCATGATTTTATTCCTAAGTTTTTCAACTATGCACTAGAAATATTTTGCTAGACTTGCATGAATATTTTGATATATGTGCTATGCTTGGGAAATCCTAGTAGTTGTAGAATTGCTAGAAATTTCTAAGTTAAGATGCTTATCAATGCCATGCTTAGCCTAGCTAGTAGCAACCAAGTGTGGTTATATATTCATGCTATGAGAAAATATTTCTAAGTCTTTGGACTTGAGATTTTGCTTAATAAAAACAACAAAGTAAATGAAACACCTGGGTGGAAGGGAAAGAATGGTTTGTGTTGAGTGGTTACACAAGGCCCATTTCTATGGTTTACCTTGTGTATCTCACTTGTGGAAAGCCACCCAGGAACAAAGGGATTTGAGATGCCAAATGTTAAGAAGCTTCTAGTGCAGCCACATGGCAATATGGGCTCTGCCTGGATCACATAGGTTGAAATAACTTAGCCAATTGGACAGTTGGTGGTAGTGGAATGATAGGTTGGAACGCGTCCATTTGGTCTAAGGGAAGGCTTCTGAAAGGTCATGTCTTGGTGAAAATCAAGTCTTATGGGGAAAGTGCACAACCTCTGCAGATGGAAGAATCTAAGTACTTAGCCATGTCCCTGGTAATGGACAACTTGAGCATCAAGACATGGAAGCTATCAAGAATCTCCTCATCCCAATTTCTAAGTTAAAACTTGTGGTTGAACAAGGGTGAAGGTTCACCAATTTCTATTGGTGGTTCCTTGGGAAAGTTTTGTCAAAGAAAAACTTAGTGTTTTCAACTGATAGGTAAAACCTATTTTGAGAAAAGCAAGCCCAAGCTACACTTAGCCAAAATGCATATAGTTTCTAGACTACTAAAATTCTACTAAGGTATCACTTGCCAATACTATTCCAATGTATTGACCCACTGTGGCTGTAACTTGTGATGTTGTAGGTTATTCTGATGATGATTAGGGGTTTTGAGTCTACACTCGACATGCTTGCCTGTGGCACATGAAGATGAATACTTATTTATCTTATTATATATTTGAACTCTTGTATTAGGCCTCTTGCCATGGAGTTTGTAAAAGACTATGTTTGTCTCTGAAATGATATGTAATAATGACCTTTGTTTCTGTGTACTTCATCTTAAATTTTGGATGCTAGCATTGATCCAGGGACTAGCATTGCAATCACAGGGATCCTTACCTTTATAAAGGGAGGGATCTTACACCCTAGGGCTTGGAGGAGGGGCCAAGGGGGCCGGCCAGCCCCTATATATAGAGGGCAGGGGCGCAGCCCTCCTTCCCCACTCCTTCAACCCTAGCCGCCATACTGCTGCCCTCCAGATCTCTCTCTCTCTCCCGACTGCGTGTAGGCGAAGCCCTGCCGCAGAAACTCTCCACCTTTGCACCACGCCGTCGTGTTGTAGATCCAATCTATATCTCCACCCCACTTGCTGGACCAAGGAAGGAGGAGACGTCGAGGTGCCGTACGTGTGCATCTCTCGGAAGCATCGCCACTTGCGGTGTTGGATCGGATCGGATCGCGAGGAGGAGAAGCTAGTACGACTACATCAACGACGTTCCGTTGAACGTTCCGCTGTGCGAATTTTCAAGGGTATGAAGATCTCATCTATCCCCCTTAGTTGTTTGCATATACTAGATTAGATCTTGTCTTTCCCGTTCGCATCCGTAGAATTTTTTTGATTTACTATGCTGCGAAACCCTTCAGTGGTATCAGAGCTAGATCTATGCGTAGATGTGTTTCACGAGTAGAACGCAACATCCTTGCTGCGGGCGTTGATGTTTTCTGTTGCAAGCCTCTTGTTTGTGTACTTCTTATGACGCGGGATAGTGAGATCGAAGCGGTCCAGGCCAACTTTACGCGACCTCGTTCGCGAGACCGGCTCCGCACTTGACGTGTGGCTTGTTCCACACATGCGGCTGGTGGATGCCAGTTTCTCTCACTATAGTTGTCATGGGATTTACACCGGATGTTGGCAACCATAATATCACCGTTGTGGCTTTCCGTAGGAAAGAATCGTTGTTAGCTTGTTACTCCCATAAGCCACGTAAAACATGCAACAACAAAGTAGAGGCGTATAACTTGTTTTTGCAGTGAGTGTTTCTGTGATATGGTATGGCCCAAGATGTGATGTGTATGTTGTATGCAATGATCATGTTTTGTAATGTTTCACGACTTGCATGTCGATGAGTACACAACCGGCAGGAACCATATGGTTGTCTTTATAATTGTGTATGACATGTGTGTCAACTTCTTATACGCCATGTAATAGATTTACTTTATCGCTAAGTAGTTAACAATAGTTGTAGTTGCTATTCGTGGTGGAGGCAATCATGGTGGAGTGATGGAGATCATGCTGGCACGCACAAGATTGAGATCATTGCGCGGAGATTGGCTATACCATGTCACATAAATTTATATGCATGTGATGTTTATCCTTTTATGTATCTTATTATGCTTAGATCGCGACGATAGCATTATAAGATGATTCCTCACTTAAAGATCAAGATAAAACTATGTTCTCCCCATGTATGCACCGTTGCGAAAGTTCGTCGTGTTCAAGCATCACGTGATGATCGGGTGCTATAAACTCTACGTTCACATACAACGGGTGCAAGCCAGTTTTGCACACGCGGAAATACTTGGGTTTGACTTGACGAGCCTAGCATGTACAGACATGGCCTCGGAACACACGGACCGAAAGGTTAAGCATGAGTCATATGAATGATATGATCGACACTTTGTTGTCCACCATTGAAACCACATCTCTTCTCGTGAAGATCGGATCAGGTGTGGTGAATTTGGATCATGTTCACTAAACAACTAGAGGGATGTTGAATTTAGTGGGAGTTCATCTAGTAATTTGATTAAGTTGAACTAGTTATCATGAACATAGTCTAAATTGTACTTGCAAATTTTGTAGATCAAATGGCTAAGTCCAACTTCAAGTTCAACGTTTTTGCTGAGAAAGAAAAGCTTAAGAACAATGGGTCTAACTTCACCAACTGGTTCCGCAATCTGAGAATCATTCTCTCTGGCGGACAAAAGGACTATGTCCTTGAGAAAGCGCTAGGTGACGCCCCTGCTGTAGATGCGCCAGCTGATGAGAAAGTTGTTTATCAGTCGCGCAAGGATGATTATGGTGTGATTAAGAGCACCATGTTGTTTGCTATGGAATCGGACCTTCAAAATCATTTTGAGGGGTTCTCCGGGCCCTTTGAGATTCTTGAGGAACTGAAAACTATGTTTCAGACTCAGGCCCGTTCTGAGAGATATGAGATCTCTGAGAAATTCTTTAACTGCAAGATGGAGGAAGGGAGTTCCGTTAGTGAGCATGCCATTAAGATGTCGGGCTACACTCAACGCCTTGAGCAACTGTACAGCAAGATCCCAGAGGAGCTCAAGATTGACATAGTTCTGCAATCACTCCCTCCTAGCTACAAAGGTTTTGTAGTTACTCATAATCAGATTGGTTACACTTATACGATCACTGAGCTCTTCGCTAAGCTGAAAGCTGCAGAGGTGGACATCAAGAAAGATAATCATGTGTTGATGGTCAACAAGCCCCCCAGCTTTAAGAAAGGTAAGGGTGCAAAGAAGCCCTTCAAGAAGGGAAGCGACACGCGCGTTGCCCCTACAGAGAAGAAGCTCAGGTCTAGACCTGTAACATCCCTAAAATCATGTTTTCAAAGATTGCATATCATCCATGCATTGCATATCATTTAGGGATCAAATATCAAACTCATTTCAAGAAAACAGAAGCACTAAGTGCTATTATTTTATGTGAGCATACATTGAACTAAATGCCACTCTCAAGTGAGGGAATATTTGTTTTAAACCAAGATTATCTTGCTCTTAGGATGATTTGGTTGTGTGTCAAGGCTTGGACAAAATTTACCAAAACAGATATGGTTTTAAACCATTTTGCAAAACCTGTTCAAATCTTGAACTATGGCACTATTTATTTGTTTACTCAAAGAGACCAAGCAAGTACAGAGAGACAACATGATTTTATGCACAAAAGTATGAAGGTTACACTTTACAAAAGTCCAGAAAAGATTTGAATTCAATTGCTTTTGAATTCATTTGAAAATGATTCCTGAAAATCAACTCAGAAAAAGAAAAAGGAAATAGAAAACCCAACAGGGCCGGCGCCAGACTTTCAGCCCAGCAACAGACCTAGCCCACTAAGCCCACCTGGGGTTCTTCTCTCTCTCTCTCTCTCTCTCTCTCTCTCTCTCTCTCTCTCTCTCTCTCTCTCTCTCTCTCTCTCTCTCTCTCTCACGCAGCACAGACTTACCCCGCACTCGCTGACTGGTGGACCCAAGTGCCACGCAAGCATCGTCCCTAGCCACGCACCCCCACGACCCCGTCGACGCCGCCGTTACATCATCACTGCCGTGATTGAAGCAGGCTTAATTGCCGGCGTTTCCTTGCGAGATTCTCGCCCCTGCTCCGGCTATAAGACCCCCTCCCCTCTCCGCTCATTTCCTCTCACTTGGCGCACCATTTCTGCCACCAGGCTGCGCGCATTCAAGCTCAGAACCCCCCAGCACCGACGACCTCCGGCGACCGATTCCGGTGAGCACCGTCCACCCCCTGTCTCTGATTCATACGAGCGTGATCAACATGCCCGTGTGCATCTTCTCACACATTCTGTTTGCTCTATATCACCCCAGGCTGTTGTCTCCGTCGAAGGCCGCAAACAACCGAAGCGTCGTCAGACTCCGACGAGCAATCACGGTAAGAACAGACCGCCCCTTGATCCCTAGTTCACACGTCCGTGTTCTCCTGGACTCTGTGCATCTCCTAATGCTATTCGTGCATCTTATTGCGCCGTAGAACGTCGCCTCCATCTCCGGCAGTGAGCACCCGACATGAAAGCAAACTCCGACGAGGATTTCTGGCTGTGCTAGTGCGCCCCTGTCCAAGCAAAGACCACGTTGAGCTTCCTCGTGTTCGTGCGAGTCTGGTAAGCCACGCCACGCACCTCAACCCTCTCTGTATTCGCCGGAGCGTCGCTGACAGAGCGCCGCCGCCGCGCCACCGTCGCCAGCACGGCCGAACTTTGGTCGCATGATCCATGACCGTTGGATCTAGATCCAACGTGTAGGATAGATCACATAACAAAGGGGTATGGAACAGATCTGGCCGTATGATTTAATTTAGATCTAATGGCCCTAATAGATCGATCTGCACAAAGCGGTATCAACCAATCAGAACACGCCGCGTGTCAGTAGGTTTGATTTAAAATCAGAATTTAGATCTATTAGATGTTTAAACTTGTAAAATTCATAACTTTTGATTCCCACGTCCAAATTTGACAAATTTTATATCATTGGAATCAGGAGAGAAAATACTTTCCATTTATGCAATGTCTTTAATGTTTTGCCTCTGATAAAATGATTGTTTTTACAGAAACATTTGTAGGAATAATTTGTGTATAGTAATTATTTGAAAAATGCTTTGTTGTTCAAATAAAGTTTTTTTGGCAAGTTTTGAACTTGTTTAAGATTCAGTACTGTGCACTTGTCTTGTTTGGTGTATAAAATCATCACATGGCATTTTGCATGCATTCATATATTTCTGTTTGTATAAATTTTGTATGTGATTTGGTGCCATTATTTTATGTGTAGATTTTGGTGCAAATAGTGATCGTGATTGTGAAGATTGTTGCTACTCCCCAAACTACCAAGGAAAGTGGTGCTTCATGATTTTATTCCTAAGTTTTTCAACTATGCACTAGAAATATTTTGCTAGACTTGCATGAATATTTTGATATATGTGCTATGCTTGGGAAATCCTAGTAGTTGTAGAATTGCTAGAAATTTCTAAGTTAAGATGCTTATCAATGCCATGCTTAGCCTAGCAAGTAGCAACCAAGGGTGGTTATATATTCATGCTATGTTAAAATAATTCTAAGTCTTTGGACTTGTGTTTTTCTTAATAAAAAAACTAAGTGAATGAATCACCTGGGTGGAATGGAAAGAATGGTTTGTGTTGAGTGGTTACACAAGGCCCATTTCTATGGTTTACCTTGCGTATCTCACTTGTGGAAAGCCACCCAGGAACAAAGGGATTTGAGAGGTAAAATGTTAAGAAGCTTCTAGTGCAGCCACATGGCAATATGGGCTCTGCCTGGATCATATAGGTTGCAATAACTTAGCCATTTGGACAGTTGGTGGTAGTGGGATGATAGGTTGGAACGCGTTCATTTGGTCTAAGGGAAGGCTTCTGAAAGGTCCTGTCTTGGTGAAAATCAAGTCTTGTGGGAAAAGTGCACAACCTCTGCAGATGGAAGAATCTAAGTACTTAGCCATGTCCCTGGTATTGGACAACATGAGCATCAAGACATGGAAGCTATCAAGAATCTCCTCATCCCAATTTTCTAAGTTAAAACTTTGTGGTTTAACATGGGTTAAGGATCACCAATGTCTATTGGTGATTCCTTGGGAAAGTTTTGTCAAAGAAAAACTTAGTGTTTTCAACTAATAGGTAAAATCTATTTTGAGCAAAGCAAGCCTAAGATACACTTAGGCAAATTCATATAGTATCTAGATGCTAATGTTCTACTAAGGTATCACTTGCCAATACTATTCCAATGTATTGACCCACTATGGCTGTAACTTGTGATGTTGCAGGTTATTCTGATGATGATTAGGGGTTATGAGTCTACACTCAACATGCTTGCCTGTGGCACATGAAGATGAAGACTTATTTATCTTATTCTATATTTGAACTCTTGTATTAGGCCCGTGGCCACGGAGTTATAAAAGACTATGTTTGTCTCTGGAATGATATGTAATAATGACCTTTGTTTCTGTGTACTTCATCTTAAACTGTGGATGCTAGCATTGATCCAGGGACTAGCATTGCAATCACAGGGATCCTTACCTTTATAAAGGGAGGGATCTTACAGGACCTAAGCCGGACACTGAGTGCTTCTATTGCAAGGACAAGGGTCACTGGAAGAGCAACTGTCCGAAGTACTTAGTGGACAAGAAGGCTGGCACCATCAAAGGTATATTTGATATACATGTTATTGATGTTTTCCTTACTAGCCCTCGTTGTAGTGCCTGGGTATTTGATACTGGTTCAGTTGCTAATAATTGTAACTCGAAACAGGAGCTACGAAATAGACGGCGGCTAGCGAGGGATGAGGTGACGATGCGCGTTGGCAACAGATCAAGAGTTGATGTGATGGCCGTCAGCACGCTCTCCTTAGTTTTACCTTCAGGATTAGTTTTAAACCTCAATAAATGTTATTATGTGCCTGTGTTGAGCATGAACATCATATCTGGATCGTGTTTATGCAAGACGGTTATTCATTTAAATCGGAGAATAATGGTTGTTCTATTTATATGAGTAACATCTTTTATGGTCATGCACCTGCTATGAATGGTTTATTTCTTCTGAATCTCGAAAGCAATGAAACACACATCCATAACATTGAGGCTAAGAGATGCAAGGTAGATAGTGATAATACGACTTATTTGTGGCACTGCCGTCTAGGTCATATTGGTGTAAAACGCATGAAGAAACTCCATTCTGATGGACTTTTGGAGTCTCTTGATTTTGAATCATTTGACACGTGCGAACCATGCCTCATGGGCAAGATGATCAAAACCCCGTTCTCCGGAATAATGGAGCGAGCAACGGACTTGTTGGAAATCATACATACCGATGTATGCGGACCAATGAGTGTTTCGAGGCGCGGTGGTTATCGCTATTTTCTCACTTTTGCTGATGACTTAAGTAGATATGGGTATATCTATTTAATGAAACATAAATCTGAAACATTTGAAAAGTTCAAAGAATTTCAGAACAAAGTGGAAAACCATCGTAACAGGAAAATTAAATTTCTACGATCCGATCGTGGAGGTGAATATTTGAGTTATGATTTTCTCACGCATCTTAAAGCAAGCGAAATCGTTTCGCAACTCACGCCACCCGGAACACCACATCGCAATGGTGTGTCTGAACGCCGGAATCGAACTCTATTAGATATGGTGCGATCAATGATGTCTCTTACAGATTTGCCGTTATCATTTTGGGGTTATGCATTAGAAACCGCTCCATTCACTTTAAATAGGGCACCACCTAAATCCGTTGAGACGACGCCGTATGAACTGTGGTTTGGTGCTAAACCTAAGTTGTTGTTTCTTAAAGTTTGGGGATGCGAAGCTTACGTCAAGAAGTTGATGCCGGACAAGCTCGAAGCCAAAGCGGAGAAATGCGTCTTCATAGGATACCCTAAGGAAACGATTGGGTATACCTTCTATCACAGATTCGAAGGCAAAGTGTTTGTCGCAAAGAACAGATCCTTTCTTGAGAAGGAGTTTCTCTCGAAAGAAGTGAGTGGGAGGAAAGTAGAGCTAGACGAGGTTATTGAACCTTCTCTTGAGTTGGAGAGTAGCGCAACACCTGAAATTGTTCTAGTGCCGTCTGCACCAACAATAGAGGAAGCTAATGACAAGGATCATGAAATTTCGGACGATGCTACTACTGAACGTTGCAGGTCGACAAGGTCGCATGCCCCTCCTGAGTGGTACGGAAACCTTGTCTTAACTGTCTTGTTAGTAGACAACAGTGAACCTGCGAACTATGAGGAAGCAATGATGAGCCCAGACTCTGAGAAATGGCTAGAGGCCATGAAATCCGAATTGGGATCCATGAGCAAAAACCAAGTATGGACTTTGGTGGACCCTCCTAGCGACCGAAAGGTCGTTGAGTGCAAATGGATTTTCAAGAAGAAAATGGACGCGGATGGTAATGTTACTGTCTATAAAGCACGACTTGTCGCGAAATGTTTTTGACAAGTTCAAGGTGTTGACTACGATGAGACTTTCTCTCCCGTAGTGATGTTTAAGTCCATTCGGATTTTATTAGCAATTGCTGCGTTTCATGATTATGAAATATGGTAGATGGATGTCAAGACCAACGTTCCTCAATGGCAACATTGATGAAGAGTTGTATATGATGCAACCCGAAGGTTTTGTCGATCCTAAGGATGCTGATAAAGTATGCAAACTTCAGCGTTCCATTTATGGACTGAAGCAAGCATCTCGGAGTTGGAACCTTCGTTTTGATCAAGTGATCAAGAGCTTTGGATTTGTTCCAAATTGCTACGAAGCTTGTATCTACAAGAAAGTGAGTGGGAGCTCAGTGACATTTTTGGTACTATATGTGGATGACATACTGATTATCGGAAATGACATTGACATGCTTAACGATGTGAAGAGTTATTTGAACAAATGTTTTTCAATGAAAGACCTAGGGGAAGCTGCTTATATATTGGGCATCAAAATCTATAGAGATAGACAAAGACGCATGATAGCTTTAAGCCAAAGTACATACCTAGACAAAGTTCTGAAAAGGTTTAGAATGGATAAGGCAAAGAAAGGTTCACTGGCTATTTTGTCAGGTAAGATATTGAGCAGGGCTTAGTGTCCAGATACGGTAAACGATAGAGAAGCTATGAGCAAAGTGCCTTATGCCTCGGCCATAGGATCTATCATGTATGCCATGCTATGTACTAGACCGGATGTGTCCAATGCTCTTAGTTTGACGAGCAGATACCAAAGTGATCCAGGAGTGGAACACTGGACAGCCGTGAAGAACATCCTAAAGTATTTAAATAGAACTAAAGAAATGTTCTTAGTCTATGGAGGTGATGAACAGCTCGTCGTAAAAGGTTACGTCGATGCTAGTTTCGACACCGACAAGGATGATTCTAAATCTCAGACAGGATACGTTTATATTTTGAATGGAGGAGCTGTGAGCTAGAGAAGCTGCAAGCAAAGCGTGATCGCGGGATCTACAGTAGAAGCGGAATACATGGCTGCTGCAGAAGCGTCAAGTGAAGGAGTTTGGATCAGGAACTTCATCACTGAGCTTAGTGTGGTTCCAAGTGCCTTGGACCCACTAGAGATATTGTGTGACAACACTGGCGCCATAGCACTAGCTAAGGAACCAAGATATCATCCAAAGACCAAGCATATCAACCGCAAGTTTCATATAATTCGAGATTATATAACAGATGGAGATCTGAAGATTAGCAAAGTACATACGGATCTGAATGTCGGAGATCTGTTGACTAAACCTCTTCCACGAGAAAAACATGATCAGCACCTTAGTGTCATGGGTGTTAGATTGTTGCCAGATGTAAACAAGATTATTGACTCTAGTGCAAGTGGGAGACTGTTGGAATTATGCCCTAGAGGCAATAATAAAGATGTTATTATTATAATTCTTGTTCATGATAAAGTTTATATTCCATGCTAGAATTGTATTAAGCGGAAACTTTGATACTTGTGTGGTTTATGAACAACACCGTGTCCCTAGTATGCCTCTATGGACTAGCTCATTGATTAATGATGGTTAAGGTTTCCTAACCATAGACATGAGTTGTCAATTAATAATGAGATCATGTCATTGGGAGAATGGTATGATGGACAGACTCAAATCAAGCAGAGCAATTAGATCGTGTCATCGTGTTCATCTTTGCGAAGCTTTTTCTTATGCCAAATATTGTATTCCTTAGACCATGAGATAATGCAACTCCCTGGTATCGGAAGAAATCTTTGAGGTCATCAAACGTCATCCTATGAGAGGGTGATCATAAAGGTGTCTCTCAGGTGATCGGATAGTACTTGTTGGGTTGTATGTATCGAGATGGGATTTGTCCCTCCCAAGTCGGAGAGATATACTTCGGGCCCACTCAGTAATCGATATCAACACCGCTTGCAAGCACGTGGTTAAGGAGTTAATCACAAAGTTATATCGGATTACGAAACGAGTAAAGTACTTGCTATGAACGAGATTGAGCTAGGTATGCCGATACCGACGATCGAATCTCGGGCAAGTAAAATATCGCGTGACGAATGGAATATACATATGGGATTGATTGAATCCTGGCATCGTGGTTCATCCGATATGATCATCGATGAATATGTGGGAGTCATTATGGGTTTCCAGACCCCGCTGTTGATTATTGATAGAAGATCATGTCTGCATATTCTCGAACCCATAGGGTCACACACTTAACGTGCCTCGACGCTAGGATAGAATGGATAATTGGTTTATGAGTTTTTTGTTCGGAGTCTCGGATGAGATCTAGGACGTCACGAGAGGTTCCATAATGGTCCGGAGAATAAGATTCATATAAGGGAAAGCAGTTTTTGGATTTCAGAATTGTTTCGGATTGTTCGGTATTGTACCAGAAGCTTCTAGAACCTTCTGGAGTGGGACCAACGTGGCCCCAATTGTCGGGAGGGGGCGTGGGCCTACGAGGGATTGCCCTGGCCGCATTGGGCCAGGGGCACAAGGCCCATAGGGCCAGCCGACCAAAACCCTAGGGAAACCTTCTAGAAGAAGGGGGAAAACTTGCCCCCCCACTCCAACCCTTGGGGCCGCCGTCTTAGGGCTTGGAGGAGGGGCCAAGGGGGCCGGCCAGCCCCTATATAGAGAGTTCAGGGGCGCAGCCCTCCTTCCCCACTCCTTCAACCCTAGCCGCCATACTGCTGCCCTCCAGATCTCTCTCTCTCCCGACTGCGCGTAGGCGAAGCCCTGCCGCAGAAACTCTCCACCTTTGCACCACGCCGTCGTGTTGTAGATCCTATCTATCTCTCCACCCCACTTGCTGGACCAAGGAAGGAGGAGACGTCGGGGTGCCGTATGTGTGCATCTCTCGGAGGCATCGCCACTTGCGGTGTTGGATCGGATCGGATCGCGAGGAGGAGAAGCTAGTACGACTACATGAACCACGTTCCGTTGAACGTTCCGCTGTGCGAATCTTCAAGGGTATGAAGATCTCATCTATCCCCCTTCGTTGTTTGCATCTCCTAGATTAGATCTTGGCTTTCCCGTTCACATCTGTAGAATTTTTTTGATTTACTATGCTGCAAAACCCTTCAAAAATAGCATGATATCAACTGTGTACAAAGTACAAGTGCAATGTTGAAAGCGTTCCCCATGACAACATGATTCTGCTAATTCCAACGTATAAGTGCAATCATATACAACATACATGACACAATGGTTCAAGTTTGTTAGGGGCAATAAATAAAGTGTGCCATCAAGTTCGTGAGAGCTTTAGTCACCAAGTTTTCATATAACAAAATACTTTTTAATTGGAAGATAGATGAAACCAGAATATACTTGGAATGGTGTAACACACCATGCATAGGAATTTATAGTGGACACTTTGGAATAACTTGGTTTCTTGGGAGTTGGATGCATGAGTAGAGCTTACTCATACAAGTGGAGGCTAGCAAAAGACTAGGAGCGACCAACTAAGAGAGCAATAATGGCCATAATCATGTAGAGCGACAAAACATTACTAATCAAAGCATAAAGTGGTACTACAAGTCAAGGACTAAATGATCATAGAGGCTATGAAGACTTGTTCATAGTCATAACATGGTGTGATCATGTAACAAGTCAAGCCAAACAAAGCATCAAAGGAGAATACCACAATACTATGATTTTGCATGCTAAAACAACGCATGATTTTTTCAAGAAACACTAAGCAATCCCAATTGTTTGGAACAAGTCATGTTACAGCAAGAATCACTAAGCATAAGGTCAAAATGTCACATCCCAAGATTTTCCAAATCTTGTAATGTGAAAATAAATGAATAAAATAAAACTTTGTTTGATTTTCAGAGCCAGAAGAAACTTTTTGAATTCCAATAGGAATCTTCAAACCTATTTTGAACAATTAAATCCTAAAGGGATTTAAAAACATAAAACAATTAACAAAGGAAAATAAAATATTTTTGGAAATACTATTTTGGATCTTTTAAGAAAAGATTTGGTATTCAAAAGAAAAGATGGATTTATAAATAAAGATTATTTTATAAAGCCAAATTAAAACCTTGGCCAAGCTTTTGAATTAAAACATTTTGTTTTGAATAAAAATAGCAAAGGTTTATTTAAAAATAATAAAGGATTGTTTAAATAAAATAATAAGGAATTAATATCCAAATTTTATTCAAATAAAAGGTTTTACCATTTTAATTAAAACAACAAAACTTTTTAAATTATTTTTAAATAAGTTTTCTAAGTATTTTATTTTCTTAATTAAAACCTACTGAAGTGTTTTGGTTTTATTTTAGATTTCAAAATGAATATCTCAATAAAACAAATCCTATTTGATTTAATAATGAAAAGTCTATTATATTTAATTAATAATGGACTCTAAAATAAAAGGTTATTCTTAAACAAATTTCCAAGTATTCTATATTTCCCAAATAAAACCTACTGAATTGGTTTTGAAAGTGTTTGGATTTCAAATGAAGATTTTATTAAATAAATCAAGCCCTATTTTAAATAACTAAAGGGCTATTTTATTTAATTATTAAATAGATCCTAAAAATGAATAAAAATATTATTTTATTTTTGAGATTGGTTATATTGATAAACAGAACCAAAATCTCATTACAATTGTTGAATTGTTTGAATTATTTGAATGCTTGAATAGTTGGATGAAATTCAAATCAGAAAATAGAAAGTAGAAAAGATAAAACAAAGCAAACAGAGAAAAAAATAAGAGTAAAACGACCAGCCCAGCTAAAGCCCACCCCAGCCCAGTCCAACCCATCTGCCCTCTCCCCCGAACCGTTTTTTTTTCTCACCACAGAAGCAACCCGTTAAGTCACTGACCGGTGGACCTCCCCCTCGTTTCTTTTCCCACTGACCAGCGGACCCCACTCCTCCTGTTCTTCCTCCCCACCCGCACGACCCCTTCTCCCCCCCTCGTCGCCATTTCCTGCAGTAATCCCGCGGCTTCAATTCATCATAATGCCGGGCCTTTACCTCACCTTGACCGAGCTCGATAAAACGCCAGCATTCCTTCTTCATTTCCCCTCTGCCCCCTCCCCAAAGCACGCCCCCAGACTGCCGTATTTCGCCAGACACTCCCCCTGTCTCCGACGACCTTCCTCGCCGATTCCGGTAGCCCCTCGCCGCCCCTCTCCTCCCCGACCAAGCTCACACCTTCCCCACTCCCAGGAGCATCTCCCGGCACTTTCCATTTACCCGCGGGCGCCCCAGAACGCCGTCTCCAGCAAACCACTGAGCACCGCCGCAGCTCCGACGAGTTCGTCGACAAATCCCGGTGAACCCCGACCCTCTCTTTCATTCTGGTTTCCCTTATCGCAAATCTGGTTATCATCCGCGTTCAATGACGTCTTCCGTTTACCCTCGTGTGCCTTGTAGACCCGCCTCTGACAACCTCTGCTAGAACCCGACGGAGAGCATAACTCCGGTGAGCACTAACGTCTGAACCCATGCATGCCTTGCACTCTAGCCCAAACCATTTTGATCTCCATTGTCTAACGCGTTGTCTGATACTCGCCATTTATCCGCGCATAACCTATAGGTTCGCCATCGACGACGACAGAAAGCATCCGACGCCGACGACAACTACGGCGAGGAATTCAGGTTGACCTAGAGCGCCCCTTCGTCAGACAAGAACACGTTGAGAATCAGCAAGGCACAGAGAACCTGGTGAGCTACCCCTCTCTCCCTCTAGCCCCCTGTGTCTCCAGCAACCTCGCCGCCAGAGCCCGCGCCGCCGTCTGGCGCCGCTAGCGCCGCCCTCCTCTGGTCAGTCGCACCGTAGCCGTTCGATTTAAATCCAACGAGTGCGATAGATCCATTTAACTGAAAGGGTACACTAGCTCTGAACCATGCGATATGACTTTAATCTAACGGCTGCTGTCAGCCGATCCGCGCGAACCGTTTTCAGCGAATTAGAACGTGCCGCGTGGCACTAGATCTGTTTAAAAGAATTTTTGAATCAGATTTATTTGCAAACTTCAAACCTCTGTAACTTTCAAACCACACGTCCATAAATTACAAATTTTATGTCGTTGGATTCAGGAGAGAAAGCCCTAGCCAACTGTGGAATTAGTTTAGCCAATAGTATCTGTTAGTTTGCTTGATTTTGCAGATTCTTTTGTGAGCTTGTTTAGAGTATAAAAATTGTTTAAAATTGAATTTAGGAGTAAAACTTTTGAAAAATGGTTTGATGTGACCTTACTGACCCTAGGAACCAACCCTTGGTGTTGAAAATGATTTTGGTAAAGTTTAGGTTAGATTAGTTGACTTAGCCATTTTCTAGCCAAATAAAATTATTGATTTTATTATGGAAATGTTTTTGCAAAGAAAACTTTGAGAAAATGTTTTGGACCAAACCTACTGACCTAAAAACACCAAGTTTTGCAATGGCAACTCATTTGGTGAAAAACTCAAAAGTTTTTGTTTTGATAAAACATTTTTCACCACATAAAATGATGAATGGATTTTAAAATGGTTTTGAGATAAAACCCATTTGCAAATGACTTTTCCATTTTGGTAAATGACCAATTTGGAACTTACAAAGTTTAGAAGCCTAGTGGAGACCATCCTTGCAATAGAACCAACCTTTGCATGCTTATGCATGACTTAGATTCCATTACTTTGTGTGTGAAAAATTGTTTGTTTGACTTTGGTTTGGAATGTGAATTGAAATTGTGTTTGCTTGATTGACTCGTAGTGAAGTGTGAGACTAGCAAGATCAAGGAGTGAACCACCATTCTCTACCAAAAAGGCAAGTGATGCTTCATACTTTTTGTCCCATTACTTTCTCTATGCATTAGTGATTTTGCTAAGTAAAACTTGCATGGATTTTGCTAAGTATAAACCTTGCTATAGTAAAACCTAGTAGATGAATCCTTAGTAGGATTTTCCTAAGTTAAGATTCCTACTACTATCAAGCTTAGCCTAGCTAATAGAAAACATGGGTGGAAAATATATTCACACTATGGAAAAATCTCTAAGTCTGAGGACTTATGTTTTGTTTAATAAAACAACTAAGTTAATGAATCACCTGGGTGGAATGGAAGGATTGGGTTATGTTGAGTGGTTCACAAGGCCCATGTTTATGGTTGACCTTGTGTATCTCACTTGTGGATGGCCACCCAGGAAACAAAGAGATTTGGGATGTCAAATGTTGAGAAGCTTCAAGTGCAACCACTTGGCAAAATGGGCTCTGCCATGATCATATAGGTTGCAAGAACTTAGCCATATGGATAGTGGTTGGTAGTGTTTGATAGGTTGGAACGCGTCCATTTTGGTCTAAGGGAAAGCTTCTAAAAGATCTTGTCTTGGGAAACCAAGTCTTGTGGGGAAAGTGCACCACCTCTGCAGAGTGTAAAATCTAAGTACTTAGCCATGTCCCTGGTAAAGGACAATTTGAGCATCAAGACATGGAAGCAATCAAGAATATCATCATTCAAATTTCTAAGTTAAAATCTTGTGGTTTGAACATGGGTTGTTTGAAATCTTCAATCTTTGATTGACAGATGCCTTGTAAAGGATCTTCAATCTTTGGTTGAGAAAAATGATTTTGTCAAAGCAAAAACTTAGTATTTTCAAATGTTAAGGAAAAACCTATTTTGAGCAATGCAAGCCACAACTCCACTTAGCCAAATGCATATAGATGATAGACTCCACTATACTACCATAGTATCACTTGCCAATAGAATTCAAATGTATTGACCCTTGTGGCTGTAACTTGTATGTTGCAGGTTTGATTGTTTTAGTGAAGATTGATTGATTAGGATTACTAAGTCTACAACCAACATCTGCCTGTGGCACTTTGAAGATGAAGGACCCATGCTTATAGTTATTCCGCTGCAATGTAATGTAATAGCCAAATGAGCTATGTATGATGTAATAAAAATTATGTTATTCCTGGTTATAAAGTTATGTTATGACCTTTGTTTCTTGATATTACATCTTAACTGTGGATGCTAGCTATTGATCCAGGGACTAGCATTGTAAACACAGGAGGCTCTATCTTATCTAAGATTAGGGACCCCTACACAAAACAACACCTAGCATGACATGCTAAAGTCTAAGTCATAGCCAAAGCAAGATCCTCTTGCACTATTCAAGCAACAACTTTCTACTCCTCTCCAACACCAATCGAATTATTTGAAACAACACAGCGAGATCGGGGGTCCAAACTACTTTATTCAAGAAAACTAAGAATAGCAAACAAAAACTAAGATGCTCCAAGAACAACACAATAGTGCATGAAACAATAAAAACGAAGTGTCTAGAGAGACCATAGCTTTTTATTGATGGAGAAGGGGATGCCTTGGGCATCCCCAAGCTTTGACGCTTGTACCTCTTGGATATTTCTTGGGGTGACACCGGGTGGCATCCCCAAGCTTGAGATTTTCCATTCTTCATCTCATTACATCATTCTCTCTCTACACCTGAAATTTTCCCTTCACACAAAACTTCACACAATCTTCATTAGCAACATTTAGTGTATTCAAAAGATAATAGACCCTTAGGTTTAGCTTTACAACTGCAAAACTTTTCACTAAAAATATAAGATACTGTAGCAATTCCCTCAAAAAGCTCAATTTCCCAAAAAGAACCCAAAAAGGAATCAATAAGAAGCAAATGCAAATAATGGCAGAAATCTATCAAAACAGACCAGCAGGTAGAAACCGATTTTTTCGAAGACCTTCTATTGATCAAATCAAGAAGTGTTGAACTAACTAAAGTTATCTAACATACTGGGAGAGTTATTCGTAAATTGTTAGCCCAATCCGACTTACAGAGATTCCTCACAAATTTTTATGGTGGCGCACAAAAATATGTTTCAAAACAACAACTCCCCAAATGTTACTTCCCTCTCCTTAGAGGTCATCCTTGGCACAAAAAGCAAAAAAAGGATAAGGAGAGGTCATTACTAAAGTTATAACTTCTAAGACTCACGAAAACTCTTGTGTTATCTCCCAACAAGTACTTTTCTTTAACGCCTTTAAGTTAGGCACAAGACGCAAGAAATCAAGTATTTTCAAATGAAGAAGCATTAACATCAATACTTGCAAACTCTTCAACTATGTAGGGTATCTCATCCAAATGAGTTTTGGAGGATCCCTTCTCATCTCTCTTTGGTTCACTACTTTCATCAAAAAGTTTTTCAGAAACAATCCAATCAAAACTCTTTTCAAAGGCTATATGCATCCGAACAGGCTTAAAGGATATGGGTATCTTAATTTCCTCTCTAGGTTTGGTTTTATCTGAAGTACCCACAATATTTACACATGATCCTAGCATATTAAAATACTCAAAGACTTTTTGTCTTCCTTAGCAACATCATGGAACTCTTTTAGTAAAATTTCAAGGATAAATTCTCTCTTTTCAGCATTCTTTTCTTCTTTTAGTTTAAGGAACAAAATTTGCATCATGGGGTTAAGGCTAACAAACCTAGCCTCCAACATATGAACTAAAGAAGCTGCAGCAATTTCATAATTAGGAGCAAGTTCTGCTATAGATCTATCCTCGATACCCTCATGCTTGCTAACATGATTAAAGAATTCTTCAATATTTTCTCTCCCAATTATGGAGCCACTACCTATCGAAAGGTCCTTTAGGGTGAACTTAGGGAACAACATGGTGAGCTAGAGCAAGGCGACAACTAGAGTGGGAACTATTTTTGTTGTGTTTTTGATAAGAGAAAGCAAACCAAACTAAACTAATTTTTTTGGAGTTTTTGATAAAAAGAGGCAAACAAAACCAAGCAAAAAACTAAGCAAACCAAAAACAAAGTAAAGAGAAAGATTGAGAAGGATTCCCCTTGTGAAGATGTCCTTAGCGTCCCCGGAAACGACGCCAGAAAAAGCTTGATGACGCGCATGGTGTTGTCGTGGGCGCTTCGTTGGAAGACCCCAAGAGCAAGGTATGATGAGCACAGCAGAAAGTTTTACCTCAGTAAGAAACCGAGGTTATCGAACCAATAGGAGGAAGGAAACGACTCAAACGTGTTCCTAGCAACTTGGATACATGCACAACACAAACTCAAGACTTTGCCCCAACGAACAGTGCGGTTGTAAATCTCACCGGTTTGCTGTAACAAAGGATTAAATTTATGGTGTGGAAGGTGATAATGGTGTGCAGCAAGTAAACAGTAACAGTGGAAGATGTATTAATGGTAAAGATTGTGCCGGGGTCCATAGTTTACTAGAGGTGTTCTCCTTAGATAAACAAACATGTCATGCTGGGTAAACAAATTACAGCAGGTCAATTGACAGGACTGAGCAAGGCATAACAATCAATACTAGACATCAAGATCCTACGAGATTCGATTGGACAATACAACAAGATACATAGACTGCCATCCAACTGCATCTATGACTAGAAGTCCACCTTTGGGTTATTATCTGAACCCCCTCCAGTATTAAGTTGCAAGCAACAGACAACTGCTTTAAGCAAAGTGTGTAAGGTAAACAATCCACTTGTTCCATGAACAGGAGACCGTTGTTTTCTCCCTAGTAGCAACATCACATCTACAACCTTAGAGATTTCTGTCACTTCCCTTAGATTAAATAGAGGCATGAACCCACTATCGATCATAAATACCCCCTCTTGGAGTCACTAGAAACTACTTGGCCAAGATAGCCACTAACAACGGAGAGCATGCAAGATCACAAAAAACACAGACATGATAGAATCAATAAGACAAAACCATTAATCAATCTGACATAGTAATCTCAATATCCATCGGATCCCCACAAACACAACATGCATGATTACAAATAGATGAGATCTTGATCATGAACGGAGCTCACAAGATCTAGACATGAAAGCACAAATGAGGAGATACAACCATCTAGCTACTACATGGACTCGTAGTCCAAGGTTGAACTACTCACGCTTCATACCGGAGGCTGGCATGATGAAGAAGAAGGCCTTCGGGATGATCTCCCCTCCGGCAGGGTGCCAGGAAGAGCTTCAGATCCTCCCAATCTAGGGACAACGGTGGTGGCGGCTACAAACGGTTTCATGGAATATTTATCGGGTACTTAGGGTTTAGGCATCAGGGGCTTCTTATAGGCGAAGAGGCAAGGCAGGAGGGCGGCCAGGGGGCCCACACCCTGCCCAGGCGTGGCCCAGGGTGGGCCCGCACCTGGGGGGTGCAGCCGCCCTGTGGCTCCCCACCTTCTCTCCTCTGGACTCCGTGTTCTCCTCGGTGAAATATTGACAAGGCTTTTGTCCCGTCCAATTCCGAGAATATTTCCTTACTAGATTTTCTCGAACCAAAAACAGAAGAAAACAGGCAACTGGCACTATGGCATCTTGTTAATAGGTTAGTACTAGAAAACATATAAAAACACCTCAAAGTGTAGACAAAGCAAAGCAAAGTGGATACTAAACAAGCATGGAACATAAAAAATTATAGATACGTTTACGACACATCAGAAGCTGTCAACACCCGGATTTTTAATCACAGATGCCTATTATGCCATACATCGCAATCCCAGGATTACCATTTTTGCGAGACATAACAGATTGGATATCACAGTACATCATCCATTACAAACCATACATAAGGTCTTACACGAATAAGGATCTCATGATCCAGTTCTTAATACAATTCAAGCAGCGGAATAACGTAATAGTAACGATAGCGTAGGCGAAGCTCCATCTTCAGGGTCACAGGCAATGCTGACGATGGGAGATGATCCTTGTTGTCATAACCTTCCTGCTGTCCTTCTTCCTGATACTCCTCTTCATAGTCTGGCCACGGGAATTTCCAGGGACAAAGCCATGAGTACTCTTTAAGTACTCGCAAACTAATACTCACAAGTGAAGTGGTTTTGAATAATATATACTAGCTCTAGGGTTGTTTTGAAAAAAGCCATATTTACCTCTACTAAGTTCAAAACCAAAGAAAACTAGCTGAAAGTTTTATAACACCTAAGTGGGAACTTGAATTTCATGTCACAACTCTGTTGTGGTCTAGTCAAAGTCATGAATCATTTCACAATTCATTTTGAAAACATCTGACGGGGGAACCGTATGGCCACTACAACTGTCCATAACCGCGGACGTGGCTATTCGAATAGTTTAACACTCTGCAGAGATTGTACACTTGCAACATTCAATACATCCGTTAGGAATAATCCTGAATTCACCATACTCAGTATGCGAATAATCAATCCTAACTTTCAATTACACGCCCTAGTATAGGCACCTCTCCTGTGAGTTTGGCCTCCCAACCATGACCAACTGTCATCTTGGGTACTGCACAGGTGGACAATCTTCACAAGGTAGCCTCAACTCTGACCCGCAAGGGAACCCATACTAAGGTATATAAATTTCCAGTCAAGCCCTACCCAAATTTCGGGTATTGTGGTTGTACGGTAAAATTGGAATGGTATCGCATCCAGATAACCATCAGTTTTATATAGGGCTAAGGCTCATGCCTTAACATTTTCATCATCAAAATCATTTGGTGTTCGGAAACACATGTCAAAATATTTCAGTAGAATGACTCATCATTCTAAGGTTTACATAACCATTTTCACCAAGTATTCCCATCTAAAGTTGATCAAGTTTTATGCTTAGCACTAGCATCTACAAGTGGGGGTAAATACTAATGAGGGGTGGTAAACAAGTGTAGATTAGCTAAGTTCAATCTCATGCCTTAGGATGACATCAATATTATCTAACTTAGGCCAAGTTTTATGCTCTTTATGCTACCTTCCAATATCCTTCTATTATCTACAAGTTACTAAGTAAACTCTAAGAGAAAGCTTTGAGAAAGAATTAAAGTATTAAGCTTTGCAAGTAAAACTAGGATTGGGTATCATCAAATGGGTATAAGTTTGCAAGTAGAGCTTGCAAGTGGTAGCTTGATTAATGAGTAGCTTGCAAGTATTGGCTTGCTAAGACATCAGTATAAGCTTGGTAAGTTAATAGCTTACCTTGTGCAGAGCAGTGGTTGAAGTTCTCCTCGGCTTCTTCCTTCTAGTATCCTCCTTCCTCCTCGTATCCTTGGTCGGTACTAGCGTCTATAAATAAATACGAGGTACACAATCAACAAACAATACTTAACTATTTAATCATCACACAAAGGTTCACACTAGATGATCTAGCATCATCACTATTATCACAAAGATTAAAGCACTTGTCTCATTTCTTTTATTTGAGAAAAGTAATTTCTACTCATTGAAAAACTACTTAAGGTTTAATATTCTCCAAGTCAAACATGGGATCATGTTGAGACATGTCATCACCACATATTCAGTACATGGGAATGTGATTTAAAGTGGTGTCACAATTTAATAAGGTTTAACCTTTTTATTTTAATTAATTAAAGTGACTAGAAATGCCTATGTGGCATTCTTTTATTACTTGATCATTATTTATGTAAGTAAACCTCTATATTTTTATATATTCTGAAAGGTATGGTTAAATGTGATACTTGAGAGTTGGAATCAACTCAAAAGCTCTTATGGTTGAATTTTGAAAAATATTTGAATGCATAAAAGCTTCTGCATTGTTATTTTTACCATGGGTGATCTACAAATCTTAATTGTTTGAATCCAACGGTCTTGGATTAAGAATTCCAGTACCTTTCTAACAAAATTGGTTTCATGCATTTTGGATCAGTGAATTGAGCTTGGTTGATTTTTGAATCTAGGTACAAAACTAGGTTTGAAATTAAATGAATAAAACTAAATTTCAATTGTTGGGTTGCGCGGGACGTTTAACTGGGTCGGCCCACTACACGTGTGGGCTGGTTAAGTGAGTGACCCCGCTCGTCAGTGAGACAAAGAGGGGCGAAGCGGTATGGGGCGATTAGGATCGTAAGATCCAACTCTAATCGAACGGCTCTGGTTCATCGTCCACGTCGGGCAGCGCCGGCGAGACAGAACCCTAGCGCGGCCGGTGGGGGTCGTGGGAGGCTCACCGGGGCTCAGGCGATGGTCGGAAACGGGGGAGAACGACGAAGTCGACGACGGCAATTCTCCTGGTACCGGCAGCTTCTCCTGGGGCGGCTCCAATCGACGACGCCTCTCCTCCTCTACAGCGGCGAACTCTGATGAAATTCCGGCCACCTGGTGCTTGCCTTGATTCGGGGGTGAGTGGGGGGTATTAGTGAGAGGTTGGGAGTGAACTGGTGTGAAGAAAACGAGCGGGGGAGGTCTCCTTTTATAGTGGCTAAAGGGGACCGAATGGCGCGGGTGGAGCTCGTCGATGTCGACGGCACAAAGTGCTAACAACATGGGCAGCGATAGGGGCGGTGATGTGCTCCCTGGCGACGCTCAACGGCATGGTGGCAAGGCGTGGGGCGGCGCGAGATGGTCGGAACGTCACGGCGCTCTGGGCGGGTCCGGCAGCAGTTTTAATGGCGCACATCGTGCATGGTACGCGCGGAGGCGAACGAGGTTGTCTGGCGGGGTGCTGGGGTGCTGGTGATCACGTCTGCAAGCGGCGAGGGCGGCATGTGGTTTGTGCGAGCGTGTCGAGCGCGGCGCTCTGGCGTGCTCTCGGCATGGTCACAGAGAGAATGGTCGCGCGCCTTCTGGGTGGTCCAGTGGCTAGCAGGGTTCGAGCGTTGGACACGGGGTGGCGGTGGACGGTGGAGTGCCTACTCGACAAGGTTGGCGAGGCTAGTTAGGCTTGTAGATTGCTGTCGACATTGGGGTTCGCAATGGGGCTCGGCCATGGTCACCATTGATGGCATGGTCGAGTTTACAGTGAGCTAGAGCTAGTTAAACTAGTTAGATGATCTACTGAGAGTGTAGTGAGAGCTAGAGAGGGGACAAGGTTAGCACAACACTGCTCACTATATTGTTTGTTGTTTAGTTTGATTTGTGCCTAGAAGGTGTTTGATGAAATGGCCCAAAGAAATTCAAATTTTAATTTTGGATTCAAACTTGGTGGGTTTGCTAGGCACATACTAGGGAGTATCTGGTTAGTTGGATTGGTCAAGGTGTACTGGTTTGGTTGGGTTTTGAAAAGGTGTGATCTTCACATATGTTAAAGATTCAATTTTGAATTGTCATTTGAATGGGGTTGCTAAATGTTTCTGCAAGTTTTAAAGGTGGGCTTTGATTCAATTTTACTTGGTCTAGCAAGGGGTGAAAAGAATTGGAAAAGTTTCTGTTTGAAATCTTGGACTAGAAACACTCAAAGTGGCCTAGTGAGGAAGATTGGCAAAAATGACCATTTGCCTTATTTGATTAGTTTTTGATTTTCCCTTGATTTATTTCTTCTTGGAAATGTTTTAGATGATGTTGTTTTCATCTTTAAACCATTCGTTGCTATTTAGGTTAATCACACAAGTCCATTCATGTATTTATCAAATCATCACATACACACATGCATTCATTTGGTTTTTATTTAATCAAAGTTTTTGTTAACCCTAATTTTAGTGATTAGAGTTTGATGATCATTGTTTCATATTTTTGGGATGTTACAAACCTTCCCTCCTTAAACAAAATCTCATCCCGATATTTGAAAAAGAAGAAAACATATTACCTAGGATTTAAAGAGATCGGGAAACTCCGTCCTCATGTGATCTTCTCGCTCCCAAGTAGCTTCTTCTTCAGTGTGGTTGCTCCACTGGATCTTGAGAAATTTGATGCTTCGGGTTCTGGTGGTTCGGAAAGCTTCTTCCAAAATACGGATGGGTACTTCGGGATACGTCAGGTCATCGTTGATCTCTATGGTCCGGTGATCAATGTTCTTGAACACTTCGGTCTTCTTCGGGACTTCAAGGCATTTGCGAAGTAACGATATATGGAACACATTGTGTATTGCTAACATTTCCTCTGGCAGTTCCAATTGGTATGATACTTCTCCTCGACGATTCAGAATCTTGAAGGGTCCGATATATGTGGGGGCTAACTTTCCTTTGATCTAGAAACGCTACATTCCCTTCAAAGGCGACACTTTGAGATACAAAAAAATCTTCCATATTGAAAGCAAGGTCTCGACATATCTTGTCGGCGTAACTCTTCTTTCTTGACTGGGCGGTCTTGAGGTGCTCACGAATCTTGTGAACTTTCTCTTTTCTTCTCGTAGGATTTCGGGTCCGAAAATCTAACTATCTCCCACTTCTGACCAGTTCAAAGGGGTGCGACACTTCCTTCCATACATGAATTCAAATGGGGCCATTTGCAAACTAGCTTGATAACTGTTGTTGTATGAAAATTCTGCGAAAGGCAGATAGTCTTCCCATTTAGATCCATACTCTCAAATATCTTCGAGTATTTGATTTACTCGCTCCGTTTGTCCATCGATCTGAGGGTGATACCCTGTGCTGAAATCCAGTCGGGTTCCTAAACCTTCTTGGACTTTCTTCCAGAATCTCTAGGTAAACTGAGTTCCTCGATCGGATACGATGTTCTTGGGGACTCCGTGTAGACTGACGATTCTAGCGATGTACAACTCTGCTAGCTTCGAACTCTGGTATGTGGTCTTGACTGGTAAGAAATGGGTTACTTTGGACAATATGTCAACTATGACCCGAATAGAGTCATTTCCCCTACTAGAAGTAGGCAATCCGGTGATAAAGTCCGTTCCAACTGAATCCCATTTCCATTCCGGAATCTGTAATGGTTGCAACAGTCCTGCGGGTCTTTGATGTCCCGCCTTGACTCTCTGGAAAATATCACACTTGGCGATATAGCTTCCGATTTCTCTCTTCATCTTATGCCACCAAAATTGCTCCTTCAAATCCTGATACATCTTTGTTCCTCCGGGGTGGATAGAATAAAGAGTATCACGGGCCTCTTTCAAAATAACTTCTTTCAACTCCGAATCTGCTGGTACACAGAGACGTCCTTTGTACCACAGAACTCCTTCTTCGTCTTTGGTGAATCCAGGTACTTTGCCTGTAACGATACGACGTTTGATTCCATCGATACTAGCATTTCCTTTCTGCGCCTCCTTGATCTGACTGATCAAAGTGGGTTTAATTTCTATGATAGCCAAAAATCCTTCACTCACTAATTCCATTCAGAAATCTTCCATATCTTTGTGCAAACTTGGTTGCTCCTTCAAAATCATCGAGTTAAAGCGGCACGGCAATATGCTAAGGGCATCTGCTACCACATTGGCTTTACCGAGGTGATAGTGAATGTCCAGATCATAGTCCTTGATTACCTCAATCCATGTTCTCTGCCTCATATTCAGCTCCTTCTGAGTGAATATATACTTCAGGGTCTTGTGATCCGAATAAATCTCACAACAGTTTCCCATCAGATAATGCCTCCATGTCTTCAGGGCTAGAACTACGGCTGTGAGTTCAAGGTCATGGGTTGGGTAATTCTGTTCATGTTGTTTCAGTTGTTGGGATAAATAAGATATAACTTTGCCTTCTTGCATTAGCACACATCCGAGACCGACCTTGGAGGCGTCACAATACACATCAAAGGGCTTCGTGATATCTGGAATGATCAATATTGGGGCTGAAATCAATGTCCTCTTGAGTTCCTAAAAACTCGCTTCACATTTGTCCGTCCATTCGAACTTCTTGTCCTTCTTCAGCAATTGGGTCATGGGTCTGGCAATACTCGAGAATCCTTCTACGAACTTGTGGTAGTATCCCGCTAATCCGAGAAATGCACGAACTTGGGTTTGAGTGGTTGGGGCTTGCCAATCTTCTACATCTTTCACTTTGGCAGGGTCAACGGCAATTCCTCCGGCTGATATGATATGTCCGAGAAATCCTACCTCCTGTAACCAGAATTCACATTTGCTAAACTTGGCATACAACTGATGCTCTCTAAGGGTTCCAAGAATGGTCCTTAGGTGTAGTTCATGTTCTTCTTCTGATTTGGAATAAATCAGAATGTCATCGATGAAAACAACGACAAACTTATCCAGGAAGTCCATAAAAATCTTATTCATGAGGTTCATGAAATAAGCGGGGGCATTGGTTAATCCAAAAGACATGACAGTATACTCATATAATCCATATCGGGTGGTAAAGGCAGTCTTGGGAATATCCTCTGCGCGAATCTTGAGTTGATGGTAGCCAGTTCTAAGATCAATCTTAGAAAACACTTTGGCACCAGTCAATGGGTCAAACAGGTCTTGTATCTTTGGCAACGGGTACTTGTTCTTGATGGTGACATCATTCAACTTCCGATAATCTGTACACAAACAAAACAAGTGATATCCATGGTGACACACTTGATTGAATCAGTCCAATTTCCAGCATGGCATCCAGTTGCTTCTTCAGTTCTACTAGTTTAGACGGTTTCATACTATATGGTCACTGGGCTATGGGCCCGGTTCCAGGTATTAGTTCAATGATAAACTCGATATCCCGATCTGGGGGCATACCGGGCAAAACATCTGGAAATACATCGGGGTATTCACAGACTATCCGGACTTGGTCAATGGTTGGCTGGGCTATACTCTTGTTGCACTTGAATTGACGGGGCAAGGTTTTAGATACATGCTCGACTAATATTCCGGCTGTACTGGTCATGGTTATGGCTTTCTTGGCATAGTTAATTAATCCTTTGTGTTTGGACATCCAATCCATTCCTAGTACTACTTCCAAACCTTTAGTTCCGAGTACTATTAGATTAGCATAAAAATCTATGCCATGGATTCGGATAGGGACGACTTTGCAAAATTGTCTAGCTTTGGTGGTTGAACTAGGTATTTGAACAATCATAACCTGCTTCAATTTGGTTGGTTGAATCTTACTAGCGCATGCAAATTCTTCAGTAACAAATGAGTGCGATGCTCCAGAATCAAACAACACTCTTGCAAGTACTGAGTTAATAGAAAACATACCCATCACGACATCTGGCGCTTCTTGGGCTTCTTCAGCTTGAGCTGACGGCGATAAGACTTGCGATCCTTCACTAGCATGGCGATGGTCTGATCCTTCTTGGCGGCGATGGCGTACTTGTGGTTGGCATAGGAATGGGCATTGTCCAACTCCTTCTGACGGTCATACAACATGAAGCTGAGATGGTCCAATTGACTCTTCAACTCGTGGTGGAATGGGGCTTCCAGTGGCTGTCCCATAAAATCATGCCTTGGGTAGACCTCAAAGCGGGTACCCTTGATTTGATTGATACTCTGCCCACACAGACGGTCAAGAGCTTCCTGCATTGCCCTGGCAAGTCCATCGAGCCAGTTGTTCTCTCTTAAGGTGAACTGAATTCCCTCTGCAGTGGGGGGTTCAATCTTTCCTCGGAGACTTGCAACAGCTAGCCACTGCAAATCTTCTCCTTCCTGATCATTGAAATGAGCTCCGAAGAACTCGGAGTGCGGATGCTCTAGCATCTCCGACAGCTGGTCCAAGTCACACTCAAAGATGAGGTCTCCTATGTCGTGGTATTTCCGATGAGTACGCCATGGAGGGGTCCTCACAGTGCGTGTTTAGAGACGTGGGGTAAGGCGGACGGTTGACGGGTACGAGGTAACACAGTTTACCCGGGTTCAGATCCCACAACGGTGGCGGAATCCTACTCATGCTATAAATCACTATAATGGCAATACGCCGAGTTACAGAGATAGGTTCGCTGTGCGAGGTGTGTGTAAACGATACTGGGTTGTATGAATCTATGCCCTAAAGGCTCCCATAGGCCCGACTTATATAGTCGCCAGGTCCTAGGGTTACAGGGAAAAGTCCTAGCCGGACAGGTTACAGAGTTATACACCGTCTATTACTAGTCTTGTGTATCTTGCACTCCAAGGCTTCGGGTACGCTGGTGACTCCACCGTAGCCTTCCTTTATCCGGCATGGGCCTCCCTTCTGGATGCACCTAACTGGGCCTCCCAGCAGGCCACAGGCCATGCTACCGACTATGGGCCACCCGGGTTAGTCGGATAGGAGACATGCTATGAGGATACCCATATAGCATATCCCCAACAGTAGCCCCCGGAGAACTCCGAGATCTTGTGTCGTCTTGCCTCTTCCCGTGGAATGCTCCGTCTAGATGGATGTCGGCAAATCGTCAAGCAACATCTTGTAGTCCTCCCAAAGAACCCTGCAAAGGTTTCTCCGTCTTATATGAGTAAGTCAGAGAAATGTTGAATCTTCCATCGTACGCTCCCGTTGTCGGATTAAATCCGTCCATGCCGGAATCTTCGATGGGACGGCTCATCTACCATGTCAGTTATTGTGACGTAGACTGTAGGTCAGCGACGCCTCGTAACTCACACATGCAGAGAACGTAATCATATCCGATCTTCCCGCGCGAGCGATACGAACCGTTGACGGTGGCGGTTGGAGACGTGGCGAAATCACCGCGCACGTTCACGAACACGTCGTCTACGCGGCAACCGTCCGATTAGCTGCACGAATCTTGACGCAGAGTAAGATAAATAGTAACCGTGATACACTTGCCACTTTTTCACCCCATTCTCTCGCGTCTTCGTCTTCTTCCTCCAGCTGCACGCCTCCTCGAGCTCTCCGCGGAAAACCTCGAGAAACCCTAGCCTCTCTCTGCACCAGTTTCTTCCTTCCATTCCTTCCATGGCTAGCAGCAGCTCCTCCCCATCGATGGCGGCGTCAATCGAAGCCACGGCGAAGACGGCGAGCTCCGTCGTCGTGCCCCCAGAAGGCATGGTCATCCCCGCGTCGGCGGTGATTGAAACCACCGGCGGCGACCACAATCTGGCGGCGCTGGAGCCCCTGGAAGAGGAGCCAGACTCGCACAAAGGCTACTGGCGTGGCTCGGACATCACCGGCCGTGACATCCAAGAGATGGTTGCTAAGGGTTACCTCCCCGTGACGGCGGGGCTCGCCTGGCGGGTGGCGCCGGCCGGCGAGGTGACCCCTTCTCCCCAAGCCGAAGAGAAAGTGTACCTCAAGGCACAATTGGTACGCGGCGTTTCTCTGCCCATCTCTCACTTCTTTCTGTCCGTCTTGAATCACCTCAAGGTCCAACCCCATAACCTCTCCCCCAATAGTATCTTAGTGCTTAGAAACTTCGCGACACTTTGTGAGGGTTACCTAGGTATTAATCCTAGGTTAGACTTGTTCGTGTACTTCTTCACCGTCAAACGTGGAGCCGGACATAGTAGGGATGAGCTTAGGAACTGCGGCACCATAAGCTTCAAGATCCGACCTGGCCGGTGGTTCCCCGACATCGTCGGCCACGAGTCGTGCAAAAACTGGCAGCGGACGTACTTCTATGGCCCCGACATTCCTTTGGCGGGCCGAGAAGTGACGTACCCCGACTTCGTAGATGGAGCCGCCGCTGAAATTTCCACATGGAGATCCCATGCCTCCCTTCCTTCCGACCTCAACGCTTCTCGCGCAATAAGGCGAATCGAGTGGTTCGTAGAGGCGGGTTTGACCGGCTTGGACCTAGCCATGTGCTGGTTCATCAGGCGAATCCAACCCCTGCAGCACCGCGCGAAGTTCATGCACGAATACACGGGTGACCGAAAGGATTCCCTTCGGATCTCCGTGGATAACTTCTCGAGCGACTCCGTCAAGCTCCGTCTGAAGGACATCGTCAAGGTGAAGGATAAGAATCGTGGCTTCACCATCACCTACGACATGTACGTAGACGACAAGTGCCCAAAGGTAGGTATTTATTTTCCGTGTACGACATTGCTCCAGTTTCTCCGTCTTATCATAGCCATCTTGTCTAACACGATGATTTCTTACTTAACAGCTTAGCGATCTAGATGAGGACAACCTGGCTTCCCAAATCTACGATCCAAAGATGAAGGAAGTCACGGTCGTGTCCGACGACGATGCCCCATTGGCACGAAAGCGGAAGAGCTCCACCTCTGACGCTGCCGACGAAGGTAAGAAGAAGAAGACGGAGGGTGGAGCTTCCAAAAAGAGTACTTCCGCCCTGGAGGCGAAAAAGAAGAAAGCCACCGGGATGTTTTCCAAAGCGCCCCCCCCCTAGTGTAAGCCTCTTATTCTCCGACATTGTCTTATTTTATCTGTCTTATTCCTGTACTTATGCATTTTGCACGTTTCAGGAAGAAAGCCACAAACAGCCTCAAGAAGTCCTCCAAGACTCTTGGTGCTTCTAGAAATATCAAAGATATGCTGCATCGCGACTCCTCCCCCGCCATTGCCCCTGCTACTCCTGCCGTCAAGCCCTCCTCTGCTCCGACAAGATCCCTAGTCCAGGAGGCACCATGCCCTTTCGCCATGGAAGTGGACTCTGGCGCCTCTACCGAACTAGCTGTTGTCGGTGAGCAGGCGACGCAAGAGAGCGCTGGTCTTCAAATGGCTGAAGCTCCGGCTAAGGATGCCATCGGTAGCGGCAAGGCGGTGGTGGGAGCTGGTACTTCTGCCGAAGGCGGTGCCTCTGCTCCCTAGAAACCCTTCGAGTTCCCGAAGATTGTTTACCCGGTGCTTATGCCGAGTAACACAACTATGGTTCCTGGAGGAGTGTCGTCATCTCCGACATGCGGTCTTGAGGAGCTACTCCGACAAGCAGACATCTTGCGAGGAAATAGCATTTCCTTTGGCAAGCTGCTGGCCGAGAGCGCTACAAACCTCAAGATCATCGCACTTGTAAGTTTTGCTTTACCTTTTGCATTTCGTATGAGTATCCCACTGTAACCCCCGAGGATGTAGACGGAAAACCATAGGTTTTTGCATCTACATGCTCTAAGAGTGAATAAGTTAGAAAGAACTCTCACTGTAGCCCCCAAGCATTTAGATGGAAGTAATTATTCCGACTAGATGCTATAAGAGTAGCATACACAGTGTTTATATTTTTCAGTGTTGTAACCCCCAAGCGTCTAGTTGTAACTCATTTAGTTCCTACTAGATGCTTAAAGAAAAGCTAAGCATTTTGATAAGTTAAAAACTCTCGCTGTAGCCCCAGAGCACCTAGATGGAGAATCTCCGACTAGGGGCTCCAAGTAGACCAAACCACGATCTAACTTTGTATTCGTTTCCATAGAATGAGAATGCTCGGAGCGGCATGGCCAACGACAAGTATCAGAAGATGCGCGCAGATCTTGAAGCCGAAAAGGGTAAAACTGCCATCTTGAAGGAACAGATCATCAAAAACAAGAGTCTGTTTTCTTTTTGCGCATTTCCGTCTTACTTTTCTGCCCATAATCTCCGAGTACTCAATGTGTACTTTGTTTTTCTCCGACTTTCAGAGCATGTTTCCAAGGCCAAGGATATTGTCAAGCAGTCCAAGCACATCCAGCAGCTGGACAGCGAAAACAAGATCCTTAAGCAGGAGAGGGAAGAAATGCTGAAGATGCACGAGGATTCCATGAAGGCCCTGCAGGACTCCGCCTCCACGGAGATCAATCGCTTGAAGGAGGAGCTTGCGATCCTAAAGGATCAGAAGCAAGCTGCTGATGAGCAAAACCTTCGTCATAACGAAGCGTTTAAGCTCCTCCAACAAGAGAAGCAATCCTTGGCGGACACCGTCTGGCAGGCTAAGACCAGCATCTTCAGTAAGCGTCCTCCGCCTTGTAGTTCTGTAGTCTGGATACTTAGAATTTATTGTACTCATGCAATCCTTGTTGGAATCTTCAGCGCCCATGGGTTTAACCCGCTCGCCTCCTTCGGACAAGGAATGCATGGTTCTTGCCGGCAAGTTCATCAATACCACCATCGCCCAAGCCAAGGAGATTGCCAAGCCCCTCCAGATTTATATCAAGGCCTCGGACTCCGTGACGAAGTACTCGGAGATTCTCCGCCGAGCCCCCGAGCGTGTCGCAAGCTGGAAAGCTTCATGCGCATGGGCTAGCGCAAGGATGGCGTTGTCTATGGTGAAGGCACACTATGAAGATGCCGACATCGACACGGTGACATCTGGTATCCCTGATGTGGATGATGACGGCAAGGCGATCGATCACGAAGCCATCCTGTCATCACTCGCGGGTTATGACACCAGGGTTGCCGAGTTGGTGGACATTGACGTCTTCGTGCCCAGGAACTTCATCGACAACGTCACCCGGGACTCCTCCGAGTCTCATCACAGTGCTGACGTTGAGGGTGATTCTCCGGCTGGCGATGATGCGGCCTCCAAGTCTCCTGCGCCCAAAGAATAAAAAACACCTTGTAATTTCTGTTTCACCTCTGGAGTGTGCACGGGAAAAACTTGTTGATGTAATCTTAAGGCGGAAAACAATGGTTGTCGTATCCTACTACTTAAGAATTAAGTCCTAGCATGTATATATTTTTTAAGCAAGTGCTGGCTTATCCATTACTCTGGTTCTTATGCTTGACTTTTCGTGAGTTGGAAGACTCGTTGTCTGAACCATGTGCTTGGGTGATGATGCCCAATGGCACCGTCAATAACCTAAGCACAAAATCGCCGACAATGAGTGCCGAAAGTCACTACTCCAGAATCCACATAAAACGACAAAGAATGTGTAGACCAGAAAACTTAAGCTAACGCCCGTAGGCGGAATTTTCACAAGTGCAATCGCAAGACTTGTGCATAAAGGTTTTATATGATCCAAAAATGAACACTAAAGGAGGCAAAAGACTCAGCAATATGAGTGAACCAAAGAGCTTTATTTCATCGATCATATAAGAGGTACACGATTAGATGACAAATGCTAAGTGCAGAAAGGACGTAGCTGTGCTATGTTCCATGGCCGATCAAGCTTCGGGTAGTCATCATCCGGGTCACGTCGCTTACGCTTATGATCCTCGTTGGGTCTATCCTTCAGCTCACGATTGTCGACAAGGTAGTAAGACCCATTGAGCATCGCCTTGCTTATGATGAACGGTCCTTCCAATGGAGGGGATAATTTGTGTGATTTCCTCTGCTTAAGTCGGAGTACTAAATCCCTTTCTTTAAACGAGCGATGCCGAACGCGGCGACTATGGTAGCTGCGTAGCTTCTGCTGGTAGATGGAGGATCTTTGGCATGCCAAAACGCGCTCCTCCTCGAGAAGGTCCACATCAAGGCGTCTGGATTCTTCAGTGTCATCTTCGTCGTAGGCGGCAACTCTTGCTGCATCATGGAGGATGTCGGAGGGTAGGATGGCTTCTGCTCCATATACCATGAAGTAAGGGGTGTAGCCGGTGGATCTGTTGGGTGTGGTTCATAAACTCCACAGCACATATGGCAATTCTTCCGCCCAGGCTCCAGCTGCTCTATGTAGTGGTGCCTCAAGACGTGGCTTGATTCCCTGCAGAATTAATCCATTGGCTCGCTCAACTTGACCATTGGATTGTGGGTGTGCCACAGATGCAAGGTCAAGTCGGATGCCTTTGTCCCAGCAATAGGCCTCCACTTCTCCGAGTGACAAGTTGCTTCCGTTGTCGGTGATGATGCTATGTGGGAGACCAAATATTACCACTAGATCCCGAAAAAACCTGAGGGCAGTTGCCCCATCAAGCTTTCTAATGGGTTTAGCTTCTATCCATTTGGTGAATTTGTCGACTGCTACCAGCAGATGTGTAAATCCACACGGTGCCGTTTGTAACGGTCCCACCATGTCTAGCCCCCAGACTGCAAACGGCCAAGTTATTGGTATTGTTCGCAATTCTTCAGCAGGAACATGTGGTTGTCGGGCATAATACTGGCATCACGTGCATGTCTCAACCAGCTTGTCGGCGTCCGCCTTCGCGGTCAGCCAGTAGAATCCTTGCCGGAAGGCTTTTGCGACCAATGATCGAGGAGCAGCGTGATGCCCACAATCTCCGAGATGGATCTCGCGCAGGATTTCCATACCTTCTAGCTGGGAAACGCACTTTAGGTATACGCCAGTAGTGATCCTTTAATAGAGTTGCCCAATGATGATGGTATAACTCTTTGCTCATCGTACTATTTGTCGTCCTTCGACTTCATCGTCGGGCAAAGTTCCGTGTTCGAGATATTCCATGAACGGTATTGTCCAAGCCGGAGGGATCTTTGTCACCATGTTGACGAAAGAGTCAGCTCTATCCGGATTGTCGATGTCGGCGCCCTTCACGGATGGTGTGCGTAGATGCTCTAGGAAAACTCCTGGCGGAATTTGCTTGCGCCCTAATCCAAGTTTAGACAGTAGATCAGCCGCCTCGTTTTGCTCCCTAGGCACATACTTGACTTCGTAGCCCAAGAAGCTCTTGGCTATCTCGTCCACTTGGTCGCGATATGTCGCCATCATAGGGTTCCGCGCATTCCAGGTGCCAGCCACCTGCTGGGCAACCAAGTCAGAATATCCACAGCAAACTATGCACTTGATGCCAATATCCTTGGCTACACGTAGTTCGTGAATGAGTGCTTCGTACTCCGCCATGTTGTTTGTAGCCTCGAAGTGGATCTGCAGAACGTAGTGCAGCTTATCTCCTTTTGGTGACTGTAGTAGTACACCAGCCCCCGAGCCGTTGAGCAACTTTGATTCGTCAAAGTGCATCACCCAGTACTCTGGTTCTGGCAGTGGAGTAGCATCTGGCATCTCCGTCCAATCTGCAATAAAATACGCCAAAGCTTGTGACTTGATAGCGTCACTTCTCTTGTAGGTGATCTCGAAGGAAGCAAGTTCAATGCCCCACTTCGCGACCCTTCTTGTAGCGTCGTTGTTGTTGATAATGTCGGACAGTGTTGTCTTGCTCACTACTATGATTGGGTGCTCCTGAAAGTAATGCCTCAGCTTCCGAGAAGCAAGGAATACTCCATAAGCTATCTTTTGGTAGTGCGGGTAACGCTGCTTGGACTCCGTCAAGACCTCGCTTACATAGTAAACTGGTCGTTGAACTCCGTGCTTGTAGCCTGGTTCCTTCCTCTCTACCACGACGACAATGCTAATAACCCGGTTGGTTGCCGCCATGTAAATTAACAGGGGCTCCCCAGGCTCGGGTGCTGCAAGGATAGGCGCTGAGGAAAGAATCTCCTTGAGCTGCTTCAATGTTGCGTCTTCTTCGTCTGTCCATGTGAATTTGTCCGCCTTTTTCAGCAACTTGTACAGCGGCAGGGCCTTCTCTCCAAGTCGGCTGACGAACCGACTAACTGCTGCAATGCAACCTGTTAGTCGTTGGATGTCCTTTAGGCATGTCGGACGGTTTATGTTTAAGATGGCCTTGATTTTCTCCGGGTTGACCTCGATTCCACGCTGGGAATCGATGAATCCCAACTGTTTTCCTGCTGGAACCCCAAAGACGCACTTCCTAGGGTTGAGCATCATGTTGTATTTCCAGAGATTATCAAAGGTTTCTTTCAAGTCGGAGATTAAGTCATATGACTCTTTAGACATCACCGCAATATCGTCCACATAGGCATGAACGTTCTGACCAATTTGGTCGTGAAGGCAACATTGCATTGTCCGCTGGTAGGTAGCACCTGCGTTTTCAGCCCAAAGGGCATTGTGACATAGCAAAACGTGCCGTATGGGGTAGTGAACGAAGTGGCCAATTGGTCCGACTTTCTCTTCTTGATCTGGTGGTATCCTGAGTATGCATCGAGAAAACACAAAAGTTCTGAGCCAGCCATCGATTCAATGACTTGGTCAATGCGAGGCAAAGCAAACGGATCTTTGGGACATGCTTTGTTCAAGCCAGTGTAATCAACGCACATTCTTAATTCATTGGTTCACTTTTTGGGGACAAGTACAGGATTGGCCACCCATCGGGTGTGAAGGACTTCTCGGATAAACCCAGCCTTGAGTAACCTAGCTATCTCTTTGCCAATGGCGCGTCTCTTCTCATCTCTGAAGCGTCGTAGAGGTTGTTTCACTGGTTTACATTTTGGATCTATGTTTAAGCTGTGCTCGGCAAGTTCCCTAGGTACACCTTTCATGTCGGCAGGTTGCCAGGCAAAGATGTCCCTATTCTCATGGAGGAACTCGACGAGCGCGCTTTCCTATTTGGGATTCAGGTTCGTCCTAATGGCGACGGTCTTGGAGGCATCGCCTACCACAAGTTCCACCGGCTTGGTCTCGATGGCGGCCTTGAATGCAGGAGCAGAGTCGGAGATCTGCTTCTTCGACGCGGGCATCTCTGAGTCATTGACCTTGCTCTGGATCTCCTTGAATTCTTCGCTGTAGAGGACAGCTTCTGCAACGGCTGCTTCATTGATCTTGCAGTCCCTTGCCTTGGTAAAGCTTCCGGATACGGTAATGACACCGTTTGGTCCGGGTATCTTGAGTTTGTTGTAGACGAAGCATGGCTTGGCCATGAACGTGTGGAATATGTCGCGGCCGAATATGATGTGGTACACGCTCTTGAAGGGGGCCACCTCAAAGGTCATGCGCTCTTGGCGGTAATTATTAACGTTGCCAAAGGCTACCTGAAGCGTAATGCACCCAAGGGACCGAGCCTCCCGTCCAGGAACCACGCCATGGAACACGGTGTTGGTCCGCCTTAGGTTTGCCTTCGTCAAGTTCATCTTCTGCAGTGTATCCAGGTACATGATGTTGATGCAGCTTCCACTATCCACCATGCATTTGGTGAACTCCACGCCGTCAATCAATGGGTTGATGACCATGGCGTAATGGTTCTCTGTGGGCACGAGGTCTGAGTGGTCCGTCCTGTCCCAAGTGATTGGAACCTCCGACCAGCGCAGGTATTGGGGAACTGGGGGGAGAGTGGCCATCAGGATCCTTAGAGAGGTCTTCTATTGTCGGACGGTGGGGGTGCCAAGGAAAGTGTGGTAGACTGGGGCCTTCTTTGCGAAGGGGTTCTTGCCCTTGTCATTGCTCTTGACGGCGTGCTTTGGGTCAACGTCCTCGTCCATGTCACTTGAATCCTTGGACTCCTCCTCCTTCTTCTTCCCCTTGCCCTTGCCTCGTGGTCTGTTCTTCCGACTTTGCTTGTAGCCGGACTCCGGGTCTTCCTTGAGGTCGTTGACGAACTTGTAGTGTCGATTGGTATGGGTGGCCTTGCCATTGACATCGAGGTGTACGAGGCATGGCATATCGCGGTACACCTCGTACGTTTGGGGAATGCAGAGCGGCGCCGAGTTGGTTTCACTTCCTCATTGCTGCCCGCGGCCTGCTCCCCTTCCTCGGCCACGTTGTCCGCCTTCTCCTCGTCCTGCAAAAGTCATGGCTACCATGTCGGTAGATTGCTTTTCTTCTGGAGCGGTTTTCCGCTTTGTACTGCTGTTCCTCCGAGCTTGGGTTGGAACGGCCGTTGCCGACAAAGAGCCACGAGCATCGTCGTCGGCAGCTGCGAACTCACTAGCTAACTGAATCATCTGATTCAAGTCAAGCTGATGATTGTCCTGCAAGCGCTTTAGCTTATGTCGGAGTAACGTGCCCCTTTCCAATCCATCAATGAAGGCGGCCATAGCGGTCTGAGCGTGTACTCCTGCGCAGGAATTCTTCATGTCCAGCCAGCGGGAGAGGTAGGCACGAGATGTCTCGTCTTTCTCTTGCACGCATCGTTGTAGATCGCCCACAGTGCAGGGACGCTTGTATGTACCCTCAAAGTTCTTGGTGAATGCTTCTTGCATATCCATCCAGTTGTAGATAGATTTTTCTGGCAAGTCGTCGATCCATTGATGGGCCGTTCCTGCCAACATTAACGGGAGGTACTTGATGGCGTCGTTGGGGTATCCTTCGGCAAACTCCACCGCGTTGTCGTAGTCCTGCAACCATGTGGCGGGCTTGGCGGTGCCGTCATAGGGCTTGATGGTCTTATCTATCCGGAAACCCTTGGGGTAAGTTGCAGACCGTATTGCAGGTCCAAAGCAACGTGGTCCCAGGTATGGTCCTTCCCGGGCCTCGTGGATCTTATCGATCCACGGACGTGCATCGTATGGCTCCGGGTTTTTCTTCTTGTTGTCAACAGGGGATGGGCTGCGTGAACGATGCGGGCCTCTTCCGCCATGGTGACTGCTTGGTGGTGACAGAGGCAGAGGTGGCGGTGGGTTAGCCTTCTTGCTGTTACCCTCCTGCAACGCCCCACGCCTGTCACGGTTGCTTGTCGGACATGGAGGGTCATGGTGTGACCTGCTCTTATGTCCTTGGTGGCGCTCTTCATCATGACGGGTCTGTGCCGCGTTATCGCGGATGACGATACAACACTGCTTTGGAGGGGGCATATCCGTACGATGGTGAGCCTTGTAATCTTCCTGACATCGAGGGGATCAGGGCGGTGGAGATGGGCGACGAGGTCGGGCTTTTTATCCGTGGTCGGAGGATATGGGGATAGCATCCTTCCTATTGCGCGCATCCCTCCATCTTCGTTCTGATGAACCCGTCTGTGATCCGACACCTTGAGGAGATTTGTCCCTTGGTGGTTTGTACTGGCTAGATCGGCAGAGCGCTGGGTCAGACTCAAGCGTCTGAGAGGTGGACTTTTCCTGCTGCTTTACCGCCTTGGCCACTAGTTCATAGACCTGTTCTACTGCCTCAGGCGATCTATACTGCTCCAGAAGGGTTTTGGTGACGGCGAGGTTAAGGAGTGGGGTGGGCATCACCTGCTTGCCTTCACTATCAATGTATGGCTTGGCCTGTGCCGGCTTCGAGGGAGCCCATCCTAGGTTACGCCGTACACCGGGATCGCTGATGACGCGAGCTGGAGCTTTCTTAGCCTTCTGCTGCTGCAGCAGAGTCTTGTACTCGGCTTCCATTGCTCTAGCTTTCTCTATGGACTTCTGCGTGTTGACCAGATCTCGATCTAGTTTAGCGCCTTGCTCCGCGATGGCTTGCGCCTCCTCCAGCAGCTGTTGGCGCTTCTCGTCAAGCTGAGTCACGTTCCGGATATGATCGACGGTTAGTGGCTCAACGAGGAGATTGTCGTACATGACTCTATCAGCTGGAGTAACATGGGCTGCTGCCGACGTGGATGCTGGAGGCGGCAAGTTTGCGGTGTTGTTGTTGCTCGGACCGGTGCCGAGTTCCTGCGGCTGCTGCACCGGTTTAGGCGGAGGAGGCATGACCTTTGCGCGATCATCGCGGCAGCAATAAGTGGCCCCTTCCCCTTTTCCAGCGCCGTAGGCGGATCTTGCCCGGGTTGATCTTCATCCATCGCTGCCCCAATGGTGACGAACACCCCTCGAGACATGACGGTGTTATTAGCTTGTTCGTCGCGTGAGTACTCCTCCTCCATCTCCTGCATAGCGGAGTCTAGCTCTTCTGGACTGAAGTCTATTTCCTCTGAATCTGCACTGAAATCAGCATAAAGCACGTCAATGACAGAGTCAAAGGGTGCCAGGACTTCCTCGATGACGGGCGGTGGAGGTGCAACGGCCTCGATGATGACTGGAAGTGGTGGTGCTGTTGCGACGATGGCGGCCGGAGGCAGTGGTGGTGGTGGCTGAATCGGAGGGCCTCCGTCAATGAGCGCAAGCGCTGTCTGAGCTGCCACTTTAGCCTCCGCGTAGTTGTTGACGGTGTTCACCATGCCTTCGAAGGTAAGGCGCCCTGACGCCTGTTGCCGTCTTAGAGAGTGTCGGAGAAGCGTGCCATGGTCCAGACCTTCCACAAAGTGATAGATGGCATCATCATTGGGGTAGTGGGCCAGATCGGCTCGTATACGGAGCCACCTGGCCAGGTAATCGCGGGGGTTTTCGCCCTCTCTCTGAACGCAGCGCGCCAGATCGAAGATGGTAACCACGCCGACGAACTTGGATCTCTGTTGTCCAGACGCACGGATGAAGCCGGCGGATTTGCAGTGATCTTCCACCTTTATATCCTGCACAGGGGCGGTTTGGGTGGGTCTTGAATTTTCCCGATCTTTGCCGGCAAACTCCGAGGAGAGATCCAACATCGATCCTTCCGCGAGCGTATCCTGCCCGTAGGCGGTCCGTGCGGGTCTTGATGCTTTCCGATCTTTGCCGGCAAACTCCGAAGAGAGATCCGACATTGATCCTTCCGCGAACGTATCCTGCCCGTAGGCGGTCCGTGCGGGTCTTGATGCTCCTCCGACTCCCAGGGAACTAGTGCCCGAGTCGGTTTCGCCGATGAAGAGGTGGACATCTCTGATAGGAACGATCGAACACCGCGCAGGGTTTGTCTTTGCCGGGATCCAGAACTCATCAGGGGGACGATCGGAACATTGCCGGAGAAGAGAACGCGACCGATGGCTACGGTTTCACCGATTCCCGCGAAGATCTTGGTCCTCGCCCGCTGAAGAGCCTAAAGTGCCTCTTGCCCCATGGTGGGCGCCAATTGTCGTGGTATTGCCGACGAGTACGCCATTGAGGGGTACTCACAGTGCGTGTTTAGAGACGTGGGGTAAGGCGGACGGTTGACGGGTACGAGGTAACGCAGTTTACCCAGGTTCAGATCCCACAACGGTGGCGGAATCCTACTCCTGCTATAAATCACTATAATGGCAATACGCCGAGTTACAGAGATAGGTTCGCTGTGCGAGGTGTGTGTAAACGATACTGGGTTGTATGAATTGATGCCCTAAAGGCTCCCATAGGCCCGACTTATATAGTCGCCAGGTCCTAGGGTTACAGGGAAAAGTCCTAGCCGGACAGGTTACAGAGTTCTACACCATCTATTACTAGTCTTGTGTATCTTGCATTCCAAGGCTCCGGGTACGCTGGTGACTCCACCGTAGCCTTCCTTTATCCGGCATGGGCCTCCCTTCTGGATCCACCTAACTTGGCCGCCCAGCAGGCCACGGGCTATGCTACCTATTATGGGCCACCCGGGTTAGTCGGATAGGAGACATGCTATGAGGATACCCATATAGCATATCCCCAACATCCTCCTTTCGCCAACTGATAAAACTTGTTGTACTTCATGTCCATCTATAAGAATATAGGATGAGTAAGTTAGTAGAGTGATCAAGTGTGTCAAATTTTATGTAAGTTTGCAAGAATTTTTGAGGAACATGATTTTTTATGAAAGAATCCAAGTGATAAGAATGAGAATAAGTTTTTGTAAATACTCACTTCCTTTGGTTTTGAAACTAAGTTTTTGATTTAAACGTCCATTCTAACTAGGGTCTCCTATGGTCAGGATGGTTCTGATACCAACTTATCAACACCCGGGTTTTTAATCACAGATGCCTGTTATGCCATACATCGCAATCCCAGGATTACCATTTTTGCAATACATAACAGATTGGATATCACAGTACATCATCCATTACAAACCATACATAAGGTCTTACACGAATAAGGATCTCATGATCCAGTTCTTAATATAATTCAAGCAGCGGAATAACGTAGTAGTAATGATAGCGTAGGCGAAGCTCCATCTTCAGGGTCACAGGCAATGCTGACGATGGGAGATGATCCTAGTTGTCGTAACCTTCCTGCTGTCCTTCTTCCTGATACTCCTCTTCATAGTATAGCCACAGGAATAGCCAGGGACAAAGCCATGAGTAAGTACTCGCAAACTAATACTAACAAGTGAAGTGGTTTTGAATAGGATATACTAGCTCTAGGGTTGTTTTGCAAAAAGCCAGATTTACCTCTACTAAGTTCAAAAGCAAAGAAAACTAGTTGAAAGTTTTATAACACCTAAGTGGGAACTTGAATTTCATGTCACAACTCTGTTGTGGTCAAGTCAAAGTCATGAATCATTTCACAAGTCATTTTGAAACATCTGACGGGGGAACCATATGGCCACTCCAACTGTCCATAACCGCGGACGCGGCTATTCAAATAGTTTGACACTCTGCAGAGATTGTACACTTTCACCACAACATTCGATACATCCGTTAGGAATAATCCCGAATTCACCATACTCAGTATGCAGATAATCAATCCTAACCTTTCAATTACACGCCCTAGTATAGGCACCTCTCTTGTGAGTTTGGCCTCCCAACCATGACCAACTGTCATCTTAGGTATTGCACATGTGGACAATCTTCACAAGGTAGCCTCAGCTCAGACCCGCAAGGTAACCCATACTCAGGTATATAAATTTCCAGTCAATCCCTACCCAAATTTCGGGTATTGTGGTTGTACGGTAAAATTGGAATGGTATCACATCCAGACAACCATCAGTTTTATAAAGGGCTAAGGCTCATGCCTTAACATTTTCATCATCAAAATCATTTGGTGTTCGGAAACATATGTCAAAACATTTCAGTTGAATGACTCATCATTCTAAGGTTTTCATAACCATTTTCACCAAGTATCCCCATCTAAAGTTTATCAAGTTTTATGCTTAGCACTAGCATCTACAAGTGGGGGTAAATACTAATGAGGGGTGGTAAACAAGTGTAGATTAGCTAAGTTCAATCTCATGCCTTAGGATGACATCAAGATTATCTAACTTAGGCCAAGGTTTATGCTCTTTATGCTACCTTCCAATATCCTTCTATTATCTACAAGTTACTAAGTAAACTCTAAGAGAAAGCTTTGAGAAAGAATTAAAGTATTAAGCTTTGCAAGTAAAACTAGGATTGGGTATCATCAAATGGGTATAAGTTTGCAAGTGGTAGCTTGCTTAATGAGTAGCTTGCAAGTATTGTCTTGCTAAGACATTAGTATAAGCTTGCTAAGTTAATAGCTTGCCTTGTGCAGAGTAGTGGTTGAAGTTCTTCTCGGCTTCTTCCTCGTAGTATCCTTCTTCCTCCTCGTATCCTTGGTCGGTACTAGCGTCTATAAATAAATAGGAGGTACACAATCACCAAACAATACTTAACTATTTTTAATCATCACACAAAGGTTCACACTAGATGATCTAGCATCATCACTATTATCACAAAGATTAAAGCACTTGTCTCATTTCTTTTATTTGAGAAAAGTAATTTCTACTCATTGAAAAACTACTTAAGGTTTAATATTCTCCAACTCAAACATGGGATCATGTTCACACATGTCATCACCACATATTTCAGTACATGGAAATGTGATTTAAAGTGGTGTCACAATTTAATAAGGTTTAACCTTTTTATTTTAATTAATTAAAGTGACTAGAAATGCCTATGTGGCATTCTTTTATTACTTGATCATTATTTCTGTATGTAAACCTCTATATTTTTATATATTCCGAAAGGTATGGTTAAATGTGATTTTTGAGAGTTGGAATCAACTCAAAAGATCTTATGGTTGAATTTTGTAAAATGTTTGAATGCAGAAAAGCTTCTGCCTTGTTATTTTTACCATGGGTGATCTACAAATCTAAATGATTTGAATCCAACGGGTTTGGATTAAGCATTCTAGAAACTTTCTAACAAAATTGGTTTCATGAATTTTGGTTTAGTGAATCGATCTGGGTTGATTTTTGAATCTAGGTACAGAACTGGGTTTAAAATTAAACGAATAAAACTAAATTTGAATTGTTGGGTTGCCCGAGACGTTTAACTGGGCCAGCCCACTATGCAAAACGCACGCACGGGCTGGTTAAGTGAGCGACCCCACTCGCCAGTGAGACAACGAGGGTCGAAGCGGTATGGGGAAATTAGGATCGTAAGATCTAAATCTAATCGAACGGCTCTGGTTCATCGTCCATGTCAGGCAGCACGACGAGAAAGAACCCTAGCGTGGCCGGTGGGGGTTGTGGCAGGCTCACCGGGGCTCAGGCGATGGTCGGTGACGGGGGCGAACGACGAAGTGGACGACGGCGATTCTCCTGGTACCGGCAGCTTCTCCTGGGGCGGCTCCAATCGATGGCGCCTCTCCTCCTCTGCAGCGGCGAACTCCGGTGAAATTCTAGCCACCTGGTTTTCGCCTTGCTCTGGGGTGAGTGGGGGGTATCAGTGAGACGTGGGGAGTGAACTGGTGTGAAGAAAACGAGCGGGGGAGGCCTCCTTTTATAGTGACTGAAGGGGACCTAATGGCGTGGGTGGAGCTCATCGGTGTCGACGACACAAAGTGCTAACGACATGGGTGGCGATAGGGGCACTGCTGTGCTCCCTGGCGGCGCTCAACGGCATGGTGGCGAGGCGTGGGGCGGCGCGAGATGGTCGGAATGTCACGGCGCTCTAGGCAGGTCCGACGGCAATTTTAATGGCGCACATCATGCGTGGTCTGCACGGCGGCGAACAAGGTTGTCTGGCAGGGTGCTGGGGTGCTGGTGATCACGTCTGCAAGCAGCGAGGGCGGCGTGTTGTTTGTGCGAGCGTGTCGAGAGCGGCGCTCTGGCGCGCTCTCGGCATGGTCGTAGAGAGAATGGTCGCGTGCATTCTGGGTGGTCTTGTGGCTAGCAGGGTTCGAGCGTTGGACAGTGTGTAGCGGTGGATGTTGGAGTGCCTGCTAGACAAGGTTGGCGAGGCTAGTTAGGCTTGTAGCTTGCTGTCAACATTGGGGTTGGAAATGGGGCTCGGCCATGGTCACCATTGATGGCATGGTCGAGTTTACAGTGAGCTAGAGCTGGTTAAACTAGTTAGATGATCTACTGAGAGTGTAGTGAGAGCTAGAGAGGGGACAAGGTTGGGACAACACTTCTCACTATAGTGTTTGTTGTTTAATTTGATTTGTGCCCAGAAGGTGTTTGATGAAATGGCCGAAAGAAATTCAAATTTGAATTTTGGATTCAAACTTGGTGGGTTTGCTAGGCACATACTAGGGAGTATCTGGTTAGTTCGATTGGTCAAGGTGCACTGTTTTGTATGGGTTTTGAAAAGGTGTGATCTTCACATATGTTAAAGATTTAATTTTGAATTGTCATTTGAATGGGGTTGCTAAATGTTTCTGCAAGTTTGAAAGGTGGGCTTTGATTCACTTTTACTTGGTCTAGCAAGGGGTGAAAAGAATTGGAAAAGTTTCTGTTTGAAATCTTGGACTAGAAACACTGAAAGTGACCTAGTGAGCAAGATTGGCAAAAATGACCATTTGCCTTATTTGATTAGTTTTTGATTTTACCTTGATTTATTTCTGCTTGGAAATGTTTTAGATGATATTGTTTTCATCTTTAAACCATTCCTTACTATTTAGGTTAATCACACAAGTCCATTCATGCATTTATCAAATCATCACATACACACATGCATTCATTTGGTTTTTTATTTAATCAAAGTTTTTGTTAGCCCTAATTTTAGTGATTAGAGTTTGATGATCATTATTTCATATTTTTGGGATGTTACAGAAGGTGATCGCTCCTTTTCAGGACCGTCAAGTAAAGGATGCCCTCTTCCAGATGTATCCACTCAAGGCTTCGGGGCCGGACGGGTTCCCCGCCCAGTTCTTTTAGAAGCACTGGGATCTCTGCAGTGCTGACGTGACCCGGGTGGTGCTATGAATTCTGCGTGGGGAGGACAACCCGGAAGGTATAAACAAGACCTTTATCGTACTAATTCCGAAAGTGGCTTCACCGGAGGAGTTAGGACAGTTCCGTCCCATTAGCCTATGCAATGTCATTTATAAAATTGCATCAAAAGTTCTAGCAAACAGGCTTAAGATCTTTCTTCCATTAATCATCTCTGAGGAACAGTCAGCCTTTGTTCCAGGGAGGCTGGTTAGCGATAACATTATAGCAGCATACGAATGCCTACACTTCATGAAGAGAAATAGTGCAAAGAAGCATCAGCATTGTGCTCTAAAGCTATACATGCGGAAAGTTTATGATAGAGTGGAATGGTTATACTTAAGGGCAATCATGCTTCAGATGGGCTTTCACCAAAGGTGGGTAAACCTGATTATGAGTTTGCGGTCTTCGGTATCCTTCTCGGTGATGTTTAATGGATTGCCATTGGAGGAGTTTCGTCCATCTCGTGGTCTCTGACAAGGTGACCCGATATCACCATATTTATTTTTGCTTGCAGCAGAGGGCCTTTTGGGCCTCCTAAAACAAAGTCGTCAATCATCACACCTACAAGGGATTAAGGTGGATCCAACTGCGCTTGCAGTAAACCACCTCCTGTTCGCTGATGATAGCCTGCTGTTTGTCAAAGCTAGTGAGGAGGGAGCAAGGAAAGTTATGGATCTTCTGTAGATTTATTGCAATGCTTCTAGACATCGTGTGAATCTGGAAAAGTCCTCAGTGTTTTTAGCAAGGGATGTTCGGAGAGTAAGAGACAGGTAATCAAATCCATTCTTAATGTTCCCAATGAAACCTTGAACGAGAAGTATCTGGGAATGCCCTCCGATGTGGGGAAATCAAAGAATGGGGCCTTTAAATACCTAAAGGATCGAATATGGAAGAAGATCCAGGGCTAGATCGAGAAATTGCCAGCGTCCGGAGGAAAGGAGGTATTTATCAAGGTGGTGGCCTTGGCTATACCTGTCTTCTCGATGTCTTGTTTCAAATTACCGAGGGGGCTATGCTAGGCGACCAATTCAATGGTGCGCAACTTCTGGTGGGACTGTAAACACGGCAAGCGCAAGACTGCTGGGTGTCATGGGAGACTATGTGCTCACCTAAGTTTGCTGGCGGTATGGGATTCAGAGATGTGGAGTTATTCAACATGGAAATGCTTGCACGTCAGGCATGGCGGATTCTCCAAAACCCTGACGCTCTGAGCTCTAGAATTCTAAGAGAAATTTACTTCCCTCGGTCAAGCTTCCTAGAGGCACCACTTGGTGCGTCTCCTTCACAGGTTTGGCGAGCTATCGTTGAGGGCTGGGATGCAATGAAGCAGGGCTTGATTAGGAGGATCGGAACGGGAGAGGGCACCCACCCGTGGAATGATAACTAGCTTCCACGTGATCACATGCTTCGGCCGCTGGCCTGCTTGTCACAAAACCAGCCAGGGGCCGAGATTCCGTCTGTTGTGGCTGCATTTATTGATCCCATGACTGCGACCTAGAACGTTCAGGCTTTGCAACAATGGTTTCTTCCCATGGACGTCGAGGTTGTATGCTTGATTCCGCTGAGCACAAGGAGGTTAACAGACAGCTGGGCATGGCACTACGAAAAATCTGGCATTCTTTCGGTAAGGTCAGTGTATCGAATGTTGGTAGAGAAAAAGTGACGATGGGAGGCATGGCTTGACGGCCGCTCGTTGGGTTCGAATTTCAGAAAGGGAAAAGGCGTCTTGGAAAGGCCTCTGGTCTGTGCAAGTCCCATCCAAACTTCGGGTCTTCCTATGGCATCTGGCCGAGCAGACTCCCGACGGCGGACATCCGCTGCCACAAGAAAATGGCCGAGTCGAGAACATGCACTATCTGTGGAGTAGTGGACTCTTGGAGGCATTCCCTCGTCGATTGCTCGGTGGTCAGATGCGTTTGGGCGCTGGCGGAGGAAGAGGTCACTAAGCACCTGTGCTCGAACAAGGATCCATCTGCTAAGCGGTGGTCGTTCACAATGATGGAATCGACGTCCCGCGATGGGTTTTCTCATGTGGCAGTGACTCTTTGGGCTATATGGTACACAAGACGGAAGATTATTCGTGAAGAAGTGTTCCAGAGTCCATTGTCGACTCACCTCTTCATCGAAAACTACCTCCGGGACCTCTCTATTGTCCCTTCTGAGAGGAAACATGAGGGTGTAGGGGCAAAACCTACACATCCAAGGTGGCTTCCGCCCCAGGCTGGGTGTGTTAAGCACAATGTTGATGCAGCAATGGGGAAGACATCGACGGGCAGTGCTGTAGGCGTTGTATGCAGGAGCGCGACCAGGGATTTTATGGGCGCCTCTACCATGACCATCCCGGGCATCACCGACCCAGCTGTAATGGAAGCACTGGCATGCCGTGAAGCAATGGCGCTGGCCAAGGATCTGAACCTACAAAGCATAACAGTGGCAACTGATTGTCTCTCGTGATTACATCCATGGAGAACCCTTATGCGGGAAGTTTCATCAAAGTACTCGATGAGGTGAAGGAGGACGCGGGACTTCTATCATAAGTATCTTTCAGACATGAAAATCAGGCATCGAACTCTGAAGCCCATAGATTGGCACGCTTTTCTGTTTCTAGCATAGTTGGACATCAGGTTTGGATCATTCAGCCCCCTGATGGTCTTTGTATCAAGTACAATGTTATTGAGTAATAAAGTGCCATGATCCTAAAAAACACCACGTGAATGGTCATCAGGCTCTCTGCCTCACGCGACTAGAGACCGGACTACAGAGCATAGAGCACAATGGACCAGGGTTAGAAATTGAGGGAAAAGGCGGAGGCGAAGCAGGTCAGCAGCCAGCAGGGTCAGGGTGGGACACCGGTACAACACCCTCGCCAGCTTGCCGCCTCGCTGGTCGCCTATACCGCCAGCCAGGGTTACCGGACTCGACCGCCTGCACGGCTCCAGCAACCTGTTCTCTCGAATCTCCCCCAATTCAAGTCATTTTCTCTCTTTCCCCAAATTCTTAGTGTTATTTCAATTTGATAACATGGATTCAGAGTGAATTGTTCTTGATTTTTTTTTCAATTTTACAAATTGGAGCAGCCATGGGAAAGGCCACTAATAGTTATAGAAAAATTGATTTTGTCTTAAAAATAAAAATAGATGAAATGAGTGAAGTTGAAGAAGATCCAATGGCACCAGCAAATGATCATTTTCCTTGCTTGAATTGGAACAACAACAACAGAATCATGGCAACGAACACTCAAATGAACCTATTATTTTTCAAGGTATCGAGTTCTTACAACGAGACCCTGGATTGCGCTCTCAAATTTGGCAATATCCACTGGAGCAAAGACATATTGTGAGGAGAGCATATTTCTCGTTAGGACCTATGCAACCCCATCTTCAAAACTATAAGCTTTCAGGTGAACAAGGGCATCGGTGTCGCTTCCAGTATAGTTGGTTTGGTCTCTTTCCATCATGGTTGGAGTACTCAGAGGACAAAAATCGTGCATATTACCTCTTTTGCTTACTGTGCAGCAACAAGGAGAATACACGGGGTGGTTCTCATGTCTTCACAATGGATGGATTTCATGTGGATGGATTTCATGGTTGGAAGAGGGTTAATTCAGGGATAAATTGTGCTTTCTTGACTCACATAGGTTCTGGACCATGCTTGCCACACAACAATGCAGTCAGCAATTGTCGTGACTTAATGCATCAACCATGCCACATAGAGAATGTTATAGCAGTGACGGACAAGGGCAAGGTGGAAATAAACCGCTTCCGGCTACGAGTCTGAATTGCCACTGTCAAATGGCTTGCATTTCAAGATTGTGCTTTTAGAGGGCATGATGAGAGACCTCAGTCGAAGAACAAAGGAAACTTTCTTGAAATGAGAGACCTTCCTGCTAAATTCAACCCCAAGATTACCAAAGTTGGGGGGGGGGAGAATGCTCCATACAATGCAAAATACATTGTATGGAACATGTGATGTATCAAAGAGAGAGCAAATGGCATTGGATCTCAGATTTGTTGATAAAGGTGGTGTTTTGCAAGAGATATTCTTTGACTTGATACAGGTGGCAAACACAAGAACAGGAATTGAGCATTGTTTTGTCAAACAGTGGTTTTGATATACAAAACCTTCAAGGACAAGGCTACGACGGGGCTAGCAATATGAGAGGTGAGTTGAACTCGGATTGCAAGCTCTTTTCCTCCAGGAATGTCCATATGCTTATTACGTCCATTGTTATTCCCATCGATTGCAACTTGCTCTAGTTGATGCATCCAAATAAGTGGTTTCTGTTTCGTAGTTCTTTCAAAAGTTAATCTTTGTCATAAATAATGTCGACTCATCTTCAAAGCGTCATGATGAGCTTCATCATGCCCAAGTAGTTGAACTGCAAAATGGAATATCTAATGCTAGCATTGAGACGGGTCAAGGGGCAAATCAGATCCGTGCACTTAAGAGAACGGGAGACACAAGGTGGGGTTCTCACTTTGCTGCAGTTTACAGCCTTATGAAGATGGTTGATGGCGCTGCGTCAACATGGAGCGCTTCATCGGGAAACCCCAAGAGCAAGGTGTGATGCAGCACAACAACAAGTCTTCCCTCAGTAAGAAATCGAGGTTATCGAACCAGTAGGAGGAAGGAAACATCTCAAAGGTGTTGCAAGCAACGTGGAAACCTGCTCAACACAAACTCAAGACTTTGCCCCAACTAACAGTGAGGTTTTCAATCTCACCGGTTGCTGTAACAAAGTATTAACTGTATGGTGTGGAAGGTGATGATGGTTTGCAGCAAGTAACAGTAACAGAGGAAGATGTATCAATGGTAAAGATTGGAACGGGGTCCATAGTTGACTAGAGGTGTTCTCCTTAGATAAACAAAAATGGCATGCAGGGTAAACAAATTACAGCAGGGCAATTGACAGGACTGAGCAAGGCATAACAATGCAATACTAGACATAAAGATCCTATGCGATTCGATTGGGAAATACAACAAGATACATAGACCGCCATCCAACTGCATCTATGACTAGAAGTCCACCTTTGGGTTATCATCCGAACCCCCTCCAGTATTAAGTTGCAAGCAATAGACAACTGCTTTAAGCAAAGTGTCTAAGGTAAACAATCCACTAGTTCCATGAACAAGCGACCGTTGTTTTCTCCCTAGTAGCAACAGAACATCTACAACCTTAGAGATTTATGTCACTTCCCTTAGATTAAATAGAGGCATGAACCCACTATCGAGCATAAATACCCCCTCTTGGAGTCACTAGCAACTACTTGGCCAAGATAGCTACTAACAACGGAGAGCATGCAAGATCACAAACAACACAGACATGGTAGAATCAATAAGATAGAACCATTAATCAATCTGACATAGTAATCTCAATATCCATCGGATCCCTGCAAACACAACATGCATGATTACAAATAGATGAGATCTTGATCATGAACGGAGCTCACAAGATCTAGACATGAAAGCACAAAGGAGGAGATACAACCATCTAGCTACTACATGGACCCGTAGTCCAAGGTGGACCTACTCACGCTTCATACCGAAGGCTGGCATGATGAAGAAGAAGGCCTCGAGGATGATCTCCCCTCCGGCAGGGTGCCGGGAAGAGCTTCAGATCCCCCCGATTTAGGGACGATGGTGGCGGCAACTACAGACGGTTTCGTGTAATATTCATTGGGTACTTAGGGTTTAGGCATTAGGGGCTTCTTATAGGAGAAGAGGCGAGGCTGGGAGGCGTCCAGGGGGCCCACACCCTGCCTCAGGCGTGTCCTAGGGTGGGCCCGCACCTGGGGGGTGTAGAAGCCCTGTGGCGCCCTTCGTCTCTCCTCTGGACTCCGTGTTCTCCTCGGTGAAATATTGACTTTGGCTTTTGTCCCGTCCAATTCCGAGAATATTTCCTTACTAGCTTTTCTAGAACCAAAAACATTAAAAAACAGGCAACTGGCACTGTGGCAACTTGTTAATAGGTTAGTGCCAGAAAACATATAAAAAGCACCTCGAAGTGTGGAAAAAGCAAAGCAAAGTAGATACTAAACAAGCATGGAACATCAAAAATTATAGATACGTTTCTGACGTATCAATCAGCCCCAAGCTTAACTCCTGCTCGTCCTCGAGTAGGAAAGTGATAAAAATAATAATTTTTGAGGTGACATGCACCATCAAAACCAAGATCAAACCATTTGCAAGCATTGAAAGTTGGGATCAAAGAACTCTAAACATGTGCATGAAAGATGGAGTTCTAACAGTAAGACAAAGTAACTATGCAAGCAACATGAAAGGCTACAAACAAAGATCATGAATAACATGCATTGAAAAACCTTTTTTTGTTTCACATACAGAAAACATGGCATAATGGCATTCAGCTTGTCCCTCATAGAGTAGCAAATAGATACATAGGACACCTTCAAAGTTCATAAGAGTGACTAGATACAAATATCACAAGAACAAGCAATACAACAATATGCATCAATCAATAAGTTTTGGGACAATGCACATAGAACAAAGAATGGAAACTATGCTCTCTTAACTGGTGCCTAAAGGTAGAAGGTGCAGACTCAATATAATAGTGGAAGAAAGGCCCTTCATAAAGGGAAGCAGGGATTTCAAGTTTCAAAAAGAGCTTCCAAAAATTATGGTACTTGTTAGCTTTCAGCCCTCATTGACCCTATATAAGCATCTTGAAGTGATTAAGGTTAAAGTGAACAAACTATGGAGTATATGCTTGACAAAGTATAAGTTGGCAATCTCATGTCCCTTGAATATGAGGGTCGCTCCTCATGCTACTCAAGTTTAGTTACTTGGAAGTTCTTGTCATAGTAAGTACATGTGTATCATAGAGAACCGCCAACAGGGTACCCATTGCACATGGTACAGCAGCTTTCCCATAACCAAAATGACAAGGCAAGCAGACAATGAGCATCTCAGCATTCTTCTTATTTACCATGGGATATGGTGCTTTTTTCTCTCCTTCCTCTTTTCTCAATATGTCTCTTTTTCTCAATCTCTTTTTTATAAGAAGAATGCTTCATAGATGTCACTATGGTGATGCTGCAAGTTTCCACCATGATTAGGCATGGCTTAGGCTAGCGGCCCAGGCGTTTCTCTAACACGAAATACATAACTCCATGGACTTACAAGATCCCCTTTCATTTCACACCGACTACATCTATAGACAAAAGAGCATGATATCAACTGGGTAGATATTTACAGGTGTTGAAATCATTCCCCGTGATAGCACGGTTCTGCTAATTCCAACATATAAGTGAAAGCATATACAACATAGATGACCCAATGGTTCAAGTTTATTAGGGCAAGAAAAATAAAGTGTGCCATCAAGTTCGTGAGAGCTTTAATCGCTAAGTTTTCACATAACAAAATACTTTTTAATTGCAAGATAGCTGAAAACAAGAATATACTTGGAATGGTGTAACACATCATGCATAGGAATTTATATTGGACACTTTGGAATAACTTGGTTTTTTGGGAGTTGGAAGCATGAGTAGAGCTTACTCATACAAGTGGAGGCTAGCAAAAGACTGGGAGCGACCAACTAAGAGAGCAATAATGGCCATAATCATGCAGAGCGACAAAACATTACTAATCCAAGCATAAAGTGGTACTACAATTCAAGGACTAAATGATCATAGAGGCTATGGTGACCTGTTCATAGTCATAACATGGTGTGAGAATGTGCCAAGTCAACCCAAACAAAGCATCAAAGGATAATACCACAATACTATGCTTTTGTATGCTAAAACAACGCATGATTCTTTCAAGGCACACTAACAAATCCCAATTGTTTGGAACAAGTCATGCTACATCAATAATCACTAAGCATATGGTCAAAACAACACCTAGCATGATAAAGTCTAAGTCACAGTCAAAGCAAGCTCCTCTTGCACTTTTCAAGCAAGAACTTTCTACTCCTTTCCAACACCAATCGACTTATTTGAAACCACACAGCGAGAAGGGGTTCCAAACTACTTTATTCAACCAAACTAAACAAACTAAGCAAAGCAAACGAAAACTAAGACGCTCCAAGAACAACACAACATTACATGAAACAATAAAAATGAAGTGTCTAGAAAGACCTGAGATTTTTATTGATGAAGAAAGGGATGCCTTGGGCATCCCCAAGCTTTGACGCTTGTACTTCTTGGATATTTATTGGGGTGACACCGGAGTGGCATCCCCAAGCTTGAGCTTTTGTCCATCTTTCATCTCATTACATCATTCTCTCTCTACACCTGAAAATTTTCCTTCAAACAAAACTTCACACAATCTTCATTAGCAACATTAGTGTATTTAAAAGATAATAGACCCTTGGGTTTAGCTTCAGAACAGCAAAACTTTCACTAAATACACAAGCTACTGAAGTAATTCCCTCAAAAAGCTCAATTTCCTAAAAATAACCCCAAAAGGAATCAATAAGAAGCAAATGCAAATAATGGCAGAAATCTGTCAAAACAGACCAACAGGTAGAAACCGATTTTTTCGAAGACCTTATGTTGCTCAAATAAAAAAGTGTAAAACTAACGAAAGTTAGCTAACATACTGAGGGATTTATTTGTAAATGTTTATCTCAATCCGACTTACAGAGACTCCTCACAAATTTTTATGGTGAAGCACAGAAATTTGTTTCAGGACAGCAACTCCCCAAATCTTACTTCCCTCTCATCAGAGGTCATTCTTGGCACAAAAGCAAACAAAAAGGATAAGGATAGGTCATTACTGAAGTAATAACTTACAAGACTCAAGAAAACTCTTTGGTTATCTCCCAACAAGTACTTTTCTTTAACGCCTTTAAGTTAGGCACAAGAAGCAAGAAATCAAGTATTTTCAAATGAAGAAGCATTAACATCAAACCTTGCTTTCACAGGAGGAGCAAAAAGCAACTTCTCTCTCCTCATAGGTAAGTGTTCAATACCTTTCTTGAATGGAAATTGATATTTAATGGTGCCTTCTTTCATATCAATGATGGCACCAACAGTTCTAATAAAGGTCTTCCCAAAGTAATAGGACAAGAAGCATTGTATTCAACATCCAAAACATAGAAATCCACAGGGACATAAGCATTTTTTAACCATAATGAGAACATCATTAACACTCCCCATGAGTTTCTTCTTAGCATTATCATTAAATGGGACATCCAAATAAGAATCTTCCAAATGTGGCAAATAAAGCATTTCATAAATCTTCCTAGGCATAATAGAGACACTAGAACCAAGATCACATGAAGCTTTCAGATCAAAGTCATTCACTTGCATATAATAATGTGTTCCCAACTATCTTCTACTTTCCTAGGAATATAAGCTTTGTGTTTTAACTTCTCTTCCTTAATTTTAACAAGAGCATATGCAATGTGCTTGGTGAAAGCAACATGCATATCTCTAGCATCAGGACTACTAGCAAGCTTTTGCAGGAACATAATCACTTCAGAAATATTGCAACCATCAAGATCAAAATCAAACTTAGCATCACTACTAGTAGAATCATTAGGCTTAGGCATTGTAGGAGGAGGAATAGGGACTTGTTATGGTTTAGTGGCATCCATATTGGTGGTGATGGTGCACACACTATTGTTTCTATCAATTTCAGCTTCCCTTTCCCAATTAGCATGAAGTTAGGCTAACAGTCTAACATTTTCATCAATAGTAAATTGTATGGCATGAGTAGCAACAAAGGTACTTTCCATGGTTTCAGGTTTAGCAGCCATTTTATAAATCAAAGAGGACTGTGCTTTAGACAAAGAGGAAATATTTTTCTCTACATTTAAAAGCTTTTCCTCCACAGTCTTGTTGGAAGTGGTTTGTTTAATAATAAAGTCTTTGAGCATGACTTCAAGTTTAGATGGGGAACTTCTAGCATTGTTGTAGGAGTTTCCATAGGTATTGCCATTATTAGGAGGATAAGGCCTATAATTGTTGTTACTACCAAAATTATTCCTATAGGCATTATTGTTGAAATTGTTGTTTTTAACAAAGTTCACATCAACTTGCTCTTCTTGAGCAACCAAAGAGGTTAAGGGAACATTATTAGGATCCAAAGGAGCTTTCCCATTAAGAAGCATAGCCATGATAACATCTATCTTATCACTCAAAGAGAGGGTTTCTTCAACAGAATTTACCTTCTTACCATGTGGAGCTATCTCAGTGTACCATTCAGAATAATTAACCATCATATTATCAAGGAGTTTTGTTGCAGCACCCAAGGTGATGGTCATAAAGGTACCTCCAGCAGCTGAATCCAATAGGTTTCTTGAAGAGAATTTCAAACCTGCATAAAAAGTCTGGATAATCATCCAAGCAGTAAGTCCATGAGTGGGACAATTCTTAACCAAAGATTTCATTCTTTCCCAAGATTGAGCAACATGTTCATTATCAAGTTGTTTAAATTTCATAATATCAATTCTCATAGAAATAATCTTAGCAGGAGGGTAGTACTTTCCAATAAAATCATCTTTGCACTTAATCCAAGAATCAATACTATTTCTAGGAAAAGATAGCAACCATTATTTAGCTTTTCCTCTCAAGGAGAAATGAAACAACTTGAGCTTAATAATATCTCCATTTACATCCTTATACTTTTTCATCTCACAAAGTTCAACAAAGTTATTGAGATGGGCCGCAACATCATCAGAAGTAGCACCAGAAAATTGCTCTCACATCACAAGATTAAACAAAGCAGGCTTAATTTCATAAAAGGTAGCATCAGGAGCAGGTGGAGCAATAGGAGTGCTTAGGTGATGGTGCTCGACGTGGCACTTCGTTGGTAACACCAAGCGCAGGGTGCGAAGAGCAAGAAACAAGTTTTTCCTCAGTTGAGACCGAGGTTATCGAACCAGAAGGAGGAAGGAAACGTCACACAGGTGTTGCAAGCAACACGGAGACCTGCACAACACAAACTTAAGACTTTGCCCCAACGAATCAGTGAGGTTGTCAAGCTCACCAGTTTGTTGTAACAAAGGATTAAACATATGGTGTGGAAGGTAATGGTTTGCAGCAAGTAAACAAGTAACAGTGGAAGATGTATCAATGGTAAAGATTGTACCGGGGTCCATAGTTTACTAGAGGTGCTCTCCTTAGATAAACAACATGGCATGAAGGGTAAACAAATTATAGCACGGCAATTGACAGGAACTGAGCAAGGCATAACAATGCAATTACTAGTTAGAAAGATCCTATGAGATTCGATTGGGAAATACAACAAGATACATAGACCGCCATCCAACTGCATCCATGACTAGAAGTCCACCTTCAGGTTATCATCCGAACCCCCTCCAGTATTAAGTTGCAAGCAATAAACAACTTCTTTAAGCAAAGTGTGTAAGGTAAACAGTCCACATGTTCCATGAACAAGAGACCGTTGTTTTCTCCCTAGTAGCAACAACACATCTACAACCGAAGAGATTATTGTCACTTCCCTTGGAAACTAGAGGCATGAACCCACTATCGAGCATAAATACCCCCTCTTGGAGTCACTAGCAACTACTTGGCCAAGATAGCTACTAACAATGGAGAGCATGCAAGATCACAAATAACACAGACATGATAGAATCATAAAGACAATACCATTAATCAAACCAACATAATAATCTCAATATCCATCGGATCCCCGCAAACACAACATGCATAATTACAAATATATTATATCTTGATCATGAACGGAGCTCACAAGATCTATACATGAAAGCACAAAGGAGGAGATACAACCATCTAGCTACTACATGGACCCATAGTCCAAGGTGGAACTACCCACGCATCATGCCGGAGAGAAGTCCTCCGAGATGATCTCCCCTCCGGCAAGGTGCCGGGAAGAACTTCAGATCCCCCCGATCTAGGCACGATGGTGGCGGCGGCTACAGACTGTTTCATGGATATTTGATCGGGTACCCAGGGTTTCTTCATCGAGGGCTTCTTATAGGCGAATGGGGAGACCGAAGCGGCCGCCAGGGCGACCAAACCCTAGCCAGGCGCGGGGTGGGGCCCACCCGCGCCTAGGGTGGGTCTGGCCCTCTTGGCTGGCCCCTCCGGCTCTCCTCTGGACTTCTTGTTCCCCACAAAAAGTAATTGACTTTGACGTTTGTCCCGTCCAATTCCGAGAATATTTATTTACTAACTTTTCTGAAACCAAAAACAGCAGAAAATAGGCATCTAGCACTGTTGCAACTTGTTAGTAGGTTAGTACCAGAAAACATGTAAAAGGCACCTCAAAGTGTGGACAAGTAAAGCAAAGTAGATACTAAACAAGCATGGAGCATCAAAAAATTATAGATACGTTTCCAACGTATCAACATCCCCTAGCTTAACTCCTGCTCGTCCTCGAGTACGTAAGTGATAAATAGAATAATTTTTTAGGTGACATGCACCCTCACAATGAAGATCCAACCATTTGCAAGAATTGAAAGCTGGGATCAAAGAACTCTAAACATGTGCATGAAAGATGGAGTTCTAACAATAGGACATAGTAACTATGCATGCAACATGACAAGCTAATAACATGCATTGAAAAACATTTGTTTGTTTCACATGCAGAAAACATAGCATAGTGGCAATCAGCTTGTCCCTCATAGAGTAGAAAATAGATGCATAGGACACCTGCAAAGTTCACAAGGGTGACTAGAAACAAGTATCACAAGACCAAGTAATATCACAATATGCATCAATTAATAAGCTTTGGAACACTACACACAGAATGACAACTATGCTCTCTTAATGGTGCCTAAAGGTAGAAGGTGGAGACTCAATAATGGTTGAAGAAAGGCCTTTTTGTAAAGGAAACAGGGATTACAAGTTTCAAAAAGAGGTTCCAAAAATTATGGTACTTGTTAGCTTTCAGCCCTCATTGCCCCTATCATAAGCATCTTGAAGTGGTTAAGGTTAAAGTGGCAAAGGTGCAGTATATGCTTGATGAAATATAAGTTGGCAATCTCAAGTCCCTTGAATATGAGGGCCACACCTCATGCATACTCAACTTTGGGCACAGGTAAGTTCTTGTCATTGTAAGTATTTGCATATCATTGAGAACCGCCAACGGTGTTGTAAGATCCCTCCTTTGTAAAGGAAAGGATCCCTGTGATTGCAATGCTAGTCCCTGGATCAATAGCTAGCATCCACAGTTAAGATGTAATATCAAGAAACAAAGGTCATAATACAACTTTATAACCAGGAATAAGATAATTTATTACATCTTACATAGCTCATTTGGCTATCTCATTACAAAGCAGCAGCATATAACAATAGCATGGGGTCCTTCATCTTCAAAGTGCCACAGGCAAACATGTTGGTTGTATACTTGTAATTCTAATCAACATAATAAGTTACAGCCACAAGGGTCAATAAATTTGAATTGTATTGGCAAGTGATACTATGGTAATATAGTGGAGTCTATCATCTATATGCATTTGGCTAAGTGGAGCTTAGGCTTGCTTTGCTCAAAATAGATTTTTTCCTTATCATTTGAAAACACTAAGTTTTTGCTTGACAAAATCACCCAAGGCATCTCCCAATATAAATTGGTGATCCTTTAACCCTTGTTCAACCACAAGTTTTTAACTTAGAAATTTGGATGAGGAGATTCTTGATAGCTTCCATGTCTTGATGCTCAAATTGTCCTTTACCAGGGACATGGCTAAGTACTTAGATTTTTCCATCTGCAGAGGTTGTGCACTTTCCCCACAAGACTTGATTTTCACCAAGACAGGACCTTTCAGAAGCCTTCCCTTAGACCAAATGGATGCGCACCAACCTATCATCCCACTACCACCAACTGTCCAAATGGCTAAGTTATTGCAACCTATATGATCCAGGCAGAGCCCATATTGCCAAGTGGCTGCACTAGAAGCTTCTTAACATTTGGCCTCTCAAATCCCTTTGTTCCTGGGTGGCTTTCCACAAGTGAGATACACAAGGTAAACTATAGAAATGGGCCTTGTGTAACCACTCAACATAAACCATTCCTTCCATTCCACCCAGGTGTTTCATTCACTTAGTTGTTCTATTAAGCAAAACACAAGTCCAAAGACTTAGAAATATTTTAACATAGCATGAATATTTTACCACCCTTGGTTGCTACTAGCTAGGCTAAGCATGGCATAGATAAACATCTTAACTTAGAAATTTCTAGCAATTCTACAACTACTAGGATTTCCCAAGCATAGCATATAAGGACCAAAATTTATCCATGCAAGTCTAGCAAAAATATTTCTAATGCATATTTGAAAAACATAGGAATAAATTCATGAAGTACCAATTGCCTTTTTGGTAGAGAATATAAGTTAACTCCTTGATTTTGCAATATTCACACTCTTCAAATCACTACAATTCAATCAAGCAAGCAATATTTCAATCTACCATTCAAGCAACATCACACAAAATGATAGAAACAAAATAATGCATGCAAGCATGCCAAACTTTGTTTTATTTACAAAAGTTGTTTATAATAGGTTATAAACATTCTAAAACACCTATTGGTCATTTTATATAAATGGAAAAATCATTTGTAAAAGATTTTACTTATAAATCTTTTTTAAACCAAATCAATATTTTATGTGATTGAAAATGCTTTTAGCAAAGTAACAATCTTTATAGGGTTTACTAAATACATTTTTAAATCATAAAACTTGGTTCTTGGGGTCAGAGAGTTTATTCCAAAACATTTCGCAAAGGTTTCCTTCAAAAAGCATTTTTAACAAATAAACAATATTTTTATTTGACTAGAAATGGTTTAAATCAAAGGTTTATTCTTTTTCTTCACCAAATATATTTTTTGAAACCAAAAATTGATTTCTATGGTCAGTAGGTTCAAAACAAACTATTTGCCAAAGATTTTATCTCAAAAATCATTTTAGAACAAATTTTATATTCTAAATATGCCTACATAAGTTTCTACAAAAACAATCAATTTAACAGAAACATTTTACTAAACAAAGCGCATGGTCAGAAAGTACTTGTTTTTCTGAATCCATTGATATAAAATTTGCAAAATTTGGACGTGTGGTTTGAAAGTTATGAATTTTTAAAAATTGATCATCTAATAGGAAAGTTTCTGTCTAATTAATCAAACGCTGGCCACGTGGCGTGATTTCACTGGCTGGTACCGATTTGGTTGGATCGACCTTCCTGGGCCGTCAGATCTAATTGACCACGCATGGTACAGATCAAAGGATACCCCTTCAATTAAGATTCTATCGCAACCATCTGATTAAGATCCTACGGTCCTTATTGCTTTGACCATTAAGCAGCGGCGCTGGCGGCGGCTTGTGGCGGCGCTGGCTCTGGCTACGGTGTTGCTGGCGATGCAGGAAGCAAGAGAGGGTGGGGAGAAGCTCACCAGGTTCGCTGTGGCACAGGGATGCTCAACTTGCTCGTGTTGGTCGAAGGGGCGCACGGGGTTGAGGATAATTGCTCGTCGGAGTTGTGTCTGACGACGGCTTCTCCGTTCGTCGTCGCTGGCGAGAGCTGCAGGTCACGAGAAGACGCGCGAAGAGTGTCATTAGATGCGGAAGAGTTTGGCGACCATGCGTGCGTCATCAGGAGAGGGAGGGGAGGACGGAACTTACGGGGAGAGGTCGACGGAGTTGGAGACAGACGGCGGCGTGTTCAGTCGGGGTTGTTGCCGATGATGGGGGGCACGCACGAGCGAGCTGAGGCCACTGGGAGGTTCAGGGAGTGATAGGGGTCATGCTTGTGTGGTCGAGAGAGCGAGGGGCGACGTGGAGCTACCGGAATTGACGTTGGATTCCGACGGAGGCTGTGGCGGTACAAACGGAAATGAGGACGGCCTGGGGGCAGGGAGTAGGTGGTTTCTGGGGGGAAACGGAGAGGAGGTAGAGGCGGTTAAGTACGCGTGATCACGGGGCCGTTACATGGCGCGGTTAACTCGAATGTATGACGGCATTCAATCGGCGGTAATGGCCAGAGGAGGGGGCGCGGTCAGCGGCGGGTGAGGACGAAGCTGACGGGGCAGTGGGGTCGCTTGGCAGCGAGAGAGAGGAGGAGGAGGTGGGGTCCAACCGTCATAGACTCAGCGGGTTCGTTTGCGAGTGAAAAACGTTTCACTGCAAGGTAGAAGGAGTGGGCTGCTGATGGGCTTAGTGGGCTAGGTTAGTTGGGTTGCTCCTATTCCATTTTTTTATCTGATTGTTTTTCCTTTTTTCCATTTCTATTAATCTGTTTTGGTTTTGTTTAATTAATTCAAACATCAATTTGATTTCAAACCTCAACCAAAATTTCTGTAGATTCATATACTTATTAATAGCACATTCCAAAGTCAAATTTAGAATAATATATTTATCCTTTTTAGTGTCTTTTAATTATTTAAAATAGGCTCTAGTATTAATTAAATAAGATTTAATAATATTTTTCAATCTCCATTTGAATTCAAATCACCACCAAACTTTTGGGTGAATTTTTTTATTCTGTTTATCAACATATTTTAAAGTCCAAAATAAAATTATTCTTTTATTCTTTTAGGATCTATTAATAATTAAATAAATAGACCATAGTCTTTAATTCAAATAGGTTTTAATTTATTTTAAAACTCTTTTTGAATTCTAAATAACATCAAAATCTTTTCAGTAGGTTTCATTTGAAAAACTAAAACACTTGGAAATCTTAATTAAAATAAATTAACAAGTTTTAGTGTTTATTTAAAATGGAAAAACCTATACTTTAATAAAAATGGATATTAATAAATCCTCATTATTTTATTTAAATAAACCTTTACTCTTTTTATCAAATAGAAATATTTTATTTCAAAAGCTTGGCCAAGATTTAATTTGGCTCTATAAAATAATCCTTATTTATATTTCTACCTTTGCTTTATAAAAACCATATCTTTTTATTTAAAGATACAAAAATAGTGATTCCAACTATTATAACTTTATTTATTATTTGTTTACCTTTTTAATTCCTTTAGGATCATTTGCTCACCATTTGGTATTGATTTCTAGGTGGTTGCTTTATTAGCTTTGGAAATTACTTTTCCTTACCTTATTCAATTCATAGGATTTTATTCATGGCTCCAAAGTAAGTGAAACCAATTATATGGTTTTATAATATTTCTAATAATCAGTCTTGATCAATTTGAAATGTTTGTTTGACCAATTTTTATATGGATCAAATCCATAGTCTTAGAGGTAACTTGAAAATGATTTCCTTCCATTAGGGTTTTAGGGTTTTGGTTTATTTCTCAAGTGTTAAAATTTCTAGATGCATTTATGAAGAATGCATTTCACTTGATTTGAATTTTTAGTTGTATTCAACATTTACCAAAGTTTGTTCAAGATGGGATTTTATGTTTCCATTTAGAAACAAAAAGTTTCTTTTCACCCTAAATTTCAACAATAATTTATTTTGTTTATTTATTTTTCACATTAGAAGATTTGGAAAATCTTGGGATGTGACAGGCTACCACCCTTAAAATAAATCTCGTCCCGAGATTTGGGAAGTCTAGGGGTTACAAGTTGGCTCAAAGCAACTAGGGTACTACCACCCTTAAAAAAAATTCCAACTAGATTACTTCTTGGCTTGCTTGGAATCTTGTTGAAAGTTCTCTAGGCAAACATCTGCATTGTGTCCTTTGTTTCCATACTTGAAACATATGACAAGGCTGAGATCCTTCATAGGCTTGTTTATCTTGTGCTTCATCTTTTCTGGACAATTGCTTGCATAATGTCCTTGGTTACTACAATTGTAACATGTGATAAGATTGAGTTCTTCACGTATCTTCTATGGACAAGTTGACACATAATGTCCTAACTCTTTGCAGTTGTTACACCATACTTGGCTAATCTCCTTATACCTTTTCTTCTTCTCTGGACATTCATTGGGATAGTGTCCCATCTCTTTGCAATGGCAACATTGCACTTGACTTTTGTCCTTCTTCTTCTTGGTTTTTTCCAAAGCTAGGAGTGCTTCTAGTTCATGCTCTTCATATCTTATCTCAAAGGTAGGAAAGTTTCCTGATCTCCTTGACCTTTTCCTTGGATAATACATATGTCTCCTCTTTGGTCCTTTAAATTGAGTCATATTGCATGGAGGTGCAAGCTGAGATTTTCCTTTGTCTTCACCCTTCTTGGTAGACTTTGTTCTCTCATGGTAGTCTGCAATCAGTTGTTGCACTCCACCTTGTTTCCTTTGTTGAACTATGGAATAGATGGGGCATTGGATAGGGACATGATTATTTCCTTCACATAGGTAACAAGTAGCTTGAGATGTGGGGCATTGATTAGTTGGATGTTTCTCTTCACAATTGGGGCATTGACCTTCATGCTCTTTGGAAGTGTGATCCTTGTCTCCACAAACATTACAAGCTTGGGTTCCTTCTAGAATATCATCCTTGACATCCTTGGTGTCACAAACTTCTTGGAAAGAGTTATCTCCCATGTTAATCATTTGATCTGTCACCTTGTGCAACAATTGGGTTTGGGTTTCCAAAAACCTTTGCATGGTTGGATCTAACTCACTGGTGTTGGCTAAAAATTGACCTGTCACTTGGTTCAACTGGGTTTGGGTTACTATGAGTTCTCTCATGTTGTCCTCTTGGTTGTTGTTGTTGCCATCCTTGATGTTGGAGTTTCTTGGAGTAGTCATCTGTTTGGGTTGGATTGGGATTAGAATAGGCAAAAGATTTCTAAGGAATCAATTCTAATCACACACATCACAATTTCACTCAAGCAATGTGCAAGCAATCTCAAACAAACACTCCACTCAAACAACAAGTTTCAAGCATATTTTTAGGCAACCAAAAATATTTTTGTTACACCACATAAGTTGGTAGGTTTGACTTAAACTAAATATGGTGGTCCATCTATATGGTTCACTTGAGATCTTTCCATCCTTCTTGGTTGATTCTTCTTGAACAGGATCTTTGTATCCCTGGGAAAATTCTTGGTCACAAAAACTTCAAAGGTGATGATGATTCCCAAGTTGTGTTTCCTTAGTCCTCAAGTCTTGAGTAACATTTCTTGTCTCACTTGTATTACTTAGTGATATCCAAGTTGAAGTCCTTGGTGAAAATAAAGTTGAAGTCACCTGAAGATGTTGAAGTCATTAGAGTTGATGAAGTCCTTTGCTCATGGTGACGTCTTTGGCCATGGGATAGGCTTTGTCCATCAAGTTTGAAATAGAAGAAATGTAGAATCAAAAACAAAATGGTTGAGGAAAGAGTTTTAAAAGATTGTTTGTAAATAAGTTTTGGAACAAATATAACTCATATTTTTATAAGGGGTTTTGTCCAATCCTAGGTTTACAAATCCTATAGGCAACACAATGATCCGATACCATCTGTAAGATCCCTCCTTTGTAAAGGAAAGGATCCCTGTGATTGCAATGCTAGTCCCTGGATCAATAGCTAGCGTCCACAATTAAGATGTAATATCAAGAAACAAAGGTCATAATACAACTTTATAACCAGGAATAAGATAATTTATTACATCTTACATAGCTCATTTGGCTATCTCATTACAAAGCAGCAGCATATAACAATAGCATGGGGTCCTTCATCTTCAAAGTGCCACAGGCAAACATGTTGGTTGTATACTTGTAATTCTAATCAACATAATAAGTTACAGCCACAAGGGTCAATAAATTTGAATTGTATTGGCAAGTGATACTATGGTAATATAGTGGAGTCTATCATCTATATGCATTTGGCTAAGTGGAGCTTAGGCTTGCTTTGCTCAAAATAGATTTTCCTTATCATTTGAAAACACTAAGTTTTTGCTTGACAAAATCACCCAAGGCATCTCCCAATAGAAATTGGTGATCCTTCAACCCTTGTTCAACCACAAGTTTTTAACTTAGAAATTTGGATGAGGAGATTCTTGATAGCTTCCATGTCTTGATGCTCAAATTGTCCTTTACCAGGGACATGGCTAAGTACTTAGATTTTTCCATCTGCAGAGGTTGTGCACTTTCCCCACAAGACTTGATTTTCACCAAGACAGGACCTTTCAGAAGCCTTCCCTTAGACCAAATGGACGCGCTCCAACCTATCATCCCACTACCACCAACTGTCCAAATGGCTAAGTTATTGCAACCTATATGATCCAGGCAGAGCCCACATTGCCAAGTGGCTGCACTAGAAGCTTCTTAACATTTGGCCTCTCAAATCCCTTTGTTCCTAGGTGGCTTTCCACAAGTGAGATACACAAGGTAAACCATAGAAATGGGCCTTGTGTAACCACTCAACATAAACCATTCCTTCCATTCCACCCAGGTGTTTCATTCACTTAGTTGTTTTATTAAGCAAAACACAAGTCCAAAGACTTAGAAATATTTTAACATAGCATGAATATTTTACCACCCTTGGTTGCTACTAGCTAGGCTAAGCATGGCATAGATAAACATCTTAACTTATAAATTTCTAGCAATTCTACAACTACTAGGATTTCCCAAGCATAGCATATAAGGACCAAAATTTATCCATGCAAGTCTAGCAAAAATATTTCTAATGCATATTTGAAAAACATAGGAATAAATTCATGAAATACCAATTGCCTTTTTGGTAGAGAATATAAGTTCACTCCTTGATCTTGCAATATTCACACTCTTCAAATCACTACAATTCAATCAAGCAAGCAATATTTCAATCTACCATTCAAGCAACATCACATAAAATGATAGAAACAAAATAATGCATGCAAGCATGCCAAACTTTGTTTTATTTAAAAAAGTGGTTTATAATAGGTTATAAACATTCTAAAACACCTATTGGTCATTTTCTATAAATGGAAAAATCATTTGTAAAATATTTTACTTATAAATCTTGTTTAAACCAAATCAAGATTTTATTTGATTGAAAATGCTTTTAGCAAAGTAACAATCTTTATAGGGTTTACCAAATACATTTTTAAATCATAAAACTTGGTTCTTGGGGTCAGAGAGTTTATTCCAAAACATTTCCCAAAGGTTTCCTTCAAAAAGCATTTTTTAACAAATAAACAATATTTTTATTTGACTAGAAATGGTTTAAATCAAAGGTTTATTCTTTTGCTTCACGAGATATATTTTTTGAAACCAAAAATTGATTTCTATGGTCAGTAGGTTCAAAACAAACTATTTGCCAAAGATTTTATCTCAAAAATCATTTTAGAACAAATTTTATATTCTAAATATGCCTACATAAGTTTCTGCAAAAACAATCAATTTAACAGAAACATTTTACTAAGAAAAGTGCATGGTAAGAAAGTACTTGTTTTTCTGAATCCATTGATATAAAATTTGCAAAATTTGGACGTGTGGTTTGAAAGTTATGAATTTTTCAAAATTGATCATCTAATGGGAAAGTTTCTGTCTAATTAATCAAACGCTGGCCACGTGGCGTGATTTCACTGGCTGGTACCGATTCGGTTGGATCGACCTTCCTGGGATGTCAGATCTAATTGACTACGCACGTTACAGATCAAAGGATACCCCTTTGATTAAGATTCTATCGCAACCATCTGATTAAGATCCTACGGTCCTTATCACTTTGACAATTAAGCAGCGGCGCTGGCGGCGGCGTGTGGCGGCTCTGGCTACGGCGTTGCGGGTGATGCAGGAAGTGAGAGAGGGTGGGGAGAACCTCACCAGGTTCGCTGTGGCACAGGGATGCTCAACCTGCTCGCGTTGGTCGAAGGGGTGCACGGGGTTGAGGATAATTGCTCGTCGGAGTTGTGTCTGACGACGGCTTCTCCGTTCGTCGTCGCTGGCGAGAGCTGCAGGTCACGAGAAGACGCGCGAAGAGTGTCGTTAGATGCGGAAGAGTTTGGCGACCATGCGTGCGTCATCAGGAGAGGGAGGGGAGGACGGAACTTACGGGGAGAGGTCGACGGAGTTGGAGACAGACGACGGCGTGTTCAGTCGAGGTTGCTGCCGACGATGGGGGGCACGCGCGAGCGAGCTAAGGCCACTGGGAGGTTCAGGTAGTGATGGGGTTCATGCTTGTGTGGTCGAGAGAGCGAGGGGCGATGTGGAGCTGCCGGAATTGACGTCGGAGTCCGACGGAGGCTACGGCGGTACAAACGGAAATGGGGACGGCCTGGGGCAGGGAGTAGGTGGTTTCTGGGAGGAAACGGAGAGGAGGTAGCGGCAGTTAAGTACGCGTGATCACGGGGCCGTTACATGGCGCGGTTAACTCAAATTTATGTCGGCGTTCAATCGGCAGTAATGGCCAGAGGAGGGGGCGCGGTCAGCGGCGGGTGAGGACGAAGCTGACGGGGCAGTGGGGTCGCTTGGCAGCGAGAGAGAGGAGGAGGAGGTGGGGTCCAACCGTCATAGACTCAGCGGGTTCGTTTGCGAGTGAAAAATGTTTCACTGCGAGGTAGAAGGAGTGGGCTGCTGATGGGCTTAGTGGGCTAGGTTAGTTGGGCTCCTCCTATTCAATTCTTTTTATCTGATTGTTTTTCCTTTTTCCATTTCTATTAATTTGTTTTGGTTTTGTTTAATTAATTCAAACATCAATTTTATTTCAACCCTCAACCAAAATTTGTGTAGATTCATATACTGATTAATAGCACATTCCAAAGTCAAATTTAGAATAATATATTTATCCTTTTTAGTGTCTTTTAATTATTTAAAATAGGCTCTAGTATTAATTAAATAAGATTTAATAATATTTTTCAATCTCCATTTGAATTCAAATCACCACCAAACTTTTGGGTGAATTTTTTTATTCTGTTTATCAACATATTTTAAAGTCCAAAATAAAATAATTCTTTTATTCTTTTAGGATCTATTAATAATTAAATAAATAGACCATAGTCTTTAATTCAAATAGGTTTTAATTTATTTTAAAACTCTTTTTGAATTCTAAATAATATCAAAATATTTTCAGTAGGTTTCATTTGAAAAACTAAAACACTTGGAAATCTTAATTAAAATAAATTAACAAGTTTTAGTGTTTATTTAAAATGGAAAAACCTATACTTTAATAAAAATGGATATTAATAAATCCTCATTATTTTATTTAAATAAACCTTTACTCTTTTTATCAAATAGAAATATTTTATTTCAAAAGCTTGGCCAAGATTTAATTTGGCTCTATAAAATAATCCTTATTTATATTTCTACCTTTGCTTTATAAAAACCATATCTTTTTATTTAAAGATACAAAAATAGTGATTCCAACTATTATAACTTTATTTATTATTTGTTTACCTTTTTAATTCCTTTAGGATCATTTGCTCACCATTTGGTATGGATTTCTAGGTGGTTGCTTTATTAGCTTTGGAAATTACTTTTCCTTACCTTATTAAATTCATAGGATTTTATTCATGGCTCCAAAGTAAGTGAAACCAATTATATGGTTTTATAATATTTCTAATAATCAGTCTTGATCAATTTGAAATGTTTGTATGACCAATTTTTATATGGATCAAATCCATAGTCTTAGAGGTAACTTGAAAATGATTTTCTTCCATTAGGGTTTTAGGGTTTTGGTTTATTTCTCAAGTGTTAAAATTTCCAGATGCATTTATGAAGAATTCATTTCACTTGATTTGAATTTTTAGTTGGATTCAACATTTACCAAAGTTTGTTCAAGATGGGATTTTATGTTTCCATTTAGAAACAAAAAGTTTCTTTTCACCCTAAATTTCAACAATAATTTATTTTGTTTATTTATTTTTCACATTACAAGATTTGGAAAATCTTGGGATGTGATAGGTGTACCCCTTGCACATGGTACAGGAGCTTTCCCATAACCAAAATGACAATGCAAGTAGACAATGATCATCTCAATAATCTTTTTATTTACCATATGCATAGCTTTTTATTGAGGATGCTTCATAGATAGCTCATTATGGTGATGCTGCAAGTTTCCACCATGATTAGGCATGGCTTAGGCTAGTGGCCCAGGCGTTTCTCTAACACAATATACAAACTCCATGGACTTACAAGTTCCCTCTTTATTTCATACCGGTGACATCCATAGACAAAAGAACATGATATCAACTGAGTACAGAGTACAAGTGCAATTTTGAAAACGTTCCCCGTGACAACACGATTCTGCTAATTCCAACCTATAAGTGCAAGCATAAACAACAAATTTGTCACAATGGTTCAAGTTTATTAGGGGCAAAGAATAAAGTGTGCCATCAAGTTCGTGAGGGCTTTAATCACTAAGTTTTCATATAACAAAATAGTTTTTAATTGGAAGATAGTTGAAAACAAGAATATACTTGGAATGGTGTAACACACCATGCATAGGAGTTTATAGTGGACACTTGGGAATAACTTGGTTTCTTGGGAGTTGGAGGCATGAGTAGAACTTACTCATATAAGTGGAGGCTAGCAAAAGACTGAGAGCAACCAACTAAGAGAGCAATAATGGCCATAATCATGCAGTACAACAAAGCATACTAATCAAAGCAAAAAGAGGTACTACAAGTCAAGGACTAAATGATCATAGAGGCTAATGGTGACTTGTGAGAGTCATAACATTGTGTGAGCATGTGCCAAGTCAACCTAAGCAAAGCATCGAAGGAGAATACCACAATACTATGCTTTTGCATGCTAAAACAACACATAATTTCTTCAAGGCACATTAAGCAATCCCAATTGTTTGGAAAAATACATGCTACAACAATAATCACTAAGCATAAGGTCAAAACAACTACTAGCATGTCATGCTAAAGTCTAAGTCACAGTCAATGCAAGCTCCTCTTGCACTTCAAGCAAGAACTTACTACTCCTTTCCAACACCAAGCAAACTTATTTGCAAAACAACACAGCGAGAACGGGGGTCCAAACTACTTTATTTAATAAAACTAAACAACCTAAGCAAAGCAAATAAAAACTAAGACACTCCAAGAACAACACAACTTGGCATGAAATAATAAAAACGAAGTGTCTAGACAAACCTGAGCTTTTTATTGATGAAGAAGGGGATGCCTTGGGCATCCCCAAGCTTTGACGCTTGTACCTCTTGGATATTTCTTGGGGTGACACCATGGTGGAATCCCCAAGCTTGAGCTTTTGTCCATCTTTCATCTCATTACATCATTCTTTCTCTACACCTGAAATTTTTCCTTCATACAAAACTTCACACAATTTTCATTAGCAACATTAGTGTATTCAAAAGATAATAGACCCCTGGAAAAGCTTTGGAACAGCAAGGCTTTTCACTAAAAACACAAGCTACTGTAGTAACTCCTTCAAAAAGCTCAATTCACCTAAAGAGAACTCAAAAAGGAATCAATAAGAAGCAAATGCAAATAATGGCAGAAATCTGTCAAAACAGACCAGCAGGTAGAAACCATTTTTTTGAACATCTTATGTTGTTAAAATCACAAAGTGTTGAACTAACAAAAGTTACCTAACATACTGGGAGATTTATTCGTAAATTTTGAGCTCAATCCGAGTTACAGAGCCTCCTCACGAATTCTTTTGGTGGAGGACAGAAATCTGTTTCGGGATAGCAACTCCCCAAATCTTACTTCCCTCTCATTAGAGGTCATTCTTGGCACAAAAATCAAACAAAAAGGATAAGGAGAGGTCATTACTGAAGTAATAACTTCCAATACTCAAGGAAACTTTTGGGTTATCTCCCAACAAGTACTTTTCTTTAACGCCTTTAAGTTAGGCACAAGAAGCAAGAAGAATCAAGTATTTTCAAATGAAGAAGCATTAACATCAAATCTTGCTTTCAAAGGTGGAGCACAGAGCAACTTCTATCTTCTCATTAGGAAGTTTTCAATACCTTTCTTGAATGGAAAATGATATTTAATGGTGCCTTCTTTCATGTCAATGATGGCACCAACTGTTCTAAGAAAAGGCCTTCCCAAAGTAATAGGACAAGAAGCATTGCATTCAACATCCAAAACATAGAAATCCACAGGGACATAAGCATTGTTAACCATAATGAGAACATCATTAATACTCCCCATGAGTTTATTCTTATCATTATCATTGAGTGGGACATCCAAATAACAATCTTCCAAAGGTGGCAAATCAAGCATTTCATAAATCTTCTTAGGCATAATAGAGACACTAGAACCAAGATCACATGAAGCTTTGAGATCAAAGTTATTCACTTGCATATTAATAATGGGTTCCCAACTATCTTCTAATTTCCTAGGAATGGAAGCTTTGTGTTTTAGCTTCTCTTACTTAATTTTCACAAGAGCATCTGTAATGTTTTTGGTGAAAGCAACATGCATATCACAAGCATCAGGACTTCTAGCAAGCTTTTACAAGAACATAATCACTTCAGAAATATTGTAACCATCAATATCAAAGTCAAACTTGGCATCACTAGTAGTAGGCTCAACAGGCTTAGGCATAGTAGGAGTAGGAATAGGGACTACTGGTGTTTTAGTGGTGATGGTGCACACACTATTGTGTCTATCAATTTCACCTTCCCTTTCCCACTTAGCATGGATTTGAGCTAGCAGCCTATCATTTTCATCAATAGTAACGTGTATGGCATGAGCCGTAGCAAAGGTGTTTTCATAGTTTCAGGTTTAGCAGCCATTTTATTAATCAAAGAGGATTGAGCTTCAGACAAATAGGATATATTTCTATCAACAGTTAAAAGATTTTCCTCTATATTCTTATTGAAAGTGGTTTGTTTACTAATAAAGTCCTTGAGCATGACGTTAAGTTCAGAGGGGGCACTTTTAGCATTATTGTAAGAACTTCCATATGAATTGCCATTATTAGGAGGATAAGGCCTATAATTGTTGTTGTTACCAAAATTACTCTTATAGGCATTGTTGTTTCTAATGAAGTTCACATCAACTTGCTCTTCTTGAGCAACCAAAGAGGCTAAGGGAACACTATTAGGATCTATAGGAGATTTCCCATTAACAAGCATAGCCATAATAACATCATTCTTTTCACTCAAAGAGGAAGTTTCAACAGAATTTACCTTCTTACCATGTGGAGCTCTCTCAACATGCCATTCAGAGTAGTTAACCATCATATTATCAAGGAGTCTTGTTGCAGCACCCAAAGTGAGGCCCATAAAGGTACCTCCGGCAGCTGAATCCAACAGGTTTCTTGAGGAGAAGTTCAAACCTGCATAAAAATTCTGGATAATCATCCAAGCAGTGAGTCCATGAGTAGGGCAATTTTTAACCAAATATTTCATTCTTTCCCAAGATGGAGCAACATGTTCACTATCAAGCTGTTTAAATTTTATAATATCACTTCTCATAGAAATAATCTTAGCAGGAGGATAGTACTTTCCAATAAAAGCATCTTTGCACTTAGTCCAAGAATCAATACTATTTTTAGGCAAAGAAAGCAACCATTCTTTAGATTTTCCTCTCTAGGAGAAAGGAAAAACTTGAGCTTAATAATATCCCCATCTACATCCTTATACTTTTTCATCTCAGAAAGTTCAACAAAGCTATTGAGATGAGCAGCAGGATTATCAGAACCAACACCAGAAAATTGCTCTCTCATCACAAGATTCAACAAAGTAGGCTTAATTTCATAAAAGGTAGCATCATGAGTAGGTGGAGCAATAGGTGTGCTAAGGAAATCATTATTGTTGGTTCTAGTGAAGTCACACAACTTGGTATTCTTAGCAGAGTTCATTTTGGCAAAGATGGGCAAGCCAACAACAGCAGCAGCTAGAGCAGGAACTAATTTTTTTGTGTTTTTTGAAAGTGGCAAGAAAACCAAACTAGACTAATTATTTTGGGATTTTGGGAAGAGGCAAACAAAACCAAACAAAAGAAACAAAGGAAACTAAAAACAAAGTAAAGAGAAAGGAAGTGAAGGACTCCCCTAGTAAAGACATCCCTGGCCACCCCGGCAACGGCGCCAGAAAGTCTTGATGGTGCTCGACGTGACACTTTGTTGGTAACCCCAAGCGCAGGGTGCGAAGAGAAAGCAGCAAGTTTTCCCTCAGTTGAGACCGAGGTTACCGAACCAGAAGGAGGAGGGAAACATCACACAGGTGTTGCAAGCAACGCGGAGACCTGTACAACACAAACTCAAGACTTTGCCCCAACGAATCAGTGAGGTTGTCAAGCTCACCAGTTTGCTGTAACATAGGATTAAACATATGGTGTGAAAGGTAATAGTTTGCAGCAAGTAAACAAGTAATAGTGGAAGATGTATCAATGGTAAAGATTGGACTGGGGTCCATAGTTTACTAGAGGTGCTCTCCTTAGATAAACAACATGGCATGAAGGGTAAACAAATTATAGAAGGGCAATTGACAGGAACTGAGCAAGGCATAACAATGCAATTACTAGTCAGAAAGATCCTATAAGATTCGATTGGGAAATACAACAAGATACATAGACCGCCATCCAACTGCATCTATGACTAGAAGTCCACCTTCAGGTTATCATTTGAACCCCCTCCAGTATTAAGTTGCAAGGAACAGACAACTGCTTTAAGCAAAGTGTGTAAGGTAAACAGTCCACATGTTCCATGAACAAGAGACTGTTGTTTTCTCCCTAGTAGCAATAGCACATCTACAACCAAAGAGATTATTGTCACTTCCCTTGGAAACTAGAGGCATGAACCCACTATCGAGCATAAATATCCCCTCTTGGAGTCACTAGCAACTACTTGGCCAAGATAGCTACTAACAACGGAGAGCATGCAAGATCACAAACAACACAGACATGATAGAATCATAAAGACAATACCATTAATCAAACCAATATAATAATCTCAATATCCATCTGATCCTCGCAAACAGAACATGCATGATTACAAATAGATTAGATATTTATCATGAACGGAGCTCACAAGATCTATACATGAAAGCACAAAGGAGGAGATACAACCATCTAGCTACTACATGGACCCATAGTCCAAGGTGGAACTACTCACGCATCATACCGGAGAGAAGGACTCCGGGATGATCTCCCCTCCGGCAGGGTGCCGGGAAGAACTTCAGATCCCCCCGATCTAGGGACGATGGGGGCGGCGGCTACAGACGGTTTTGTGGATATTTGATCGGGTACCCAGGGTTTCTGCATCGGGGGCTTCTTATAGGTGAAGGGGAGACCGAGGCGGCCACCAGGGCGACCAAACCCTAGCCAGGCGCGGGGTGGGGCCCACCCGTTCCTGGGGTGGGTCTGACCCTCCTGGCTGGCCCCTCTGGCTCTCCTCTGGACTTCTTGTTCCCCACGAAAAGTAATTGACTTTGACATTTGTCCTTTCCAATTCCGAGAATATTTCTTTACTAACTTTTCTGAAACCAAAAATAGCAAAAAACAGGCATATGGCACTGTTGCAACTTGTTAGTAGGTTAGTACCAGAAAACATGTAAAAAGCACCTCAAAGTGTGGACAAGTAAAGCAAAGTAGATACTAAACAAGCATGGAGCATCAAAAATTATAGATACATTTCCAACGTATCATTAGGAAATCATTGTTGTTTGTGCTAGTGAAGTCACACAACTTGGTGTTCTCAGCAGAGTCCATTTTGGCAAAAGTGGAGCAAGCCAACAGCAGCAACAACTAGAGCATGAACTATTTTTTTTGTGTTTTTGATAAGAGAAAGCAAACCAAACTAAACTAATTTTTTTGGGAGTTTTTCATAAAAAGAGGCAAATAAAACCAAGCAAAAGAAACTAAGCAAACCAAAAACAAAGTAAAGAGAAAGGTTGAGGAGGACTCCCCTTGTGAAGACGTCCTTAGCCTCCCCAGCAACGGCACCAGAAAATCTTGATGGCGTTGTGTCAATGTGGAGTGCTTCGTCGGGAAACCCGAAGAGCAAGGTGTGATGCAGCACAGCAGCAAGTCTTCCCTCAGTAAGAAACCGAGGTTATCGAACCAGTAGGAGGAAGGAAACGTCTCAAAGGTGTTGCAAGCAATGTGGAAACCTACATAACACAAACTCAAGACTTTGCCCCAACTAACAGTGAGGTTGTCAATCTCACCGATTGCTGTAACAAAGGATTAACTGTATGGTGTGGAAGGTGATGATGGTTTGCAGCAAGTAAACACTAATAGTGGAAGATGTATCAATGGTAAAGATTGGACCATGGTCCATAGTTCACTAGAGGTGTTGTCCTTAGATAAACAAACATGGCATGCAGGGTAAACAAATTACAGCAGGGCAATTGACATGACTGAGCAAGGCATAACAATGCAATACTAGACATAAAGATCCTATGAGATTCGATTGGGCAATACAATAAGATACATAGACCGCCATCCAACTGCATCTACGACTAGAAGTCCACCTTTGGGTTATCATCCGAACCCCCTCTAGTATTAAGTTGCAAGCAACAGACAACTGCTTTAAGCAAAGTGTGTAAGGTAAACAATCCACTTGTTCCATGAACAAGAGACCGTTGTTTTCTCCCTAGTAGCAACAACACATCTACAACCTTAGAGATTTATGTCACTTCCCTTAGATTAAATAGAGACATGAACCCACTATCGAGCATAAATACCCCCTCTTGGAGTCACTAGCAACTACTTGGCCAAGATAGCTACTAACAACGGAGAGCATGCAAGATCACAAACAACATAGACATGATAGAATCAATAAGACAAAACCATTAATCAATCTGACATAGTAATCTCAATATCGATCGGATCCCTGCAAACACAACATGCATGATTATAAATAGATGAGATCTTGATCATGAACGGAGCTCACAAGATCTAGACATGAAAGCACAAAGGAGGAGATACAACCATCTAGCTACTACATGGACCCATAGTCCAAGGTGGAACTACTCACGCTTCATACCGGAGGCTGGCATGATGAAGAAGAAGGCTTCCGGAATGATCTCCCCTTCGGCAGGGTGCCGGGAAAATTTTCAAGTCCCCTCCGATCTAGGGACGATGGTGGCGGCGGCTATAGACGGTTTCATGAAATATTCATCAGGTACATAGGGTTTAGGCATCGGGGGTTTCTTATAGGCGAAGAGGCGAGGCTGGGAGGCGGCCAGGGGGCCCACACCCTGCCCAGGCGTAGCCTAGGGTGGGCCCGCGCCTAGGGGGTGTAGCCCCCTGTGGCCCCCCTCCGTCTCTCCTATGGACTCCGTGTTCTCCTCGGTGAAATATTGACTTTGGCTTTTGTTCCGTCCAATTTCGAAAATATTTCTTTACTAGCTTTTTTGGAACCAAAAATAGCAGAAAATAGGAAACTGGTACTGTGGTAACTTGTTAATATGTTAGTACCAGAAAACATATAAAAATCACCTCGAAGTATGGATAGAGCAAAGCAAAATAGATATTAAACAAGCATGAAACATTAAAAATTATAGATACGTTCCCGACGTATGAATGGTTGGAGTTGTTTATAGTATCCGAGATATGACTGCCGATGGATCACTTGGAAGTATTCGTGCAGATGCAGACACATCTTTCAGCTACTTGTCATCATTTGAGTTCATATTTATCCTATGTTTGACAAAGGAAATATTTGAGATAACTGAAGTGCTTGGCCAAGTTGTCCAGAAGAAATCATAGGGTATTGCAAATGATGCTCGTTTTAGTGTTCACAACCACTGTTCAAAAAATAGGCCGAATCAGCGATTAATAGGCCGATTAATCGCTACTAGGGACCTGACCGTGTCGATTACCACTAATCCTTAGTGTTAATCGTTTAGCTCGATTAATAGGTCTAACACTCCGATTACTAGGTGTGTTCCCGATTAAGCACTACACTTGGTCAAAAAAGTTGTAAAATTATCAACACATATCGCCCATCAATCCGCTAGCCCGCCCTAGTGAAGTAGGTTTTGCGAATCTCCCGTTCGATCCATTCCTCCAGGAGCTTGATTTCAGCCATCACCAACTAGTTCCTTATCGTTATTGACCAGTTCCTCGTAGTTGCCGACTAGACCTCAGATACAAGAGCTCGGGCGCCTTGAGGATCTCATCCGGGAGCTTAAGGCTGAGGATTCATACATGTTTTAGGTACTAATTTTTGTAGGCTGCACCGATTAAATCAGTTAATCGTCCGATTTCCGATTAATCGCTACTCCCAAGCCAACCGAGCAGCTAACGATTACCGATTTCCTTAACATTGTTCACAACAAAAGATTGGCATTAGCAGCTAAGGTCAGATGATGGCTACCAAGGATTTATTGACAAAGTTATCGAATTTCCTGACTTTGAGAAAACATACATCTGCGATGTGGCTATGCCTGTCATCAGCCTGATCATCTCACCAAAGAGCATTATTTTCGAATAGAAATATTTCATGCAACGCTGGACACTCGCCTCTTTGAATTAAAATCGAAGGTTCAATGAGAAGGCAATGGATCTTCTATCCACTAGTGCCACTTTGATTCCTAAATACAAATTCAAAGGATTCAAAGCTAGTGACATATGTGAGATGGTGAAAAAGTATTACCCTACAGATTTTGCCCAAAATGTTTATGCATTGCTACAAAAACTAAACCATTTTGTTATGGATGCTTTCAAAGACGAAGAGTTAAAAAATATACCAACCTTAATTGATCTGTGTAGGTGCTTGGTGGAGACAGGAAGACATACTATCTACAATCTGATTGATAGGTTACTTCGCTTTCTTATAACTCTTTCGGTTAAGTTGGAAGATCTTTAAAACAAGGCTACGCAATAAGACGGAGGATTTTTTTCTTGCCAATAATCTGTTGGTTAATATAGAAGATATTCTGGAGACATATATCTATGAAGATGTTATTGCAGCTTTTCGACCCTTTTTGCTACAATTCAGCTTTTCGACCCTTTTTGCTTCTTAAAAATCTGCAATGACATCTACTGTCAAGTATGTATATGCCTGATCTATCAGTGAAGCTGAACATCTTCTTATGTAGTTATGTGACATCTTTTGGTGTAGCGCTTTTGTTGTTAGCCATTTTGTGCATATTATATGTATCGATCTACCGACATGTAAACGAGTTAATAGCATAGAACTACCAGTTTTTGGGCAAAATTCCGAAAATCTATCAGTTTACGATTTCGCAGCAAAAATCTGCCACATTTTGCGTCCGTTTTCGCAAATAGCACTAAACGTCCGCTGAACGCGAATTGACACCAGAACTGACAAGGCTGGCCCACCCGTCAGGCTGACGTGGCAGCGCAGGACTGTGTGATGTCTGCCATTTTGCATGCAGGTCCTCTAATGTTGACAGAAAATTGCGCAGAAGTCCTTGGCACTATTAAAACCTTCATAACTTTTGAATACGAATTCAAATGGAAAAAGTTTAAATACGAAAAGTGCTCAGAATTGTTTGAATCTTTTTTTACAAACTTTATTTATTATTTTATATAATTTAAATATAAAAAATATATTTTATTAATTATAAGAAATTATTTTGTTAATTATAAAAAACTTTGGAAATTCATAACTTTAACTATATAAATCCAAATAATATAAATAATATGTCTAAATTTATTAGAAAAATCTAAGGAATCCATTTCTTATATTTATAATGCATGAATCATATCCGTTCCTCTCGGATATTTTGATTATGCAAGTAATCATAATAATAAATATGTACCTTGGATTTATTATTATGATTATTTGGACAACTGGATATTTAGATCGTTCCATTTTAGAAATAATTTATAGTCTCTATTTTACGGAACAGATGCGCGACTCACTTGGATCGTACAGGAACGAAAAGATATGATACCACCACATGCATGCAACTCGCAAGGCCCTCTGTGCATGCATGTCACGTCACCTCGTCCACGTACGTATTAGTTGCGTTGCGTACCAGCACCGTTCGTTCGTTTTCAATACTACAAAAATAAAATAATACGTAACGGACTTGGCTAGCGATAGGAAGGTTCTCCTCGGACAACGAACATCTCGGGCTACGAGCACGACGTATGCTGAAATTCATTTGGAGGTCAATCCAAACATGACTAATTATACTGTAGTACATACAAAGTCACACAGAATGCCAATTATGGTGGCGTTCTGGCGGTCCCGCCGAAATTTGATCGTACACGTACTGATCGAATCATCTCATGGACGATGCAGTAGATGAAGCCGACAAGCAGCTGCCTTGCGAAATGTTCTTTTCGTGTTCCCTTCTCATCAGGGAAAAATTAAATCAAGCGAGGAACGTGTACCACCTAGATCTAGTATGTAGCGAACATGGCAACATGCACCTGATGGGGTCATCTGACCGGCCGATGAGCATGGGTACGTACGTACGCGACTCCGTGTGTCAAAACAAATTTCTCCGAGGAAACAAATTTCTCATTGACAAGCTGTTCGAGGACGGCGTCCAGCTGCCGCGCGCCGAGGAGCTCGGGTTCCTCTGCAGCGCCATCCCCCGCCTCCTCGAGCTCCTTCGGGACGGCCCCGGCGACAAGACCCTCCTCTTCGACAGACCTGCCAATGTCCAAAGTACGTACCCTAGCTAATCACAGTAGTACATGGTCAGCATTCAGCGCATGCATGCACGAATATGTTCTAAATGCATGCGTGTCAATTACAAAATGCAGAGGACAAGTTCGGGTTGTTAAGGGACGAGGAGTTTGCGAGGGAGACGCTGGTTGCATACTTTTGCATGATAATATGTCTACAAATATGCAAAAATAAATAAAATGGACACATTTATTATTATGATTACTTGCATAATCAAAATATCCGAGAGGAACGGATATGATTCATGCATTATAAATATAAGAAATGGATTCCTTAGATTTTTCTAATAAATTTAGACATATTATTTATATTATTTGGATTTATATAGTTAAAGTTATGAATTTCCAAAGTTTTTTATAATTAACAAAATAATTTCTTATAATTAATAAAATATTTTTTATATTTAAATTATATAAAATAATAAATAAAGTTTGTAAAAAAAGATTCAAACAATTCTGAGCACTTTTTGTATTTAAACTTTTTCCATTTGGATTCGTATTCAAAAGTTATGAAGGTTTTAATGCGCAATTTTCTGTCAACACTAGAGGACCTGCATGTAAAATGGCAGACAGCACACAGTCCTGCGCTGCCACGTCAGCCTGACAGGTGGGCCACTTGTCAGTTCTGGTGTCAATTCGCGTTCAGCGGACGTTTAGTGCTATTAGCGAAAACGGACGCAAAATGTGGCAGATTTTTGCTGCGAAATCGTAAACTGGTAGATTTTCGAAATTTTGTCCAGAAACTGGCAGTTCTATGCTATTAACTCCATGTAAACACAATATTTAGCTGATGTCCAATGCGATGGTATGATTGCGAATAAAAAAATTATGTTCTTTTCTAGCTTGGCCCGTCTGTAAATTTCTTTTTAGCTCCGCCACTGCTCGTGAGTATACGAATTTCAGAATTTCAAGTCATTTCGAAGTATTGTTTTCGTTTTTTCTTTCGGATGAAGAGCTAGGTAGTCCTCAAGTCTATCTCTAGCCAGCTTAGGTTGCACTCACGTCTCAGCTCGGCTCGGCTTGCCTGTAGCGGCTACCCGCTGGTAGATAGTAGATCAGGCAGGGTCAGCTGTGTGCAGTGATCTTTACTTTGTGCTGGCGCGACCAGGTGTCCAGGTCCCCACGTCATCGAACATGGACGACAGCTCCCGTCCCGTCCCGTGTGGCATGGCAATGCCATGCGAGAGACCCGGATTCCCGCCCTTGGATTCGTGCCCATCTCTAGCCCTAGCCTAGTGTTGTACCGCACTGTACTGTACTGTACTCCGTGCGCGCACCCGGCATAAAACATCGAGAGAAAGCACGGCGGCACATACACATACGCGGCGTGCATGTGCATCGGGCTCGGGGTTCACGAAAGCAGTAAACAAGAACCACTACTATTCCATTCCCTCAGAAATTCAGATCAGAGGCGGGCCGGCCGGCCGGTGAGGTAGCCATGGCACGCGCGGCGCGGCCAGCGTTGGGGCGCTGGAACGAACGGCCGGCGCATGTGGGCACGCCGCTGCCGATCGTGCGCACGCATGCGGACCGATGCAGGCGGGGGCGCGCCACGTGAGCCCCCGTGCGCGACGGCCGGTCGCGGCATGCGGCGGGCATGTGCCGTGGATGCGTGGCGTGGCTCGCCGTCGCCATTGCCGATGTCCGCGGCGTGGGCGCGCACATGCCGCCACGCACGCGTGCGTGGGCGCGCGCGCGCGCGAGACCGGGTCAAACGTGGCTGCGCTGCACGAGGGCGGGGGACGGGATCCAGCGAAACTAGGGAGCGAGGAAGCATCCTCGCTCGCTCGCGGACGCGTTCCTATCCGAGCGTACGTACGTACTTCTTGTCTGTGCAACTTGGCATGCATACGCATTGACACATGCATGCAAACCATGGTTTCATGTCAATTTTCAGGACACTTTATATATGGCTGACAAGTTAATGTCAGTCCAAATTAGTGCTATCTTTTGGTCAGCGCTACCAGTACTTGCCACTAGGATAAAAATCCAAGTGGTGTAGACACTAGACAGTGTTTGATAGACACATAGGTAAATACTGTTGTAGTATCTCACAAATACCACCAGATGAAAATTTATATATTGTTTGTTGGACTTGGACCTCTCGGGTCTCATTTTGCATTTTAAAATCTCAAAAAATTAGTAGTGAGGAGCAAAAGTTGGATCACTACAAACGGTATGATTTGACATAAGGCATCCTGGCGTTGCCAGGGGCAAACCCTAGTTGTTGGGTCCAGCGTCTCCACGTCGCCCGTCCCCTACACATGATGCGTATCCCACTACCAAATGGTGGCGGGGTGGTTCTCTACCAGTGGAGGTTGCCTCATGTGGGCGATGGTGGCCCAGGGATGCGCGCGGATCCAGGGCGACGGCTCTACAGCTTGCCGGTGGAAGGCGACAAACGTCGAGGAATGGCGTCGACAACATCTAGATCTTCTCCTTCCCTGGCTTGTGGTCCTAGATGGCATCAATCATCCTTCTTCTTCAAGATCGTGCAACCAGGCTTCGTTGCTAGATCTCGCTGGTACGAATCTTGGCATGTTGTTGCGTTGTGTTGGTCCTTGTCGGCCTGGAGTGGTGGTGCTGCATGTGGTTGCTGCCATAAGGTCCGTGATGGCTCGCGCCTCCAAGGACGATGCCTCCTGCCTTTTGGTACGCCATGACGTGCGCCTTTGTTGCGGTTCTGGATGCACCATCGACGTTGTTGTGGGCTACATCCTTGGGTGATTTGTGACCTTCAATAGAATAACCTTGACATCTTGTTTACGTGGACCTTGCCAATTACCAAGGTGCTTACGTGAGGATTTTCAAAACGGCGGTGTTTGAAGAAAATTGACGAGGCTTTGGATGTACCATCTCACAATGCTCGTGTTGAGTAGAGATCTTTGTTCCATGGAGTACTTAGAGAGTATGGGAACATGACACTTCATTACTTGTTATGTGCATGTGGTTTAGTTGTGTGGCGCGTCCGCGTGAAAACTGTCCACGTGATGGTTGTAAGCCAAAGTTTCAGTGAATTGCAACAGTGCTCGACAAGGTGGGGCGGTGACAGAAGGTGACTTCGTTCTTGCTGTTTCTCTTTGAGCTTCACATCTCAATTTCCGTTGTGAAAATCTTATGTCTGAGATTAATTAGCTGTACATGGAAATGGTGGATCTCTAGTTGTTTCCTTATTGAAGGCATTATCCAGAGATTGAGCCTTCTCTCGGTGAAAACCATGTTCTAACCATCTTGGATAGATCAGACAACGACATTGCTAGTGCATTGTTACCCTTCCTAGAGGCGTCACCTTGGAGAACTTTCCTCGGATTCTAGGTGTCGCCAATGGTGGTGGTTAGTTCATTTTGTTGTGAGCCTATGATCACTTAGGTGAGTCCTCTTTTTTGTATGTGTGCAGAGGTTGTGTGTAATTTGTATCATCTTGTTAGTAATATATTTCCTTTATTGGAAAAAAAATATAAGTCACCTAGAAAGGCATGTTTAGTTGACAGGATTGCAAAAACTCATGAATAGGAGGACACGGTAATATGATAAGAATGCATGTGCCAAACATAAAGTTAAGAACACATGAAATTTGTAAACTTTAGTGTTTGGTTCACATGAATAAAAGAACATGAGTCCTAAGAAACATGGTCAAATTAGAGGCAATCCACATGAGAAAGTACAGGTAGAACGCTATTGCTATTATGCCGCTAAAGACATAGGATCGTGTTCCATGAATTTGAAAAGTACCTTTTTTTTTCTTCAACACTCGAATCAAAGGAAAATTTCATGTACTTGTTCTTTGCTCCATTCATTTGAAATTTTATTATTTGTATGCTATATTTCTCAAACCATTTCTTCTAACCGAAAACGCTCTTATTGGTTAGCTCAAAGTCATGGGCAAACATCATATGTTTTGTGCTAAGATTTGTCTTAACTGAATTAACATCTACTCTCTAGACAAGATTCATTTTTCAAACATCAAACTTCCCTGGATATATGTATGTTGCCACTTTTAGAAAGTTGGTGCTACAATTATGTTCACTTTACCGGTACCACACACACACATTGATACATTCAGATAATGGAACAGAACATTATCCCATATCAGGAATTCAGGATCTGAGAGGCACATAGTCCAAAAGTTAGGAAGTTATGTAAACAAATAAAAGAAGGGACTTTAGGATAGTAAGGGTTTGAGCCGTGAATGGGCTCTAGATATAAGACATTGGCGTTTTCTGGATGGCTGGAGACATGTTTCACATTGTCCTGCATGCATGCTGACCCATCAGGGGGAGAGAAAGAAAAGGAAGTAGACCTAAAGCTTTTCATTTCATAATCATGCATAAATCTAGCGAGTTCTCATCCAGAATGGATGCGCATCTCTGTTCCGTTGCAACAGGCAACAGCTAGCTATGAATGGCGTACACAAAGTAAAGCAAAACTGTTATAACAAAGATCGATGAAGAACAAAGAGTTTGCTACAGTCATGTTTACTACCGAAGATTTCGATCCTACGGAATACAAACATGAAACAAACAAGCTCTCTAGGCGCATCGTGGACGTACGATATTGACCGATCTGGTTATACATGTGGCCCAAAATACGAGGCCTTTTTTCTCATTGCTAGCTACAGCTAGTTCGTCAGTTGTGATGCAGCATCGGCATCGCCAAGCCCTGCATGCGAGTACGTGCTTGGAGGCTCAAGCCGCCGGCCACTGATCCAGAGAAGGGCAATGCTCGGCCATGAAAGCGTAGCTTGGCTGCTGCAGGTGCATCGCTGCCACCAGGTCAGCGGGCGCGACGACGGCAGAGGAACTCGCCGTGTCATCGAGATCTTCGTCGTCGACGACACCATAGCGATTCATCCCCGCCCCATCCTTCCGTTGGACGACGACGGCCCTCCTCCTCTTCTTCCCGCTCTTAGCCTCGCCCGAACTACGAGACCGAGTAGAGACGAAGGAACGGGAGCCAGAGACGCTCCCGCTGCGACGACCGCCGCCAATGCCGGAGTCGCAGCATTGGCCGCCTCCGACGCCGAAGGGCGGTCGACGCAGCTTGTTGCTCTGGCCTCGCACTCGAACTTGTAGAGGCTCCTCTTCGTCGTCGTCGCGCAGGTGGTGTGCTGGGCCGGAGGAGGCGTCGGAGACCATGGAGTCCTCCTCCTCGTCGGAGTTATACTCCGCATGCAGCGACACCTGCCTCCGGACGTCGCCGGGGTGGCAAGGCGGCGTGCAGCATTGCTGCTGGCCTGACCCGGAATGCTCCAGGTACAAGGTCCAGCCGGACTGGCACCCGCTGCTGCACTGCGAGCTCTCCTCCTCGTCGTCGACGAAGGCTTCTTCTTCTTCTCTCTCCATCATGCTGCGATCGGATCGGAACCAGATCAGCTTCCCTGATTTCTCTAGCTAAGAAGGTGGCGTGCAAAGATGTGTGCTGTGTATGCTCTGCTCAGTGGCTTGGTGTAGTAGTAGAGTGTATATGAGGAGAGTGGAGTGGGGATCTCGAGACGAGTGGAAACGCTTGTTTTATATCAGGCGCAGCTGGGCAACCCCATTCTTGGTTCCTGTCCACGGACAAGGGCACATGCGGATCGGCGTGGGAGGAGTGCACGCTAAAACGAGCCGTGCACGTGCGCGGACTCGACGGACGACTGGGGTGGGGGAACATACCGGCTTGGATCCAACCTGCGGACCGGCTTAGCTGTGGGATCCAAGCCGTCCAGATAGCCGGTATTTCTTCTTCAAAAATATCTGCGATATTCCAAAATATACAGAAACATAAAAAAGTCAATCCTACAAAAGTGCGAAAACATTTTACAGGTGGAGGGAGTATTACATTTTGTTTCTTACATGAACTAAAATATTTACTCCCTCTGCGACTTAATATAAGATGTAAAAGGAAACCCATGTAAAAAAATTACATTACGAAATTTCCAGAGTTTTCCATCCCCCTCGTGTCGCGCACAGACAGGCACACTTCGCTCTCTTCCTCACCTCTCTCACCGTCCTCCTCTTGCTCATACCACAGCGTCGCTGCCGCCTTGCTTCCCCCCACATCACCACTGCGTTGCTCCAACCATGTTGGCACTGCCGCAAGCCTCGTATTCCCCGTCTATTCCACTATCGCGTCGCCACCTCAGCTGGTTCGTAGAGAAGATGGTGAGGTCAAGGTTGGACTTTTCTGGCCATGGGTGGCGAATCTGTGAGCGATGGGGTTGGATCCTTCGACGCGGAAGGGGAATATGTTGATCTCCGCTATCACGACCTCGACCTCGACATCTTTGGTCCCGATGATTTCGACATCTCACTCGCCGACTAGGAGGCGCACAAGGCCTTCCGCTCATCCTCCTCCGCCACATACAACTCACCCTTCTCTCTCCTCACCACCGTAATGTCTCCTAGACTCCACACCGGCAGCGGCAAGAAGAAAAGAGGAATCTCTCCCTCTCTCACTGTATGTTTCTTCGATATAAAGAACTGACCGATCTTGACCATAGCAGTATCTCAATTGCATTCTTCGTTGCATTTAGCCGACTTGTTACAGTACAAATCCATCCATTCTTTGTTTCATCCTCTATGTACCGGATATGGGTTCTTGGGAGATCAGTCATCACTAAGTGATTTCTGCAGTATCTTGATGGACCTAGAATTTCATAAAATAAGAAAATCTCTAAGTACTCCAGTTCAGTAATTTCCGTGGTATCTTGATTTCAGCCATACTCCTATACTCAAGGTTTATTGAACCTCCAGCCATTTCTGTTGTATTTACTTTCTTCCTCAAGGTTTACTAAACCTCAAGATTCAGTCAATCTGAACCTTGGTTAAATTGTTATCACTGCAACTTTCTGAATCTTGGTGAAACTCAGTGTGTGCTCTAGTCACACAAACTTTCTGTCACAAAAATTTACTATTTGATCATGGAGTACACCACATTATCTTTTTGTTAGGAAATTGCAATATGATGGCGCGATGATAGCAAAACAAGATCCCAAAGAACCCCCTGTGTCGCCTCCTTGGGAGAGGTGAATGAGGCGTCCTCTCGTCCCTCGAGCCACTCCTAGTCTTCCTGCCCTCACATTGTCGTCGGCATGCACCACCAAGCGTTTCCCACATGATGCCAGCGATGGTAGGTTCTCCTCTCCCCACGCGCGGGTGGCTTTGCTCGGGAGAGTGCGGCCTGGCAGTAGTATATCTCGGCTGGCGGTGGTCCACGAAGCTCTGGTGGTGGAGATGCGGCGATGCAACCAGTTGGCAGGAGCGTAGCCGACGACACCCTCTTGTGCCAAACCTAGGCCCTTTGGTCCCCATATGGTTCTGGGCGGCCGGATCGGGCTCATATGCGTTGGATCTAGCTGTCGGAGGAGTCTGTTCATCTAGAGCCGATGGCTAGAGGTCATTCCCTCCCGTATGGATATCGTACTACTGCCCCTCATTTCAGGCTATATTTCTTCTTGGCCTTGTTGTCCTCGCAAAGTTGGACATGGTGAGACGACGATGGTGATGGCAATACCGTGTGGGACCGTGTTAGCGGGCGACTAATGCAGCGCTGAGTTGATGTAGGAGCGCTTCGTTGGGAACCTCAAGAGCAAGGTGTGAAGCAGCACAGCAGCAAGTTTTCCCTCATTAAGAAACCGAGGTTATCGAACCAGTAGGAGGAAGGAAACGTCACACAGGTGTTGTAAGCAACACAGAGACCTACACAACACAAACTCAAGACTTTTCCCCAACGAATCAGTGAGGTTGTCAAGCTCATCGGTTTGCTGTAACAAAGGATTAAACATATGGTGTGGAAGGTAATGATTTGTAGCAAGTAAACATGTAATAGTGGAAGATGTATCGATGGTAAAGATTGGACCGGGGTCCATAGTTCACTAGAGGTGCTCTCCTTAGATAAACAACATAGCATGAAGGGTAAACAAATTACAGCAGGGCAATTGACAGGAACTGAGCAAGGCATAACAATGCAATACCAGACAAAAAGATCCTATAAGATTCGATTAGGTAATACAACAATATACATAGACCGCCATACAACTGCATCTATGACTAGAAGTCCACCTTCAGGTTATCATCTGAACCCCCTCCAGTATTAAGTTGCAAGCAACAGACAACTGCTTTAAGCAAAGTGTGTAAGGTAAACAATCCACTTGTTCCATGAAAAAGAGACCGTTGTTTTCTCCCTAGTGGCAACAACACATCTACAACCGAAGATATTTCTGTCACTTCTCTTGGAAACTAGAGGCATGAACCCACTATCGAGCATAAATACCCCCTCTTGGAGTCACTAGCAACTACTTGGCCAAGATAGCTACTAACAACGGAGAGCATGCAAGATCACAAACAACACAGACATGATAGTATGAAATAGACAAAACCATTAATTAATCTGACATAGTAATCTCAATATCCATCGAATCCCCACAAACACAACATGCATGATTACAAATAGATTAGATCTTGATCATGAACGGAGTTCACAAGATCTATACATGAAAGCACAAGGAGGAGATACAACCATCTAGGTACTACATGGACTCATAGTCCAAGGTGGAGCAATTCACGCATCATACCGAACAAGAAGGCCTCCGGGATGATCTCCCCTCCGGCAGGGTGCCGAGAAGAACTTCAGATCCCCCGATTTAGGGACAACGGTGGCTGCTGCTACAGAAGGTTTCGTGGAGTTTTGATCCGGTGCCTAGGGTTTCTGCATCAGGGCCTTCTTATAGGCGAAGAGGCGAGGCTGGGAGGCGGCCAGGGGGCCCACACCCTACCCAGGCACGAAGTGGGCCCACCTGCGCCTAGGGGGTGTGGCGGCCCTGGTTCGCCTCTCCGTCTCCCCTCTGGACTTCGTGTCACCCACGGTAAAATATTGACTTTGGCTTTTATCCCGTCCAATTCCGAGAATATTGATTTTCCGCCTTTCTGGAACCAAAAACAGAAGAAAACAAGCAACTGGCACTGTGACAACTTGTTAATAGGTTAGTTCCAGAAAAGATATAAAAACACCTCAAAGTGTAGACAAATAAAAGCAAAGTAGATACTAAACAAGCATGGAGCATCGAAAATTATAGATATGTTTCCGATGTATCAAGCATCCCCAAGCTTAAATCCTACTCGTCCTCGAGTAGGTAAGTGATAAAAGAATAATTTTTGAGGTGACATGCACCATCAAAACCAAGATCAAACCATTTTCAAGCATTGAAAGCTGGGAACAAAGGACTCTAAACATGTGCATGAAAGATGGAGTTCTAACAATAGGACATAGTAACTATGTATGCAACATGAAAAGCTACAAACAAAGACCATGAATAACATGCATTGAAAAACGTTTGTTTGTTTCACATACAAAAAACATGGCATAGTGGCAATCAGCTTATCCCTCATAGAATAGCAAATAGATGCATAGGACACCTTCAAAGTTCACAAGGGTGACTAGAAACAAGTAGCACAAGAACAAGTAATATCACAATATGCACTAATCAATAAGTTTTGGGACACTGCGCACAGAATGGCAACTATGCTCTCTTAATGGTGCCTAAAAGTAGGAGGTGGAGACTCAAATAATGGTGGAAGAAAGGCCCTTCACAAAGGGAAGTAGGGATTTCAAGTTTCAAAAAGAGCTTCCAAAAATTATGGTACTTGTTATCTTTCAGCCCTCATTGCCCCTATCATAAGCATCTTGAAGTGGTTAAGGTTAAAGTGAACAAACTATGGAGTATATGCTTGACAAAGTATAAATTGGCAATCTCAAGTCCCTTGAATACGAGGGCCACACCTCATGCTACTCAACTTCAGTCACCTGTAAGTTCTTGTCATTGTAAGTACATGCGTATCATAGAGAACCGTCAACGGGGTACCCCTTGCACATGGTACAGGAGCTATCCCATAACCAAAATGACAAGGCAAGCAGACAATGAGCATCTCATGATCCACAAGTATAGGGGATCGCAACAGTGTTCGCGGGTAGTATTACCCAATTTATTGATCCGACACAAGGGGAGCCAAAGAATACTTGCAAGCCTTAACAACTGAGTTGTCAATTCAGCTGCACCTGGAAATAGTTCTTGCTCACATAAGTTTATCAGTAGCAACAGCTTGGTAGTAGCAACAACAAAGCAACAGCAGTAGTGAAACAATAGCAATAGTAATAGTAACGGTAATAGTAGGATTTGAGTGCGGTAGGCATAAGGATGGATGGACGGGCATTGCATGGTTGAGTCTAAACATGTAACTTCAAGACCTAGGGCATTGCAGATAAATAATAACAAGCATCCAAGTACTAAACAATCCTAGGCATGTGCTCCAAATATAGTCATACGTGCTCCCAATGAGAACTTGGACAACATCTTCTGTCCAGCCAGCCCGTGGCAGCAGGGCCTCTAGGGAACTACTGTCAATTAAGGTGCTCCTTTTAATAGAGCACCAGAGCAAAGCATTAACACTCCGTGAACACATGTGATCCTCACACCACATCCATCCCCTCTGGTTGTCCCAATTATTGTCACTTTGGGGCCTTTGTATCCGGACAATGATATGTGTACACAACTTGCAGATAAGATCACAAACAATACTATCATAATGATCCAATAATAAGTTCAGATCTGAGCTCATGGCACTCGGGCCCTAGTGACAAGCATTAAGCACAACAAGTTGCAAAAAAGTCAAATAATACTAATAGAGATACTAGGCACTATGCCCTAACAGATCTTATTCGATTACATGATAGAACTCATCCAATCCCTACCATCCCCAAGCCTACAGCGGGGGATTACTCACTCATGGATGAGGGAAACATCGGTGGTTAATGGAGATGCGTTGGTGATGACGATGGCGATGATCCTCTCGAAATTCCCGGCCCCGGCAGGGTGCCAGAACGGAGTTTCTGGATCCGAATCTTAGTTTTTGGTGGCGGCGGCGGAGCGGAACTCTTTCTGGAAAAACTATCGAACCCCCCTTGGTTTTTAGGTCGAAGGGCAACTTATAGGCGCAGAGGGGGGCCAAGGGGGTGCCTGGGGTTTGACGCACCCCCCAGGCACGGCCAGTGGTAGGCCCGCGCTTGGCATGGGTGTGGCCCCCCCAGGCCTCCTCTCCGTCTCGTCTTCTGGCTCCGTGGATCTTCTGGTGAAATATAATTTTTTGCATATTTTCCGGGATTTTTCCTGATAGTTGATTTTCTGCACAAAAACAAGAAACCAAGGTAATTCTGCTGAAAACAGCGTCATTCTGTGTTAGTTGTATCCAAATCACACAAGTTTAGATAAGAAACAATAGCAAAGTGTTTGAGAAAGTAGCTATGTTTTTGACATATCGACTCCCCCAAGCTTAGCTTATTGCTTGTACTCAAGCAATTCAGTTGAAAACTGAGTTTGATAAAAGAACTTTCACGAACACTTTCCTTCATATGATGTAAATATTCTCAGCACATGAGTAGATGCTTAGACAATTCATAATAAAGAGTATGCAACTAAGTCTACTCAATGGTCATTGCAAGCTATGAAGAGAAACCAACTCAATAATAATAAGTTACATGAAACATAACCATAAGCAACATTGCAATGCTTATAGTAAGGTATGCTAGAGTGGTATCTCGCTTGCCTTTGTTTGAAGAGCACAATATAAATGTCAAAGCACCTCTGAAGTTCAAGTGAATACTAGAGATAAAGTTATCAGAGATACAAGCATCAAAGTCATGACATAATTAACCAAGTTTTGGAAAAAACACAAGAATGACAACTATGCTTTCAAGAAGGTTCTCATAGAATAAGTGGTGACTCAACAAAGTTGTGAAAGGGGTTTTAGAAAGTTTGAAAGGCTTCCAAATGCTGAAAGGAAGGTACTCATTAGCTTTGAGCTCTCATTGCCCCTATCATAGGCATCTTCATGTGGTTAAGGTGAAAGTGAGGTCCACTCTGAATCATATGCTTGATAGACCATAAACTGAAAATCCCAAATCCCTTGAGTACGAGGGCCGCTCCGCATGCTACTCAACTTTGGTTACCTGAAAGTTCTTGTCATTGTAAATACATGCATATCATAGAGAACCGCTAACGGGGTACCCCTTGCACATGGTACATGAGATTTCCCATAACCAAAATGACAAGGCAAGCAGACAATGAGCATCTCAACAATCTTTTTATTTACCATATGCATAGATTTTTATTGAGGATGCTTCATAGATGCTCATTATGGTGATGCTGCAAGTTTCCACCATGATTAGGCATGGCTTAGGCTAGTGGCCCAGGCGTTTCTCTAACACAATGTATAAACTCCATGAACTCACAAGCTCCCCTTTTGTTTCACATTGTCGACATCCGTAAACAAAAGAGCAAAGTATCAACTGGATATGATATCCAAAAGGTGTTGAAAGCATTCCCCGTGACAACACGGTTCTGTTGACTTCCAACATATAATTAGCAAGCATATAACTTTCATGGACTATTCACAATGGTTCAAGATTATTAGGCGCAAGGAATAAAGTGTGCCATCAAGTTCGTGAGAGCTTTACTAACTAACTTTCTCAAAACAGACAAACATTTTATTTTGGAAGAAAACACGGCATATGAAATATGCACTTAAATAGCAAATGATGCTAATAGGTAGGTATGGTGGACACAGCTGGCAATATTGGTTTTGGGGAGTTGGAAGCACAGGTAGAGCACAAACTCAGTGCAAGTGAAGGCTAGCAATATAGAGGGCGCGAAAAACGAGAGAGCAATAATTGTCATAATCATGCTTGCAACAAAATAGGACTAATTATGGCATGAAAGTGATACAAGAACTTTGAGGCAAAATAAATCACCGAGGCTTACTGACTATTAATTAGTCATATGCATGCGTGAGCATGTGCTAAGTCGATTCATATGAACAGTCAGAGGAGGATACCACAATGTCATACCAAAATATGAATAAAACAATGCAAGCAAACATTCATATGACATGCTACAAACTATTAGCAAGCTAGAGCTAATCATAGACAAGCAAGAACTACTAAGCATTCATAATGACATACACTTTACACAAACAGGCTAAGCATGCTCACAATGATGAGTATATGTACAAAAATGAAACAAATAGAGTTCGTTACGAGCCTCTTACCACACCTTGAGTTGTCTTAATCTTCATTATTGCCCTTCACTTGTGTGACTTGAATAATTAACATGAAACCAAAATCCACTAAGGACGGCTGAATCCCGCAAAGAACTCACAAAACCAAAGAAGAACAACAAATATTTTTGGTGTTTTCGGTTTTTTTAGAAACAAACAAAGAAAGAAAAACCAAACAAAAACAAAGCAAAATCTTTTTGGATTTTTCTTTTAAGGGAAACCAAAGTAAAGAAACGAAGAAACAAACCAAGAGAAACAACTAAAATATTTTTGGTGTTTTTGTGTTTTTGAGAAAGAAGCAACAAGAACCAAAAAAGAAATCGAAACAATGGATATACAAAGAACCGACCAAACATGATATATAATTGAGTGTGACGTCGGTATACCTCCCCCCAAGCTTAGGCTTTTGGCCTAAGTGGGGCTCAATAACGCGGGTAGTACCCCCATGCTGGTGGGTCATCATAGGAATGATCATAGTCAAGCGCTTGCGATGAAGAAGAAGACGCGCCCCAATCAAATGAGGGTTGCTGGTATGAAGACTCTCCTAAGTTGGAGGGCTGAATCGAATTGTCTTCGGCATCCTCTTCAACATTCTCCTCTTGCTGGGAGAGCTCCGCCACATAAGTGTCAACCTCCTCCTCCATAAGCGACCATCCTTGCCTGTTATCAAATTTAAACAAAGTAGGTGCAGGCAAATAAACTATTTTCTCAGTCCTACCCTTTCTTCGACCTTGCTGGGCAAAAGATAATTCATATGGTATACTTCTCACATTAGCCCCCAAGGAAACAAAACCATGCTGAATCATGGATTCAATATCAAGCCTCTCTACGGGGAAATGATAATCTGAAAAATGAGGCTCTATACCATGGAAATCTAGCAACCTAGAAGCAATGAGACCTCCACAAATTCCACCCTTCTCGCGGTTGGTGATGAGACAATGAGCTATCAGCGCACCCAGGCTATAAGATCTATTCCTATTCAGAGTAGTTGTAGAGGTACCAACCTGATAAGGTAGAGATCCCTGTGTTTAATATGCTAGTCCCTAGATCAATAGCTAGCATCCACAGTTTAAGATGTAATATCAAGAAACAAAGGTCATAATACAACTTTATAACCAGGAATAAAATAATTCATTACATGTTACATAGCTCATATGGCTATCTCATTACAATGCAGCAAATATAACTATAGCATGGAGTCCTTCATCTTCAAAGTGACACAGGCAATCATGTTGGTTGTAGACTTGTAATCCTATTCAACACACTTCCCTAACATCAAACAAACCTACAACATAATAAGTTACAGCCACAAGGGTCAATACATTTGAATTGTATTGGCAAGTGATACTATGGTAGAATAGTGGTATCTATCATCTATATGCATTTGGATAAGTGGAGCTTAGGCTTGCTTTGCTGAAAATAGATTTTGCTTATCATTTGAAAACACTAAGTTTTTGTTTGTCAAATCACCCAAGGAATCTACCAATTGAAAAATTGAAGATCCTTTAACCCTTGTTCAACCACAAGCTTTTAACTTAGAAATTTGGATGGGGAGATCCTTGATAGCTTCCATGTCTTGATGCTCAAATTGTCCATTGTCGGGGACACGGCTAAGAACTTAGATATTACTCTCTCGAGAGGTGGTGCACTTTCCCCACAAGACACGACATGCATCGAGACAAGATATTTCAGAAGCCTTCCCTTATACCAAATGGACGCGTTCCAAACCTATCACCCCCTACCACCTTCTGTCCATCTGGCTAAGTTGTTGCAACCTATATGATCCTGGCAGAGCCCATATACCATGTGGTTGCACTAGAAACTTCTCAACATTTGACATCTCAAATCTCTTTGTTCCTGGGTGGCTTTCCACAAGTGAGATACACTAGGGTAGGCCATGAATATGGGGCCCTGTGTAAGCACTCAACACAAACCATTCTTTCCAATTCCACCCAGGTGATTCATTCACATAGTTGTTTTATTAAACAAAACACAAATCATAGACTTAGGAATATTTCATAGCATGAATATAATCCACCCTTGTTTTCTACTAGCTAGGATAAGCATGATAATATTAAGGATCTTAACTTAGGGAAAATTCTACTAAGGAATCATCTACTAGAATTTCCCAAGGCATAGTATACTTAGTAAAAATTCCATGCAAGTCCTACTTAAAATATCACTAATGAATAGTGAAAATAATAGGACAAAAGTATGAAGCATCACTTGCCTTTTTGGTAGAGAATATGGATACACTCCTTGATCTTGCAATAGTCGCACTCTTCAAAGTTCACTACAAATCAATCAAGGCACAAATTCAAACTAGCATTCAAACAATTCACCACATAAATTAAAGAAAATAAAACAATGCATGCAAGCATGCAAAAGATTGTTTTATTTGGAAAGGTGGTTTTTAATAGGCTATAAACATTTTAAAACACCTATTGGTCATTTACAAAAGTGGCAAAACCATTTAAAAACAAGTTAGTGAAAATAGGCCATTTAAATCATTTTTGTTTTGCTAGTGTAACATCCCAGCATTAGAGCTTAGAAATAAGCTGAACACAGATGTGTGCATTGCATTCATGCATAGAAAATCTGAATAATTTTCGCGCTTTTGAATAAATCTTGTCAAAGTGATTGAAGCTTCTCTCAACTTGATGGAATTTAAGTAGATCATCAAGTTGACTGTGATAAGTTTCAATGTGACCTTTGCTAAAACCTTATTTTGGATAAACATGATTTGAACTAAGGGTAGATCAAATGTAATAAAATTAAACCCTAATACATTACTTAATGATTTATATTTGATCCTTAGGTGATCATATCATAGTATTCATTACAACAACTCATGAATACCAAGTTATAAATATAACTTAAGTAATAGGAATGTAACAACTAAATCTTTACCTATCTATCCTCATCTATTTCTACCATGAGTATCATGGTAATACCTAACCTTAATTCTGTAGTAAGATTGAGTAGGAAAGAAACCCAGTCAAGATCATTCACTGGATATCTTTCTTTCCATATCAATCTTTACCATTCCTATTGGAATCATATTCTAATATATGTTGTTCATCAATGTTGAGTAATCAACTATTGATTCACCAATTCTTAACTTATCAATTCTTGATCCATCAACTCTTGTCCTTATCATAGCATCCACTCTAAAACCTTTAGAGAAAGAAGTAAGAAGAGATAGGTGGTTATGCTAGATTTAAATATCATCTATATGATGGGAGTGTTGGAAGAGAATTAAATCAATATGATAATTGATGGAGTTCACTCACTCCTGAATGGATAGAAGAGTTATTTGAAATAAAGATATATGTGGTAACAAAGAGGCTTACAAGGATGAATATTGAAGATACTTACCAAGGAGTAATCCTATTGGATTAAGTAGGCATAGTCAATAAGTAATATCTTCTACTTAGTAATAGATACTGAGAAGATAATTATAATACAACTGTAATGTTGTATTGATGAAGACCTTGATTAACCAATTGGAAACCTAAGCCATAAAGGATCAAAGGATTATAATGATCATGCTTTTGTCACCAAGATTGAATTCTTATATCAGATATAAGTGACATTGGTGGATAGAACATGATTGAACCCTAGCATAGATATGTTACTCTAGGTTAGCCATGCTAAGTCATCATTATATGAGGTGAAGTTTGAATATAAGATATTGGAGTTAAGTAGATATAAGATTGTATGTCTAAGATGAAGTTAGAGCAATATTGGATAATAGAGGTAGTAGTTTCCTCTTGAGAAATACTAACACTTGAGGTGAAGTAGGATTTGATGTATACATCCCTTGGAGTAATGTCAGTGGTGGATGATTAAGGAAGAGTATGATTGGAGTTAGAAGTAACCACTTGTTGGATTGGAGGTTATCAGCAGTAGAGTAGTTGATATAACTAAGTATGGATATGGGAAGATTATGAAAGCTCTAATGTCAAGCTCATTGGATTTATAAACTGATTAGAAGAATAAAAGGTGGATAGAATATTTTTTGAAGTAAAGCTCATCATGTTAACACATGATGATGGATAGGAAGAAGTAGTATATCTAGGAAAGGAATTTCTTAATTAGAAGTCCAGGATTATGAATTATGGAAGATATGAATTCTTGATAAACACAAAACCCTAAATCTATAACCAAGATTAACATCCATCACATCTGTTGGATAATCATTTTATTTTCATAATGCTATATAGGAATATTTTCCTATAGCAAATCACTTAAGCACATCTCTATCATTTTCAGCCATCATTCTTATAGGTACTTAGGAACTATCTTTATCAATTCTTTCTCATAAGTTAGTCTAGAAAACAATCCCACTATTTTACTTTAAATGGTGATATCATTAAAAATCACAAACAGAAATACAATGTGTTTAGCAATTAATCTTTATTCACATCAACAAAAGAATATAAGTATATTAAGAACCCTAAAGCCTAGGGTAAGCATTTGCAATTCAAACCCTAACTTCCATTTTAGTTTTAATAAAATAATTACATTGATATTTCCTAAATTTATAAGAATAATATTAACCATATTAATTACTCAAAACTTTATGTATCAAATAATAAGGAAGGATCAATATATATAAAATTTTCTTTAATATTATAAATCAATAAGAATTAAAAATCATGAATTTATAGTAATGCATTCTTTAATAAGTTATTGGATATTAGCTCAATTAAATGCATATCAAAAGCCTTACAAATAATAATAGGAAAGTATATATATAAAGAAAATAAAGAAATAATCATTATACAATAAAACTCACAAAAAGACTTTGAATACATTTTAGGATTTGCTGCAATTATCTAGCAGATAAAATCCTATAGAAAATTTCAAACAATAAGTAAAACACAAATCTTAAAACAAAGGTGAAAATACAAAACAGAAGTAAAAAAAGGAATTTGGCCGAGTAACAGGCTAGCCCAGATGTTTCCCTCTCTTATTTACTGCCTAGTGCACCTAGTTGCACCCCAGCAGTAACCCAACAGCGGCCCAACCAGGATACCTCTTCGTTATCTCGCTGGCAGGTGGGCCCGTGGAGGGAATGTGGAGTGAGTTTGAAAAACTTCCAGGGGGTTTTCTGTGAAAAGTCTGTCGTCGTCTTCCTCTTCGACTAGAAGCTGCTCGGTGGCAGTGGCTGATGCCGTCCGCCGCCGTCCATGCGTCAAGATGCACGCCGCCATCGTCAGGAGTGGATAAGAAGGCCACGACAATGCCCCGCTCGTCCTCATCCTCATTTCCCCTTCCCAGCAACCTCTCTCTCTCTGTATCCTCTATACCAAAAACCTAGCCTTGCCGGAGCCGCTCGTCGCCGATGTTTCCGAGCTCCCCTTGAACCGCTGGGGCCACAGTTAGGATCCCCTTGATCATCTGGTTTGGTTGCCCCACGAAGCATAAGCCGAAGGAGCTCTAATCGCGCCAATCGACACCTCCATATCCGACGGGTTCTGTCGTCGTCTCCCTCGATTCCGACCACCTCCAGTCACACTAAGCCCTTCACTGCAACGCCGGTGAGTTGCTGATACTCAGGCACCTCTCTAATCCCTCTAACGCTTCTGGAATCATCTCCAACACGTTCATCTGTAACCGTTGTCGCCGTACCTCGTCGCCAGTCATCCTCCGGTGACCATATCCGAGCGGCGCCGCTACTAGTAGGTTCCCTAGAGTGTACTCTTTCAAACCGTAGCAACCACGCATGCCAAACTCCACTAGATCGTCGTCGTTGCCAGCCATCTGACCATCACCGGCGAGATGACATCACAACAACGTCATGCTTGCGTAAAGTCACTTCATTTGAGCAGTCTTTGCCCATGTGGAATGTGACGTGGCCCCTGGCCCATCTGTCATTAGGTGTGGGTAGAAATAAGGCCAGTGACAAATGTTTTCACTAACCTAAAGGATGATGTGGCATGTGGCCCACAGGTCAGTGACTTGGGTAGGTTTAGGCTAGGTATAAAAAGTTTTGTGCCTGTTTAGTAAATTGGTAAAACAATATTAATTCAAATATAAATATTTCCTAAAATTTAATAAAGGAATTAAAACTTGTTTAATTAATAAATTTTGAATTATAATTCAGAAAAATGTGTATTATATATGAAAATTTATGGAAAAATAAAATATATCACTTAAAACTATTATCAAACCTTATTATGTTAACAATTTAAATAGTTATTATTTAATAAAGATTTTATAAGTTTAATATTTTTATAAATCATATTTTAATATTAGTAAATGTTAAAAATATAAATAAAATACCAGAAATCTTAGAAAGATAAGAATTATAATTGAAAACTACAATCATGCATTATTATTCCACTTAATTAATTATTTGTTATTTATTAAGTCTTTATAAAGTAATAAGTCTTATAAAAATCATATTTTATTATTTTTAAATCTCAAAAATAAGTGTAATATACCAAAATGATCACAAAAATAATATCTACATGTTAAAAATATAATATTTCAATTTTGAGTTAAATAAAAAGTTAAACACTTTAATAACTTGAAATTAAACCTATTTCTTTAATTAATAATTCATATAAGGTTAAATAAATTTGTTAATATTTCTAAAATTAACCAATTAAAGTCTAATAAATAGTATTAGTCTTAAATAAGAATATTATGAAGTCAAAATGGTTCAACACATTTTAAATATAATTTTATTGAATTACCATTCAACCATAAGTGTAGATTATTTTATAAAAAGATCCTTATCTAATATAAAATCACCAATAATAATTTGTATTAAGATAAAACCTATTCCTTTACTTTAACCACAAGTCATAAACCTACCAAAACACTATGTTGAATCCATAAGTAGTTAAGAAATATTACTTTCTTGTTCCCAAACCATAACCACTCATTTTTAAAAGCATAAATGCTTCTATTCCATTATAATGTTAGGAAACCACTACTCAAATAGAAGTAATGCCATTCTTAAATAACTTTAAGGTAATATTATAAGATGAGCAAATATAATATCATAAGCATTACACTTTCAAACCATCTATGCCTTTAAAGTAAACTTTAGTCTACAAGACTTTATTATATGTTTTATAGTTAGCTTTGGTCTGTTATAATTAAGTTATAAAGCATCTTAATACCAAACTAACCACGTACAAAACCAAGATAGATAAGTCTCAAATAATACTAATATCAATATTCAAATAAAGCAATTATTTCTTACTTAAAGACTATAACTTGAAAGAACACCTAATAAGGTTAACTTAAAATTTAAATACTTTCCCTTAGCTTAGTAATATTTTCTTCAAAAGTTATTCTTTTAAGGTATATTATAAAACAAGACATAAGCATTTTTTATGAAAGCTCTAAAGGATGAACAAACCTTATATACATAGTCCACAGATACATTTCCACTTGAGTATTCTATTATTGTGTGTGCTTTATTATACTTACCTGTTGTTTCACACACACACACTCACAAGCCTTAATAAGAAGCACAAGTATGAAACTTATCTAAAAGTACAACATATTCTAAAGTAACCATTTCTGGTTTCCAAACCTTAGATCAACGCTTATCCCCGGGATTCGAGTTTATCAATTGCATTACATTACTTATGCATAACAGCAGCTTGCTTCTTTAAACATTAGTCCTTACAAGACCAATGATGCTGATTTAAGATATTGGATCTTATATTGTCTTGAGCATCGTGAGTGCATAATCTTGCAATCACAACAGGCAAGTTCACACTTGCTCATGTCCTTTGATTATTTTTTGTAAAGTATTTTGCAAATCCAGTATTGTCATCACCTGCATTTGAAAAAGGTCAGAAAACACTATTTTCATAATAATGTGATTATAGGTTATTTACCATGAGGTAATAACCTACTATAAGAGTTCCGGTGGTAAGGGAACATATTATCTAGGATTTAACAACCAATGTCGCCAGTGATTCTTGCGCCGTATATTACGCGTTGACCAAGATATTTGGAATGGGACAGAGAAGTCAGCTGTATCTTTTCCCTCTCGCATGGAGCCGGATGTGCGGGTCGTGGCTGTTATCACTCGTAGCGTGCATATTAATTGCTAATTCGTAGAGGATATGCATCATATGGGTGGGAGCCCTCAACATCCCACGATAGTTCCGACATTTGAACGGTTTGTACAAACCATTGCCGTAATTCAATAGGTGGGCATGGTGTACACCAAGGAGACATGCGGGGTCGCGGAGAAGGCAGTGATTGGCTTGGATCTTAGGTTGGGCCTCAAACCAAGGAAGTTTGAATGGGGACATACTCCCGGCCGTACAAAAAAACCTAAGATATCTCATGGGTAAAGTGACGCACCTCTTCAGAGTGTAAGAATTGTAACTTGTTACTCCCTGTTCCGGGAAGGAGCTACGAACGCGGGGGGAAAGGAACTCCATGAAAGTTCTGGTAAACCCATGAAGGCTGACGGACATAGCTTTTCAGAATAAAAGAAACCTTTGAAGAAATGTTTACAAAAATTTGCATTGCCTACGACCTATGGTCTGTGGCTGTAGATATAGTGCATCAAACACTCCTTTTCTAGTGAACTTGCTGAGTACGCTCGTACTCAATGTATCTTCTTAACCCTTGCTAGGTTCTAAAGCTAGTACAAACGATGTCTACATCAAATCATGCTCCAAGAATCATCATCAAAAGTTAAAGCTCTTCAATGAAGTCAAGAAAGTCAACATATACATCAACTCAAGTGAAGATGAAGTTACTTAGTAGATAGGAATATAATCTCTAGCCATAGAACCTATTTCTAAAGTGTATTGCAATAGCAGCAATGCCAGAACATTAGTTAAAATACTAGTCTTAATAGTATGGTAGTTTTGGAGTTATTTATTTCTGAATCTTCTTTGTAAGAAGTTTCTTTCTCTCTCTTTAACCTAGAGTGTTCTCTGGATCTTGTGTAAAGAGTTGAGTTGTAACTTATAGTCATGTCTTGGACCTGCTGTGTTTCTATTGTACCACTCTGAGAGATGTAATACTAGTGAACGATGTTTCATTGGTGTTATGCCATCGACTATAGTGTACTACATCATGCAGTGGTATGCTGGGTCACCGCAGCTGGAATGATTTAAATCAAAGTAATATTTTGTAGAGTTAGCTAAATATGTTTTTAAACACAATGTTAGTGTTTAGGATCAAAGTGTTTAAAGCAAATTCTATTTACAAGAGGTTTCACCCAAAAATCATTTTTTAAATCAAAGCAACATTTTATTTTACTATAAATGCCTTTAATCAAAGTAATAATTTTCTAGGGTTGATCAAATACCTTTTTAAATCCAAAACTTAGTGTTTAGGGTCAGAGAGTTTAAATCAAACCGTTTGCAAAAGGTTTTACATCAAAAATCATTTTTAAATCATAACAAATATTTTTGTTTTACTAGAAATGCTTTCATTCAAGGAATAATCCCTTAGTGTCACAAAATATAATTTTGAATACAAAAGTTGGTTTTTATGGTAAGTAGGTTCAAAACAAACCATTTGCAAAAGATTTTACTCAAAAATCATTTCAAGAATAATTTTTATACTCAAAATAGGCCTAGAATTTTTTTCGCAAAAACACCCTATTTTCCAGAAGCAAAATGCTGAACTAAGGGAATGGTTGCAAAGGTTTGTTTTTCCTGATTCCAATGATATAAAATTTGTAAATTTTGGATGTGTGGATCAAAAATTGTGAATTTTACAAAATCTAACATCTAATAGAAATGTTTCTGTTTTTAATACAAAAGACATGCCACGTGGAGCGTTTCTATTGGCTAGTACCGGTTCGCACAGATTGATCACCATGGGGCGTTGGATCTACTTAACATTGCACGACACAGATCTCTCTATACCTCTTCGATAAGTCATCTATCTACGCCGCTGGATCTGGATCTAACGGTTGATGAGCAAGTGACCACTAACTGGCGGTGCTTGGCGACGGAGCGCGGCGACGATGCTCTGGCTACGGTGTTGCAGCGATTATAGGAAGCGAGGGAGAGGATGAGGTGGCTCACCGGATTCGCACGGTGTGTTGATACTCAATGTGGTCGTCGCAGGGCACGGGGCGCACGGAGTTGACGATAATCGCTCGCCGGAGTTCCTGCTACCCTCGGGTGCGCTCGGGTCTTGTCAGAGACGAAGCTACAAGCCACATGATGACCAAATGAGGGCAGAGTTAGACGCGCAAGAGAGAGGCGAAGGCGCCATCGTCAAAGAGAGGGGGAGGCATGGTCAGAAATTACCAGGGGAGCTCGACGGAGTTGAAGCCGAAGACGGTGACGCTCACTCGATGTTGTTGGCGATGCTCTGGGGCATGCACGGGCTAGAGGATGGTACCGGCGAATGCTTACGGGGCTGCTGATCAGTCTCGTGTGGTCCAAGGGGCAAGGGGAGGTTTGACGTTGCCGAAATTCGCACTGGACCTCGTCAGAGTCGGTGGGGTTGCAGCGAGAAATTCGAGCAGCCCTGGGGCAGAGAGGAGCTGGCGACTGAGGGGAAAGAGAGAGGGGAGATAGGCTCTTAAGAGAGCGTGGTCGCATGGCAAGATTATGGGAGTAGTTAATCGAATTTAATCCGCGAAATCAACGCAGAAACAACAAAGTGATTGGGGAGGAACTTGTCACATCCCAAAATTTCCCAAATTTTGAAATGTGAAAAATAAATAAACAAAATAAATTTTTGTTGAAATTTAGGGTGAGAAGAAACTTTTGATTCCAATTGGAAACATCAAAACCTATTTTGATCAAATAAAATCCTAAAGGGATTTAAACAGATAAATAAACAATAAAGTTAAAATAGTTGGAATTACTATTTTTGGAGCTTTTAATAAAAAGATTTGGTTTTCAAAAGAAAAGGTAGAATTATAAATAAGGATTATTTTATAGAGCCAAATTAAATCTTGGCCAAGCTTTTGAAAATAAAATATTTCTATTTGATAAAAAGAGTAAAGGTTTATTTGAATAAAATATTGAGGATTTATTAATATCCAATTTTATTAAAGTAAAGGCTTTTCCATTTTAAATAAACACTAAAACTTGTTAATTTATTTTAAATAAGTTTTCCAAGTGTTTTATTTATTCAAATAAAACCTACTGAAATGATTTTTGTATTGGTTTAGATTTCAAATAGAGTTTTTAAATAAATTAAATCCTATTTGAATTAATGACTAAGGTCTATTTATTTAATTATTAATGGATCTTAAAAATAATAAAAAATATTTTGTTTTGGACTTTGGATTGTGTTGTTAAACAGAATTAAAATAAATACAAAGTTTGGTGGTGGTTTGATTTGAATTGGTGTTTGAATTATTTGTTTGAAAATCAAAACAGAAATTCAAATAGAAAAAGGAAAAAGCTTCGGTATAAAAAATAAGAAACAAACCGCAGCCCAGCTAACAGGCCCAGCAAGGCCCAGTCCAACCCAACTAAACTCCCCCGCAGTGAAACGTTTTCTACCCAGATTAGAACCCGCGGAGTCACAGACAGGCATGCCCCACTCCCACTCTCTCTCCCTCACAAACAGACGGACCCCACCACCAGCAAAGCATCATCAACCTTGCGCCAGCCGTTCCTCCTTGCCGTTGATGCCTTGATTGTAGCCATGAATTCGATTCAATGCCGGAGTAATTCCTCGCCGTGATCACGCTTGTATAAGCGCCCCTCTCCCCTCTCTCTTTCCCCTCAAACACCGCCTCCTCCCTGCCCCTAGGCTGAGCGAATCGTGAGCTCAAACCCCTCTGTCTCCGACGACGCCTCAGAGCAATTTCGGCGAACCACGGCCGCCCCTCTCCTCCCTCTGCACGCGAGCTTGCTCCCCACCTCCTGGCGCATCTCCCCATGTCACTCGTTCGCCCGCTCGTTCCCCGTAGCCTCGGCTTTGTCGACACCTGAGTGTGCGCCGCCGTCTGCCATCGCTCCGGCGAAGTCTCCCTGGTAAGCCAGACCGCCCCGAGCCCTCTCGATCATGCTCACGTGAACGTCACACTTGCCCGCGTCTAACCGTGCCCCTATCTCGCCGTAGGGTGACTTGTAGGCCCATCCCCGACGACACCTGAGCGTGCCCGACGCCAACGGTGACTCCGGTGAGGAATTGCTAGCAGCTCCGAGCGCCCCTTGCCAAGCCAACGCCACCTCGAGCTTCACCAACCCTCTGCGAGCACGGTGAGATACTTCCCTCCTCCCCTTGCTTCCTGGTTCGTCGCCGACGCCACCGCCAGAGCAAGCGCCGCCACCAGCCGCCGCCCAGAATTGGTCTGGCTACTATAAGCCGTTGGATCGTTATCTAGTGGTTTAGATAGATTCATTTAATCAAAATGGTATCACTCAATCTGCGTCGTGCAATCTAAATAAGATCCTGCGGTCCAGAGATCCCAATCCACCCGAAGCGGTACCGTCCAGTTATATCACGCCACGTGGCTAGGCTGTTTGAATAAAACCAGAAAATGTTCTATTAGAATTTCAAACTTGTAAAATTCATAACTTTAGTTCTACACGTCCAAATTTTGCAAATTTTATATCAATGGAATCAGTAGAACAAGTACTTTGCAACCATGCATTTTTTTAATGTTTTGCTTTTGGAAAATTGGTTGAAATTGCAGAAACATGTGTAGGCTTATTCTGAATATAAAAATTGTCCTAGATATAATTTTAATGTGAAATCTTTGAAAAATGGATTGTTGTGAACATACTGACCCTAGGAACCAACTTATGGATTTAAAAATGTATTTTGGGAAGTTAAGGAGTAAATATTTGAATTAGCTCATTTCTAGTCAAATAAAAATATTGATTATGATTTAGAAATGATTTTTGAGTGAAACCTTTGGGAAATGTTTTGATTCAAACCTTCTGACCCTAAACACCAAGTTTTGAGAATTAAAATATATTTGGTGAACTCTTTAAAGAATATTGCTTTGCTAAAAGCATTTTCAACCACATAAAATGATGAATTGATTTAAAAATGGTTTATAGATAAAACCTTTTGTAAATGGTTTTACCACTTTAGTAAATGACCACTTTGAACTTTATAATGTTTAGAGCCTAGTAGAAACCACTTTTGCAAATAAAACTATCTTTTGCATGTTTGCATGCATGACCTTGTGTGTGTTATTTTATGTGTGATAAATTGTTTGAATATTGGTTGGAATGCTAGTTGAATTTGTGTTTGGTTGATTGATTTGTAGTAAAGTTAGAAGAGTGTGATATTTGCAAGATCAAGAAGTGAACCAACATTCTCTACTAAAAAGGCAAGTGACACTATCATCCATGTCCTACTATTTTCATTACACTTAGTGGATTTTGTAACATGCATGGAAAGGTTTACTATACTTTATGATATGCTAAATCCTATTAGGATACCCTTATATATTTCTTAGTGGAAACATTGTAGTTGTAGTATGCTTAGCCCTGCTATATATTTGGGATGGGATACATGATATGACTATATGAAGTATTGAAAAGATATATGTTTTATATAATAAAACAAGTATTCAATGAACCACCTGGGTGGACAAGGATACTCAAGTTTTGGACAAGGTGGCAACAAAAGGAACCATGTTTATATGGCCATATATTTTTGTATGTGCACTAGAAGAAAACCACCTAGGGACTTAGAGATTGAACATGTTTCTCGTACAGTGGCTTCCGCGTATAGCCACATGCTAAATGGGCTCTGGCTTAGTCAACTACATAGTGGAAGACCCATGCATTGGCATCTTCAGGTTAACTAGAATTATGTAAGGGAACTTGAAACCCTACATTGGTGCCTGGATGACAAGCTAGCATTGTGTATTGGGAGGACTTCTATGGAAAGACTTTGTCACATTCTCAATCTTCCAGTACTCCATCTTGGTGTGTACTTATCCAGCGGCCACTGGTGGCATCAAGATGAGATTGTGTCATGTGGGTAAAGTGTACAACTTCTGCAGAAGATCAAATTCTAAGTACTTAGTCGTGTCCCCGGTTATGGACAACACTGAGCAACTAAGGCCTGAAGCTATGGAAGATCTCGACATTCCAATTTCTTAAAGTAAAACTTGATGGTGACAACAAGGGGTTTTGAAGCACTTGGAGTTTTCCAAGAAGTTCAGAAAGATTTGACAAAGATCAAAAACTATTTTGAAAAGATAGGATAAAACTATATTGCTTTCTGCAAAAGAGCCTACACCCTACTTAGCCAAATATGCATGTAAATGATAGGATCCACTTATTTCTACATAGTAGTGATACTTGCCAATACAATTCAAATGTATTGACCCTTGTGGCTGCAACTTATTATGTTGCAGGTTTGTTTGATGTTAGTGAAGTTTATTGATTAGGATTACAAGTCTACAACCAACATGACTGTCGGTGGCACTTTGAAGATGAAGGACCCCATGCTATTGTTATATTCTGCTGCAATGTAATGTGATAGCCAAATGAGCTATGTAAGATGTAATGAATTATTTTATTCCTGGTTATAAAGTTGTATTATGACCTTTGTTTCTTGATATTACATCTTTACTGTGGATGCTAGCTATTGATCCAGGGACTAGCATTGTAAACACAGGGATCTCTACCTTATTAAAGGTTGGGAACCTTACAGAACTGGTCGCGTGGGTTGAAGACGATGGTGAGTTGGCGGTGGGACCTCGTGGTCAGCGAGGTGAGGGGTGGTACGGTGGGGTCTCGCGGTCAGTGGGTTGAGGGGTAGACGCGCGGGTGAGAAAAACGTTTCATGAGAGGGGCTGCCGGGTGGGCTGCTGGGCCAAGTTGGGCCTAGTCTGAGATAGGGTTAGTGGGCTGGTCCTTTCTATTTTTTTCTTTCTGAATCTTTTTCTTTTTCCTTTCTGATTTTCTGTTTTCAAATTCACACACTCATTTGAATTCAGATTTATTTTTCAAACCTTTTTCAAACTTTTAGTATGTTTTAATATTGTTTATTAATGTATTTAAAGTCCATTTTTGAATATTTTCTTATATTCTCTTATGGTTAAATATTTATTTAAAATAGACATTTTGTCTTTATTTAAATAAGGTTTAAATATGTTTTCAAACTTCTATTTGAATTCCAATTTTTGCCAAACCTTTTTCAGTAGGTTTGATTTATTCATTAGTGTGCCAAACCTTTGAATTATTTATAATATTTTAATATGATTTAATATTCATTTAAATTGGGCATTTGACTTTATTTTAAATAGAATTTGAATATGGTTCCAAACGATATATTTCATTATTCTTCTATTATTTTTAAGTTAATTAGTTAACTTTTAATCCACTTTGGCAAATTCCAATTTATTATTTTCTCATGATTTAATTAATCATTTACATTAGGGATTTTATCTCCATTTAATTATACTTAGAATATGGTTCAATCCCATATGCTTTTATTTGAATATTCTTTATCCCCTTATTTTATTTGGATTTGAATTATCTTTGTTCCATTTGCTTATGTATTTAATTCAAGGTTTAAATTGTCTTCTAAATAATTTTATTGGGATTTATTATTTAGCTTAAGCAATTGGTCTTTATTTAAATAAAATTGGATATTGTTCAATCCTTATGATATTATTTAAATAATCCTTTTCTCTTTTTTATTATTCAATAAACTTTTATCTGTTTATGGATTTGGCCAAGATTTATTTTGGCTTTTAAATATTCCTTATTTATTTATATATTTGTTTATCTTATAAAATCCATATCTTTTTATTTAAAGATCCAAAATTGGTGATTACAATTTGTATAACTTTATTTAATATTTGCTTATCCTTTTAAATCCTTTTAGGATTATTTGCTCACAAATTTGGTATGAATTTTTTTGCTAGGAGCTCTATTAGCTTCGGAAATTAATTCCTTTTATCTTGTTAAATTCATAAGTTATTATCCATGGCTCCAAATTAAATGAAACCAATTTCTGTGATCTTATAATATTTTTGTTTATCATTTATAAATGTTTGTTGCTGAATTTTTATATGGAACAAATCCATAGTCTTAGAAAGATCTTGGAAATGATTTATTCTATTAGGGTTTTAGGGTTTTGGTTTATTTTTCCCAATGTTTAAATTTCAAGATACATTCATTGATGAATGCATTTCACTTGATTGTAACTTTTTTGGATTCCCTTTTCATTCAAATTTGTTCAAGAAGGGTTTTGATGTTTCCATTTAAAAGCAAAAAGTTTCTTTTCACCCTAAATTTCAACATTTATTTCTTTTGTTTATTTATTTTTCACATTTCAAAATTTGGAAAATTTTGGGATGTGACAGCAGCTACGATAAAAGCTAGATCAAAAGAAGATAACTTTCTAGCAAGAACACACTTGGTAATGAAATAGGCATAGTACTCCCTCTGTTTGGGATTATAAGTCCCGCGCGGATAACTAGGTTGGCAATTTGAACAACAAAATATAAATAATATATCACAAAAATTATACCATTAGAAACTTTAGAGATTATATTTTTTAATGGTATAATTTTGGTAATATATAAGTTATGTTTTGTTAGTCAAATTAACAACCTAGGTATGCGCGTAGGACTTATAATCCCGAACAGAGGGAGTACCTAATAGCTGGGGGTTGAATGTTCTGAATTTTACCACTTTCCTTTGAGAAGTCGAAACCTTGGCAAATCTCAACATATAAATCCATAAGTGACTTGGGCCTCTCCTTGATCGTCTCACAAGATCCCCATTGAGGTACTCTAATTACTGCATAGAAATCAGCAAAAGGCAGGTCGACAGGTATATTATATATTTTGTAATGGACCATGGGATTAGAAGTAGACCAAGTGAACCGGAAGTCCTGCACAAAAGCCATGGTTAGCTTAACATATTGGAATGGTTCACCTTCAACAAAGTGTTCCAACCCTGCATTTGTAACCATAGTTTGTAAATCTTGGAGGATCCCCGCAGCTCTCATAAATTCATGGCATGGATAAATGGAAGGAAAAACTGCCTCCTCACGATGAACCTTCATTGGCTCATGCACCATCAAGTCATATTGATTCTGTGGATAAGCACTCATCTTCCTTGCTGAAATTTTTAGACAACCATCAAACCAAGTGATTTCTAAGTTGATAAATGATGAGCAACTACTATAGGAACTTGCTAGAGGGCTATAGATGCATCAAAGTAAAGTTTCTAAGCATAGAACCAGCATGCAAGCTCAAACAACCTGTAACCTATAGCAGCAAAATACTCAAGATACAATCTACCAATCACAAATCTGATTAGACAAGTGGAGAAGGCACATACCAAGGAGAAATCCCTCCAAAAATCAGCACTGGAGATGGGCTAAACAAGGAGATCGAAAATTGCGATCAAGAACAGCAAGAACTCGAGCTTGAGAAAGTTTTCCAGTGTTTTTCGGGAGAGAGAAAGAAGGTGGCTTGGAGGAGGCAGTTGTAACATCCTAGCATTAGAGCCTAGAAATAAGCTGAACCCAGATGTGTGCATTGCATTCATGCATAGAAAATCCGAATAATTTTCGCGCTTTTGAATAACACTTGTCAAAGTGATTGAAGATTCTCTTAACTTTATGGAATTGAAGAAGATCATCAAGTTAACTGCGATAAGTTTCAATATGACCTTTGATAAAACCCTACTTTGGGAAAGGGAGATTTGATCTAAGGGTAGATCAAAAGTAATAAAAGTTAAACCCTAATACATTATGATTTATATTTGATCCTTAGGTGATCATTTCATATTATTCATTATAATCACTCATGAGTACCAAGTTAAGGATATAACACAAATAATAAGAATGTAACAATTATATCTTAATCTCATCTACATATACCATGAGTATCATGGTAATACCTAACCCTACTTCTTAAGTAAGATTGAGTAGGAAAGAAACTAAGTTTAGATCATTCACCCTATACCTTTATTTACATATCAATCCTTATCATCTCTATTGAGTTATATTCCAACATCTGTTGTTCATCAATGTGGAGAAATCAATTATTGATTCACCAATTCTCAGTCTACCAACTCTTGACCAGAACATAGCTCACATTTAAGTGTCTATAAAGAAACAACTAAGCAAAGATAAATAGTAATGCTAGCTTTAGAAATCATTTATAGGATGGGAATGATTGAAAATAATCCAATCAATGTGATAATAGAAGAAGTAGTCCTATTGGATCAAGTAGGTATAGTCAATGGATTATATCTATTAATCCAATAGAGCTAAACAGAAGATAATTATAATACAACTGCAATGTTGTATGGATGGAAGCCTTGATTAGCCAACTAGAAATCTAAACCATAAAGGATCAAAAGATTATAATGATCAAGCCTTATTTACCAAGATTGAGTGCTTATATCATGTATAAGTGGTATTGGTGGATAAAACATGATTGGAACCCCAGTATAGTTATGTTATCCTAAGATAGCTATGGCAAGTCACATTAATATAATGTGAGGTTGGAGTATGAGATACTGGAGTTAAGTACAGACAAGATAGTACGATTAAGATGATGCTAGAGCAACATGGGATTATAGAAGAAGTAGATTCCTCTTGGGAAATACCAACACTTGATGTGAAGTAGTTTGATCTAGACATCTATTGAAGAAATATTAGTGATGGATGATTAAGGAAGATTATGAGTGGAGTTTGAAAGAACTACTTGTTGGATTGAAGATTTTCAATAGTAGAATAGTGGGTATAACCAAGCAAGGATATGAGAAAACTATGAAATGCTTTAATATCAAACTCATTGGATTCATCCATGAGTTTAGAAGAATAATGTATGAATAAGAAGATTTTAATGAGTAAAGCTCATCATACTAACCATGAGGATGGATAAGAACAAGTATTATATCTAGGAAAGGAATTCCTTAATAATAAATCCAGGATTGTGAAATATAATTATATGTTATAAATTACTCTTCTATTTATTCTTGGTAAACAATCAACTCTAAATCTCAAACCAAGTATAATATCCATTTCATGTTATTTATCTATCATCTTATGTCCATATTACTTCATAGGAATATTTTCCTATAGCAAATCATATAAGCATATCTTTACCAATTCCTTTCTATAAAAAATTTAGATATAACTTTCTATTTTAAAAAGGGGATGTCATCAAATATCACAAACAGAAGACAATATGCTTAGTCATTAAATCTTTACTCATATCCATAAAGGAATCTAAGTATATTAAAACCCTAAACCATAGGGTAATATTCATAATTCAAAACCCTAAACTTCTTTGTTAGCATAATAAAATATATATATTGCCATTTTCCAAATTAATGGATGTAGTAATAACCATATCAATTTCCTTTATATTTCATGCATCAAATAAAGAAATAATACCAGTATATGGCAAACTCATAAAAGAACCTTAATATATTTTAAATAATGTTGTAATCATTCAGCAAATCAATTCTATAAAGAGAATTCAAATCAAATAAGGGAAATTCAAATCTGAAAAGGAAAACAGAAAATAGAAAAATGGGAAACAAATAAAAACAAGACCTGGCAGTGTCCCAACCCCTCTCTCCTTATATGACGCCCATGTGCAGCCCACAGGAAGCCCATCAGCCAGTCAGCTCGTCCTTTTTTGTCACTGACGGGTGGGACCAAAGGGGGACTGCGGGTTGAAGGGAAAGAAGCGCCAGGGGGTTTTCTACAAAAATGACTTCATCGTCTACCTCGCCTACTGGAAGCAGCTCGCTGGCCGGAGCTCCGCCGTCGATCGACCGTCGTGCTGTGATGCGTGCCGCCGTCTCTGGGAGGAGTAGATAAGATTGTCGCATCCTCCTCTATCTTCTCATACCTATCTCGTCTCTAGTCTCGCTCTCCATAACCATTTTTCTCCCTCACCTGAAACCCTAGCTCGTCAGAGTTCATCGTTATGGTCAAGTCCGACCACCCCTCGCCTCGTAGTAGCCACCGCTGGGCGCGCTGTCGTGGACTTACTCACCTAGGACCAAGCACGGGAGCCCGCACGCCGGGAATCATGTGAAATAGAGCATTACTTTTCCTCGGCCGCCGTAGCCATTATCGTCGATTCGCCATCGTCACGCCTCCCCAAGCCTCCTCAACCTCTCTATCGTTATCAGGGTAACCTTATGCATCTCTGGACCCCATTTTCGTTTGCTAATCCTCACCGTAGGCTTAGTTCCATTGAGCACCGCTGTTGGTCGCCGCAGAAGCTCGTCGTCGATGTAGTTCCAGTGACCATTAGGTAGCGGCTCCACCACCAATAGGTTCGCCTTGATCTCCTCTGTCAAACGCACCTAGTCACAACCTTGCGCGCGCACCAGATCAATCGATCGATCCTCAACCAGTGAGGATCAAACTAGATGACGTCATGCCTACGTCAGGTTCGAACTACGTCAGCGAGTTTGACCAGTCTTTGCCTCGCGTGGCTGATAACATGGCCTTGGGCCCATATGTCATTGTCTGGGGGTAAAGACAGAGTCGGTAACAAATGCATTTTCTTTAACCCGTGCGATGAGGTGGCCACTGGCCCACTGGTCAGTGACTGAGGCTAGCTTTGAGTGCGGTGTAAAAATTATTTCCTGTTTAAGAAATAATAAAATGTTATAAACTCAATTATTAATATTCCAGAAATCAAATAAATGATTAAATCTTGTTTAATTAATAACTTTTGATTTACAATTCAAAAAACTATGTATAATATATGAAAATTTGTAGAAAAATAAAATCTACAACTTAAACTTATTATCCAATATTATTATGATGATTATTTAAATAAATATTATATAATAAAGGTTTAAAAGTAATAAATCTTTGATAATTCATATTCCAATAATGGTAAATATTAAAAATATGAATAAAATACCAATTTTTTTAGAAAAAATAAAGACTATAATTTAAAACTATAATCATGCATTATTATTTCACTTACTTAAATAATTATTATTTATTAAGTATTTTAAAAGTATTAAATATTATAAAAATCATATCATATTATTTATAAATCATAAAAATAAATATAATATACCAAAATGATCACAAAAAGAATATCTACATGTTAAAAATATAATATTCCACTTTTGAGTTAATTAAAAATTCAAATATTTTAATAATTCAAATTTAAACTTATTTACTTAGTTTAAAAATTCATATAAGGATAAATAACAATTATTAATATTTCTAAATTAGCCAATTAAGTTTAATAAATATTATTAGTCTTGAGTATTAATAATATAAGCCATAATCGTTTAAAAGACTACAAATACCTTATTACTAAATTATCTTCAACCTTAGGTGAAGATTATATACTAAAAAGATTCCTATTCATAATAAAACTTAAAGCACAACTTGTGAATAAATCAAATCCTTTCTATCTACTTTACCCACCAGATTACAAAAACTACCACAACATTATAGTAAGTCCATAAGTAGTGAAGTAATATTATATCTTCGTGTATAAACTATAACCCCTCATTTATAAAAGGTAAATGATACTACTCCATTATAAAATCAAGAAACCACCACACCAAGTAAAAGTATAACCATTTTTAAGTAACCTTAAGGAAACATTACCAGGTACACAAGATACAAATATTATAAACATTATACTTTTAAACTATCTTTGTTTTAAAGTTAACTTTAGTCTATAAGAATCTAAATATAACACTATAAACATTGTTATACATTTTATAGTTAACTTTGGTCTGAAGTAGTTAAGTTATAAAAACACCTCAAACTCAAACCATTCGAGCAAGCATAAATAACATCGACCAAACTCTATTAACCACAAAGCTTGTTTAGACCTTAGAAGAGAAACCTTTTCTTCGAACGTTATTATTTTTGCCACTTCAAACAAGAACTCTTATATAATCAATCTTGACTAGCATTTCATAGGTGTATATTTTATTGCTACATAAATATGTGTTGCTCACACACACTCACAATCTCTAATAGAAGCACAAATGTGAAACTTATCTAAAAGGACCACACATTTTAAAGTAACCATTTCCAAAATCCAAACCCTAGAACAACGTTATCCCCGGGATTCGTGTTTATAATGTGCATCACATTACTTATGCATAAAAGCATATTACTTCTTTAAACATTAGTCCTTACCGGACCAATGATGATAATTTCAGATTTTGGATCTTATACTGACTCGAAGACCGTGAGTGCATAATCTTGCAATCACAAAAGGCAAGTTCACACTTGCTCATGTCCTTTGATTATTTTCTTTAAAGTATTTTACAAAACCAGTGTTGTCATCACCTTCATTTGAAAAAGGGTCAGAAAACACTATTTTCGATAATAATGTGAACTATTGGTTACTGATCCAGGGTGATCAGTTAATCTAGTAACTCTGACAGTTGGAATACCACTGTTTGGAACTATATCACCTAGGAACTTAACAAACCAATGTCGCCAGTGATTATTGCGCCGTATAATACGCGTTGACCATGAGATTTGGAATGGGACGGAGAAGTCAGTTGTATCTTCTTCCTCTCGCATGAAGTCGGATGTGCAGGTCGTGGCTGTTATCCTCGTAGCGTGCATATTAATTGGTAATTTGTAGAGGATATGCAGCATATGGGTGGGAATCCTCAACGTCCCACGATAGTTCTGACATCTAACGGTTTTTACAAACCATTGTCGTAATCCTTTATGTGGGCATGTTGTACACCAAGGAGGCATGCGAGGTCGCGAAGGGGGCGGTGATTGGCTTGGATCATCTTCTGGGCCCCACATCATGCAATTATGGACGGGAATAAGCTGCCCGGTTGTGCAACAAAGAGTTGATCTCTCATGGGTAAAGTAACGTACCTCTGCAGAGTGTAAGAACTGTAACTTGTTACTCCCTGTTCCTGGAAGGAGCTACGAACGCGGCGGGAAAGGAACTCCATGAAAGTTCTGGTGAACCCATGAAGGCTGACGGACATAGCTTTTCAGAATAAAAGCAACCTTTGAAGAAATGTTACGAAAACTTGCATGGCCTACGACCTATATTCTGTGGCTGTAGTTATAGTGCATCAAACACTCCTTTTCTAGTGAATTTGCTGAGTACGCTCGTACTCAAAGTATCTTCTTAACCCTGGCTAGATTCTAAGGCTGGGATAGATAACATCTACATCAAGTTATGCTCCAGGATTCATTAATCGAAGCTAAGGTTCTTCAAAGACAATGAAGTCAACAAATACCTCAACTCAAGTGAAGATGAAGTTACTAATGAGATAGGAATATAATCTCTAGCCAAAGAACCTAATTCTATAGGGTATTGCAATAGTAGCAATGCCAATCATGTAATTAAAATACTAGTCCTAATAGTGTAATAATCTTGTGTTGTTTATTTTTGATTCTTCTCCGTAAGAAGTTATTTCTCTCTCTTTAACCTAGAGTGTTCTCTGGATCTTGTGTAAAGAGTGAGTTGTAACCTTTAGCCATGTATTGGATCCGCTATGTTTCTGTTGTGCCATTCTTAGGGATGTAATACTAGTGAACGGTGCTTCATTGGGGTTATGTCAACGACTATAGTATACTACATCATGCAGTGGTATGCTGGGTCACCGCAGCAGTCTAGAGGGGCCCAGGTGGGCCAAACCCCCCCTAGGCGCCACCCCCTGGTAGGCCGCGCCTACCATGGGTGTGGTGGCATGGGGTGGCCTCCTGGGTAACTTCAGGTATCTCTCTGCCCCTTTTTTTGAGGAAAAATTTATTTTGAATTTTCTAGGATTTTTCGGGAAACTTTATTTTTGGCCAATTTTTAGGGTATGAAAATTGATTTTCTCACAGAAACTGTTTTTTCAGAAGAAGCAAAAGCCAAACTACAGCAGCTCTAAGAAACAAGAGAAATGCAAAGACTATGAAGGAGAAAAGTAAAAGAAAGTAAGTATAACCAGAGTGAAAACATTATTTTGTTCATTAAAATCCTTTTGTTAACAAGGTTGATCAAGCCTTGTTACCAAAATAATCTTATATGAAACAAAACTTTGCATTCCACAAGGTGATAATGTTACCTCATACTTGATAGCAATGGTCCCAATCATAATAGTTTTAGAACTTTCTTGTGGGATGGGACAATATATTTCTCCAACCTTGATGCTCTCAATAGTTTCAATGGAATTCAGGCAATAGCTTTTAACAACCTTCTTAGGGAAATAGACAGTGTGCTCTTTTCTTTAATATTAAAAGTTACTTTTCCTTGACTGCAATTGATGACAGCACCTGCAGTATTTAGAAAAGGTCTCCCAAGAATAATAGACATATTATCATCTTCAGACATTTCAAGCACAACAAAATCAGTTAAAACCATGCAATTGTGAGCAACTTGAATAGGAACATCCTCACATATACCAACAGGAATAGTAGTTGACTTATCAGCCATTTGCAAAGATATATTAGTTGGTATCAACTTTTCTAGCTGGAGTCTCTTGTAGAGAGAAAAAGGCATTACACTAACTCCAACTCCCAAATCACATAAAGCAGTTCTAACATAATTATTCTTAATGGAGCAAGGAATAGTTGGTATACATTGATCACCAAGTTTCTTTGGAACCTTTCCATTGAAGGAGTAATTAGCAAGCAAAGTAGAAATCTCCTCATTAGGAATCTTCCTTTTATTAGAGACAATATTCTTCATATACTTTGAATAAGGAGGCAACTTAATAGCATCAGTCAAAGGAATTTGCAAAAATAAAGGTTTCATCCACTCACAAAACTTGTTGTAGTGTTCTTCCTACTTTGACTTGTGTTTCTTACCTGGAAAAGGCATAGGTTTCTGCACCCAAGGTTCTCTGTCTTTACCATGTTTATTAGCAATAAAATCTTCCTTTGTGTACCTAGTGTTCTTAGTGTGCTTCTTAGGTTCTTCCCCACCTTCCTCCTTATCAGTAGACTCATTTTTATCATTACCATTCTCAGTTTCAGCATCAGAGACCGAGATACTATTAGGATCTACAGCAGGTTCAAGTGGTTCCTCAACTATCTTATGTTTCTTTTTCTTTCTATTACGAGGACTACCACTATCTTCACCTTGTTGGGAATCCTGCTCTATTCTTTTAGGGTGTCCTTCGGGATATAAAGGATCTTGAGTAGCTATACCACTCCTAGTTCTAATTCCATAAGCATGTTTATCTCCTGAAGCATTAACTAGCATATCCTTTTGTACCTTAGCAAGTTTATCAAGTTGGGTTTGAACCATTTGAAAGTGTTTACAAAGCATTTTAATATCATTAGAAGTTCTTTCCATGATACCTTTCAACTCATGGATAGCTCTAGAGTTTTACAACAAATGATTCTCAACATGTTTATTAAAATACCCTTGTTTAACAATAAATGTGTCAAGTTCCTCTAAACATTGATCAGGAGGCTTACCATAAGGAATATCACCTTCATCAAAGTGTTGGAGAGAGTGTACCTCAATACTAATGAGTGGGGAATTGGCTTACACAATTCTTCTATAGGAGGTAGATTCTTCACATCTTCAGCTCTAATACCTTTCTCCTTTAGACACTTCTTAGCTTCCTTCATCACTTCATCATTTAATGCAATAACTCCTCTCTTCTTTGTTGTTGGTGTTGGAACTGGTTCATGCATAACTGGTTCAGGAGTAATAGGCTCAGGTGCACTCAGCTCAGTTGAAGTCCAATCATCATAATTCTTGCTTATCTTAGCCATTAATTCTTTAGCATTTGTAGGAGTTCTTTTCCTGAAAACACAATCAGCAAAGCTATCTAGGCATATCCTAGAATCATCAATTAGTCCATTATAATAAATATCAAGAAGTTCATTCTTAGGTAATGGACATCCAGGATGTGCATGAATCAAGGCACAGAACCTTGTCCATGACTCAGGAAATTTCTCTTCTTCTCCTTGTTTAAAATCAAAAAGTCTATGCAAAGCAGCATGTCTAGCACTGGGAGGAAAATATTTCTAGAAGAAAGAAGCAATCAAGCAATCAGGGCTATCAATGGAACTAGGAGGTAATCTATTAAACCAAGCCCTAGATTCTCCTTTTAGTGAAAAAGGGAAGATCTTAGCAACAAAGTACTTGCACATCTTAAAATCATCAGAGAACAAAGCACTCATAGTAGAAAGCTCATTCATATGAGCCACAACACTCTCATTTTCAGTCCCACAGAAAGGTTCTTTCTCAACAATATCTAAATAAGATAAATCAAGAGAGAAATCACAATCTTTATCTTTAATATCTATGGGAGAGGTGACAAACTTAGGATCAGAGGACATCTTAGGCATAATAGTACATCTAGCAAGGAGACTCTTAATATCACTAGTACCATGTGTGTTTCGGCACTCTTCAATAAAATCATCAGTGAACCCAATGTAACCATCATTAATATCATAACTCTCACTAGACTTAGGTGAGCTAACAGGTGTAATAGTGTCTTCACTAGGAGTTTTGGTATTTCCTAGACTAGCCATAGTAGCATCTAGAAAAGGACCTAATGAACCACTCGCATCAAGCACAGTAGAAGTAACATCATGAGTATTAAAAGCAGTTTCAGACTCATCAGTAGTAGCAGTGTGTGTAGCATGTGTATGTGGTGGTGGTGTAACAAGCTTACTTATAACATACGGTGAATCAAGAGCAGCAGAGGTGTTTAGGACTGTACCTCTTCTTGTAGTGGATGGTAAAATAGGGAACTTTCCATCACGAGACTTCCCCATGATGAAAGGATTAGCAGTGAACAATAATAGATCCAAGTGAACTTACAAATAAAGATATGCTCCCCGACAACGGCGCCAGAAAATAGTCTTGATGACCCACAAGTGTAGGGGATCGCAACAGTCTTCGCGGGTAGTATTACTCAATTTATTGATTCGACACAAGAGGAGCCAAAGAATACTTGCAAGCCTTAACAACTGAGTAGTCAATTCAGCTGCACCTGGAAATAGTTCTTGCTCACAGAAGTTTATCAGTAGCAACAGTTTGGTAGTATCAACTACAAAGCAACAGCAGCAGCGAAATAGTAGCAATAGTAACAGTAGTGGTAATGGTAGGATTCTAGTGCGGTAGGCATAGAGATGGATGGACGGGCGTTGCATGGATGAGTCTACACATGTCACTTCAAGACCTAGGGCATTGTAGATAAATTATAACAAGCATACAAGTACTAAAAAATCATAGGCATGTGTTCCAAATATAGTCATACGTGCTCGCAATGAGAACTTGCACAACATCTTCTGTCCAGCCAGCCCGTGGCAGCGGGGCCTCTAGGGAACTACTGGAAATTAAGGTGATCCTTTTAATAGAGCACCGGAGCAAAGCATTAACACTCCGTGAACACATGTGATCCTCACACCACGGCCATCCCCTCCGGTTGTCCCAATTATTGTCACTTTGGGGCCTTTGGATCCGGACAATGATATGTGTACACAACTTGCAGATAAGATCACAAATAATACTATCATAATGATTCAATAATAAGTTTAGGTCTGAGATCATGGCACTCGGGCCCTAGTGACAAGCATTAAGCACAACAAGTTGCAACAACGTAAAATAACACTAATAGAGATAGTAGGCACTATGCCCTAACAGATCTTATTCGATTACATGATAGAACTCATCCAATCCCTACCATCCCCAAGCCTACAGCGGGGGATTACTCACTCATGGCTTAGGTAAACATCGATGGTTGATGGATATGCGTTGGTGATGATGATGGCGATGATCCTCTCCAAATTCCCCGTCCCGGCAGGGTACTAATACGTTGGAAACGTATCTATAATTTTTTATGCTCCGTGTTTGTTTATCTACTTTGCTTTACTTGTCTACACTTTGAGGTGCTTTTTACATATTTTCTAGTACTAACCTATTAACAAGTTGCAACAGTGCCAGATGCCTGTTTTCTGCTGTTTTTGGTTTCAGAAAAGTTAGTAAACAAATATTCTCGGAATTGGACGGGACGAACGCCAAAGTCAATAACTTTCCGTGGGGAACAAGAAGTCTAGGGGGGAGACGGAGAAGCGGGCCAGGGAGGCCAACCCCCCCTAGGCATGTGTGGGCCCTACCCCGCGCATGGGTAGGGTTTGGCGACCCTGGTCGCCTCCCGGACTTGCCCCTTAGCCTATAAGAAGCCCCCGATACAGAAACTCTCGGTACCCAATCAGAAATCCATGAAACTATCTGTAGCCGCCGCCACCATCGTCCCTAGATCGGGGGGATCTGAAGTTCTTCCCGGCACCCTGCCGGAGGGGAGATCATCCCTGAGGCCTTCTCTCTGGTATGATTCGTGAGTAGTTCCACCTTGGACTATGGGTCCATGTAGTATCTAGATGGTTGTATCTCCTCCTTTGTGCTTTCATGTATAGATCTTGTGAGCTCCGTTCATGATCAAGATCTAATCTATTTGTAATCATGCATGTTGTGTTTGTGGGGATCCGATGGATATTGAGATTATTATGTTGGTTTGATTAATGGTTCTATCTTTATGATTCTATCATGTCTGTGTTGTTTGTGATCTTGCATGCTCTCCGTTGCTAGTGGTTATCTTGGCCAAGTAGTTGCTAGTGACTCCAAGAGGGAGTATTTATGCTCGGTAGTGGGTTCATGCCTATAGTTTCCAAGGGAAGTGATAGAAATCTCTTCGGTTGTAGATGTGTTGTTGCTACTAGGGAGAAAACAACGGTCTCTTGTTCATAGAACATGTGGATTGTTTACCTTACACACTTTGCTTAAAGCAGTTGTCTGTTGCTTGCAACTTAATACTGGAGGGGGTTCGGATGATAACCTAAAGGTGGACTTCTAGTCATAGATGCAGTTGGATTATGGTCTATGTATATTTTTGCATTGCCAAATCAACTTCATAGGATCTTTCTAGCTAGTAATTGCATTGTTATGCCTTGCTCAGTTCCCGTCAATTGCCCCGCTGTAATTTGTTTACCCTTCATGCCATGTTGTTTATCTAAGGAGAGGAGCTCTAGTGAACTATGGACCCCGGTCCAATCTTTACCATTGATACATCCTCCACTATTACTTGTTTACTTGCTGCAAACCATTATCTTCCACACCATATGTTTAATCCTTTGTTACAGCAAACTGGTGAGCTTGACAACCTCATTGATTCGTTGGGGCAAAGTCTTGAGTTTCTGTTGTGTAGGTCTCCACGTTGCCAGCAACACCTGTGTGATGTTTCCTTCCTCCTTCTGGTTCGATAACCTCAGTCTCTACTGAGGGAAACTTGCTGATGTGCTCCATCACACCTTGCTCTTGGGGTTCCAACGAAGTGCTCCACATCAACACTTGGTGCACGCATCAAAGATTACTGGCGCTGTTGCCGGGGAGGATAAGGACGTCTTCACTAGGGGAGTCCTTCACTTCCTTTCTCTTTACTTTGTTTTTAGTTTTCTTTGTTTCTTTTTCTTGGTTTTGTTTGCCTCTTTTCAAAAAACCCAAAAAAATTAGTCTAGCTTGGTTTGCTTGCTTTATTCAAAAACACAAAAAAATTAGTTCCTGCTCTAGCTGCTGCTGCTGTTTTTGGCTTGCCCACCTTTGCCAAAATGAACTTTGCTGAGAACACTAAGTTGTGTGACTTCACTAGCACCAACAACAATGATTTCCTAAGCACACGTATTTCTCCACCTGCTCCTGATGTTGACTTTTATGAAATTAAGCCTGCTTTGTTGAATCTTGTGATGAGAGAGCAATTTTCTGGTGCTGGTTCTGATGATCATGCTGCCCATCTTAATAGCTTTGTTGAACTTTGTGAGATGCAAAAGTATAAGGATGTAGATGGAGATATTATTAAGCTCAGCCTTTTTCCTTTCTCCTTGAGGGGAAAAGCTAAAGAATGGTTGCTATCTTTGCCTAAAAATAGTATTGATTCTTGGACTAAGTGAAAAGATGCTTTTATTGGAAAGTACTATCCTCCTGCTAAGATTATTGCTATGAGAAGTGACATTATGAAATTTAAACAGCTTTATAGTGAACATGTTGCTCCTGCTTGGAAAAGAATGAAATATTTGGTTAAAAATTGCCCTACTCATGGACTCACTGCTTGGATGATTATCCAAATTTTTTATGCAGGTTTGAACTTCTCCTCAAGAAACCTATTGGACTCTGCTGCTGGAGGTACTTTTATGGGACTCACCTTGGGTGCTGCAACAAGGCTCCTTGATAATATGATGGTTAACTACTCTGAATGGTATGTTGAGAGAACTCCACATGGTAAGAAGGTAAATTTTGTTGAGGAAACTTCCTCTTTGAGTGAAAAGATTGATGTTATTATGGCTATGCTTGTTAATGGGAAAGCTCCTCTAGATCCTAATAGTGTTCCCTTAGCCTCTTTGGTTGCTCAAGAAGATCAAGTTGATGTGAACTTCATTAGAAACAACAATTTCAAAAACAATGCCTACAGGAATAATTTTGGTAGCAACAATAATTATAGGCCTTATCCTCCTAATAATGGAAATTCCTATGGAAGTTCTTATAATAATGCTAGAAGTGCCCCCTCTGAACTTGAAGTAATGCTCAAGGACTTTATTAGTAAACAAAACCACTTTCAATAAGACTATAGACGAAAAGCTTTTAACTGTTGAGAAAAATATATCCTCTTTGTCTAAAGCTCAAACTTGGTTAATAAAATGGCTGCTAAACCTGAAACTATGGAAAACACCTTTGCTACTGCTCATGCCATACAAGTTACTATTGATGAAAATGTGAGGATGTTAGCTCAACTCCATGCTAGGTGAGAAAAGGGAAGCTAAAATTGATAGAAACAATAGTGTGTGCACTATCACCACTAAACCACAAGTAGCCCCTATTCCTCCTCCTACTATGCCTAAGCCTATTGATACTACTACTAGTGATTCTAAGTTTGATTTTGATATTGATGGTTGCAATATTTCTGAAGTGATTATGTTCCTACAAAAGCTTGCTAGAAGTCCTGATGCTAGTGATATGCATGTTGCTTTTACCAAACACATTATAGATGCTCTTGTTAAGATTAAGGAGGAGAAGCTAAAACACAAAGCTTATATTCCTAGGAAAGTAGAAGATAGTTGGGAACCCATTATTAATATACAAGTGAATGACTTTGATCTCAAAGCTTCATGTGATCTTGGTTCTAGTGTCTCTATTATGCCTAGGAAGATTTATGAAATGCTTGATTTGCCACCTTTAGAAGATTGTTATTTAAATGTCCCACTCAATGATAATGATAAGAAGAAACTCATGGGGAGTACTAATGATGTTCTCATTATGGTTAACAATGCTTATGTGCCTGTTGATTTCTATGTTTTGGATATTGAATACAATGCTTCTTGTCCTATTACTTTGGGAAGACCTTTTCTTAGAACAGTTGGTGCCATCATTGATATGAAAGAAGGCACCATCAAATATCATTTTCCATTCAATAAAGGTATTGAACACTTCCCTATGAGGAGAGAGAAGTTGCTTTTTGCTCCTCCTTTGAAAGCAAGGTTTGATGTTAATGCTTCCTCATTTGAAAATACTTGATTCTTCTTGCTTCTTGTGCCTAACTTAAAGGTGTTAAAGAAAAGTACTTATTGGGAGATAACCCAAGAGTTTACTTGAGTCTTAGAAGTTATTACTACTATAATGACCTCTACTTATCCTTTTTGTTTGATTTTTGTGCCAAGAATAACCTCTAATGAGAGGGAACTAAGATTTGGGGAGTTGCTGTCCCAAAACAGATTTCTGTCCTCCACCAAAAACATTCATGAGGAGGTTCTGTAACTCGGATTGATCTCAAAATTTACTAATAAATCCCCCAGTATGTTGGCTAACTTTCGTTATTTCAACACTTTTTTATTTGAGCAACAGAAGATGTTCTAAAAAATTCGTTTCTACCTGCTAGTCTGTTTGACAGATTTCTGTCATTATTTGCATTTGCTTCTTATTGATTCCTTCTTGAGCTCTCTTCAGGTAAATTGAGTTTCTTTGAAGGAGTTACTACAGTATCTTGTGTTTTTAGTAAAAATACTTGCTGTTCGAAAGCTTTGCCCATGGTATAATATCTTTTGTATAAGCTAATGTTGCTAATGAAGAATTGTGTGAAGTTTTGTATGAAAGAAAAATTTCAGGTGTAGAGAGAGAATGATGCAATGAGATGAAGGATGGACAAAAGCTCAATATTGGGGATTCCACCATGGTGTCACCCCAATAAATATCCAAGAGGTACAAGCTTCAAAGCTTGGGGATGCCCAAGACATCCCCTTCTTCATCAATAAAAAGCTCAGGTCTCTCTAGACACTTCACTTTTATTATTTCATACACAGTTGTGTTGTTCTTGGAGCGTATTATTTTTCATTTTCTTTGCTTAGTTTGTTTAGTTTTCTTGAATACAGTAAGTTTGGACCCCCGATCTCACTGTGTTGTTTTGCAAATAAGTTTGCTTGGTGCTTGGAAAGGAGTAGTAAGTTCTTGCTTGAAGTGCAAGAGGAGCTTGCATTGACTGTGACTAAGACTTTAGCATGACATTCTAGGTGTTGTTTTTGCATTATGCTTAGTGATTATTGTTTTAGAATGTATTGTTCCAAACAATTGGGATTTCTTAGTGTGACTTGAAGAAATTATGCATTGTTTTAGCATGCAAAAGCATAGTATTGTGGTATTCTCCTTTGATGTTTTGCTTGGGTTGACTTGGCACATGATCACACCATGTTATGACTATGACAAGTCACCATTAGCCTCTATGATCATTTAGTCCTTGACTTGTAGTACCACTCTTTGCTTTGATTAGTTTGCTTTGTTGCATTGCATAATTATGGCCATTATTGCTCTTAGTTGGTTGCTCCCAGTTTTTTGCTAGCCTCCACTTGTATGAGTAAGTTATACTCATGCTTCCAACTCCCAAGAAACCAAGTTATTCCAAAGTTTCCACTATAAACTCCTATGCATGGTGTGTTACACCATTCCAAGTATATTCTTCTTTTCAACTATCTTCCAATTAAAAACTATTTTGTTATGTGAAAACTTAGTGATTAAAGCCCTCACGAACTTGATGGCACATTTATTCTTTGCCTCTAATAAACTTGAACCATTGACGCAACTTTTGTTGGGATTAGAAGAACCGTGCTGTCACAGGGAACGTTTTCAACATTGCACTTGTACTTTTTGTACTCCATTGATATCATGCTCTTTTGTCTATGGATGTTACCGGTGTGAAATGAAGTGGGAACTTGTAAGTACATGGAGTTTGTATTCCGTGTTAGAGAAACGCCCAGGCCGCTAGCCTAAGCCATGCCTAATCATGGTGGAAACTTGCAGCATCACCATAGTGACATCTATGAAGCATTCTTCTTATAAAAAAAGAGAGACACATTGAGAAAAGAGGAAAGAGAGAAAAAAGCACCATATTCCCATGGTACATAAGAAGAATTGCTAAGATTCTCATTGTGTGCTTGCCTTGTCATTTTGGTTATGGTAAAGCTCATGTACCATGTGCATGGGGTACCCTGTTGGCGGTTCTCAATGGTATGCAAATACTTACAGTGACAAGAACTTGCATGGGCCCTAAGTTGAGTATCCATGAGGTGTAGCCCTCACAGTCAAGGGACTTGAGATTACCAACTTATACTTTGTCAAGCATATACTCCAGCTTTGCCACTTTAACCTTAACCACTTCAAGATGCTTATGATAGGGGCAATGAGGGATGAAAGCTAATAAGTACCATAATTTTTGGAAGCTCTTTTTGAAACTTGTAATCCTTGCTTCCTTTACAAAAAGGCCTTTCTTCAACCATTATTTGAGTCTCCACCTTCTACCTTTAGGCATCATTAAGAGAGCATAGTTGTCATTTTGTGTGCAATGTTCCAAAGCTTACTAATTGATGCATATTGTGTTATTACTTGTTCATGTTCTATCTATTTCTAGTCACCCTTGTGAACTTTGCAGGTGTCCTATGCATTATATTGCTACTCTATGAGGGACAAGATGATTACCACTATGCTATGTTTTCTCCATGTGAAACAAACAAACGTTTTTAAATACATATTATTCATGATCTTTGTTTGTAGCTTGTCATGTTGCATGCATAATTACTATGTCCTATTGTTAGAACTCCATCTTTCATGCACATGTTTAGAGTTCTTTGATCCCAGCTTTCAATGCTTGAAAATGGTTGGATCTTTATTGTGAGGGTGCATGTCACCTCAAAAATTATTCTTTTATCACTTACCTACTCGAGGATGAGCAGGAGTTAAGCTTGGGGATGTTGATACGTTGGAAACGTATCTATAATTTTTTATGCTCCATGCTTGTTTAGTATCTACTTTGCTTTACTTGTCTACACTTTGAGGTGCTTTTTACATGTTTTCTGGTACTAACCTTTTAACAAGTTGCAACAGTGCCAGATGCCTGTTTTCTACTGTTTTTGGTTTTAGAAAAGTTAGTAAAGAAATATTCTCGGAATTGGACGGGACGAACGCAAAGTCAATAACTTTCCGTAGGGAACAAGAAGTACAGAGGGGAGACAGAGAAGCGGTCCAGGGAGGCCAAACCCCCCAAGGCGCGGGTGGGCCCTACCCCGTTCCTGGGTAGGGTTTGGCGACCCTGGTTGCCTCCCGGACTCGCCCCTTCGCCTATAAGAAGCCCCCTATACATAACCTCTCAGTACTCGATCAGAAATCCACGAAACCGTCTGTAGTCGCCGCCGCCGTCGTCCCTAGATCGGGGGGATCTGAAGATCTCCTCGGCACCCTGCCAGAGGAGAGATCATCCCAGAGGCCCTCTCTCTGGTATGATTCGTGAGTAGTTCCACCTTGGACTATGGGTCCATGTAGTAGCTAGATGGTTATATCTCCTCCTTTGTGCTTTCATGTATAGATCTTGTGAGCTCCGTTCATGATCAAGATCTAATCTATTTGTAATCATGCATGTTGTGTTTGTGGGGATCCGATGGATATTGAGATTATTATGTTGGTTTGATTAATGGTTCTATCTTTATGATTCTATCATGTATGTGTTGTTTGTGATCTTGCATGCTCTCCGTTTCTAGTGGTTATCTTGGCCAAGTAGTTTCTAGTGACTCCAAGAGGGAGTATTTATGCTTGATAGTGGGTTCATGCCTCTAGTTTCCAACGGAAGTGATAGAAATCTCTTTGGTTGTAGATGTGTTGTTGCTACTAGGGAGAAAACAACGGTCTCTTTTTCATAGAACATGTGGATTGTTTACCTTACACACTTTGCTTAAAGTAGTTGTCTGTTGCTTGCAACTTAATACTGGAGGGGGTTCGGATGATAACCTGAAGGTGGACTTCGAGTCATAGATGCAGTTGGATTACAATCTATGTATATTGTTGTATTGCCCAATCAACTTCATAGGATCTTTCTAGCTAGTAATTTCATTGTTATGCCTTGCTCAGTTCCTGTCAATTGCCCTGCTGTAATTTGTTTACCCTTCATGCCATGTTGTTTATCTAAGGAGAGGAGCTCTAGTGAACTATGGACCCCGGTCCAATCTTTACCATTGATACATCCTCCACTATTACGTGTTTACTTGCTGCAAACCATTATCTTCCACACCATAAGTTTAATCCTTTGTTACAGCAAACCGGTGAGCTTGACAACCTCACTGATTCGTTGGGGCAAAGTCTTGAGTTTGTGTTGTGAAGGTCTCCACGTTGCCAGCAACACCTGTGTGACGTTTCCTTCCTCCTTCTGGTTCGATAACCTCGGTCTCTACTGAGGGAAACTTGCTGTTGTGCTCCATCACACCTTGCTCTTAGGGTTCCAACGACGTGCTCCACATTAACACTTGGTGCATGCATCAGGTGCCAGAACGGAGTTTCTTGATCCAAATCTTGGTTTCTGGTGGCGGCGGCGGAGCAGAACTCTTTCTGGAAAAACTATCGAACCCCCCTTGGTTTTTAGGTCGAAGGGCAACTTATAGGCGCAGAGGGAGGCCGAGGGGGTGCCTGGGGTGGCTGCACCCCACCCCCCCAGGCGTGGCCAGTGGTGGGCCCGCGCCTGGCATGGGTGTGGGCCCCCAGGCCTCCTCTCCGTCTCGTCTTCTGGCTCCATGGATCTTCTGGTGAAATGTAATTTTTTGCATATTTTACGGGATTTTTCCTGATAGTTGATTTTCTGCACAAAAACAAGACACCAAGCTAATTCTGCTGAAAACAGCGTCAGTCCGTGTTAGTTGTATCCAAATCACACAAGTTTAGAGAAGAAACAATAGAAAAGTGTTCGAGAAAGTAGATACGTTTTGGACGTATCAGCATCTCAGTTATCTTTTTATTTACTATATGCATAGCTTTTTATTGAGGATGCTTCATAGATAGCTCACTATGGTGATGCTGCAAGTTTCCACCATGATTAGGCATGGCTTAGGCTAGCGGCCCAGGCGTTTCTCTAACATAAAATACATACTCCATGGATTTACAAGTTCCCTCTTTATTTCACACCGGTGACATCCATAGACAAAAGTGCATGATATCAACTGAGTACAAAGTACAAGTGCAATGTTGAAAACGTTCCCCATGACAGCATGGTTCTGCTAATTCCAACGTATAAGTGCAAGCATATACAACATAGATGACACAATGGTTCAGTTTATTAGGGGCAAATAATATAGTGTTCCATCAAGTTCGTGAGAGCTTTAATCACTAAGTTTTCACAAAAGAAAATAGTTTTTAATTGGAAGATAGCTGAAAACAAGAATATACTTGGAGTGATGTAACACACCATGCAAAGGAATTTATAGTGGACACTTCGTAATAACTTGTTTTCTTGGGAGTTGGAAGCATGAGTAGAGCTTACTCATACAAGTGGAGGCTAGCAAAAGACTAGGAGCAACCAACTAAGAGAGCAATAATGGCCATAATCATGTAGAGCAACAAAACATTACTAATCAAAGCATAGAGTGGTACTACAAGTCAAGGAATAAATGATCATAGAGGCTATGGTGACTTGTTCATAGTCATAACATGGTGTGAGCATGTGCCAAGTCAACTAAAACAAAGCATCAAAGGAGAATACCACGATACTATGATATTGCATGCTAAAACAACGCATAATTTCTTCAAGGCACACTAAGCAATCCCACTTGTTTGGAACAATACATGCTACAGAAATAATCACTAAGCATAAGGTCAAAACAACACCTAGCATGTCATGCTAAAGTCTAAGTCACGGTTAATGCAAGCTCCTCTTGCACTTTCAAGCAGGAACTTCATACTCCTTTCCAACACCAAGCAACTTATTTGAAACAACACAGCGAGAACGGGGGTCCAAACTAATTTATTCAAGCAAACTAAACAACTAAGCAAACCAAATAAAAACTAAGACGCTCCAAGAACAACACAACTTGTGCATGAAACAATAAAAGCGAAGTGTCTAGACAGACCTGAGCTTTTTATTGATGAAGAAGGGGATGTCTTGGGCACCCCCAAGCTTTGACGCTTGTACCTCTTGGATATTTATCGGGGTGACACCAGAGTGGCATCCCCAAGCTTGAGCTTTTGTCCATTCTTCATCTCATTACATCATTCTTTCTCTACACCTGAAATTTTTTCCTTCATACAAAAACTTCACACAATCTTATTAGTAACATCAGTGTATTCAAAAGATAATAGACCTTTAGGCAAAGTTTTGGAACAGCAAGACTTTTCACTAAAAACAAAAGCTACTGTATCAACTCCCTCAAAAATCTCAATTCACCAAAAGAGAACTCAAAAAGGAATCAATAAGAAGCAAATGCAAATAATGGCAGAAATCTGTCAAAACAGACCAGCAGGTAGAAACCAATTTTTTCAAGAATATTCTATTGCTCAAATAAAAAAGTGTTGAACTAACAAAAGTTATCTAACATACTAGGGGATTTATTTGTAAATTTTCAGCTCAATCTGAGTTACATAGACTCCTCACGATTTTTTATGGTGGAGGACAGAAATCTATTTCGGGACAGCAACTCCCCAAATCTTACTTCCCTCTCATTAGAGGTCATTACTAGCACAAAAAGCAAACAAAAAGGATAAGGAGAGATCATTACTGAAGTAGTAACTTCCAAGACTCAAGGAAACTCTTGGGTTATCTCCTAACAAGTACTTTTCTTTAACGCCTTTAAGTTAGGCACGATAGTTTGAGAAGATTGTCACATCCCAAGATTTTCCAAATCTTGTAATGTGAAAACCAATGAATGAAATAAAACTTTGTTTGATTTTTAGAGCCAGAAGAAAATTTTTGAATTCAATTGGTACTTTAAACCAATTTGAATTAAATAAAATCCTAAAAGGGATTCATAAAGATAAACATTTAATAAAGGAAATTAAAATGTTTTGGAATTACTATTTTGGATCCTTTAATAAGAGAATTGGTTTTTAATAGAAATAAAAGTTTTATGAATAAAGAATATTTTATAAAGCCAAATTAAACCTTGGCCAAGCTTTGGAATTAAAATATTTTATTTTAAATAAAATTAGCAAAGGTTTATTTAAATAAAATAATAAGGATTTAATATCCAACTTTATTTAAATAAAAGGTTTTACCATTTTAATTAAAATATCAAAACTTATTAAATTATATTAAATAAGTTTTCTAAGTATTTTATTTTCTTAATTAAAACCTACTGAAGTGTTTTGGTTTTATTTTAGATTTCAAAATAAATATCTCATTAAAACAAATCCTAGTTGATTTAATAATGAAAGTCTATTATATTTAATTAATAATGGACTCTAAAATAAAATGTTATCTTATTTTAAAACAAGTTTCCAAGTATTCTATATTTCCCAAATAAAAACTACTGATTTGGTTTTGAAAATATTTAGGTTTCAAATAAAGATTTTATTAATAAAATCAAACTCTATTTTGATTTAAATAACCAAGGCCATTTTATTTAATTATTAATGGACCCTAAAATAAAAGGTTATTTTGTTTTAAACAAATTTTCCAAATATTCTTTATTTCCAAATAAAATCTACTGATTGGTTTTGAAAATATTTGGAGTTCAAATGAAGATTTTATTAAATAAATCAAACCCTATTTTATTAATAAACCATGGACCATTTTACTTAATTAATAAATGGAACCTAAAAAGATTTAAAACGTTATTTTTATTTTGGATATTGGTTCATGTTACTGAACATAACCAAATTCTTAGTGCAAGGTTTGGTGATTATTTGATTTGATTTGGACATTGTATGTTTGTTTGGAAATTCAAAACAGAAAAATAGAAATAGAAAAGGAAAAAGAATTCAGAAGGAAAAAAAATAGGAAATGGACCTGACCCAACCCAGCAGCCCAAACAGGCCCAGAAACAGCCCAGCACCTCACCCCGAAAGAAAACGATTCGCACTAATTAGTTAACCCGCAGTGACACTGACCGGTGGACCTCCCCTCTCTTCTTTTCCCACTGACTGGTAGGCCCATTTTCCCTGTTCATCGTCTCCTTCACCCCTCCCTCGCAGACCAGTTCCTCTATTCCGTTTCTGCGATGAATTCGCGAGGATCAATTCGAGTTAACGCCGCAGTTAATTCCTCCTGCAACCACGCTGTTTTAAGCGCCAGCGCCTTCTCCTCCATTTCCCCCAGACCACTCCCTCTCTCTGCCCCCGGGCTGGACGAATTGCGCCGCACACCGCCCACTGTCCGATGATGTTCCGGTGATGATTCCGGCGAAACCAGACCTCCCCTTGCCTCCCTATGCAACATAGAAACTTCCCCACTCCCAGACGTATCTCCCAGCACCCTCCTCTCAACCGCGGGCGCACCAGAGCTTCGGCTATGACGAGCTTCTGAACGCCACCGCGACTAGTTTCTCTCCGACGACCTCCCCTGGTAAACGCTGACCACCCCAAGCCTCCTCGTTCACGCTCCCTCACTCGCCTCGGTCTTGCGCAACTAACCATGACCTCTGTTTGTCTTTTCGTGATCAGTAGCCTCGTCTTCGACCATGGACAGAGCCGTCCGACGTTGTCTTCAACTCCGGCAAGCAATCCCTGTTGTTCCAGGACGCCCCACGACCAAACGACCACGCCCCGAGCATCACCTCGTCCTCGCGATCACGGTGAGCATTCCCATCTCGATCTTTGCTTCCTAGAACCACCACGAGCACCTCGCCTGGCCGTGCGCCGCTGCTAAGCCGCCGTCGGCGCCGCTCACTTATGGTCGAGTGAATCAGTACCGTAGGATCTAGATTGAGCGAGCGAGATTAGATCATTTAGCCGCGAAGAGGTACGCATTCTGTGCCGCACGATTTAACTGAAATCCAACGGCTGTCGTCGCGTGATCCACGCGAACCGGTACCGTCCAACCAGAGTGTGCCGCGTGTCGCCTATTCTGTTTAAAAACAAATTTGAAAACAAAATTATTTGCAAACTTCAAACCCTTATAACTTTGGATCCACACGTCCAAAAATTACAAATTTTATGTCGTTGGATTCAGGAGAACAAGCCCTAGCCAACCATACCCTTAGTTTAGAAAATAGTATCTGTTAGTTTGCTTGATTTTCCAGATTCTTTTGTGAGCTTGTTTAGAGTAGAAAAATTGTTTAAAATTGATTTTAGGGTTAAAACTTTTGCAAAATAGTTTGTTGTGACCTCACTGACCCTAGGAACCAACCCTTGGTGTTAAAAATGATTTTGGAAAGAATTAGGTTGGATTACTTGACTTAGCCATTTTCTAGCCAAATAAAAAGAATGGTTTTTGTTATAAAAATGTTTATGGAAAGAAAACCTTAAAAAATGGTTTGATCAAACCCACTGACCCAAAACACCAAGTTTTGCAAATTAGCAACTCATTTGGTGAACAACTTAATAGTTTTGCCTTGATAAAAACATTTTTTCACCACATGAAATGATGAATGGATTTAAAAATGGTTTTTGGGCAAAACCCTCTAACTAATGACTTTGCCACTTTGGTAAATGACCAATTTGGATCTTACAAAGTTTAGAAACCCAATAGAGGCCCTCTTTGCAAAATAAAACTATCTTGTGCATGCTCCCATGCATGACTTAGATCCCATTGTTTTGTGTGTGTTAAATTGTTTGATTGATTTATTGGTTTGGAATGCTAGTTGATTTTGTGTCTACTTGATTGACTTTTAGTGAAGTTAGAAAGTGTGAGACTAGCAAGATCAAGGAGTGAACCACCATTCCCTACCAAAAAGGCAAGTGATGCTTCATACTTTTTGTCCCATTACTTTCTCTATGCATTAGTGATTTTGCTAAGTGAAACTTGCATGGAAATTTTGCTAAGTGTAAACCTTATTATAGGAAATCCTAGTGGATGAATCCTTAGTAGGATTTTCCTAAGTTAAAGATTTCTACTACTATCAAGCTTAGCCTAGCTAATAGAAAACATGGGTGGAATATATATTCACACTATGGAAAAATCTCTAAGTCTGAGGACTTATGTTTTGTTTAATAAAACAACTAAGTTAATGAATCACCTGGGTGGAATGGAAGGATTGGGTTATGTTGAGTGGTTCACAAGGCCCATGTTTATGGTTGACCTTGTGTATCTCACTTGTGGAAGGCCACCCAGGAAACAAAGGGATTTGAGATGTCAAATGTTGAGAAGCTTCAAGTGCAACCACTTGGCAATATGGGCTCTGCCATGATCATATAGGTTGCAAGAACTTAGCCATATGGACAGTGGGTGGTAGTGTTTGATAGGTTGGAACGCGTCCATTTTGGTCTAAGGGAAAGCTTCTGAAAGATCTTGTCTTGGGAAACCAAGTCTTGTGGGGAAAGTGCACCACCTCTGCAGAGTGTAAAATCTAAGTACTTAGCCATGTCCCTGGTAAAGGACAATTTGAGCATCAAGACATGGAAGCAATCCAGAATCTCATCATTCAAATTTCTAAAGTTAAAACTTGTGGATTGAACAAGGGTTGTTTGAAATCTTCAATCTTTGATTGGTAGATGCCTTGGAAAGGATCTTCAATCTTTGATTGAGAAAAATGGTTTTGTCAAGCAAAAACTTAGTATTTTCAAAATGTTAAGGAAAATCTATTTTCAGCAATGCAAGCCTCAACTCCACTTAACCAAATGCATATAGATGATAGACTCCACTATACTACCATAGTATCACTTGCCAATACAATTCAAATGTATTGACCCTTTGTGGTTGTAACTTGTATGTTGCAGGTTTGATTGATTTTAGTGAAGATTGATTGTTTAGGATTACAAAGTCTACAACCAACATCTGCCTGTGGCACTTTGAAGATGAAGGACCCCATGACTATAGTTATTCCGCTGCAATGTAATGTAATAGCCATATGAGCTATGTGTGATGTAATAAAATTATGTTATTCCTGGTTATAAAGTTATATTATGACCTTTGTTTCTTGATATTACATCTTAACTGTGGGTGCTAGCTATTGATCTAGGGACTAGCATTGTAAACACAGGAGGAATCTACCTTATTAGGTTGAGACCTCTACAGATGGTATCAGAGCATTGTGTTGCCTGTAAGATTTGTAAACCCTAGGATTGGACAAAAACCCTTAGAAAAATAGGATTTATATTTTGATCCAAAACTTATTTACAAAAACACTTGTAAACTCTTTCCTTAACCATTTTGGTTTCAACTCTACTTCTCTTCTACTTCAACTGGATGGAAAACCTACCCCATGGCCAAAGACTACACCATGTGCAAAAGACTTCTTCAACATCTTCAACTCTAATGACTTCAACATCTTCAGCTCTAATGACTTTAACAGCTTCAGCATGTTCACCAAGGACTTCCAACTTGGATACTACTAAGGACTACAAGTGAGACAAGGAAATCTTGCTCAAGATTTAGAGACTGAGGGAATGCAAAATAAGAAGGAGCCATCAACAACTTTGAAGTATTGTAACCAAGAGTTTTTCCAAGGAAACCATGATCTCATACAAGAAGGATCAAACAAAGAAGGATGGAAAGATCACAAGTGAACCATATAGATGGACCACCATGTTTTAGTTAATACAAAACCACCAACTTATGTGGTGTAACAAAAATATTTTGTTGCCTAAGTATGTGCTTGAACTTTGTTGTTTGAGTGCAAAGTTGTTTGTGAATGTTTGGTTTGTGATTGCATGCACATTGCTTGTGTGAATTGTGATTTGTGTGATTAGAAGTAATTCCTTAGAAATATCTTGCCTATTTTAATCTCCTTTCAACCCAAACAGATGAATACTCCAAAAGACTCCAAGGTTGATGACATCAACACCAACCAAACTGACAGCATGAAAGAGCTCATAGCAACCCAACACCAGTTAAACCAACTGACAGCCCAGTTCATAGCCAACAATAGTGATAAAGATCCAGCACTGCAAAAGTTTTTGGAGGAACAATCCCAACTGATGCTTAAGGTGACTAATCAAATGATCAGCATGGAAGAAAGCTATCCCAAAAGAGTTTATGATAACAAAGATGACAGAAATATTGTTCTAGATGGAGCACCAGCTTGCATTATTTGTGGAGACAAGGATCATACTTCCAAAGAGCATGAAGGTCAATGCCCTAACTGTGGAGAAAATCATCTTGTTGGACAATGTCCCATCTCCCAAGCTACTTGTTACCTTTGTGAAGGAAACGACCATGTCCCTAACCAATGCCCCATCTATGCCATTGTGGAACAAAGGAAACAAGAAGGATCCAAGTATGCCAAGAATGTTGATGGCAAAGGAAAAGGACCATTTATACCTCCAAACAAGACAACCCAATTCAAAGGATCAAAGAAACCCAAGAAGCCAAGACCAGACATGAACCTTGTGCAGTGTCGTAAATGTAAGGAAATGGGACACTACTCCAGTGAGTGCCCAGAAAACAAGAAGAATAAAGAGATTGACTAAGTGTGGTGCAACAACTGCAAAGAGTTAGGCCACTATGTAGCAACTTGTCCACAAGAGCCACGCAAAGAACTCAAGGACATCCACTGCTTCAACTGCAAGAATCCAGGACATTATGCAAGTAACTGTCCAAAAAAGATGAAGAACAAGTTGAACAAGCCTATGGAGAAACTCAACCTTGGCCCATGAGTCAAGTATGGAAACCAAGGACACATGCAAAGTTGCTTAGAGAAGTATTCAAGAAGGCCAATGTGTAATTGTTGTTTGAAAATTTTAAGGGTGGTAGTACCCTAGTTGTTTTGAACTTGCTTGTAACCCTAGCCTCCCCAAATCTCGGGACGAGATTTATTTTAAGGGTGGTAGCCTGTCACATCCCAAGATTTTCCAAATCTTGTAATGTGAAAACCAATGAATGAAATAAAACTTTGTTTGATTTTCAGAGCCAGAAGAAACTTTTTGAATTTAATTGGTACTTCAAACCAATTTGAATTAAATAAAATCCTAAAGGGATTCATAAAGATAAACATTTAATAAAGGAAATTAAAATGTTTTGGAATTACTATTTTGGATCCTTTAATAAGAGAATTGGTTTTTAATAGAAATAAAAGTTTTATGAATAAAGAATATTTTATAAAGCCAAATTAAACCTTGGCCAAGCTTTGGAATTAAAACATTTTATTTTAAATAAAATTAGCAAAGGTTTATTTAAATAAAATAATAAGGATTTAATATCCAACTTTATTTAAATAAAAGGTTTTACCATTTTAATTAAAATATCAAAACTTATTAAATTATATTAAATAAGTTTTCTAAGTATTTTATTTTCTTAATTAAAACCTACTGAAGTGTTTTGGTTTTATTTTAGATTTCAAAATAAATATCTCATTAAAACAAATCCTAGTTGATTTAATAATGAAAGTCTATTATATTTAATTAATAATGGACTCTAAAATAAAATGTTATCTTATTTTAAAACAAGTTTCCAAGTATTCTATATTTCCCAAATAAAAACTACTGATTTGGTTTTGAAAATATTTAGGTTTCAAATAAAGATTTTATTAATAAAATCAAACTCTATTTTGATTTAAATAACCAAGGCCATTTTATTTAATTATTAATGGACCCTAAAATAAAAGGTTATTTTGTTTTAAACAAATTTTCCAAATATTCTTTATTTCCAAATAAAATCTACTGATTGGTTTTGAAAATATTTGGAGTTCAAATGAAGATTTTATTAAATAAATCAAACCCTATTTTATTAATAAACCATGGACCATTTTACTTAATTAATAAATGGAACCTAAAAAGATTTAAAACGTTATTTTTATTTTGGATATTGGTTCATGTTACTGAACATAACCAAATTCTTAGTGCAAGGTTTGGTGATTATTTGATTTGATTTGGACATTGTATGTTTGTTTGGAAATTCAAAACAGAAAAATAGAAATAGAAAAGGAAAAAGAATTCAGAAGGAAAAAAAATAGGAAATGGACCTGACCCAACCCAGCAGCCCAAACAGGCCCAGAAACAGCCCAGCACCTCACCCCGAAAGAAAACGATTCGCACTAATTAGTTAACCCGCAGTGACACTGACCGGTGGACCTCCCCTCTCTTCTTTTCCCACTGACTGGTAGGCCCGTTTTCCCTGTTCATCCTCTCCTTCACCCCTCCCTCGCAGACCAGTTCCTCTCTTCCGTTTCTGCGATGAATTCGCGAGGATCAATTCGAGTTAACGCCGCAGTTAATTCCTCCTGCAACCACGCTGTTTTAAGCGCCAGCGCCTTCTCCTCCATTTCCCCCAGACCACTCCCTCTCTCTGCCCCCAGGCTGGACGAATTGCGCCGCACACCGCCCACTGTCCGATGATGTTCCGATGACGATTCCGGCGAAACCAGACCTCCCCTTGCCTCCCTATGCAATCTAGAAACTTCCCCACTCCCAGACGTATCTCCCAGCACCCTCCTCTCAACCGCGGGCGCACCAGAGCTTCGGCTATGACGAGCTTCTGAACACCCTCGCGACTAGTTTCTCTACGACGACCTCCCCTGGTAAACGCTGACCACCCCAAGCCTCCTCGTTCACGCTCCCTCACTCGCCTCTGTCTTGCGCAACTAACCATGACCTCTGTTTGTCTTTTCGTGATCAGTAGCCTCGTCTTCGACCACGGACAGAGCCGTCCGACGTTGTCTTCAACTCCGGCGAGCAATCCCTGTTGTTCCAGGACGCCCCATGACCAAACGAACACGCCCCGAGCATCACCTCGTCCTCGCGATCACGGTGAGCATTCCCATCTCGATCTTTGCTTCCTAGAACCACCACGAGCACCTCATCTGGCCGTGCGCCGCCGCTAAGCCGCCGTCGGCGCCGCTCCCTTATGGTCGAGTGAATCAGTACCGTAGGATCTAGATTGAGCGAGCGAGATTAGATCATTTAGCCGCGAAGAGGTACGCGTTCTGTGCCGCACGATTTAACTGAAATCCAACGGCTGTCGTCGCGTGATCCACGCGAACCGGTACCGTCCAACCAGAGTGTGCAGCGTGTCGCCTATTCTGTTTAAAAACAAATTTGAAAACAGAATTATTTGCAAACTTCAAACCCTTATAATTTTGGATCCACACGTCCAAAAATTACAAATTTTATGTCGTTGGATTCAGGAGAACAAGCCCTAGCCAACCATACCCTTAGTTTAGAAAATAGTATCTGTTAGTTTGCTTGATTTTGCAGATTCTTTTGTGAGCTTGTTTAGAGTAGAAAAATTGTTTAAAATTGATTTTAGGGTTAAAACTTTTGCAAAATAGTTTGTTGTGACCTCACTGACCCTAGGAACCAACCCTTGGTGTTAAAAATGATTTTGGAAAGAATTAGGTTGGATTACTTGACTTAGCCATTTTCTAGCCAAATAAAAAGAATGGTTTTTGTTATAAAAAATGTTTATGGAAAGAAAACCTTAAAAAATGGTTTGATCAAACCCACTGACCCAAAACACCAAGTTTTGCAAATTAGCAACTCATTTGGTGAACAACTTAATAGTTTTGCCTTGATAAAAACATTTTTTCACCACATGAAATGATGAATGGATTTAAAAATGGTTTTTGGGCAAAACCCTCTAACTAATGACTTTGCCACTTTGGTAAATGACCAATTTGGATCTTACAAAGTTTAGAAACCCAATAGAGGCCCTCTTTGCAAAATAAAACTATCTTGTGCATGCTCCCATGCATGACTTAGATCCCATTGTTTTGTGTGTGTTAAATTGTTTGATTGATTTATTGGTTTGGAATGCTAGTTGATTTTGTGTCTACTTGATTGACTTGTAGTGAAGTTAGAAAGTGTGAGACTAGCAAGATCAAGGAGTGAACCACCATTCCCTACCAAAAAGGCAAGTGACGCTTCATACTTTTTGTCCCATTACTTTCTCTATGCATTAGTGATTTTGCTAAGTGAAACTTGCATGGAAATTTTGCTAAGTGTAAACCTTATTATAGGAAATCCTAGTGGATGAATCCTTAGTAGGATTTTCCTAATTTAAAGATTTCTACTACTATCAAGCTTAGCCTAGCTAATAGAAAACATGGGTGGAATATATATTCACACTATGGAAAAATCTCTAAGTCTGAGGACTTATGTTTTGTTTAATAAAACAACTAAGTTAATGAATCACCTGGGTGGAATGGAAGGATTGGGTTATGTTGAGTGGTTCACAAGGCCCATGTTTATGGTTGACCTTGTGTATCTCACTTGTGGAAGGCCACCCAGGAAACAAAGGGATTTGAGATGTCAAATGTTGAGAAGCTTCAAGTGCAACCACTTGGCAATATGGGCTCTGCCATGATCATATAGGTTGCAAGAACTTAGCCATATGGACAGTGGGTGGTAGTGTTTGATAGGTTGGAACGCGTCCATTTTGGTCTAAGGGAAAGCTTCTGAAAGATCTTGTCTTGGGAAACCAAGTCTTGTGGGGAAAGTGCACCACCTCTGCAGAGTGTAAAATCTAAGTACTTAGCCATGTCCCTGGTAAAGGACAATTTGAGCATCAAGACATGGAAGCAATCAAGAATCTCATCATTCAAATTTCTAAAGTTAAAACTTGTGGATTGAACAAGGGTTGTTTGAAATCTTCAATCTTTGATTGGTAGATGCCTTGGAAAGGATCTTCAATCTTTGATTGAGAAAAATGGTTTTGTCAAGCAAAAACTTAGTATTTTCAAAATGTTAAGGAAAATCTATTTTCAGCAATGCAAGCCTCAACTCCACTTAACCAAATGCATATAGATGATAGACTCCACTATATTACCATAGTATCACTTGACAATACAATTCAAATGTATTGACCCTTTGTGCTGTAACTTGTATGTTGCAGGTTTGATTGATTTTAGTGAAGATTGATTGTTTAGGATTATAAAGTCTACAACCAACATCTGCATGTGGCACTTTGAAGATGAAGGACCCCATGACTATAGTTATTCCGCTGCAATGTAATGTAATAGCCATATGAGCTATGTGTGATGTAATAAAATTATGTTATTCCTGGTTATAAAGTTATATTATGACCTTTGTTTCTTGATATTACATCTTAACTGTGGGTTCTAGCTATTGATCCAGGGACTAGCATTGTAAACACAGGAGGAATCTACCTTATTAGGTTGAGACCTCAACAAAGATGCTCACATAAGAAATATGAATTGAAATAAAGTGAGTATCAAGAAGCAAATTCAAAACACATTTAAGTCTAACCCACTTCCTATGCATAGGAATCTAGTAAAGAAACAAGTCATGAAACCACAAAGCAACAAGCATAGGAAATCAAAACAAGTGCAACTTCAAGATTTTCATCATAAAGAGATTAAAATTAATATTATTGAGATGCATAAAACCATGTTTCCCTTTCTCATAATAATTTTTAGTAGCCTCATGAATAAAATCAACAATATAGCTATCACATAAAGCATGCTTTTCATGATCTACAAACACATAATTTCTATCAAGCTCAAAAATAGTGAGATTAAAACCTTTACAAGTTTTATCCAAAGTAGATATTTCAAAAGGATCCACAGGAACATAACATTCATCCTCCTTTGGTAAGCATGGGGGACAATCAAATAATGTAAGGGATAAAGAGTTACTCTCATTAGAAGGTAGGCATGGGTAGATAATCCATTCTTCCTACTTTTGTTCATCACTCTCCCCCTCTTTTTCATCTAATTAGCTTCCAGTTTCAACAATTTCTTCTTCCATAGGCTCCTGCAAGGCATTAGTCTCTTCCATTTGTGGAAAACGCCTATTAAAATATTCAAGAATATAGCCATTTTCTTCCCTATAATTATCAAAGCAAAATTTAAGTATCTCATAAACCTCAGATTCATAAGGTGCATCATCAGTATTTTCAAGCAAACTGGCAAGTTCAAATGCACCATTGAAGGCAAGAAATTCTTCAATTTGTTCCATATCATAGAAGTCATAATTTCCTTTAACATAAGAGGATATGGTAAAATTATCATTATAATCACATTAAAAAGGGAGGTGTTTATACCTCCTACAGCAACAAGCTTTATCAAAGCAATAAGTGACATTATAAGTAGAGCACACGTCTCTAGCAATAGTATTCAACTTATCAATTTTTCCCATAAGTGTTTCCCCTTTTGTGACAAACGGTGTTCCTTATAATAATACTCTTATTCTTTCGTGAACCCACCTTGCCAATAAGAACTAGTTTCAAAGAAACCATCCATTGATAGAACGCATGACCAAGCAAGGCAATAACATTCCAGCAACTAGAGCAGGAACTAATTTTTTTGTGTTTTTGAATAGAGAAAGCAAACCAAACTAAACTAATTTTTTTTGGAGTTTGTTGAAAAGAGGCAAACAAAACCAAGCAAAAGTAACTAAGCAAACTAAAAACAAAGTAAAGAGAAAGGAAGTGGAGGACTCCCCTTGTGAAGACGTCCAAGATCAAGGTGTAAAGAGAAAGAAAGTGGAGGACTCCCCGGCAACGGCGCCAGAAAGACTTGATGCAGCGCTGAGTTGATGTAGGAGCGCTTCGTTGGGAACCCCAAGAGCAAGGTGTGAAGCAGCACAGCAGCAAGTTTTCCCTTAGTAATAAACCGAGGTTATCGAACCAGTAGGAGGAAGGAAACGTCACACAGGTGTTGTAAGCAACGTGGAGACCTGCACAACACAAAATCAAGACTTTGCCCCCAACGAATCAGTGAGGTTGTCAAGCTCACCGGTTTGCTGTAAAAAAAAGGATTAAACATATGGTGTGGAAGGTAATGGTTTGCAGCAAGTAAACATGTAACAGTGGAAGATGTATCGACGGTAAAGATTGGATCGGGGTCCATAGTTCACTAGAGGTGCTCTCCTTAGATAAACAACATGGCATGAAGGGTAAACAAATTACAGCAGGGCAATTGACAGGAACTGAGCAAGGCATAACAATTCAATACTAGACAAAAAGATCCTATGAGATTCGATTGGACAATACAACAATATACATAGACCACCATCCAACTGCATCTATGACTAGAAGTCCACCTTCAGGTTATCATCCGAACCCCCTCCAGTATTAAGTTGCAAGCAACAGACAACTGCTTTAAGCAAAGTGTGTAAGGTAAACAATCCACTTGTTCCATGAACAAGAGACCATTGTTTTCTCCCTAGTGGCAACAACACATCTACAACCTAAGAGATTTCTGTCACTTCCCTTGGAAACTAGAGGCATGAACCCACTATAGTGCATAAATACCCCCTCTTGGAGTCACTAGCAACTACTTGCCAAGATAGCTACTAACAACGGAGAGCATGCAAGATCACAAACAACACAGACATGATAGTATCAAATAGACAAAACCATTAATCAATCTGACATAGTAATCTCAATATCCATCGGATCCCCGCAAATATAACATGCATGATTACAAATAGATTAGATCTTGATCATGAACGAAGCTCACAAGATCTATACATGAAAGCACAAGGAGGAGATACAACCATCTACCTACTACATGGACCCATAGTCCAAGGTGGAACTACTCACGCATCATACCGGAGAAGAAGGCCTCCGGGATGATCTCCCCTTCGGCAGGGTGCCGGGAAGAACTTCAGATCCCCCTGATCTAGGGACAATGGTGGCGGCGGCTACAGAAGGTTTCATGAAGTTTTGATCGGGTGCCTAGGATTTCTGCATCGGGGGCTTCTTATAGGCGAAGAGGCGAGGCTGGGAGGCGGCCAGGGGGCCCACACCCTACCCAGGCACGGGGTGGGCCCACCCGTGCCTAGGAGGGTGTGGCGGCCCTAGTTCGCCTCTCCATCTCCCCTCTGTACTTCATGTCGCCCACGGTAAAATATTGACTTTGGCTTTTATCCCGTCCAATTTCGAGAATATTGATTTTCTGCCTTTCTGGAATCAACAACAGAAGAAAACAGGAAACTGGCACTGTGGCAACTTGTTCATAGGTTAGTTCCAGAAAAGATATAAAAACACCTCAAAGTGTAGATAAAGAAAAGCAAAGTAGATACTAAACAAGCATGGAGCATAAAAAATTATAGATACGTTTCCGACGTATCAGCGACAAGTTTGGTGGAGCACTACAGATCATACAGGGTTGTGATTTTTGTGGGTCAGGAGAAACTCTATCCACTTGTTCGGGAACGTGGTGACGCCTATGGGTGTCATTGTCCCTTCCTGAAGGGCATCAAGTGTAGCCCTTCCCCACTTCCCTCCGCGTACATGTGGGAACCGAGGACCAGTCTAGAAAGTAGCGTTGTCATCATTGTTGCATTCCTTCCTGATGGTGTTGCTTGGTATGCAGTGCTTCGAAGTGCAAGGAGCATGGTGGGACTACTCCGGATGGGGCAGCGGTTGCAGGTCATCTTATTTTCATCGATCTGCTGATGTTGGCATTTGATTCTTTTTTTCATCTCTATTTTCTTTTGGGCTAGGTTTTGCTGCAACCCAGGTGCTCGTTGGTTGTATCGTGTGGTTGCTATATTAATATAGCCGGTCGAAAGGCTGTTTCGAGGAGGAAATTGCAATATCCGGTGGACTTACAATTTTTACTTGGAATCCAGGGAGTTTATACATGGAGTATATTTGTGTAGATTTTTTTACAAGAATTATTGTCATTTTGCATTTCCAGGAGTAGAATAGTTAGCATTCAGGAGAACCAGGTTGTCTATCCATGGTTGTTTGTTTAAGAGAAAATGCTGGCATGAGTACTCCACCTAAAAAACTCTTGTTTTACCTAAAATTCTAGCATGGTTGTTTGATTATGGGAGTAGTTATGAGTTTTTTTTACTTGAATTTCTTGCAGTTTGTTTGTTCAGTTTGCTGGCATGGTTGTTTGTCTAGTTTGAGTGCAGTTTGTTGGCATGGTTGTTTGTGCAATTTACCTATAGTTAGGAGTATTTTGTAATTGTAGTTTCATATGCCTTGCACATGTGTAACACTACGGTTCTGAAAATACCGTAGCTTCTATCTGACATGCCAATCCCTAGATCGGTTCATTGGCCCACAATAGAATAAGATGAGTAACATAGCAAAATATCCGTGTATCATAAATAACGAAGATCCAGAGTATCATTATTACAATAAGAGTTTAGCTCAAGGCTAGCTCAAATTATCCAAGTAGCAACATAAATATATTAAATCCTCCATTCTTCAAATTGCCCACAAGTGAACAAGTGACGAGTGGAGTACCGTGGCCTAAATCGATTACTTAGAATCAGAATATCCTGCAACATGAAATGTAGCATCCCCGAAGGGTCAATACATGGAATGTATGGCAAGTAGAGCTATTAAAGGAGACAATAGTGCTAACATCTACATGTATATTTGGCAAGTGGAGCTATGGATAGCTTGCATTTGCAAATACCTTTGTCCTACTTTCATAAACAGTTTTTGATTTTCTTTGAAAAGATCCCAATTAAGTTAACCCATCAACATTAAAGCAATTATGAAATTAGAATGAGCGATACACATGTCATGGAATCAATATCAAGAAACTCAAACGTCCATAACCGGGGACAGGGCTAATCGACTAGATTATACACCCTGCAGGGGTTAGTACACTTTACCCATGTGACTTGGCCATCCCATCTCGTACCACCACTCTCATTTTGGGTGATGATAGGGAGAATTCCAAGAAGAGACCATTCGGGAAGTAGCTCCCCAAACCCGACGCGCACCGGTCCAACCTACCAAAATTCTACATCTCTGGATACGCGGGTTCGAGTTACCACAACCTACTGAGTCCAACCAACCGCCCATTTCATTATTGGCACATGGTTGTACACGTAAGCTACAAAATAAAGAAACCAATCATTTTCTCTTGATGCCTGGGTGCCTTTCCGCAATGATACCACCAAAATTATCAATCCCATTACACCCAGGATATTCATTGATTATGTTGTTTTTAGTTTTCGCAAAAAACATATTTAGAAACAACTTTCAGTGATGTAACCCAGCACTCGTTCATCATAGCATGGCTAAGCACATCTAGCGATGGTGGTTCATCTACAGGAAAGCCCTACCACATAATAGGACATAGCATAGCGATAGTAATGTCCTACACATGCATCTACAAAATACACGACAAAGCATTGAAAATAGTAGGACAACATCATGAACAAAGTAGCATCTACTTTCCTTGGCTGTAGCGGTCGGAAGAACAATCCACACACGAGCAAACGTTGCACTCGTCACAATCTACACGATATAATTGCAATCATATAAACAAACCATCCACAACCATATACAACCAATGACGATGAAAGATGCATGCATGACAAGTTGAATAATGCTACAGTAGCATCACATATTCTTATTCAGTTTACTTACTATATGCATGCATGGAAAATATTTTAAATGCAAAGAAAACAAGACATGCAATTTATAATGCTCAATAATAGAGTTAGAAACTAAATAATTAGCCACTGCTAACATACTGTTTGTAAAATCTTGGAAAATTTCTACTGTGTAGGCAACTCAAAATAGAGTCAGTACCAATTGGAATTTCTCGAAAAGGTTTTGTATAAAGCCCTGGGTAATTAAAACACTACAGTAATCCATTATAAAGATTCTGAAAATTCCAGTACTGTAAGTGTAACTTTTTAATTCACTACAAGATTCCTCTTGTTCTACTGATTCCAGGGACATCTTATTTGCAATTTTTGGAGTTACAGAACTTATTCTATGAATTTATTACTCTAAAAAGAGCATTAAATCATTTAATTAACCAGGACAAAACCTTGTTGTAAAAGTGTAAAACAACTGTACGGAAATATTCTACGTGAGACACTGATTCCATACATATTTTATTTGCAATTTTTGGCCCAGTAGATTTGAAGATATGAATTTTAAAAGTTTTATCTATTTTCTGCAAATTTTAATTATCTAAATACTAGTTTTATTGCGTCAGCGTTGAGTCAGCGCTGACTGGGTTAAGTGGGATGCCACGTGGCGCGATACTATAGGGTGATACCGGTTTGGCGGGTTTCTAATCTGCTCCGTTGGATCGGGATCCAACGGCTGGGGATGGTTCGCGGTCACTCACCGGCGAGAGGCGGCGTCGATGGCGGTGGCGGCGCAGGTGGTGGTCAGCGGCGGCGCTCCGGTGATCCTTGGCAACGGCGGCAGGGTAGACGGCGTTCAGCTCCTTGCGGCGGTCCTCCTCGTTGCCTCTTCGGCGTCCATCTCTTCCCCGAGCGCCGGCAAATGGCGATCGTTCTTCCGCGGCTCCAACGAACTTCGGCAAGAAATCGGCAGCGTTACGCTGCGAGAGGGAAGGGGAAAAGGGCATGGGGTGAATTGGTGGAGCAAGGCGGTCGTCAAGGAGGCATATAGGGCAAGGGGGCGGCTCGAAACGTCGGTGGCGAGACTTACCGAGAGAGCGGCGGCGGCGGAAAAATTCGAGCTCGATTCCGAGCTCGTGCTAGGGTTTCTAGGCGATTTTTGAGGGGGAAAAGTGGCGGCGGGGTGAGGCTTATGAGAGGGCCGAAGATTGGGAAAGGGGCAACGCAGTTAGCGACCGAATCGGGCGAGATACGCGGCGGCGGCACGGAGTTCGCGTCGGTCACGGCGGCGGGGATGACAGGAGAGCCCCGCCTGTCAGCGGCTGTGACGCGCGCGGGCTGGCAGCTGGCTGCGGTGGGCTGGCCCAGCGGCTACGCGCTGCACGGGGGGTGCGGGCGAGCGGCCGTTAGCCAGGGGTGAGTTGGGGTTAGGTGGGCCGGGCCAGGGTGGTTCGGCCGGGGTAGGTTAGTTCATTTTTTTTGTTATTTTATTTTATTCTTTTCCATTTTAGTATTTGTATTGTATCTTTTTCATACGAATTCCAATTGAGTTGAAATTTCTTTCTAATTTTTTCTAAAATTTAGAAGATCAACATAGGGTCCTTTTGTATCTTTTTCGCTAGTTTTCAACTAGTGGATTTACAAGTCCCTAGTATATTCCCTTGTAGGTGCATCTCGGTGATTCCAAATAGGGATTTAAAAATAGTGTTTTGCAATTCAAATAATTCATGACTGTAAAATGTCACTGCAAGTGAATTGTTTTGTCAAAACCCCTTTTAAACTGAATTTTTGCAATGAAGATCATGATGCAATGACATGTATGCTATGCAGTACCAAATCAAAGATTTGGGATGTGACAAGACTAACCCCCTTAAGATGAATCTCGTCCCCGAGATTCGGCGTGGCTAGCAAATAGGTGTGGGTGGTCCTCTCGGATGTCATCCTCACACTCCCATGTGGCTTCCTCTTCTGTGTGGTGGCTCCATTGCACCTTGCAAAACCTGATTGTCTTGGTACGGGTAATCCTCTCTGCTGTATCCAGTATCTTGACCGGCTTCTCCTCATAGGTCAAGTCATTCTCGAGCTGAACTTCCTCTAGAGGCACTGTGTCTCTCAATGGTGTATCCAACATCTCCGGATGGCACTTCTTCGCTGGGACACGTGGAACACATTGTGGACGGCGGACAGAGCCTCTGGCAACTCCAACTGATAAGCAACCTCTCCTTTGCGTGCTAAGACCCGATATGGTCATAAACCGAGGTGCCAGCTTACCCTTGATTCCAAATCTTTTAATTCCACGTAGTGGCGACACTCTGAGGTATGATCTATCGCCTACCTCATACACCACTTCCTTGCGTTTGGTGTCAGCGTAGCTCTTCTGCCTCGATTGTGCTACCTTCAATCTGTCCCTGATCAGGGCGACCTTCTCCTCAGCGTCCTTGATCAAATCCGGTCCAAACATCTGGCGTTCTCCTACTCCATCCCATAGCAATGGTGTCCGGCACCGTTTCCCATATAGCACATCGAACGGTGACGTCTTGATGCTGGTTTGATAGCTGTTGTTGTAGGAAAACTCAGCATACGACAAATTCTCATCCCAACTAGAACCGTGAGCCAAGGTGCAAGCTCTCAGCATATCCTCCAAAATCTGATTTACCCTCTCGGTCTGTCCATCAGTCTGGGGGTGGAATGCTGTGCTAAACTCTAACCTAGTCCCTAATGACTTGTGCAGCTGGCGCCAAAAGTGTGAGGTAAATTGGGTGCCTCTATCAGATACAATGCTCTTAGGAAATCCATGTAGGCACACAATTGTGTCCATATAAATCTTGGCTAACTTTGCACTCGTGTACGTCGTCTTCACCGGTATAAAGTGGGCTACCTTGGTCAAATGTTCGAACACTACCCAAATGGAGTCATATCCCGACCTGGTCCTGGGCAATCCTGTGATAAAATCCATTCCCACTCTATCCCACTTCCAATCCGGCACGGGCAATGGCTGTAGCAGTCCTGCTGGCTTCTGGTGTTCCGCCTTCACTCGGCTACATACATCACATAAGGCAATATGCTCAGCGATGTCTCCCTTCATGTTGTTCCACCAAAATCTGTCCTTTAGATCCATATACATCTTCGTATTGCCCGGATGTATGGAGTACGACGAGTCATGAGCTTCCTGCAGAATCAACTTCCTTATCTCCGGATCGTTGGGAACGCACAAACGATCTCCATACCACAAGGTTCCTTGCTCATCCTCGTGGAATTCTTTTGCTCGATCCTCCTTCATCTTTTCCTTTATTTCATCTATCTCTTTGTCTCCTACCTGAGCCTTCCTGATCCTGTCCTGCAGTGTTGGTTGGACCTCCATTGCTGCCAAATATCCTTCTGACACCACCTCCAGTCTAAGGTCCTTGAATTGCTGGCACAAATCCTCGGGTAATTCCCCAATAGTCAATCCATTGGCATAGACCTTCCGGCTCAGAGCATCTGCTACTACATTGGCTTTTCCTGGGTGGTATTGTAGATTCATATCATAATCCTTAATAAGTTCCAACCATCTCCTTTGCCTCATGTTCAGTTCCTTCTGTGTAAATATGTATTTCAGGCTCTTGTGGTCGGTGTACACATCATGGTGTTTCCCCATTAGGTAGTGCCTCCATACTTTGAGCGCATGCACAACCGATGCTAATTCGAAGTCATGCGTGGGATAATTCCTCTCATGGTGTTTAAGTTGTCGCGAGGCATATGACACCACTCTCCCATCTTGCATCAGCACACTCCCAAGTCCCTGTCGAGAAGCATCACAGTACACTTGGAAATCCTTCTGAAGATCTGGTAAACACAGAACAGGTGCGGTCACTAGTCGACGCTTCATTTCCTGAAAGCTGGCTTCACACGCATCCTTCCACTCAAACTTCCTCTCTTTCTTCAGAAGTTCTGTCATCGGTTTAGCAATCTTGGAGAAATTTTCAATGAACCGCCTGTAATATCCAGCAAGTCCCAAAAAGCTCCGAATATCTCCCACATTCTTGGGCGCTTCCCACTCAGTTACGGCAGTTACTTTTCTTGGATCAACAACGACTCCTTCTCCTGACACCACGTGTCCAAGGAAACCAACAGTGTTAAGCCAGAACTCACACTTACTGAATTTGGCATACAGTTTGTGCTCCCTGAGCTTCTCCATAATCAGTCGCAGATGTTTCTCATGCTCAGCATCATCCTTGGAATATATCAGTATGTCATCAATAAACACCACCACGAACTTGTCCAAGTAGTCCATGAATACCTTGTTCATCATGGTCATGAAATACGCCGGAGCATTCGTTAGTCCAAAAGACATAACTGTATACTCATATAAACCATACCTAGTAGTGAAAGCAGTTTTTGGTATGTCCTCCTCCCGGATCTTCAATTGGAAATAACCCGATCGCAGATCAATTTTGCTAAACACCTTCGCTCCTTCCAGTTGATCAAACAAGTCATTTATGTTCGGCAGGGGGTATTTGTTCTTGATGGTCACTTCATTCAGCGAGCGATAGTCCACCACTAACCTCTTGCTGCTGTCTTTCTTCTCCACAAATAGAACAGGTGTACCCCATGCCGACGAACTAGGCTGAATGAATCCCTTGTCCAACTACTCCTTTAGTTGTTTCTTTAATTACTTCAACTCATCCACATCCATCTTATATGGTCTCTTTGTTATAGATCCTGTTCCCGGCATCAGATCGATGAGAAACTCCACATCCCTATCAGGTGGCATCCCTGGCAGCTCTTCCGGAAACACGTCGGGGTACTCCTTAATCACAGGCACAGTATCCATGCTAACCCCCTTGAGATAATTCAGCTTACACCTTCCCGGTCGCACAGCCGACTTAAACCTAATCCTCTTACCATCCGGGGTTTTGAGCAAAACTGCTCGCTGTGCACAATCTATGTGTCCCCCATGCATAGACATCCAATCCATGCCCAGAATTGCATCTAAACCTTGTGATTCCAAAACTACCAGATGTGCAATGAAATTGTGTGCTCCAATCCTCACAGTTAAGTCGCGGCATCCCGCGCTAGCTATCATATCCCCTCCAGGTGAACTCACTCTAATAGACCCTTTCAGAGACTCTGTAGGTAACTTATACTTATCCACAAATGCCCTTGATATGAATGAATGCGATGCACCAGTATCGAAAAGTATAAGTGCAGGGTGAGTGTTGATTGGAAACTTACCAATCACAAGATCGGCTCATCTGGGATCTCCTCCACATTCATGTGGTTCACTGTGGCCTTCTGGTTGTTGCTTGGCTTCAGTCCCTTCTTCTCCGGATAGTTGTCTGCATAATGTCCCTTCTGGCCACACTTGAAGCATGTCACCTCACTCAGGTCCTTATTCACAAAGCTGCGGTCACGGTTGCGGTCATGTCCACTATGTCCTCCAGAATGGTGAGTGTGTCCTCCCTTGTGGCTGTGGCGGTTGCTCTTGTGGCTATCATGGCGATGTCCGTCGCCTCCATGGTTGTGGCGGTCATGGCTCCCATGGTGCCCATGGTCACTCCCTCCATGCTTGGAGTATCCATCATAAGAAGTGCGAGACTTGTGGTGAGAACCAGAGTGGTGATTGTTGCTCTTCCTCTTGCGGCTTTCCACCTGCTTGTGCTTCCCTTCCAAAATTCTAGCCTTGTCCATAAGCTCCTAGAAAGTGGGACAATAAACCACTAGCAGCTGCACTGAAAGATCATCACTGAGGCCATCCAGGAACCTCTCCCTCCTTTTGGCATCAGTGTCAACATCCTCAGGTGCATAACGAGACAGGTTGTTGAACTCCTCAATATACTCAGCCACGGTGCGGTTGGTTTGGCGCAGGTTGCGAAATTCCTTCCTCTTCAGGCTCAGAACTCCTGAAGATACGTGGTTGGTCTTGAAACCTTCCTCAAACATTGCCCAAGTCACAGTGTCCAGTGGGTGGGTGATCTGAAAAGTGTCCCAACACGAAGCGGTCGGTCCCTCCAGTAGGTGAGCGGCAAATCTCACCTTCTCAGCATCCGTGCACCCAACAGTTACCAGATCCTTATTGACTGAACGCAACCAGTCGAGAGCAACCATTGGTTCCGCTACAGTTGAGAACTTCGCTGGTCTTAGCCTCAGAAATCTAGTGAGAGCATCTCCCTGAGCCTGGTTGTTCCCATTGTTGTTGTTGTTGTTGTTGTTGTTCTGAGCTTCCATGAACTGAGTCATCACTTGGGTCAGCTGTGCCTGAGCCGCCATGAGATGCTCCAACTCAGTGGGTTGACGGCGGGGAGGCATCTGCGGTTCAGCACAGGTAAGTTTAGAAAGAATCGATTACGAAAACGGGATTCTACCCATGCATTATGATCAAACAACAACAAGGCAGTCACAGACAATCTCAAGCAAGCAACACATCAACAAATAAATGATCCAGCAACATCGCAGGGGTTATCCTAGCAATATATATCTACTGAAATAGTTTTTAGAAGAGTTGGAAATAGTTATCTACACAAAAGGTCAACAAAGCAATAAAACATGAATCCGCCAGAACAGTATAGTAGTGTTCACGAATTTTTCTACCTGACATAAACTCGTCAGGAATTTTTGATGATTTTTTTGTATACAGTAAAGAGAGTTTCGAACCATCCCTATTTTTTCAGATTTTTACCTGTTACCAGTAAAATATGAAAATTCGTGCAGTACAGCTATGTCAGCAGAAAACTGCATCAGGAAAAACTCAGGTATCAACCAAACTTACCATAACTCTTCCATAAAATTCGCACAAATAATCCTGGGATATTGGAGTACACATAGGAGCAACTAAACACTCTTAAACTAACAGTAATTAAGTTTTACATCGATCGAGACTAATCCTAACGATTTTACCAAACGAAGACTAATTGGTGGACTTCTATCTACTTCTTGAAGAGGTTGCGGTAGGTCCTCGCATTCATGCATTGGTGATTCTATCCACGAACCAACCATGGCGGGCGGGGTATACACCTCTCCTGAGTCATCACTTGAAATCTCGAACTCCACCTCTTCTGGATCCTCCTCTTCTTCTTCATTCTCTGTTGTGGCTGCAACAGCTTCATCTCCTCCACCATCACCGTCTCCATCATCATCATCCTCGTCCTCATCATCATCGTTCCCACTGTCATCATCATCATCATTGTTTCCATCATCTCTATTGTCATCATCATAGGGTGGATTCAGCTGTGCTTGGAGAGCGGCAATCTGGGCTGTCATCTCTTCAATAGTTTGATCCCTTTCCTGGACGGTCCCTTGCAGCTGTTGTATGGCCTGGTTGTTTTCCTGCACAGTTCCATTAAGCTGAGCTATGGTTGCATCCCTGCCTATCAGGGCATTCTTCAGAACATCCACAGCTTCATGCAAGGTCTCTATCTCCAGTCCTTGGACCACCATACCATTGCTGGCAAAATCTTCTATCTCTTTTACCACCATCACTTTCTTAGCTAGAGCTCCATTCTCCCTTTCCATATCCTCTATGTGCCTCCGACGGGGCGGCATGTTGTTCCTATCGCCCGGGGTAACCACAACGTTCCCATCCTCATCACGCCTCTCGTAGTCACGGTAGGGTGAGTCTGCTGGTAGCAGGTGTCGGACAAGATGGCACTGGCGTGACAGGGCTTCATGCAGGGCCAAGTTTATTCCAAGTCCCCATTTGCAGTATGTATTGGTGCAGATCAGATGCACAGGGTTTGGCAAGGCGGCATCCCTGAAGATGAAAGTGGTGATCTCCCATGCATCCTCGCCATATCCATAGGTGTACAGCCTTCTTCCCTTGAACATGGGTAGTGGCAATCCCAATGACTGCGAGAGCTGTGCTAACTGTCTTGCAAAGGGCCTTGGTGACTCCATGGTTGCATACTCAGTCCTGACTTCTCCCATCTAACAATTAAAAGAGGAAAGTGTGAGAATATCATATGGTAAGAACTTAAGAGTGAAAGGCATAAGATGAAAGACAGAGTTAATATAAGCTTTAATAATTCTATGGCTTCCTAATCCAAACCAAGGTCACGATCCTACAGTCGACAACCTGGCTCTGATACCATCTTGTAACACTACGGTTCTGAAAAGACCATAGCTTCTATGTGACATGCCAATCCCTAGATCGGTTCATTGGCCCACAATAGAATAAGATGAATAACATAGCAAAATATCTGTGTATCATAAATAACGAAGATCCAGAGTATCATTATTACAATAACATCTTAGCTCAAGTCTAGCTCAAATTATCCAAATAGCAACATAAATATAGTAAATCCTCCATTCTTCAAATTGCTCACAAGTGAACAAGTGCCGAGTGGAGTACCCTGGCCTAAATCGATTACTCAGAATCGGAATATCCTGCAACATGAAACGTAGCAGCCCCGAAGGGTCAATACATGGAATGTATGGCAAGTAGAGCTATTAAAGGAGACAATAGTGCTAACATCTACATGCATATTTGGCAAGTGGAGCTGTGGCTAGCTTGCATTTGCAAATACTGTTGTCCTACTTTCATAAACAGTTTTTGATTTTCTTTGAAAAGATCCCAGTTAAGTTAACCCATCAACATTAAAGTAATTATGAAATTAGAATGAGCGAGAAACATGTCATGGAATCAATATCAAGCAACTCAAACGTCCATAACCGGGGACACGGCTAATCGACTAGATTATACACCCTGCAGGGGTTAGTACACTTTACCCATGTGACTTGGCCATCCCAGCTCGTACCACCACTCTCATTTTGGGTGATGATAGGGATAAGTCCAAGAAGAGACAGTTCGGTAAGTAGCTCCCCAAACCTGACGCACACCGGTCCAACCTACCCAAAATTCTACATCTCTGGATATGCGGGTTCGAGTTACCACAACCTACTGAGTCCAACCAACCGCCCATTTCATTATTGGCACATGGTTGTACACGTAAGCTACAAAATAAAGAAGCCAATCATTTTCTCTTGATGCCTGGGTGCCTTTCCGCAATGATACCACCAAAAATTATCAATCCCATTACACCCAAGAGATTCATTGGTTATGTTGTTTTTAGTTTTTGCAAACCAACATATTTAGGAACAACTTTTAGTGATGTAACCCAGCCCTCGTTCATCATAGCATGGCTAATCACATCTACCGACGGTGGTTCATCTACAGGAAAGCCCTACCACATAATAGGACATAGCATAGCGATAGTAATGTCCTACACATGCATCTACAAATTACACGAAAATGCATTAAAAATAGTAGGACAACATCATGAACAAAGTAGCATCTACTTGCCTTGGCTGTAGCGGTCGGAAGAACAATCCACACACGAGCAAACGTTGCACTCGTCACAATCTACACGATACAATTGCAATCATATAAACAAACCATCTACAACCATATACAAGCAATGACGATGCAAGATGCATGCATGACAAGTTGAATAACGCTACAGTAGCATCACATATTCTTATTCAGTATACTTACTATATGCATGCATGGAAAATATTTTAAATGCAAAGAAAACAAGACATGCAATTTATAATGCTCAATAATAGAGCTAGAAACTAAATAATTATCCACTGCTAACATACTATATGTAAAATCTTGGAAAATTTCCACTGTGTAGGCAACTAAAAATAGAGTCAGTACCAATTGGAATTTCTCAAAAAGGTTTTGTATAAAGCCCTGGGTAATTAAAACACTACAGTAAGCCATTATAAAGATTCTGCAAATTCCAATACTGTAAGTGTAACTTTTTAATTCACTACAAGCTTTCTCTTGTTCTACTGATTCCAGGGACATCTTATTTGCAATTTTTGGAGTTACAGAACTTATTCTACGAATTTATTACTCTAAAAAGAGCATTAACTCATTTAATTAACCAGGACAAAACCTTGCTGTAAAAGTGTAAAACAACTGTAAAAAATATTCTACGCGAGACACTGATTCGATACATATTTTATTTGCAATTTTTGGCCCAGTAGATTTGAAGATATGAATTTTACAAGTTTTAGCTATTTTTTGCAAATTTTAATTATCTAAATACTAGTTTTATTGCGTCAGCGCTGAGTCAGCGCTGACTGGGTTAAGTGGGCTGCCACGTGGCCCGATACTATAGGGAGATACCGGTTTGGCGGGTTTCTAATCTGCTCCGTTGGATCGGGATCCAACGGCTGGGGATGGTTCGCGGTCACTCACCGGCGAGAGGCGGCGTCGATGGCGGTGGCGGCGCAGGTGGTGGTCGGCGGCGGTGCTCCGGTGATCCTTGGCAACGGCGGCAGGGTCGACGGCGTTCAGCTCCTTGCGGCGGTCCTCCTCGTCGCCTCTTCGGCGTTCGTCTCTTCCCTGAGCGCCGACAAACGGCGATTGTTCTTCCGCGGCTCCGACGAACTTCGGCGAGAAATCAGTGGCGTTACGCTGCGAGAGGGAAGGGGAAAAGGGCACTAGTGAATTGGTGGAGCAAGGCGGTCGTCAAGGAGCAGAGAGGGCAAAGGGGGCGGCTCGGAACGTCGGTGGCGAGACTTACCGAGAGAGCGGCGACGGCGGAAAAATTCGAGCTCGATTCCGAGCTCGTGCTAGGGTTTCTAGGCGATTTTTGAGGGGGGAAAGTGGCGGCGGGGTGAGGCTTATGAGAGGGCCGAAGATTGGGCAAGGGGCAACGCGGTTAGCGACCGAATCGGGCGAGATACGCGGCGGCGGCGCGGAGTCCGCGTCGGTCACGGCGGCGGGGATGACAGGCGGGCCCCGCTTGTCAGCGGTTGTGACGCGCGCGGGCTGGCAGCTGGTTTTAGAAGATCAATTGAGTTGAAATTTCTTTCTAAATTTTTCTAAAATTTATAAGATCAACATAGGGTCCTTTTGTATCTTTTCCGCTAGTTTTCAAATAGTGGATTTACAAGTCCCTAGTATATTCCATTGTAGGTGCATCTCGGTGATTCCAAATAGGGCTTTAAAAATAGTGTTTTGCAATTCAAATATTTCATGACTGTAAAATGTCACTGCAAGTGAATTGTTTTGTCAAAACCCCTTTTAAACTGAATTTTTGCAATGAAGATCATGATACAATGACATGTATGCTATGCAGTACCAAATCAAAGATTTGGGATGTGACAACATGCAGTAAAATTTTATCACATGGCTACATGTTTTCATCTTATAAATACTTGTTGTGCAGGTGAGAGAAATATGCGAGAAAGCTAAAGACATGTTGATGGAGGAAAGCATTATTCAGATATGCCACTGACCCACCTTTGACTTCAACTTTTTAACAGGGATATCTTCTGAAGTCCAACATGTGACTTCTTTTTCTTGGCTAAAAAGTGAGTAAGAATTAAGCAAATACAGTAATAAATGCCACTCTTGCTGCAAGAATAGGAAGTCCTACTCCATGTTCCATGAGTATATCTGTGAGTGTATATGGATAGCCGATCATGTGTTCATGATGATATTGTTTGCACTGATAGTTGTATTGATTTATTTTTAAAACTAGAGGCATAAATGCCCTGCTTTGAATTAACAAAGCCATACTGGTGATGGGGTTTAATCTCGTCAATGCCCATTGTTATGAGCTTGGGTTTTGGAGAAGGTGGGGATGTTGGAGATCGCGGAACGGTTAGCAAACAAGCAACGCGGGGACACAAAGTTTACCCAGGTTTAGTCCCCCGGAGGGAAAACCCTACTCCTGCTTGTCTACTCTTCATTACGGCGGAACCGAAAGTTATAGGGGTGCGCAGATGCAATCTGGCGTGGAGGTGTGTATGCGATGAGAGGTTCCTATTGTGGTGTAGCCTATTGTATCGTGGCGTGTCCCCCTCGTTGGACCCTCCTAGCCTTTATATGAGGATGCTAGGTCTCAGGTACCGATACGAGTAGGTTACAAGTTGTATTCAAACTCTAGTCTTGAGATTTCCTTTTCTTGTGCACTTGGGAGTCCGTGTCCATATGGGCTTCATAGCATTCGAAACATCATAGGTCTCATGGACCCTGGTAGTTCGTCGAGTGGGCCTTCCGTCGGGCTAGACCAGGTAGGATAACATCGGGCACCCGTAGGTCATATCCATGTCAACTGGCGATGGTACAAGGATGCTGAAAACATCTTATAACACCACACACAACTCAAGCACACAAAATTGAAAGACGAAGACCACCTAGCTCGAACACCAAGACAAAAGTCAACAACCGCAGAAGAACCGCACACCAAAAGGGTAGGTAACACTAGATGATAAGCTTCAGGTGACACGGAAACACCATCCTCCTCCCACACCAAAGAGGGACCCTACCCTCTCGCCCTAGATCAAAGGGCGTTGCATCGTCATGCGGGGAAACATTCACCCGAGAACAAGAGGAGGTATTTCCTGAGAGACCACCAGAGAAGTCCAGACCATGCAGAGCACCACCCAGCGACGAGCACTCCAGGGCAACAAGTATTGCTTTATTTGTGATCAATAAGGAGAAATTGAGGTTGTTCATGTATTTGTGTTCATGGATAGCTGATCAGGTTGTTTGTAGTATGTATAGTAATTTTAGTAACAGAAACACTCTACTCATATAGATAAATTCAGATCATGCACTTGTCTACTTGCACTACTTTGAACATTTTAATCGAGTAAACAAGGTGAAGTGATGTTGCAGTTTGACTTAGCTTGTTGATTCACTTATTTAGTTATTCAGTTGGTGTAACGTTTGTTCCTATCAACTTATGTACTGAATTTATGTCACTATAAACTTTCAAATTGAAACATTAGAACAGGGTACAACCTACACTTTTCTGTTAGTTTAGATGCACTTTTCTATTAGTTTAGAAAGTAATATGAAACTTTTCAGAGCTAACATATGCATGATATACTCATGCACATATCTAGATGGTACATGAAACATTTCAGAGTTGTGTTGTGACTCTAATATGGAGTTAGGCACTCCTCTTTTATTTTGATTATGGTCATTTATGCCCATTTTGTGTTGTTGTCTAACCAGAAAAGTAACTATTCATGCATTGCTGTTATGAAAAAATGCTCATCCAAAATTGTTGTTAGTCTAACCAGAAACCTGGCCATGATTAGTTATGTTTTTGCTCAATTTTTCTATACAAACACTTCAATTCTTATAAAGGAACAAATTGATGATGTATCATCAGATTATGTAGGCTTGCAAAGTTTCTTACTGACAACACATCTACCATTATAGTTCATCATATTTGTGAGTACTCCTGGGCGTTGGTACTCTTGAAACAAATTGCTACCAAATGTCTACTTGCATTACTGATACAAATGTCAAATTTTAAACTAAAACTTGCAAGTATACCTAGCATGTTGAGGTCATGTTCTTCTTCTTTAGGCGGAGAACTGCAATTGAGGTCCAAAAGTGGCGATGCTGATCTCACGAGGTGTCATGGTGGTGTTTGCCGAAGATCGGGTCAAGGTGTTTGCCGGAGATCAGGTGCTGGCCGGGGTGGAGGAGCTGCTAGGGCAGAGATGTTACTAGGGAGGAGGTGTTGTTGGGGACTCTATGGGAACGATCGAGGAAGATGACAACAAGAATCAACGACCGAGGATGACACTTGGGACTCGATCGAGGACGACATTGGTGACTCATTGGGGCTAGCTGAGGATGAAGGTGATGGCTAGGATGCTAACATTGTGAACGGATCGATGACGACGCTAGGAATGATGACAATTCAACATTTAGGGGTATCGATTTACATTCGTATGATCTTCATCTGGTTGGAACAATACTGAAATGTCTTATATTTTAATATAGATGATTATCATATATGAATGGATGTGATTAGTAAGATGTCCACGCTTCCTTCAAGGGCTAATATGTTTGCTAAAGATTTTCATAAAAATGTAACATGCTTTATAGGACACATTTTTTAAGGTAATGCAGAGTTGCACCATTAGCATGAGCTAATTTTAGGTGCAAAAGTATAATGTGGAAAAGTAAATGTAAAACATCGAAAAAATACTTGTATCCTTTGGGTGTCTATACAATACTTAGAAAACGCAAACACTTTGCCTTTTTCAAACACCAAAGTTTTCTTATTGATCATCTTTGTTTTTCCCATAAAAATTTGACACAAACATCGAAACTTCTACATATAAAACACTAGTACTCAAAGATGCCAAAAATTAGTGGTGCAGCGAAAAAAATCACGCAGCTTTTGTTGGCAAAAAATCGACGGCGTGACGGAATGTGATCACCATAAAATGTCAGTTTAATTTGGTCTTTAAATTAAAAAAGACTGGAAAATAAAGACCGAAGTTTCGGTCATGACCGGATGCCCACCCATACCTCCCCGGCGGGAGACACATAAGTGAGGTGGGCCCACGCACCATGGAACCACTCCCTATAGGTCAGCGACCGGTGCTTCTCGTACTGCAGCAACTGCGATGAGCTCCTGGAGGAGATGGCTGGCCCCAAATATGCGGCGAATAGTGAGATCTGGCAAAAGCTGCTCGTGACATAGCTTCGGAAAGCCATCCACATATATGATGACCCTTGTGGAGGGACTAGTGCTATGATGAGGTACTAATGTTGCTAGTGTTGGGCTGCTACTGCCCAAGCATGTTTTCCTGGTACCAAGCTCGTTCTCTCGCTTGGCGTCGCGTGGTTCCTCTTTCTTGTCGTTGTGGCGTACGTCACCCCTCATCCTCGAGGTGGAGAGGTCCTCCCCGCCTCTGTCGAGCTCGTGTCACCCGGTGTTCCTCGTCCCCAAGGAGGAGAGGGTGTCCCAGCCTACATAAATCTCGAGTCGCTCAACTCTCGGGATATTGTTCCCGGATCCGAATGAGGAACATCCGGCGTTGTCGCCACACCACATATTCCTCCATAGGCCGAAGAAGGAGAAGGAGGTCAAGGTGAGTAGCTGCCCCCCACCCACCGCATGGACACGTCTTCTTTCGTCGGCCGAAGAAGGAGAAGGTCAAGGTGGAGCTTCGATCGCCGCAACAATAACAACATGCATTGGTGGTGGGGCACAGAATATCATCGTCCATGCGCCACCCCAATGACCAGCGAATGGAATGGGATGGGCTCACCTCCGCAATAATTGTCTCGTTGAACACACTCCGGCCTATGACTCCAAAAAGGGCCTACCACTAGTCGGTGGATGAGTGGGATGAGTGGGGCATCATCATCGTCAACAACAATGACAATGGCGATGGCGGCAACAACGATGACCCTCTCTTTGGCGACGTACACGATGGTGGCGATGACGATGTTGACGGCCTCCTGGACTTTAGCGCCTTTGACATGTTTTGCCGCCATAAGACTAAGTTTTTTTTAATTTCATTCAAATCTATGTAATATATCATAAATTTGAATGAAATTCGTCCTTTAAAATAAATTGTTCAAAATTTCGTTCAGATTTCAATTTAATATTTTTTAAAATTCACAAAAATGTGGAGGGAAGGTACAAAAGGATTTTGGGTCGACAAGCGCCATATCTTCCGGACGTCAGTCGTGACAAGATCCAGTTTGCGGGAGGTGGAGGCACGGTAACCGGCGTCAACATCTTTGGCTCTCTGTGACCTCGTCTGAACCTGCCGGATGCACTGTAAGCAGTATCAACAACGGACAGTCAACCGTCTCTCGATTACTGGCTAGTTAAACACCACGAATAGGGCATGGCCGTCAGCAATGGGAAAGCTGTCAGCGCCGGTTGAGCCCAAACAGCGGACGAGGTAATCCTACCACCTTCACCGCACGCAGGTCATACACGCCGAAACTACTTTCCTTCTATCCCGATGGCTCACATTCTCATATACATATTCCGGTGTTTGCTGCACACCCATTGGAAATTAATTGCCATATGCTAGTAGCACTACTAAAGTGTTGCAGCGGAAAAGATACAGTAGCAAAGTTCAATGGACGAAAGAGGTGATGGAGTATTGTGTTGGCTGCTCGGGAGGAATGGGATAGTATATGTAGGGGAGGAAAAGGAAGTACTGTCTAAACATAACACGTATGAAGGTTGGTGGGATACTCATGTGCATTGATTTTAATCCGGCTCATATATAGACGTATAATGTCCAAACACAATCCCATCTACCAAAAAACATAACCCTTCCACCAGTCCCCTGATGCTCCTCGCTGCCCTGTTGTATCCGAACAGTATACATGATCTTATTTCGAAGTTTCAAACACATGCACATTGTTATACTACATGTAGCTTAATATTTGTAGTCATCTTCACAGTTGAATGTGTCTCTATGGTTCAAGAAGTTTTTGGGTTCCTCAGTCGGCTTTTTCCCTCTCCCAATCCATGCAGCGTATTCCTTATGTGTTGGGTTCTCTGAAGATGTCTCCTCCATATTCATTTTGAGAACGAGTAAATTCTACATTTTATCCTGTAGTTTAACATTGGTGACGCTAATTACCTGATTTAGCAAAAAAAATACCCAATTTAGCATAAATTCATCTAGCTTACCCCATTTAGCGAAAGTTGTGCCAATAGTTACACTTTTAGTTTTTTTACCCATTATGTTAAGTGTGAGCCAATTGCCAAGTCCATGGCGTGTCACAATGCGACTAGTGTGATCTTGTAGGGGTGACTTCAGCCAATCTGATGGATTTTCCTCCTAGACCTTACGAATCTGGATGTGCTACCTAGGTAACCTGATCGATTCGGTGGTGCGCGGATATGCCGTCGTCTCTACTCAGTTGGATTGAATAGAATGAAAGAATGAATGAGATGGATGCTAGCTAGTAGCTAGCCTGGGATGCATATTGCGATGTACCACAACAAAGGACACTGCATGCTCGTTGCCGCAATTCCCCCTATTGTCTCTGAATGCACCTCCACAAGGGAACTCTTGATCCACCGCCAAGAAGGTGGAGTAGATCTTATGTTCTTGTTGCAGGTCAATACATCACACACACCACACAGCGCGCTCGCTTCCCGACGGACAAACCACATCCTCTCTCGCCGGACAATTCACACCCACGTCCTCAAGATCCAGAACTGATAGAACGATAGAAAGGGTAAAAACTGGCACAATTTTCGTTACATGGGGTAAGCAGGATGAATAATTGCTAACTACTGTAAAAAATATTAAACTTAGGGGTAAAAAATGAAATTTACTCTTTTGAGAACTCTTCTTCCATATCTGTTTCACTCATTTCCACATGGTTACGCTCTATTTTCATCCCTACCTAGTAGCACATGGATTATATTGAAACAAAACAACTAATACCCCAAAAGGATTAACGAAGGACACAAGTTTAATCCTTATGTGTAGTTGTTTTATCTAATCAGTATACTATCGTGCATACTGGTATGCCCACGTCGTAAATAATGCCAATGTGGAAAAGTAGTATTTCTCACTCTAAAAGTATTCGGTACAACATACTTTTCCTATCCGGGCTCAGAGCATCTCAAAATCGTGCCCAGCCTGCCCCTCCCCCACCACCCCCCCCCCCCCCCCCCACCCCCACACACACACACAGAAATCTTTTTTTGCTCTAGCACGGCCCATTTAGTTATCCGGCGCCCCTTGGCCAAACCCTACCCATAGGGGCAAGCAGGGACACCGGATGGAGTTGAAAACGACGCGAGCCAACCCTCGCAGTGGGATAAAGCTTCGTTCCTGCCCTTTCCGCCGCTTCCCGCTCCGTCTTCCTTCCCTTTCCCCCACTATATCTAGGCAGCCCTCCCTCCCTTGCTCCCTTCCCGCCACCGCTGCCTCCATGGAGAGGCCCAACCTTGATTTCTACGAGGTTGTGATGTTCGCCCACCAAGACAACCTCGATCCTCAGCGCGCAAGGCTTCCGGACGGCTTCGAGCTCAGCTACGCCGGTGTGCGCGTGGCGCCTCCCTTGCGTGGCACCGATTTGGCGATGCAGATTGAGGAGCACCTCCGCGAGATGCCAGAGCGGAAGAGGGCGATGGCCCGGTACGCGCCCACGAGCGCGTATGGGCCGAAGCGGTTCAAGGAGCGGCCGAAGGAGCTTGTGTTGTGCCGAGCTCACTGGCGGCAGCTCCACCTAGATCTGCGCAACCTCGAAGGGAGGCAGCGCTTCTAGGCAGTGCACGGGCGTACGATCTACACCGTTGTCAATGAGGCGTGTTGTAAAGCCTACGCGGCGTGCCGTGAAGAATTCATGAGGGTGGAGGCCACCGGGATCGTCGACCTCGATGGCGACAGCGACGTGGTGGACGGTGCTAATGACGAAGACGGCGATAGCGGTAGTTAAAGTGGCATAGTTGATTCGGATGACGCGGAGTTAGTGATGCATATAATCTCCCTTTGTTATCTATGTATGTGAAATGAATGAATATGTAACTATTGGGAGGGATTGTGGATGGGTACAATCCCCCCTAAACTAAGAAAATAGCCGGTGCCTACCCATATGCGCTATAAATTGCTGTCGTCGGAGCCCATATAGGAGGGCCGAGTGAGAGCATCTCCACTCAGGGGCCCTAAAGCCCCCTAAAGGGCTATGGGGAGCGCCGGTGGTTGAATTCACGGCCATTCCACCCCCCTAAATTTCATTTGGTGTTTGTGCGGCCTATTTTGTTATCCGGCGCCCCAGGACGAACCCAAATCACGGGGGAGGGGGGGGATGACGCGTTTTTGGCGGGAAGGATCTCTGACAAGGTACTAATTTACTGCCGCGCTGGGCTGCTGCTGCCCAAGCATGTTCTCTAGGTGCCAAGCTCACCCTCTTGCTTGGCATCGCGTGGTTCCTCTTTGTTGTCGTTGTGGCGGATGCCACCCCTCATCCTGGAGGTGGAGAAGTCATCGCCGCCTCTGTCGAGCTCGTGCAGCTCGGCGTTCTTCGTCCCAAAGGAGGAGAGGGTGTCCCTGTCTCTGTAAAGCTTGCATCATGCATCTCTCGGGATAGTGTGCCTAGATCCCAAGGAGGAACAGCCATGGTCGTCGCCATGCCACCTATTCCTCCTTAGGCCGAAGAAGAAGGAGGTCGAGGTGAGTAGCTGCCACTATAGCCACAACACGGATGCCTCTTTTTTCGTTAGGCAAAGATGGAGAAGGAGTCGAAGGTGGAGCTTCGCCCACTGCCATAACAACATCCTACATGGGTGGCGGGGAACAAAATCTCGTCGTCCCTGGGCCACCCAATGACTAACGAATGGAATGGGATGGTAGCTCACTATCGTGATAATCGCGCTGGTGAACATCATCCAATATGTGACATCGGAGAGGGCCTACCACTGGTCAGTTGGTGAGTGGGGTATCATCACCGTCGACGACGATGACAATGGCGGTGGCGGCAACAACGATGACCCCTCTCTAGAGACGTAGGCGATGGTGGCGATGACGGCGTTGATGCACTCCTGGACTTCAGCGCCTTTGACATGTTTTTCCACCAATAGACTAGGTGACTAGGTTTGTTTAATTTTATTCAATCTTGTGTAATATATCATAAATTTGAATGAGTTTGTAATTCAAAATAAGTTGTTCAAAATTTTTGTTCAGATTTCAATTTAATATTTGTTTAAACTAGCACGGCGGCCCTCACAAATGTGAGGGCACCACCTTTATTTGATTTTATAGAAGAGTATCATCTTTAGTGCGTCCAAATTGTTGGGACAATACCTTCATAAATTCTTAACATTATATAATTGAAAGTAATACATTATGCAGCCACCATTTTGTATATGTAAAATAAATAGATAGCACATGGGTAGACGAGATGTTTAATCGTATTTAGTTTCTGGGTGAAAGACTATTAGGATGTTTCAACAAATTAATAAACATATGTGAAATTTGTGCATGAGATTAACTGCGTACAAATCATGAGATATCTTGTAGTTTTTATGTGATATTGGATTAGTATGCTGGCAAACATGCACATTTTAAATAATTAAGGTTTATTTGATAAACGATCCCACGATGTTTACACCATTTTGAGGGAACATAAAATATACTTTTGTTAATAAGGCAAATAATATTTGTGTTCCTTCTTTTTCGTAAAAAGAGTTTATCCTCATTAATATATATAGGTTGACACTAAACATTAAGAATTTTAATTGTACTTTTATCTATCCTTTTACCTCTCGCTCGTTCATTGACTGCAAAATACACGACATTCTAATGTTGATTTGACATACATGCCATCTTAAAATGAGGAGTCTAAAATATACAACTAGACCATTAGTTATGTTATTATAGAAATAAGGACATATTTTTATCACAAAATAATCAAGATGACTTTACTTTTAAAGTTTCAATAAATATTTTGTATACAATAACAATTTTGTATCTTTTACTTTACCGTGGACCCAATATTATGGTGGTAGAGTGGTTGAACCATCAGTCTTATTGCGAGAATTATGTATGTGGAATCACCCTGCGTCCGATGCTTTAATTAGATAGGTCTTATTCTCTAAAGTCAATCGCATTTTCATAACATGTGAGGTTAACAAAACTCTCGTACAAATTATGTTTTAAATTCTATTTGTATTCATCGAAATATGTATGTACTTCATATAAATAATTTTAATCTTAGAGCCTCTCACATTTTTTCTTGCCAGGCTGTCAATAGAACTCCTACTACGTTGTAGGCAATATCTGATTGTATCAATCCGGCTTCGCAGTTTTCATTTTCCTTGACCATTTGTTTTTTAACAATAATATGAGTCTTCTTTGTAGTTTTTTTCATCTCCCATCGGTTTTGTAGTTATCTTTACACATACTACCTGTTTTCCTAAATATAGTACGCTTTTATAGACTAAAATAGTTTACAAAAATATACTCCCTCCGACTCAAATTAGTTGACTTAGATTTATTCAAATTTGATTGTATCTAGACATGATTTAGTATTAGATCCATCTGTATCTTGATAAGTTTGAGTCAACTAATTTATGTTGGAAAGAATACTATATTTTTAAACACATACCATTCAATTCTAGAGTTTAAGCTGATACTAAGCTAGTTGTCCATTTCTAAAACTAAGCTAGTTGACCGATTATGGGGTGCTGCTAAGTTAGCTGATCGACCAAGCTAGCTAACTACTCGATCATTGTTTTTGTAGCAGCACCCCATAATCGATAACCACACGTACCAAGCTAGCGAGCTAATATACGCAGTAAGTCAGCTAACCGATTATGGGTTGATCGATATTGTTACCGAGATAGCCAGCTAGCTAGTTTAAGATGGAATGGATCGATTCTTTTGGTAGCAGCAACCTTTGTCTTTTTTTTCAAAAAAATGGTAACTACTTTGCCTTTTTCTTATATACGTGGATGGATACGGATCGACCTATGTGATTTATTTTTCATGACATCGCTTCGGTACGGAACCATGTTAACTTCACACGGACATCACAAATTAGGACTCTACGAATTACACGTCTGGTGACCGTCCTATCACGTCTAATCTGTAACGTAATACACATATCCGATTAAATCATAGCCACTAATTATATATCTAACAGTTTAAATAATTTTGGTGATGTGGATTAACCCGGTGTCTCGAAAAACATCTTTATATTGCTTTTAGTATATAATAGAATAAATTCGCAAAAATGTCGCGGGAAGGTGCGTCGCCGCGTGGGCAAGAGCATTGGGCCTATACCTATGTGGTTGCTTTTTCGTATACAGCCGTATACTAGTACTTTTTTTTTCCTCAAAACCGTGATACAGATTTTTCTTGTCAGGCTCGATGGTTATAATAATTTTCTCGCCGTCAGCCTATCACCAACCTTCTAACTACCACCTCCGTCAGAAGTTCAGCCTGCCATAAACATCGAGAAAAACTCTGCTTTTTTGAACACAAATGTACAAAAGGATTTTAGATTAACAAGCGCCATATCTTCCGTACTTCAATCGTGACAAGATCCAGTTTCCATCGCCCCCGCAAATAAAACACCAATTCGCTTGTCATCGGCCAAAATATTAAAGGGTCATATAAATGTGGAAAGCAATCACTAAACTACTTATGCAGCCGACGTCATCATCTTTGGCTATCTGTGACCTCCGTCGTCTGAACCTGCTGGAGGCACTGTAGCAGTATCCTGCTGACTTTCAACTGTCTTTCTCTGTGACCAGGGGCGGAGCCCGGGGGGGCTAGCAGGGGCTAGACCCCCCCTAACCATCGGCCCCCTCAGTACATATGTGCTGATTTTAGTACTAAACTAATGGCCTTATAGTTTAAATTAACACTAAGCCCAAATTAATTGATTTGTCGTGCTTCTTTATATCGAAAAGCCAAATGTATTCCATGAATTCATTTTATTAGTCAACCATAGTAACATGTTCCAACATTTTCCGTTTGTGTAACTAGACCTAATAGCTAGCACCATATGCAATCGTTCAGATCAACTGAACCATCGCTCGCTCCTACTCAGTAGTCAGATGCCACGTGATGCCGCGGCCATGGCGCCATGCTAGTTAGCCATGTTGTTTGCTAGTTTCTATCTTTGTTAATCATGCCGCAACGCCAAAAACAAGCATGTTGTGCCATCGAGTATAGGAATCAATCTTTCTCACTCTGATTGAAGGTATCAAATCGTTAATATTTTTTTCGATGGATTGCATAATAGTCTAATTGATTAATTTACAAAAAATATGCGTCTTTTGTTTGATGTTTGCTCGGTGACGACGACAACTTATTGCATAATAAGGGAAATAATAATAGGAAGATCACCTGCAATGGAATTATCAGGCTTTATACTCATAGATATAAAGTTGATCCAATATAAACTAATTTTTTGTTTCGTATTGTCTAAGATTTAGTGCTACATATTTATATCAGTTCTATGCCGATACTTTGATATACTATTATGTTTTTTATCCAAACAGTTTACGATATGTACTTGTTGTCTTTATGAGAAAAAAATCTTATATATGATCATCAGTATTTTCGCCCCCCTCAATGTCAAATCCTGGCTCCGCCCCTGTCTGTGACTGGCTAGTTAAACACCTCTAATGGGTATGGCCATCGGTGATGGGAAAGCCTTCATTCGTGGTTGAGCCCAAACAGCGGATGAGGTAATCCTAGCACCTTCACCACGCGCAGGTCATACACGCCGAGACTACTTTGGTTCTACGCCGATGGCTCACATTCTCATATACGCATCTCGGTTTTGCACTAATCATTTCCGGTGTTTGTTGTACACCCATTGGCCATTAATTGTCATATGCTAGTAGCGCTACTAAAATGTTGCGGAGAAAAAGATACAAGTGCAAAGTTCAATGGACGAAAGAGGCGATGGAGTGTTGTGTTGGCTGCTCGGGAGGAATGGGTGTGGTATATGTAGAGAGGAAAAGGAAGCAAGTACTGCAAAAAGTATGAAGGTTGGTGGAATATTCATGTGCATTGATTCTAATCCAGCTCATATATATAGGTGTATAATGTCCGAAGTCAATCCAATCGACTAAAAATGTAATCCTTGCACCAGTCCCCCCGACCCTTATCGCCGTCCCGTTGTATCCGAACATTATACACGATCTTGTTTCCAAAGATTGAAACATATGCACATTGTTATTATGCCTTAATTCATGATGTAGCATAATATTTGTAGTAATCTTAACAGTTGAATGTGTTGGTATGGTTCAATAGGTTCTTGTGTTCCGCCAAATCTCCTCTTTTAGTCCATGTATCATATTCGTTATGAGTCTGTTTTCTGAAGATATCTACCTCCCTATTCATTTTCAGGACTTTCGTATCCGTTTTCTCTTTTTTCTAATAGTTATAAAAACAAATGCGACAACACTCATTTCCACATGTTTATGCTCTATTTTATCATACAGAAAGAAAAATATTAATACCTCAATAGGCGTAAATGAAGGACACAAGTTTAATGCTTATGTGTAGTTTTTTATCTAATCGGTATTAATACTATCGTGCATAGTGGTATGCCACATGTAAATAATGCCAATACGAAAAAAATATTATTTCACATTCTAAAATTGTTCAGTACATATTTTTTCTGGCCAGGCTCAGCGCCCCGGTGCGATCCATTGGACATCCCAAATTACTCACTCCATCATAAAATAGAAAGCCCGTACTTTTTGTAAGGTGTTTGATGTATAATTTTGATTACTAAAATGTATTAAGAATACATAAGTGGCAACGTTGCATCTATCTTGCGAGAATTATATGTATTTATACTAATTGTGTAGACACATTATTACTAGTGAAAATAATACTCAAAAATTTACGGACCTAGCACAAAAGAAGTCAAGAACGCCTATATTTTGGAACAAAGGGAACATTGGTAAAATCGTACCATTAGCCCATTATCCACGGCCACAATGACATCTATGTCTGATACATTCAGCCTACCATTGAGAAGGTCATTATCATGAAGTATTTGGCTTTAAGCTGTGATGCATGATATGATTTTTGATTCGCAAGCGTCATATCTTCTGCACCTCAATTACCTGTTTGATATCAGAACAACTCAACTAGATAGGTGCTCGGAAAATTGTACCGCCAAAAAACTGGACGTTTTGCTTTCTTTTCTCTTTTCTTCCCGCTCTCTTCTTCCCCGTGTCCTTCCAATCCATGCCAAATCCTGGCGGCAGCCGTCCAACCTCGTCGGCAACCCCTATCCCCAGCCTGCCCAAAATCCTGACTGCCGCCCACCCCTAGATCGGCCAAATCCCGACCGTTGCTACCCCATCCTCGGCGTGCGCCTCGTCCACCACAAACTGCTCCGGCCACCACTCCTCCACCTCACCATAAATTAGATGAGATTCGCCAAAATTTAGTCAGGGTTTGGCGGAGGAAGGGCGTCGTATGACATGCAACTTTTCTCCCGACAACCGTTTTTTCTCAAAATCATAAAATGGAGGTTATTTTGTAGTTTAGCATTTTTTTACAAGATCTGATAGAGTTGATCCCAAGTCTAGCTTGTTCAAAGGATAATAAATGAGACATTTGCACGAGAGGAACATGGTGTTTTGGCTTGGAGGTCTAAATACACCTGTTATGAAAAATGAATTTTAAAATGCCAAAAGAAATCAAAAAAAATCCCTAGTGTGCATCTGAGGGTGAAGGAACAAAGATAGTGCCTATAATGGGTGGTGTGAATAGGCGACTTAAAAACTCTTACGGATTTGGCTCTATCGTACTACGAAATTAAACAAAGAGGACACTTTTGAAGCACAAGTCATACATACTAGGTTCATCTATGTGCACCAACAACATATAGCTCAATAAGATATAGCAATTACAAGTAAAAGCTAGCAATTCAAACTTTACACAAGATTTAACAATATATACAAGTATGAATTGCGGAATATAAAAGGACAAGATATAAATGATGTATTTACCGGAGTTTGGATATCCACTGATACCCTACTACTCGTCTGAGAGGTTGTGGAAAACAAAGCCCACAAGATCCATCACCGGATCTAGCCTTATTCTACCTTGATCTCGCCAAACCGAGCGAGAACCCTTGAGCTCTCCACACCTAGAGAGAGAACCCTTACTTTATGGTTAGCTTCTTTCTCCGCCCCGAAGATGGAAAACTCCTAAGACGCTTCACAACTCACTTAGGCCTCTTCACATTCTCCACGAACAGGTCACCAAGCCAATGACCACCAGTTTGTCTAGCAAGCGATGGCTTCCAGGAGTAACAAGCTCTTGGAGTTTTACTTGACTGAATCAATATATAGGGCTCAAGCCAATGCAACACATGCAAAGAAAGAACATAAATGCTCAAATACCTCTCCCTCACAAATTTCACCTGCAGTAACAAATACTATGAATAGATGAGTAGAGGACAGGAACAGTGAAAGGAGAACACCATATATCTCTAAGATCCAAATCTAAAATCCTAACTTCACTTAGGAGAGAGGTGCGACAATTTTGATAGGTGCAAATGTAGATCTTGGTCTCCAATTTAAAATTCCTCAGATATATATTTGAGCGGGGGAATCAAGAGGAATCAAGATTTTGAGATGCAACAATGGTGGGATAAAGTCTATAGGAGTGGTGGTTGGTTTCGGGAACAAGATGAGTTTTTATAGGGGCCCAAAATTCAACGACTATGACTTAGATTCGTGACGGCCTGGACTATCAAGGCTAAGTCCGTACAAATGCGAGGCCCTAAATAGTGCCACCTGGATTTAGCCTAGACTTGGTAGGCACAAAATGGTTCATGAAAAATGTGATATCTTGAGCAACCAGACTTCTATTTTAATAAATTTGGGCTTGTTTTGAAGTTAACAACAAGCCTTGGCTTTTCATACAGAGAAAAACCAAATAAAAGAAAGGAAATATAAAACCAAAAGGTGAAAATTTTGACCACTCTAAACATGATGAACCGGTAAAACCTTTTCAACATCAAAAACCAAAAATATTTTTCATATAGAATATTGTTTTGATGAAATTGAGCTTGTTTTGAAGATAAACACATGCTCTAAAACCTCACGTGGAGAAAATTCAAATAATAACTAAGAAATGTTTAAGCTCTCTATGAATGATACAATTAAGCTACTCACCCAAGAGCCTCCTTGATTGTATGGCTATCGAACCAATCTCCCACCTTGAGACCAGATAATGACATTCATGCTCGCCTTAAAATGGAACAACTTTTTTTGATTACGCTTGCTTAGTCAAGTCTTGTAACTTGCTCTCCCACACACCACTATGGGAAAGCCAGCCTCACTTAGCAAGTTACTAAAGATACAATCTCTGACTTGCTTTCTTTAAAGACATATATGGTTTAAGTCTAATAGTATTATTTAACTAAATTTTACAGTACAAATCTATTGTATATATCTACAGTTATACTTGCAACCAAAATTATGAGGTAATGCCATTTTAGTTTAGATAATTTATAATATGTTAATTACCTACGGTCCATAATACATAGCACTTGTAACAGCACAAGGACTTCAATGTTTTATACACTAACACAACACTATTAGCTCCGTGACTTGCCTAAGCTGATAAATAGTGCTAGCGCACTAAGACTTTTAGTCCTACCAATATTTCGTAGATGATGGACTTTTGCATCGACTCTGACTAATCAAACATCACTAATGAAATATGGTCGTCAGCCATGAGAAAGTCTAGTGGTGCTTGACAGCCCCAAATGCGGACAAGATGGCATTCTCACCAGAAACAAGTGTAGGCCACACACGCCAAAAATAATTTAATACTATCCCGATGGCTCCTATTCACAAGTATCTGTTCAGGTCTTGCTCTCATGGTACATCAATTGTCAAAGTGATACTAGATGTTAGAGCGGAAAGGATGCAAGCAACAGCAAAGTTCAGCCTAGGAAAGAGGGGAATGGAGTATGTGCTGCCTCCTCTTGTAAAAATGGGTGTATATAGCCTAGCAAAGCATTGTCTAGTGTCTCGACATAACACATGTAAATCAGTTGGTGGAATATTCATTTGCATTAGTTTCAGTTTGGAGATCCGAGTATTACTAGGCTGTACATGTTGACAAACTACTTAACAAGCTCTTCAATTGATGTCATTAATTAGGAGCGAAGCAGAAACATAAGATTGATGTCCCTGTATACTCTTTAGTAACTTGCCTTCTGTCTAGAACTGAGACAGGCTACTGTGTAACACCAGAAGTAGGATCCATATTCTTCATCCCAAAAATAGTATTTGTTCTTTGTGAACACCCTCCTCTAACTTACAGAAGGCAAGTTGCTAAAGATACAATACTCTGACTTGCTTTCTTTAAAGACATATGGAACAAGTCTAATGTATAATTTAACTAAATTTTGCGGTATAGATCTACAGTTATACTTGCAATCAAAATTATGAGGTAATAACGACATTCAAGTTTAGATAATTTATATTTATACTATGTTAATTATCTACTGTCCATAATACATAGCACCTTCAATGTTTTATACACCAACACAACACTGTTAGCTCCGTGACGTTCATGATGCTGATAAATAGTGCTAGGGCACTAAGACTTTTAGTCCTACAAATATTTGACTTTTAGTCCTACAAATATTTCGTAGATGACAGACTTCTGCATAGACTCTGACTAATCAAACATCACTAATGAAACATGGTCATCAGCGATGAGAAAGTCTTCGGATGATAGCCCAAAATGCGGACAAGATGGCAGTCTCACCAGCAACATGTGTAGGCCACACGCGCCAAAAGTAATTTGATATTATCCCGATGGCTCCTATTCACAAGTATGTGTTCAGGTCATGCTCTCATCATCTCCGTGCATGGTATATCAATTGTCAAAGTGATAGATGTTAGATGCCTCCTCTTGTAAAAATGGGTGTATATAGCCTAGCAAAGCATTGTCTAGTGTCTGGAGATAGCACATGTAATTCAGTTGGTGGAATATTCATTTGCATCAGTTCCAGTCTGGAGATGTTGACAAACTACTTAACAAGCTCTTCAATTGAAGTCGTTAATTAGGAGTGAAGCAGAAACATAAGATTGATGTCTCAGTATACTCTTTAGTAACTTACCTAAGTAGGATCCATATTCTTCATCACAGAAATAGTATTTCTAGTTTCTTATTTTCCCTTCTGCTAGTACCAATCTAATAAGGATATCAGTATTACAAGTTGATCCATCTGTTCCTTCTTACAAGTTCTGCGAACAATATAGGGAAGCTAAAGTATGTGAAGGAGATCAATATAGTAGATAAGTGAGCAATTTCAGAATAAAGATCTAAATTCTAATGACCATATTTAGTTGGTGAAGTTTTTTATTTCACATGTTTTCTAAGGAGCATGTTCAGATAACAAGTCCATGGTTTCTGCCCTGAACCTGACAACTAGGTTTGTTTCTTCATGAAGATGTTCGCCGGCTGTAACTGTTGGCCATTCAGCAGATAGAAAGTGTAATCTTTTCATGTATACTCGAGGTAAGAGGATGAGAAGAATGCCCACAGATAGATGTCACTGTTTGCACTGAGAAATATGTTCAGAGATGCAAAGATCTCATTAGTAATTAAGTGTGTAGATTTTTGTACTACATCGATCTGAGGACAGAGTTACTAGTTTCCTACTTCTCTTTCTATCTGGAAAGAACCAATCGAGAAGCAATGATCAGCAGTTGATCCAATGCTATGAATATACGATGGCCTGAACAACCATGTACAGATCTAATTGACAGAGTCGCCAAACAAACATGGCTTGAACAAACATGTACAGATATATTGGACAGAAACAAACATGGCCTAAACATAATATTTCCACAGAGATGAAAAACGCAAACGGATCTATATATATACCCCAAAAAAAATTTCAGAGACGTGTAACAGAGAAACCAGGAACGAGCAAAGATATCATGCAGGGTAGAAGTTCAGATCTGACAACTTAATTCAAACAGCTCACCCGTCACAACCTGTTCAGAACCCCAAGATTCAGTTCAAGAAAACAAGGGATCCCAGATCCAATCTATGAACTCAGCTACACATGGTGAATAGTTTTGTCCAAGCACCCATGTAGCAACACCAGCAGAATCAGCCGTCATACGATCACAACACGCAGCTGAATCAGTGGACACCGAAAGCGGTGTTGCTTCATGGGTGCTAGCACAAATCTATCACCAAAACACAAATCTGCCTGCTGCATCTGTGGATCCGCCTATATAGCTGGTAAAACAATTTTCTCTAGCACCCATTTGACAACGCGACCAGAAATCAGATCTCCGCTGCCGACTCACATCTGAATCAGGTCAGGCGATTGAATATGGTGCTGTCAGATACTCAGATGGGTACTAGGAGGAAGATATCTCTGGAGGGTTGTGGCGTATATATGGTGGAGGGTAAGAGAGGGAATCACGGGTGTAAAAGATAGACCTAGATCTGACGGTCGGGAGATAGCCTAGATCTAAGGGTTGGGAGATAGCCCTAGATCTTGATGGGAATCGGCCGTAGGGCTCGGAGACAAACACTGCATGACCAAATCTAAAAAAGGAAGCGAGTGGACACCGGGCTTGCGGCTTAACCGCTTGACCAAATCTTAAAAGGTTATGCTGCGCATACGCAAGTTAAACTTTGCAAGGTTTAATCAAGAATATATAAAATAATATATATATGCTATAAATGTATATATTATGAAAATATATTAAAGACAATTCTAATACTCTCTTCGACTCGTATTAATTTGGCTAGAGTAGTTGACTTGGATTTGGCTAGATAGATACATCTGAATCTAGACAAATCTAAGACAACTAATATGGGTCGGAGGAGTAATATTAATTTGGCATCATAAAAGTTTAATTGTATCAAACTAGTTGGTCAAACATTGTATAGTTTGACTCTGATAAAATCTTATATGCAACCTAAATTGGAACGGAGGGAGTACTTTGGTCATCGATCTAAGAGCATCTCTACCGGACCGATTCAAATCAACTATACAAACAGTTCGAATTTTTGGTCGGACCATAGATAGAATTTGGGTCGAGGTCTGGCCAGTACGCACAGCGGCGCGACCCATCTTGTTCGTTGTGGGCAGAATTTTAAAACAAATTCAAATAAAATTTAAATTAAGCGTGAAATTTTGGAAGATTTTTATTGATTCGTGCATAATTTGCATAGAAAATTTAAAATAAAAAAAAGAAACCCTAACTATGCCGTCCTTCTTGCCCTTTGCGTGCGGTGACTGTGGGGCTAGCTACATATCGTTGTTAGGCATGAGATCGATGTACTCCGGCGACACCCAGAGCTTCGTCGACGGCAGCACAGGCTGCATTGGCGGGTCAACAACCCGCCAGGGCCACATTGACCACTCATGCTGCGGCGTAGGCGGCGGTGTCACCATCTGCCCATACTACGGGGACATTGGTGGCGTGTGCGATGACAACGGCAGGGAAGGAGGCAGAGCAGCGTTGTGCGCTGCAACCATCCCCGTCAACTCTACGGCCTAGCGGAGCCCCTGTAACACCCTCAGAATCGGACCTATGCAAGTTTGAGCAAAATTCGCCAAACCCGCATAGAAACGATTCAAAGGTGCCCACCAGGCACTTTCGTGCGGGTGGAGAACGAAGTAATAACATTACACAACAGTCCTCGATGGGATCCACAGAACAGATATATATAGCAGCGACTCCATGAGTCAAGAATACAGATATAATATACAAAGATCCAAATCACCTTGACAATGACAGAGCGTCCGACTACGGACAAGATGCAAATGGGGCTAAGAGCCCTGGAGAATAACCAATGGCGTCCATAACCCTGCCCAGGCCAAGTCGGAAGGGTAACCCTGCTAACGGCGTCGCTCTCAAACCTGCTTAAACAAAAGGGGTGCCGACAAAGGGCAAAGGAAAAAGAGGAGCGTCAGTACTGAGGCCAGTACACGGCGAGGCTAGAATTCGGCGGTCCTCGCCTACATAGGTATGGTGGACTGAGCGGCAGCGGCAGCATGCACTGAACAACCTATAGAGACTCGATACAACTGGCGGCTATCAGAGAGGGGTGAGAAAGACCTATTCGGATCCAACCTGTTACTAGCATCAAACAAACCCATCCTGGTGTTTCCCCCTCGAGACCAAACGAGGAAGTCAACCGAGGAACTCACACAGTTGGCAGTTTTATTTATTCGGTTATCGTTGCAGCAATTACTAGTCAAGTATAGATAATCATCCTGATAAAGTAGGCGGTGGGCACTTTTAGTTAACCATTCCGTTATAGTTGCAACACTTACTAATCATATACAGATGACATGAGATAAACCCAAAACCCAGCAGTTGTTGGTACTTTTATTCAGCCATTCCGTTGTAGTTGCATTACTTACTAGTCAGGTACAATGGTCGCAAGCGACACTCCAAAACAAGCAATTGTGGGCAGTATTAATTAGACATTCCGTTATAGTGAAGCTGATTACTAGTCATTATAAAGTCAAATTTTATAACAGTAAACTTTAGTTATGCTTGTCTATGGTCGAGATACTGTGCTCCAAGTCGTCCATATCCGCGGACACGGCTTTCAGAAAGTTTTACCCGGCCGGGGTGCACCAATAGCAACACACACTCGATCAACCTCGGAAAAACCAAATCAAAACCCAACGAGGCCTTCACGACAAAGCAATCACAAGATTCAGAAATATTTCAGGGGGCCACCCCTTAAGTAGATTCCGCAACGAAGTAAGCTAGCTCCGAGACGGACTCAAGGTCTGCGACAATGGCTGTAAACGACTGGGAACCCCAAACGGGGCTTGTCGATACCGCAAAAACATTCCGCTTCCAAAACAGTACAGTGTGCAGTACCTCGCACAATCGTAAATAAAGCAGTAAAGCATGGCATAAGTACAGGATAGTAATAAAGCCCCAAACTACTTTGTGGCCCCAAGAAATAAGACTGAATCAAGCTCTGGCTCAGGGGGGTCCCATATACCTCCCGGATGTGGATAGCGCGATAAATCAAGGAACAGGTATCAAGTACTCGGGGTCTTACGGGACACAAGTGGGCGTTCGGAAACCAAATATTATCTATCACCCACCGATGCCTCTGCTTATTTCAATTTTAGTTGTTAAACAGAAATTAAAGTGACGATAAGTAAAACTAGAATCATCTCCAACATCAACATGCGGCAATACATCAGCAACTGTGGCATATGACGACACACAACAGCACTTGAGCAAGCGACTACGACGCGCAAGTCCAACTGTCTACCAAACAACAGGGAATAGGGTGTGTCCAAGGCAATATACGGCTGCAAGGGATATCACAGGTACGAAAACTAGAGCATCGTAACACAGATAGCAATAGATCAACAGGAGGGAATAAAGACTATAAAAGTAAGATGGGTAGAAAGGGGGAGATGCTCGCCTGAAAACATTGTCGGAGGTTCAACCGAAGATCGGGGCGAAGCTCACATCAACTCAACGGCCTTATCCGCGAAGAAGCAAAACACTAGAAGAACACCGGATGCAATATTTAATAAAACGACAGAAGATCGGCATGATGCATGTATGATGGATGACATGGCAAAGGTGCGATGCAATTAGGTCAAAATAAGTGGAACCGGGGTCCCGACAATTAATTAGGTGGTTCATGTTATTTAGAAGCCCCGCAATTAAATGTTGTTTTAACATGGCAATAATAGCACCGGGTTCGCTACACAAATTTAAATGAGGCCAATATGAGACTAGATTTGCCCACATATGGGCCCCAGATTTAATTATGAGGTGAATCGGCATAAGGCCCCCAACCCACATGATAAGATGCATGCATGAACAATTTATATGCAACAGTTATATAGGTGACATTTATAAATTAGGGTTCTCGGATAAGGGGTTCACACATTAGGGTCTCGACGGTCTTGGGGTTCCGGGGGTTCGGGGTCGGTCTCGGGGTCCAGGGTTCGACGGATTCGGGATCCGGTCTCGGCGGCTCGTTCTCGGATGCAGAGGTAGGTCTTGTCGCATCCGGGTTCTCGGCGGTCTCGGCGTCCGAAAAGGGTACTTGGTTCGGTGTCGGGGCGCATCGGGTGTTTCCGGGTCGGTGCCGTTCTTGTCGTCGTGCCGATCTTGTCGGGCCCCACGGGGTCGATGGCGAACTTGTCGGTTCCGCGGTCGTCGGGTCATGTCGACGGTTCCGATTGTAGATCCCGGCGTTCTCGAGGGAGAGCTTGGATCTCGGCGCCGGAAGGTCTTGAGGTTCCACTGGGGTTCAACGAGGTTTGACCTCAGGGTCTTCGGGTTCCGGAAGGAAGAGCTTGACGTCCGAGAGGTTCGGCCTTCAGATCCATGAGGTAGTCCTTGGCGTATTTCGCATCGGCGTCCGAAGATCTTGGTGTTCAAGACGCGGCATCAAAACAGCGGGTCTTGTACGCGGACACCCTTGTTGGGCCGGGGTCGGGGTGTGGCTCGTGGGCTCGTGGACGGCTAGATGATGCGGATCAGGCCGCTGGCGGCTCGGACAGAGAAGGGGCGGCGCTTGGCTGCTGGTCCCGAGGACGGCGACGGCCGGGCTCGCGCCGGAGGCGGGGAAGACGGCAGGACGGAGGCGGAGCGCTGCCGGCGGGGAACGGGTCCTGGCGGCGGCTGCCCGACGAGGACGGGGAGGCACCGGAGACCGGCGGCGAGCTGGCGGGTCCGGCGACGGAGGAGGCCGGCGCATGGTCGGCGGGGACGCTCGGGGCCGGGGGGTCTCGCAGGCGACGCGGGATGGCCGGAGGAGCTAGAGGGCGGGCGGCGCGTGCTGGCGCAGAGGCGAGCTCGGCGGCGAGCCGGGGACACGCTGAAGCGGCGACGGGGCAGCGGACGGAGGCGGGCGAGGTCGGGGGCCGGCGGCGGCTCGCGGGCTGGGTGGAGCGGGCGGAGGGTCGAGGCGGAGAGGGCCGGGGTGCTGGGAGGTGGCGCGGCGGGCGCATGGTCGGCGGTGGGATGGGCGGAGGCGAGGAGAGGGCGGCTCGGCCTCGGAGGGCGAGGGCGGCGGCGACCGGCGACTGCGGGTTGGCGACGCGGGGCTAGGCCGAGGTGGACCGGCGGCGGAGCGTACGGCGGAGGCGGGCGACGCGCGCGGGTGAGGAGAGGGAGGGAGGAGAGAGGCGGCGGCGCTGCGCCGGAGTCGGGGGCCGGCGAGCTGAGGGTGGGGAGCGGCGGAGGAAGGCAGAAGGCGGGCCGGGGTTGCGCGGTGGAGCGCCGGGGAGAGGCGGCGGCGAGGGGGCGCAGGTGCTCGCGGCGCGGGGAGCCGAGGGAGAGGGCCGCGAGAGCGGTGGGGGAAGGCAGTCGTCGCGGGGAAGAAGAACAGGGGGAGAGAGAGCGGGCACGCACGCTAGGTGGGACCCAGGGGCAGGGTGGGGCCGGGGGCCACGCGGGGCAGGGTGGGCGCAGGTACCGCGCGTGCTCTGCGTGTGGTGCGGTGTGTGCTGGTGTTGGTTGGTGGGGGCAGGGTGAGTGGAGGGAGGGGTGAGTGGAGGGAGAGGCCAAGTGGCAGCTCGCGGTTGGTGGGGGTCTGGGGTGTGCTGAGGTGGCGAGAGCTGATTGGAGGGGGTGAGGTGGCCAGGGGTTTGGGTAGGAAAATAGGTAGGCTTAGGATTATGGGTGGGACTGGTTGGACCGATTCAAAAAAACCTGGGGTGGTCGTTCGGGTCGATCTGGCCCGTTCGACTGCCCCAACTAAAACAATATAAATTTTATTTGTCTTGATAACACCGTTTGCAAAACATATTTAGTCAAAACAAAATATTCCGGCGACCCGGGTTTGGCGTTTGAATAACAGATGGGGCGTTTTAGAAAACAAAACGGGCTTTGCGAAAATAGTTTTGGCAAACAATGCATGATGATGACGATGCAATGCACAAATTCAACGCGATTTTCTAGTAGTGGTTTTGCGGGATGCCACAGCCCCCTTGCCATTTGGCATCCTCTTCTGCCTGGGATGCTATTAGGGCTTGCTGCAGAAGTGCCTCCTCGTCGTAGCTTGTCACCAAGACAACCTGGTAGTCAGGGCCAGGTGGTCGACGCCCGTGCTAGTGGCATCCTCCTCCTGCTGCTTGACGATGGTGGTGCCTTCGTCGTTGTCTTGCTCCCCATCGTCATCGCCGGAGAAGGTGGGACACCTTCATAGACTTCCCATGGCTGGAACTCGCCGCAGTAATTCAATGCCCGCCATGCGTAGTGCTCCCACACAAGGAAGTCACGCCAGAATTCCTTGTTCTGGTACACGCGGTTGAACCACACCGCCTACGGGAGTTTTCCGATGTGGCGGCGTACCTCCGCATGCAGCCTCTTCCCCTTATTCGGCGTTGGCGGCACTGGCACCCCCTCAACATTGAGGTGCAAGTCGCCCGGGAGGGAGACATCATGGTTGGTGATGTCGTTCCCCTCCCGCCACCGCCGCTCACGCTCCAGCTTCGGCACATAGGCCGGTCTCGCTAGTGCTCCTCGTTAGGATCTGGGATCCGCGTGGCAGGACGAACATAAGCCTCCGGCCTTGGTGGAGGCGGTAGCCTGCGGAGGAAGCGTGGAGGTGGGAGTGTGTAACATCTAAGGATTAGAGGTTAGAAATAGAGATGACACATGTTTATGCATTGCATTCATGCATATAAAATCTGAATAAGTTTTACGCTTTTGATCAAAACTTATCAAAATGATTGAAGCTTCTCTTTATTTTGTGGAACTAAATTATATCATCAAGTGGAGTGTGATAAGTTTCGACATGACCTTTGTTGAATTCTTTGATTTTGGGTGGAAGCAATTCATATTTGAATATTCAAATAATATATTTGAATTCAAAATAAATTTGAAATTAAATTATAATTGGAAAATGAATTGCAGTAATAAATAAGAATTGAATTCTTATTTATAAATAGATATAAATATTTTACAAGATTCTAATTACACAAAACAAATAGTAATGAATAAAGAATATTTTATACTACAAGTAAGTAAAAGAAATAAAGAAATTTAATACGAAAGGTAAGTTGTATTATTTATTTTAATCCATATATAAATTGGAGGAAGATTACTTACAAGAACACAAGTACAAGTATTATAATGTAATGCAAGAATAAGTTTAACTTTATTGCCTAAAACAAATATTACAATAATTATTTACAAGAAAGAATAAAGGAAAAGAAAATGCAAGAATGATAAAAAATAAAGGCCTAAACTAATCCCTAAGTTATTTTACGTCTATACTAATCTTTATATCTTCTTGTTCTTGTATCTGTCTCCTGCAAAAAAGAAAAGAAAAAAAGAAAGAAAGTGTTTGGGTTAGTGTTTAGTGCTCTTAGTTTAACAGAGTAATGCACTGTCCATTACATCACTGAGCAGTTAATTAGGGGCAAGTTTCATCAAGTAAAATAGCATCTGTTCTTATTAGATTAAGTCTCAGAACAATATCATAGACTAAAGAGGGGAAGTTTCACCAAATTCAGTAAATAGAAAATGGTAAACAACCAGCAGAAGATCAAGTTTTCACTTGATCTGGTCCACAAGACGCAACAAGCAAGTAAGAAGCTCACACACCCAGTGCATGTGTGTGTGCTATCAACACAAGAAGGAACTCAGTGAGAGCTTAAGGCAGCACACAGGCGTAGCATTAGAACTTTCTCTCTGTTCAGTTTTCACCAGACAAAAACCCAGCTACACACAACCAAACCACCAGTTCATCTGCTTGCCCAAGAACACCACCTAGATCACCACCCCCATCACTAGCACCCTGGTTGCTTGGGGAAGCCATCCAGGAGCTAGGAGGAGAGGAGATTCACCAGTTCATTTCCAAATCCATCCATTCCACCACACTAAACCAACCCAACCAATAGTTCAACATGGTAACCTGAAGAAGATCAAGGGAAAGCGGCACCATAAGGAGTAGGACAAGCACTAGATCAAGCCAGCAGTAAGGCGAAAAAGATCAAACTGGAACATAAGGAGTAGATCAGGAGTAGCTAGACAGTCTCAAGCAATCACTATAGTCGCAGGCTGCTATTGCCTAACTAAAGCATATGTTCTTAACAGTTCTATCTAGAAAATGGATTGGGAGAGAGGGGGATCTCTTTGGCTTCCATAATATTGCTATGGGAAGCTCATCATAGATCTGTGTTAACATCAGATCTTGTATCTATTCTATTACATAAAACAATAGCCTCAACCTTTGCATCATTGTCTAGGGACAGTCCAAATTTTTGACAAGCAATAAGGTAGCAGATCATGTAGATGATTGATAACCCCCAAGAGTAGGGAATCACTATAGTACTTCTCATTGTGGAAGTAGGGTATCGATCCACAGGAGCAAGAAGGAAAAGCTATATATTTTCTACAACTAAAGTGTCACAATTTTTAGTTGATTATGCACCAAACGAGTTTAAGGAACAAGGGGGTTAATTTAAGGCTTGGAAGTGTAATATAACAAAGCAAGAATGTAAAAGTGTCCCAATCCTCTTCAATGCAAGAGGACAAGACAAATGTTTTCTCTTATAGGAACAATAATGGACATTGGGTTCATGGATTTATTCAATCCTATCTCTCCATCTATGGTGATGATCATGTTATAGATAATAAAAGTACACACAATTGGCATGTTTTAATGGTAACTTTATGGTGGCTACATTTCTTATAACACATAGTTGAAACAAGTACTCCTTTGTGCTTCTAGGTCACCCTTGTAATAAGGCTAGCATTTGGTTATTGTCACACCACACATCATACTTCCCCTTTTGACCCCTAGATAAAGGATGTTTGGCTCCATTGTGTCACTCAATACATATTTCATTGTCACTCGGCCACCCATTACCTACATATATCATACTTATTAATGGAAAACATTCCAAACACTAGTGCAATGATTCATATATGTTGTGTGCATTACCACATATCTCTCATCTACTTCCACTTGGTGGTGTCAATCACCTCATGACATGGATACACAAGGCATTTTGTATAGATCAAACCATTACATGCATCATATAATACATCCAAAGTATGGCAAACCTTAAAAGATCCAACACAATGGTAAATGTATAACAAGTATTATCTCATACCACAATATCCACCATATAAATTACATAGATAGATCCATACTCATGCAAGGCACATCGTCTGTACTTCAACAATGATCATACATTGACAGATTAGATCAAGTTAACACCACAAACCCATTATCCAGGGGGTGGACTACTCCCCTCTCATCATGGAGAGTGATGAGGAAACGTTGGTGAATGATGAGAGGCGGCCATGGCATGGAGGAGAGGCGGTGCCGATAGCAGGGCTGGGCAGAGGCGCCTCGACGCCTCCCTAGGGAGGTGGATGCCCTAGGGGATAGAGGACCCTTGCCCCCTCTTTTTCCTTGGAGATAGTGTTAGTGTGGGGAAAATCCTCCCCCTCCTTGGCGGCTATCAATAGGGAGGAATCTTGTGGCTATGGATGGATGCCTCCAGAAATAGGGTTTTCCCTTAATATATAGAGGTGGAGCTGCAATCTAGGCAATGGGATGGATGACCCTTTGATCTGACTGCTCTTGGGCACCTATAGAACCTTCCTAAGGATTCCCTCTGTCCTTTGAGAGCTCCTTGGGTCATGACTTGGACGAATCCATCAAGTGTGGAAAGATATAGAGTCAATTACATCACAAACTCTCGGAATCCCGAAACTACTTATGTACCCTTCAGTAATCCGGGGCTAAAAGTCACGCCCGGACTCTGATTGAGGCACATTTTATGTATAGTATAATCACCGTAAAATTCTCCATGACTTTCATGTTTTGACTTTTTCCCTTTGACGTCATCTTAAGGGTCTGTCGTGGCAACCTTCGAAAACAGTTATGCAGGGACATATTTCAGGAAACTTCGAATTTCATATTCGCGTATTTCCTACACACAAAGTATGGAACAAGAACATGTGCAATTTTGCAACTATTGGTAGATTAGTCCTAAAAGATATAATAAAGTTGCAAGATAATGGGGATTTTGGTACAATAAACTGCAAAGTTTATGGATGCATTTTACATGCATCAACGATCTAGGCCACTATGCATCCTCCAAAGAGGTACCACAGTAGCAAGATCACCTATAGAAGCCACAAACATTGTATACATGGAATATACAACATATCAAGAAAGCAACTTTCGAATATATCAAGTAATTTAAATCATTTCCCTAGATTAAAAATTACTAGGGATCGTATTTCATTCAAGTTCCGTGTCAAGTTTGACAGATATTTCTTGATCAAACACATCACTGATTGCACACAAGAAGAATTCACACTACCACAGTCTAATAAGTTTTATTGGTTTTTGAATTCAAGCAAGTAGTTGAATTCAAATATGTTGTATAATACCAGTAGTAAATTGCCCACATCAAATCCTAAACCCAACTGGAATCATTGATTCAATACTCTCTCTACTGTGCAAGACTATAGTCCAACACAATACCACATCCTCAATTCCAGAGTAATAGAATATGTTACTGTAATTGCATTTTCTCAAAAGGGGCACAAAGCATCATCACTGGCAAGGAGTCATTTCATTACATGTAGATGAGTAAATCTACAAAGAAACGTCCAAGATCAACCTTTGGCAATAAACACAACCACTATCAATGAATAAAATTTAGATACACAAGTTATAAACCAAATAGCCCTAATAAAACCAATTAGTAAATTAAGTCACACATACTTTGGATGATCAAAATCATTCAAATTGAAGCATTACATCTAGAATATATCATAAATAACTATAACCAAAATAGCAACAAGAAGACTAAATTATTGTGGCCAAATCATATGGCATCACCAACAAACCAGCCAGGGAAAACTACAGTCAGTACATCAAACCAACATCATCTTTTGCAAGGTATTGGTGCATAGTAGTCCTATCAGAAAACCCATCAACCACCTAATCAGTTCTGCGTCTAATTAAAACATCAATAGCCAGCATTACATCATCTAGCAATAATCCTAGAAAACCTTGGGAGTAACTCATTCCAACAAAGAGTTCTAGTGGGTTTGTACTATAAATATAGTTTAGGAAAAAACGTAGGAATGGAAGAGGTAGAAGGGAGAGAAGGCATAGAACAGGGGATACCTACCTTTGGCAAGCTTAGAGCTTACCGGAGAGAGAGCATGCGATGATGGTGAAGCACATGGAGGTGGAGGCCACAACACGGTGGCACAGGGGCACAAAGTGTTGCACCTGCGCCTAGCTGTAACCAGAGGCAGCAACTATGACATCACCGCACCAAGCCGCGCTAGCAGTAGCATCGCGCCGACAAGGAATCAAGGGGTAGGCGACCACCTCACCAGCACATCACCACCGGGTCACCATCGCACAACGGAGTCACACCACACCAAAACCCTAGCACTAGATGAGGAAGGGGTAACCAAGAGGGTGAGGGATTTTCAAATAGACTTGGTCAGAACGATAGAGCCCTCCAAGCCACGCCATTTAAGTCAATCATCGACGACTGAGGCGGCCGGAGCCGGCCGGGAAAGACATGTATCGACAACGGTAGCACGAGATCACCAGAGGCGTAAGCACACAGCAGACAACCATGGGTTCATCTCAGACAAGTGGCTCGTGTTGGTAGTTATATTATCAGTAATCAGCCTTCCTAGCACAAAAGTCGACTGTTCTTCTGCTATAATATCTCGCAAGATGACCTTCAACCTGTTTGCCAGGACCTTTGAAGCGATCTTGTAGATAAAATTACAAAGGCTTATATGGCGGCATTGAACTGTTGGCGTGTTATTGACGACTCGTTGGGAGACCCCAAGAGCAAGGTGTGATGAGCACAGCAGCAAGTTTTCCTATTGGGGATATGCTATATGGGTATCCTCATAGCATGTCTCTTATCCGGATAATCCGGGTGGCCCACAGTTGGTAGCATGGCCCATGGCCTACTGGGTGGCCCAGTTAGATGGATCCAGAAGGGTGGACCATGCCGGATAAACGAAGGCTACGAAGGATTCACCGACGTACCCGGAGCCTTGGAGTGCAAGACACGTTAGACTGATTGTATACTATGTAGGACTCTGTAACCTGTCCGGCTAGGACTTTCCCTGTAACCCTAGGACCTGGCGACTATATAAGTCGGGCCTATGGGATCCTTTAGGGCACCAATTAACTCATACCTCGCACAGTGAACCAATCCCTATAACTCGGCGTATTGCCCTTATAGTGATTTATAGCAGGAGTAGGATTCCGCCACCGTTGTGGGATCTGAACCTGTGTAAGATGTGTTACCTTGTACCCGTCAACCGTCCGCCTTACCCCACGTCTCTAAACACGCACTGTGAGGACCCCTCCATGGCGTACTAGTTGGCAATACCACGATAGTTGGCGCCCACCGTGGGGCAAGAGGCTCTTCAGGATCTATAGCGGGCGAGGTCCAAGATCTTCGCGAGAATCGGCAAAACCATAGCCATAGGCCACATTCTCTTCTCCGGCAACATTCCGATCGTCCCTCCTGATGAGTTCTAGATCCCGGCAAAGATGAACCCTACCAGATGCTCGATCGTCCCCATCGGAGATATCCACCTCTTCATCGGTGAAACCAACTCGGGCACTAGTTCCCTGGGAGTCGGAGGAACGTCAAGACCCGCACAGATCGCCTACGGGCAGGATACGTTCGCGGAAGGATCGATGTCGGATCTCTCTTTGGAGTTTGCCGACAAAGATCGGAAAAACTCAAGGCCCACCCAAACCGCCCCTGTGCAGGATATAACGGTGGAAGATTGCTGCAAGTCCGCTGGCTTCGCCCGTGCATCTGGGCAGCAGAGATCCAACTTCGTCGGAGTGGTGACCATCTTTGATCTGGCGCATTGCATTCAGAGAGAGGGTGAAACCCCCCACGATTACCTTGCCAGGTGGCTCCGTATACGGGCCGATATGGCACATTAGCCCAATGATGATGCCGTGTATTACATTGTGGAAGGACTGGACCAAGGTACGCTTCTCCGGCATACGCTAAGGCGGCAACAGGCTTCAGGACGCCTCACCTTTGAAAGCATGGTGAACACCATCAACAACTACGCGGAGGCTGAGGAGACAGCTCAGACAGCTCTTGCGCTCCTTGACAGAGCTCCTCCGCCTCAGCCACCGCCACCGCCGCCTCTGGTCGTCATCGCCGCAGCTGCACCACCACCTCCAGTCATCGTCACCGCTATTGCACCTCCACCGCCCATCATCGAGGAAGCCTCGGCACCCTCCGACTCCATGCTTGACGCGCTCTACGCTGACATCAACGCTGACTTAGAGGAGATAGACTTCAGCCCGAAGGAGCTAGACTCTGCCATGCAGGAGAAGTTGGAGGATTACAAGCACAACGAGCAGGCCAACAACATCGTCACGTCCTGAGAGGTGTTCGTCTCCATTGGGACGGCGATGGATGAAGATCAACCCAGACGAGCTCCGCCTACAACGTTGGACAAAGGGAAGGGACCACTTCTTGCTGCCGACAACGATCATGCAAAGGCCATGCCCCCTCGCCTAACCCAGTGCAGCATCCGCAGGAACTCGGCACTGGTCCGAGCAACAACAACACCTCAAACCTGCCACCTCCGGGATCTACTCCTGCTGCTGCCCAGATTACCCCGGCTGATAGAATGATGTACGGCAACTTGCTCGTTGAGCCCATGACCGTGGACCATATACGGAACGTAGTCCATCTTGACGAGAAGCGCCAGCAGCTGCTGGAGGAGGCACATGCCATCACAGAGCAAGGCGCACAGCTAGGTCGAGATCTGGCCAACGCGCAAAAGTCAATAGATAAAGCTAGAGCAATGGAGGCCGAGTACAAGACTCTGCTCAAGCAGCAGAAGGCTAAGAAAGCTCCGGCTTGCATCATCAACGATCCTGGTGTACGGCGAAACCTAGGATGGGCTCCCTCAAAGCCGTCACAAGCCAAGCGATACATTGACAGTGAAGGCAGGCAGGTGATGCCCGCCCCTCTTCTCAACCTCGCTGTCGCCAAGACCCTTCTAGAGCAGGATAGATCACCCGCGGCAGTGGAACATGTCTACGACCTTGTGGACAAGGCAGTGAAATAGCAGGAAAAGGCCACCTCTCAGAGGCTGGAGTCTGACCCAGCGTTTTGCCAATCTAGCCAGCCAAAGCCGCCAAGGGACAGATCTCCTCATGATGTCGGGTCCCAGACGGGTTCATCAGAACGAAGACGGAGGGATGCGCTCAACAGGAAGGATGCTATCCCCATATCCTCCGACCATGGGGGAAAGGCTCAACCTCGTCGCCCATCTCCACCTCCCTGCTATCCCCGACATCACAAAGACCCCAAGGCTCACTGTCGTACGGATATGCCTCCTCCGAGGCAGAGCAACATCGTCATCCGCGACAACATGGAGCAGACCCGTCATGACGGAAAGCGCAACCAAGGACACAAGAGCAGGTCACGTCATGACCCTCCACGTCCGACAAGCAACCGCGACAAGCGTGAGGCGTCGCAGGAGGGTAACAGCAAGAAGGCTAACCCACCGCAACCTCCGCCTCCGTCGCCCCCTAGCAGCCACCATGGAGGAGGAGGCCCGCATCATTAACGCAGCCCATCCCTTGATGGCAAGAAGAAGAAAATAAGCCCGAAGCCATACGACGCACGTTCATGTTTGGACAAGATTCACGAGGCCCGGGAAGGACAATACTTGGGACCATGTTGCTTTGGACCTGTAATACGGACCGCAACTTACCCCAAGGGTTTCTGGATTGACAAGACCATCAAGCCCTATGACGGCACCGCCAAACCAGCTACATGGTTGCAGGACTATGGCAACACGGTGGAGATCACTGGGGGTAACCCCAACATCGCCGTCAAGTACCTCCCCCTGATGCTGGCGGGCACGGCCCGAAAATGGATTGATGACTTGCCAGAGAAATCCATCTACAACTGGTTGGACATGCAAGAAGCGTGCACCAATAACTTTGAGGTTATGTATAAGCGTCCATGTACTATTGGCGATCTACAGCGGTGCGTGCAGGAGAAAGACGAGTCATCTCGCGCCTACCTCTCTCGTTGGCTGGATATGAAGAATTCCTGCGTAGGAGTGCACGCCCAAACCGCCATGGCCACCTTCATCGATGGGTTGGAGAAAGGTATGTTGCTCCGACATAAGTTGAAGCGCTTGCAGGATAATCACTGGCTAGATCTCAACCAGATGATCTAGCTAGCTAGTGAGTTCGCAGCTGCCGACGATAATGCTCGTGGCTCCCTGCCGGCAACGGTCGTTCCAACCCAAGCTAGGAGGAACAACATCACCAAGCGGAAGAGCCCGCCAGAAGAAAAGCAAACCTCCGACATGGTCGCCATGACATTTGCAGGACGAGGTGATGGCGGACAGCATGGCCGAGGACGGGGGGCTGGTCGTGGGCAGCAGCGAGGAAGTGAAACTACCTCGGCAGCACTCCGCGTTCCCCAAACATACGAGGAGTACCGTGATATGGCGTGCCTTGTACACCTCGACGCCAATGGTAAGGCCACTCACACCAATCACCATTGCAAGTTTGTCAACGATCTTAAGGAGGACCCAGAGTCCGGCTACAAACGAAGTCGAAAGAACAGACTACGAGGCAATGGCAAGGGGAAGAAGAGGGAAAAGGAGTCCAAGGATTCAAGTGATATGGATGAGGATGTTGACCCCAAGCACGCCTCCAATAGCGATGGCAAGGGTAAGAACCTCTTCGAAAATAAGGCGACCGTTTTCCACACTTTCCTTGGCACCCCCACCGTCCGACAACATAAGAACTCTATGAGGATACTGATGGCCACTCTACCCCCAGTTCCCCAGTACCTACACTGGTCGGAGATTCCAATTACTTGGGACATGAAGGATCACCCAGACCTCATCCCTACGGAGAACCAGTACGCCATGGTCATCAACCCCCTGATTGACAGCAATGAGTTCACCAAATGTATGGTGGATAGTGGAAGCGGCATCAACATCATGTACCTGGATACGCTGCACAAGATGAACTTGACGGAGGCTAACCTAATATGGACCAGCACCATCTTCCACGACGTAGTTCCTGGTCGGGAGGCTCGGTCCCTTGGGTTCATCACACTTCAGGTCGCTTTTGGCGATGTTAATAATTACCGCCAAGAACGCATGACCTTCGAGGTGGTCCCCTTCAAGAGCGTGTACCACGTGATATTCGGACGCGACATTTTCCATGCCTTCATGGCCAAGCCATGCTTCTTCTACAACAAGCTCAAGATACCCGGACCAAACGGTGTCATCACCGTATCCGGAAGCTTTACCAAGGCAAGGGAATGCGAGATTGGAGAAGCAGCCTTTGCGGAAGCTGTCCTCTACAACGAAGAATTCAAGGAGATCCAGAGCAAGTTCGATGCCTCGGAGATGCCGGCGTTGAAGAAGCAGATTTCTGACTCCACCTCAGCTTTCAAGGCCGCCATCGAAACCAAGCCGGTGGAACTTGTGGTAGGCGATGCCTCCAAGACCACCGCCATTGGGACGAACCTGGATCCCAAATAGGAAAGCACGCTCGTCAAGTTTATGGAGTGTTACTTGCCTCTCGGAAGCTAAGGCACTACTTCCAGGAGCACCCTATCACAGTTGTGAGCAAGTCTCCACTATCCGACATCATCAACAACAGCGACGCCACAGGAAGGGTCGTGAAGTGGGCATTGAACTTGCCGCCATCGAGATCGCCTACAAGAGACGCGACGCTATCAAGTCACAAGCCTTGGCGAATTTCATTGCATATTGGACGGAGATGCCAGATGCTACCCTGATGCCGGAGCCAGAATACTGGGTGATGCAATTTGACGGATCAAAACTACTCAATGGCTCGGGGGCTGGTGTACTGTTACAGTCACCAACCGGGGAAAAGCTACACTACGTTCTGCAGATCCACTTCGAGGCTACAAATAACATGGCTGGGTATGAAGCACACGTTCATGGACTACTGATGATCCACAAGTATAGGGGATCTCAACAGTCTTCGCCGGTAGTATTACCTAATTTATTTATTCGACACAGGGGGAGCCAAAGAATACTTGCAAGCCTTAACAACTGAGTTGTTAGTTCAGCTGCACCTGGAAATAGTTCTTGCTCACAGAAGTTTATCAGTAGCAACAGTTTGTAGTAGCAACAACAAAGCAACATCAATAGTAACAACAACAGTGGAACATGAGCAATAGTAACAGTAATGGTGGCAGTAGGATTCGAGTGCGGTAGGCATAGGGATGGATGGACGGTGAAAGAGCATTTTCCTATCCCTCTAATTTTGATGTTTGATAACAACACACTTATCGGTTTAATCGTGTGCTAAGTGTATCACAGGTTTGATAAGGGTGTGGCATAAATTTTGGCATATCAATTCCCTTTGCGAAAAACTAATGTGCCAACCGGTAGTACCAGAACTACGACCGGTACTACCGCTTGACACCGGTACTACTGGTTCCAGTACCGGTTGGTACCGTGCAAAACTGATAAGGGTGTGTGCTAGTCAGTACCATCCGGTAACATGGAGCGACACTACCGGTCCAACCGGTAGTACCGCTTGAGACAAGCGGTACTACCGCTTGACACGGTCGTACCGCTCGGCAGTACCGGGCCATTCTGAAGAACATCCACTCCTCTCTGTTTTGGTCAGTACCAAGCGGTACTTGGGACCGGTACTACCACCCAGACCGGTAGTACCGCTTCATACGACCGGTACTACGGCTTGGGGGTAGTACCGCAAGGGCGATACCTCCCTAACCTGAAGCTGGCTAGACGAACTTAAGCATCTCCGGTACCTGGTCCGGTACTTGACCGGTAGTACCGCTTGCAAGTGGTACTGCCGCTTGAGTACCGGTACTACCGGTGCATTAATTGGCCCAACGGCCATATTCCCCTCCACCTACCTTGGGTCAAATTGCTCAGCCACATTAAAGTCAAGACCACCATTGGAGCCACCCAATCTTCAAGATCTCCTCATTCCACCACCCAAAGTCCTTGATCTTTGGGGAAGCGAAGGAGGAGGCCCCGATCTACTACTTCACCAAAAGAGATCTTCATTTCCCCCTCATTTCATTGAGGGCCCCTTTGTTCTAGTGTTTTCTTGGAAACCCTAGTTCTTGTTTTGGGTTCTTACAAGCTTGTCTTTGATTGCTTTGACAGCTTGCTTGTATTTGGGAGCCTCCGATTAAGTTGTGGATGTGTGCCCCAAACTTGTAAAGGTGTCGGCTTCCACCTTGAAGGTTGCCGATATAGTGGAAGGTGAATCGACCCCGTTGGGGTGAGATTCATCGGAGAACAAGGGAGGCCTTTCGTGGCGTTGGTGGTTTGAAACCACCCCCTCTCCAAACGTAGACGTACTTCCCCTCAAAAGGAAGGAACTACGGGAAACAAATCCTTGTGTCTCCGTGTCCACCACTTTGGTTACTTCTATCCTTTACCGCACTTTACTTACTTGTTCCTACTTTGTGTAGTGGTAGCTCTTGCATAATTGTCATATAGGTAAATTCACCTTAGTTGCATTATCTAGAGAATTTACCTTATTGTCAAACCTTAATTTGAAAAAGAATAAAATTTGAAGTAGCACCTATTCACCCCCCCCTCTAGGTGCCCATACGATCCTTTCAATTGGTATCAGAGCCTCGGCTCTTTATTTGGGCTTTACCGCCTAAGAGAATATGGGTAGCCGCGAAGGGGATGGTGATGGTGAGCCCACCACGGTGACCATGGAAGATCTCAAAAACTTGGAAACAAGATTGAGCTCTTCCTTGGTCAACGAAGTCAAGAAGATGCTAGAGCAACTTCTTAAAGACAAAGAAGGCTCATCACCCCCATCTCCTCAAGAGGATCAACCATCCATTTTACCTAAGGGGAATACGTCAGTATCCCCCGAGGGTATGATGGTGGGGGGTAAACCAGACAACGCTAGTTCCTCCACGCAACTTGATGGGGGAAAGGGTGAGCACCGTGATTCTTGGTACTCTCTCGATCCTCCCATCCCACACCCTCATGTGTACAATAGGGTTACCCACCTAAGCTTGAAGAGTCGGCTACTTTTTCTCAATGGCAATCACTAATGAGAACTCATGTGCGCAGCTCTTGCATTGAACTATGGAACATCATCGAGCATGGACTCTTTGTTGGGGATCCAAACAACTTGACAAGAAGAGAGGTTGTCAATAGTCAACTCAATGCCACTGCTTTGCATATGATTCAACAAGGTTTGGGGACAAAGGACTATCCACACATTGAGCACTTTAGCATTGCCAAGGAAGCTTGGGATGCTCTCACTGTGTTGTTTGTTGGAAATGAGAGTATGAGGAGGAACCGATATGATGCTCTAAGCAATGAAGCCAAAGGCTTCTACATGAAAGAAGGTGAAGATCACGAAGACATGTATCGAAGGCTCAAGACCACTGCCACCGCTTTTAGAAATGTGGGTGCCTCACATGTGGATGATGCATGGATAAAAAGGAAATATGTGAGTGCACTCATGCCTTTTGAGACCACCGACTTGAAGAGCCTACAAGGAAGACACAACTACCATCTCATGACCTCAAATGAAGTTATGCAAGAGATGGCCGCCTTCAAGGTTGCCGCCAAGAATGCCAAAGATGCCCGTGCTCGTGCCCTTGGTATGAGCAATGTGGTCAATGTTGCTTTGAAGGCCAAAGTTGTGGACCTTGGGGATGAAGATGATAGTGATGAAGGACTCTCCATGGACCATCCCGATGAAGTCAAGATTGCTCATGGTCAATATATGGCTTTCTATGCAAATAACTTTTGGAAGAACCCCGCCAAGGCCAAGATGGAAATGCAACGAAGAAGCAATCCAAATGGGAAAAGAGAGAATACCACTAGGTTGAGAACTTGCTTCAATTGTGGTGACCGCTATCACTTTGTGGCAAGCTGCCCCTATGAGAAGAGAGAAGATCATGGTGGTAAGCTTGTGTTGAAGAAGACTCTCAAGGCACCTTACAAGAAACCTTTCATCAAAAAGAATCCCGTCAACAAGAAGTCGGGAGAAATTGTCTTGATCACTCATGAAGAATACTCCTCCGACAATGAAGATGAGGAAGAAGAAACTTCTCATGGTGTGGCTGCTCTAGCCACCACCTCTACTCCGACATTCTCACTCTTTGATTCTCCAAATGAGAACTCTTCCACCAAGAACGTCACTTGCCTTATGGCAAGAGGAACGGAGGTATCGTCATCATCCCGCTCTACTCACTTAGATAATGATGAAATTGATGATGAAATGTCTCTTGATGTTAAAAAGGAATTAATTGCCTTTGATGAGTTCATGACTAACCTAGAAGGAGATGCTAAGTTACATTTTGGTAACATCTTAGATCAACTCTCACATACTCAAGAGCTTCTAGATGTAAGATGTAAACTTGGGCATGAACATATGATTGAGCTAGAGGCTTTAAACAATGCTCTAGAGGAAGAACAAGAAACTAGGTTGTCACTTGAACTAAAACTTGAAGGGCTTGATGAGGCCAATGACACTATTGTTAACAAACTCATCAAAGAGCGTGATCATGCTATTGCTAAATACAAAAGAGCTAAAAAGGACAAGATTGAGTTTGGTGTGGTTCATGAAAAGCTTGCCGAGGAGTTTAGTTTGCTTAACAAGGCTGACAAGGCCTTGGAGAGTGAACTCTTGTCACTCACAAAGTCCCATGAAACACTTCAAACTCAATTGGCCAATTGTCACATCCCAAGATTTTCCAAATCTTGTAATGTGAAAATAAATTAATAAAATAAAACTTTGTTTGATTTTCGAGGGCCAGAAGAAACTTTTTGAATTCAATTGGAACCTTAAACCCATTTGAATTAAATAAGACCTAAAGGGATTTAAAAAGATAAACATTTAATAAAAGGAAAAATTAAAACATTTGAAAATACTATTTGAAACAATTAAATGAGAAGATTTGTTTTCAAATGAAATAGATGTTTTACAAATAAGGATTATTTATTAAAACCAAATTAAACCTTGACCAAGCTTTGGAATTAAAACATTTTATAAAATTTCCAAAGGTTTATTAAAATAAAATAATAAGAATTTAATATCCAACTTTATTTAAATAAAAAGGATTTATCATTTTTAATTAAAATATCAAAACTTATTAAATTATTTTAAGTAAATTTTTCTAGGTATTATATTTTTCTTAAATAAAACCCAAATAAGGATTTCGTTAATAAAATCAAACTCTATTTGATTTAATAACTAAGGCCCATCTTATTTAATTAATTAAAGGACCACAAATAAAGAGGTTAATTTATTTTTTTAAACAAGTTTTCCAAATATTATTTATTTCCAAATAAAACCTACTGACTTTGTTTTGAAAATATTTGGAATTCAAAGGGAGATTCTATCAATTAAATCAAACCTATCTTATTATATAACTATCGAACCATTCTATTTAATTAAAGAATGAATCAATAAAAAATTATCATTTTATTTTTGGAATTTGAGTTTATGCTGACAAACAAAACCAAGTTCAAATTATGTTATTCGAATCGATATTTGTTTGTTTGAAAATTCAAAACAGAAATCAGAAATAGAAAAAGAAAAAAAATTACTGAATAAAAAAAAATGGATTTGAACCAGACCCAACCCAGCAGCCCAGGAAGCCCACCAACCAGCCCAGCTCCCTTCCCCGAAGGAAAACGGTTCACACCCACTAACAGACCCGCGCAGAGTATGACATGTGGACCTCCTCCTCGTTCCTTTTCCCACTGACAGGTAGACCCCACCGCTCCTGTTCGTCGTCCTCACCGCGCGACCCTTCTTCCCCAAACCGCGCTGTCATTCCCTGTCATCAATCCGCGCGCTTAATTCTTCATAATGGCTGCGTTAATCTCGCCTCTGACCTTGCGTACTTAAGCGCCAGCACCTTCCTCTCCTTTTCCCTCTGTCGCCACTCCCTCTTCGCCCCTAGGCTGTCGCCAATCACTCCTGCACCGCCGCTGCTCCGACGAGCTTCCATCTCCAATCCCAGCCAGTACACGCCACCCCAGCCTTCGAGAAGCGCCCTAGAAGCTTCCCCACTCCCAGACACTCCTCCCCGTACCACCCGTTCGACCGCGGACGCCCCTGAGCCTCGCCAACGACAACTTCCAGTACTGCCGCCGTCTGCCTCTTCTCCGACGACGCTGTCAACACCCGGATTTTTCAATCCTAGATGCCTGTTATGCCATACATCGCAATCCCAGGATTACCATTTTTGCGAGACATAACAGAATTGGATACCATAGTACTTCATCCATTACAGCGATACATAAGTTCTTACACAAATAGGGATCTCATGATCTAGTCCTTAATACAACATCAAGCAGCGGAATACGCAATAATAAAGGTAGCGTAGGCGAGGCTCCATCTTCGGGGTCACAGGCAATGCTGACGATGGGAGATGATCCTAGTTGTCGTAACCGTCCTGGGGTCCATCCTCCAGGTACTCCTCTTCATAGTCTGGCCATGGGAATAGCCAGGGACAAAGCCATGAGTACTCTTTAAGTACTCGCAAACTAATACTAACAAGAAAGAGGGGTTTTTGGATAATAGGACACTAGGCTCTAGGGTTGTTTTGCAAAAGCCAGATTTATACTACTAAGTTCCATAGCTGGTCACAATTTTAGAACTCCTAAGTGGGATCTTGTATTTCCAGTCACAACTCTATTGTGGTCAAGTCAAAGTCTCAGGTCGTTCACAAATCATTTTGAAAAGTCTGACGGGGGAACAGTATGGCCACTCCAACTGTCCATAACCGCGGACGCGGCTATTCGAATAGTTTGACACTCTGCAGAGATTGTACACTTTCACCACAACATTCGATACATCCGTCAGGAACAAATCCTGAATTCACCATACTCAGTATGCGGATAATCAATCCTAACCTTCCATTTACACTCCCTAGTATAAGCACCTCTCCTGTGAGTTTGGCCTCCCAACCATGACCACTGTCATCTTGGGTACTGCACAGGTGGACAATCTTCACAAGGTAGCCTCAGCTCAGACCTTGGCCGTGAGGGAACTAATACTAAGGTATATAAGTTTCCAGTCAAGCCCTACCCAATATTCGGGTATTGTGGTTGTACGGTAAAATTGGAATGGTATCGCATCCAGACAACCATCAGTTTTATAAAGGGCTAAGGCTCATGCCTCAACATTTTCATCACCAAATCATCAAGTGTTTGGAAACACATGTCCAAAACATTTCAATAGAATGATCCATCATTCCAAGATTTTCATAACCATTTTTCCACCAAGTATTCCCATCTAAAGTTGATCAAGTTTTATGCTTAGCACTAGCATCTACAGGTGGGGTAGTACTAATAGAGGGGTGGTAACTAGTGGAGTTGCAACTAAGTCCAACCTTATATCATAAGCTGATATCAAGGTTTCTAGCTTAGGCCAAATTTTAATGTTCTTTATGCAACCTTCAGCACAACTGTCTAGTTTCTACCAAACTTCTTGGGTAGCCTCTAAGTAAGCTTTGGTAAGGAAAATTAGGGTAAAAAGCTTGCCATAAAACTAGGATTGGTTTAGCAAGTGGGTATGGTTACATACGCTTAGGGCATATAGTAATCATGTCACAAGCATGGGTTGTGGCAACAACAGGGTATCTTGCAAGTGTTAGCTTGCATCAATATCAGTCTAAGCTTGCATAGTTACTAGCTTGCTCAATCAACTAGTAGTATTAGGCTTGCATAGGTCAACTTGATTAGTAAGGCTTGCCTTGTGCAGAGCAGTGGTTGAAGTTCTCCTCGGCTTCCTCTTCGTAGTATCCTCCTTCTTCTTCGTAGCCTTGGTCGGTACTAGCGTCTATGAATAAATACGAGGTACACAATCACCAAACAATACTTAACTACTTGCAATCATCACACACAAGGGTCCTATAGATGATCTAGCATCATCTCTATCATTACAAGGTTAAGAATTGGTTTAAGTCTTTCTTATTTTAGAAAAAGTAATTTCTACTCATTGAAGAGCTACTTAAGATTTAATATTCTCCAAACTAAACATGGGATCATGTTGACACATGTCATCATCACATGTTGTAGTCCATGGGAATGTGATTTAAAGTGGTGTCACAATTTAACAAGGTTTTACCCTTTTATTTTAATTAATTAAAATGGCTAGAAATGCTTATGAAGCATTCCTTTATTCCTTGAACATTATTTCTGCAAGTAACCTATATATATTTTTATATATTCTGAAAGGTATGGTTGAAAGTGATTTTTGAGAGTTGGAATCAACTCAAAAGCTATTGTGGTTTAAATTTGAAAAATGTTTGAATGCAGAAAAGCTTCTGTCTTGTCATTTTTGCTAAGGGTGATCTACAAATCCAAATGACTTGAATCCAACGGTCTTGGATTAAGCATTCACAGACCTTTCCAACAAAATTGGTTTCATCTAATTTGGTGCACTAAATTGATCTGGGTTGATTTTTGAAGTTGGGTACTGAAGTGTGTTTGAATTTAAAAAGAAAAAGTTTAATTTGAACTGCTGGGCTGCGCGGGAAATTCTAACGGGCCGGCCTGCTAAGCGCAGTGCTCCCGCGGGCTGCTTAAGTGGGTGTCCCCACTTGTCAGTGACACGGGGCTGGGCGAAGCGGTATGGGGCAACGTGGTTCGTTAGATCTGGTTCTAATCCAACGGCTGAGGGTCATCGTCGACGCGAGACAGCTCCGGCGAGAATGAAACCTAGCGCGGCCAGTGAGGGGTGCTAGGGGCTCACCGGGGTACTGGCGAGGGTCGGCGAGGCGGGCGAACGACGAAGTCAACGACGGCGAACCTCCTGGTACCGGTGGCTTCTCCTGGGGCGGCTCCAATCGATGGCTCCTTTCTTCTCCGGCAGCGGCAGGCTCCGGTGAAATTCCGGCAGGGTGGTGCTCTCCTTGCTCTGAGAATGGTGTGGCACGATCAGTGAGGAGAGGGGAGTGAGATGGTGTGAAGAAATCGTGCGGGGGTGGCCTCTATTTATAGTCGAGCGAGGGGACCGTCGGGGCGCAAGGTGAGCTCGTCGGAGGCGATGTTACAGGCAGCTAATGGCATGGGCAAGGGTAGGGGACGGTGCTGTGTCTCCTGGCGATGCTCAACGGCATGGTCGCGAGGCATGGGGCGGTGTGGTTTGGTCTGGAACGGGCGGTGCTCTGCGCGGCAGAGGCGGCGTTCTCGACGGCGGGCGGTGGCTGTATGGCGCGGGGCGTTAAACGGGGATGTCTGGCGGTCTCCTGGGTCGGTGGTGATCGTGTGTGCGCGCGGTGAGGGCGGCGCGCGGTCTGTGGGTGGTGGTCGAGGGTGGAGCTCTGGCGCACGCTCGGCATGGTCTGGGCGTGTCTTGTGCGCATGGTCCAGGGCTTGGCAACGCTCGCGGCTGGGACAGGCAGTGGCGGTGGATGGTGGGATGCCTCCCAGACAAGGTTGGCACGGCTAGTTCTTCCTCTAGCTTGCTGTCCACTTTGGGGTGACATGGGGTTGCTCGGCTGTTCACCATTAATGGCAATGGCAAGCTCACAGGGTGCTAGTGCTGGTCTAACCTTGCTAGATGATCTACTGGATTGTGTGAGAGCTAACTAGGGAACAAGTTAGGCAAGAATCACTGCACACTATAGTGTTTGATGTTTTGTTTGATTTGTGTCTGCAACCTGTTTGATGAAATGGCCGCATGAAATCAAGTTTTGAATTTTGAAATGATTTTTGGTGGGTTTGCTAGATTGGTTCTGGTGAGTCTGCAGATGCTTGGGTTTTGAAAATTGAGCTTGTTTAAGTGGGTTTTGAAAAAGTGGGATCTTCCCATATGAAGAAGATTCAATTTTGAGTTGTCATTTAAACTATGCATTTGAAGGTTTCTGGATGATCACAAGGTGGGCCTTGATACTTTTTTATGAGTAAATTCAAGGGGTGCAAAGGTCCAGAAAAGTTTCTGTTAAGTTTTGAAAGTTTGAGACAGCCAAAGTAGGCATGGGAGTTAAATTGGTCAAAATGACCATTCACTTAATATATTGGTTTTGACTTATTTTTCTTTAGGAAAAGTGTGGGGAATGTTTTAGATGATGTTCTTTTCACCTAAGAAACATTTTACAAGCAATGGATCACACAAACAAAGTGGTTTTAAAGAATTTCAAAATTCATGCATACACATAGACATGCTTTCATGAATTGATTTAGAAAAGTTTTTGTTAACCCTAAACTTTAGGATTAGTGTTTTGTTGATCTAAGTTTGATATTTTTGGGATGTTACAGACGCCCACAGGTTGTATCCGACCGCCCCTCCTCTTCTCTTTCACACACGCGTCACCGCCACGACCTTGCGCAACTAACCTTTCCTTCTGCTTGCCTCGGCGTGATCTGTAGCGTCATCCTCGACCTCGACCACGCGCGTCCGTCGCCAGAACCAACTCCGGCGAGCAATCTCCACCGTTCCCGTGCGCCCCCTGCTTCGTCGACCACGCGTTCAGCTTCCCCAGCCTCCTGCGATCTCGGTGAGCACCCCCTCCATCTTCCTTGCTTCCTAGAACCACCGCGAGCACCTCGTCTGGCCGTCACCGCCGTCCACCGCCGCGCAGCGCCGCCAGTTGATGGTTGATTGATTTCGTCCGTTAGATCTAGATCGTAAGGCTGTAATAGAACATAAGAGAAGGGGTATCGTTTGCCTCTGCGCCGCTCGATCTAAATGAAATCCTACGGTCTACAGCACGCGATCCAGACGAACCGGTATCGGCCAATCCCGAAGCGACGCGTGGCCAGTCTATTTGAAAACAGAAGTTTAAAATCTGATTTAGGTGTGATTTTCAAACCCTTATAACTTTCAAACCACACGTCCAAAAATTACAAATTTTATGTCGTTGGATTCAGGAGAGCAAGACCTAAACAACCATGGCCTTAGTTTGGAAAATAGTATCTGTTTGTTTGCTTGTTTTTGCAGATTCACACATGAGCTTATTTAGAGTAGGAAAAATGATTAAAATTGATTTTAGGGTTAGATCTTTTTGAAATTGGTATGTTGTGACCTTACTGACCCTAGGAACCAACCCTTGGTGTTAAAAATGATCTTGGTAAAATTTAGGTTGAATTATTTAACTTAGCCATTTTCTAGCCAAATAAAGTTAATGGATTTATTATGAAAAAGGATTTTGGAATAAAACTTTGAGAAAATATTTTGATTCAAAGCCACTGATCCAAAACAACAAATCTTGAGAGCTAGAAACTTTTGGTGAAACTTAAAGGTTTTAGATTTAATAAAACTATTTTCCACCACATAAAATGTTGAATGGATTTCAAAATAGATTTAGAGCAAAACCCTCTAACTAATGACTTTACCATTTTGGTAAATGACCAATTTGGACCTTACAAAGTTTATAAACCTAGTAGAGACCAACCTTACAATAAAACCCTCCTTTGCATGATTTAGGTTCCATTGCCTTGTGAGTGTGAAATTGTTTGTTTGACTTTGGGTTGGAATGTTAGTTGATTTTGTGTTTGCTTGATTGTAGTAAATTTAGCAAAAGGGTGAGACTAGCAAGATCAAGGAGTAAACCACCATTCCCTACCAAAAAGGCAAGTTACACTGTCATACAAATGCCCTACTATTTTCATTATACTTAGTGTATTTTGAAAACATGCATGAAAATGTTTCATACTTATGCTATGCTAAATCCTAATAGGATTCCCTATACACTCCTTAGTGAAAATATTGAAGTTGTACATGCTTAGCCATGCTATGTTTTGAAAAGAGATACATGTTGAGATTTTACAAAGGTTAAGAAAAGGACTTGTGTTTTACATAATAAAACAAGGACTCAATGAACAACCTAGGTGGTGGACACTTTATGTTTTGGAGAAGGTGGCAACAAAAGGGAACCATGTCTATGGCAATCACTTTGTGTTGTGCTCCAAATGAAAACCACCTAGGAAACTTAGAGATTGAACATGTTTCTCCAATTGTGGCTTTCGTGTGCAACCACATGCTATTATGGCTCTGGCTTAGTCAACTACAATAGGAAGACCCATACATTGTCTTTAGTTACCGGACATGGGGATCTGGAATGCTTCATGGGGGCTGAAGACAAGCTAGCAATGATGTATGGGAGGACCTTTTGGAAAGACTTCGTCACATTCTCAGTCTGCCAGTACTCCATCTTGGTGAGCACTAATCCAGTAGGCCACTGGTGGCAACAAGATGGGATTGTGTCATGTGGGTAAAGTGTACTCCTTCTGCAGAAGTTAATAAAATCTAAGTACTTAGCCATGTCCCCGGTTATGGACAATACTGAGCAACTAAAGTTTGAACCATGGGAGATCTCGACATTCCAACTTCTAATATAAAAACTTGATGCACTTGGGGGTACCAAGGAATTCAAAGAGACTTGATAAAGCTTGTTGCACTTGGGGTTACCAAGGTGCTCAAGAGCATGATGTACTTGGGGTTACCAAGGAACTCATGAGATTTGATAAAACTTGTTGCACTTGGGGTTACCAAGTAGCTCAAGGGATTTTGACAAGGACTTGAACACTTGTGTTTCTACCAAGGAGTTCAAGGAATTTGGAAAAGTGATTTGACAAAGGATCAAAACCATTTTGAAAAGATAGGATAAATTTTGCTTTATGCAAATGAGCCTAAAGCTCTACTTAGCCAAATATGCATGTAATGTTAGGATCCACTTATATTCCACATAGTAGTGAAACTTGCCAATACAATTCAAATGTATTGACCCTTGTGGCTGTAACGTGTATGTTGCAGGTTTGATTGATTTTATTGAAGATTGTTTGATTAGGATTACAAAGCCTACAACAAACATCTGCCTGTGGCATTTTGAAGATGAAGGACCCATGACTATAGTTATTCCGCTGCAATGTAATGTAATAGCCAAATGAGCTATGAAAAGATGTAATAAAATTATGTTATTCTTGGTTATAAAGTTATATTATGACCTTTGTTTCTTGATATTACATCTATACTGTGGATGCTAGCTATTGATCCAGGGACTAGCATTGTAAAACACAGGAGGAATCTACCTTATTAGGTTGAGGCCTCTACAGATGGTATCAGAGCAAAGTGTTGCCTGTAGGATTTGTAAACCCTAGGATTGGACAAAAGACCCTTACAAAAATAGGAGTTATACTTGTTCCAAAAACTTATTTACAAAAACACTTGTAAATTCTTTCCTCAACCACTTTGATTTCAACTCTACATCTCATCTATTTCAAACTTGATGGAAAACCTACCCCATGACCAAAGACTACACTATGTGCAAAGGACTTCAACATCTTTAACTCTAATGACTTCAACATCTTCAACTCTAATGACTTCAACATCTTCAACATATTCACCAAGGACTTCCAACTTGGATACCACTAAGGACTACAAGTGAGACAAGGGAATCCTACTCAAAATTTAGAGACTGAGGGAATGCAAAATAAGAAGAAACCATCAACAACTTTGAAGTATTGTGACCAAGAGTTCTTCTCAAGGAAACCATGATCTCATGCAAGAAGAATCAAAGGATGGAAAGATCACAAGTAAACCATATAGATGGACCACCATAACTTAGTTAAGTCAAAACCACCAACCTATGTGGTGTAACAAAAATATTTTGTTGCCTAAGTATGTGCTTGAACTTGTTGTTTGAGTGCAAAGTTGTTTGTGAATGTTTGGTTTGTGATTGCATGCACATTGCTTGTGTGAATTGTGATGGGTGTGAATAGAAATAATTCCTTAAGAAATATCTTGCCTATTCTAACCTCCCTTCAACCCAAACAGATGACTACCCCAAAAGACTCCAAGGTTGATGACACCAACACCAACCAAGTTGACAGCATGAAAGAGCTCATAGCAACCCAACACCAGTTGAACCAACTGACAGCTCAGTTCATAGTCAACAATAGTGATAAAGATCCAGCACTACAAAGGTTTTTGGCAGAGCAATCCCAACTGATGCTTAAGGTGACTAATCAAATGATCAGCATGGAGGAAAACTACCCCAAAGGAGTTTATGATAACAAGGCTGACAAGAATGTTATTCTAGATGGAGCCCCAGCTTGCACTATATGTGGAGACAAGGATCATACTTCCAAGGAGCATGAAGGACAATGCCCCAATTGTGAAGAATATCATCCTGTTGGACAATGCCCCACCTATCAAGCTACTTGTTACCTTTGTGAAGGAAGTGATCATACTCCTGACCAATGTCCCATCTATGCCATGGTGGAACAAAGGAAACAAGAAGGATCCAAGTATACCAAAGGAAAAGGACCACTCATACCTCCAAACAAGACAACCCAATTCAAAGGACTAAAGAAATTTAAGAAACAAAAGCAAGACATGAGCCTTGCACAATGTCGTAGATGTAAGGAAATGGGACACTACTCCAGTGGATGCCCAGAGAACAAGAAGAATAAAGAGATTGACCAAGTGTGGTGCAACAACTGCAAAGAACCAGGCCATTATGTAGCAACTTGTCCACAAGAACAACGCAAAGAACTCAAGGACATTCATTGTTTCAACTGCAAGAATCCAGGACATTATGCAAGCAACTGCCCAGAAAGGATGAAAAACAAGTTGAACAAGCCTATGGAGAAACTCAACCTTGGACCATGAATCAAATAGGGAAACAAAGCAAAAGTTTGCTTAGAGAAGTTTTCCAGGACCCAAGAAGGCCAATATGTAATTTTTGTTTGAAAATTTTTAAGGGTGGTAGTACCCTAGTTATTTTGAACTCGCTTGTAACCCCAGTCTTCCCAAATCTCGGGACGAGATTTATTTTAAGCGTGGTAGCCTGTCACATCCCAAGATTTTCCAAATCTTGTAATGCGAAAATAAATTAATAAAATAAAACTTTGTTTGATTTTCGAGGGCCAGAAGAAACTTTTTGAATTCAATTGGAACCTTAAACCCATTTGAATTAAATAATACCTAAAGGGATTTAAAAAGATAAACATTTAATAAAAGGAAAAATTAAAACATTTGAAAATACTATTTGAAACAATTAAATGAGAAGATTTGTTTTCAAATGAAATAGATGTTTTACAAATAAGGATTATTTATTAAAACCAAATTAAACCTTGACCAAGCTTTGGAATTAAAACATTTTATAAAATTTGCAAAGGTTTATTAAAATAAAATAATAAGAATTTAATATCCAACTTTATTTAAATAAAAACGATTTATCATTTTTAATTAAAATATCAAAACTTATTAAATTATTTTAAGTAAATTTTTCTAGGTATTATATTTTTCTTAAATAAAACCCAAATAAGGATTTCATTAATAAAATCAAACTCTATTTGATTTAATAACTAAGGCCCATCTTATTTAATTAATTAAAGGACCACAAATAAAGAGGTTAATTTATTTTTTTAAACAAGTTTTCCAAATATTATTTATTTCCAAATAAAACCTACTGACTTTGTTTTGAAAATATTTGGAATTCAAAGGGAGATTCTATCAATTAAATCAAACCTATCTTATTATATAACTATTGAACCATTCTATTTAATTAAAGAATGAATCGATAAAAAATTATCATTTTATTTTTGGAATTTGAGTTTATGCTGACAAACAAAACCAAGTTCAAATTATGTTATTCGAATCGATATTTGTTTGTTTGAAAATTCAAAACAGAAATCAGAAATAGAAAAAGAAAAAAAATTACTGAATAAAAAAAAATGGATTTGAACCAGACCCAACCCAGCAGCCCAGGAAGCCCACCAACCAGCCCAGCTCCCTTCCCCGAAGGAAAACGGTTCACACCCACTAACAGACCCGCGCATAGTATGACATGTGGACCTCCTCCTCGTTCCTTTTCCCACTGACAGGTAGACCCCACCGCTCCTGTTCGTCGTCCTCACCGCGCGACCCCTTCTTCCCCAAACCGCGCTGCCGTTCCCTGTCATCAATCCGCGCGCTTAATTCTTCATAATGGCTGCGTTAATCTCGCCTCTGACCTTGCGTACTTAAGTGCCAGCACCTTCCCCTCCTTTTCCCTCTGTCGCCACTCCCTCTTTGCCCCTAGGCTGTCGCCAATCACTCCTGCACCGCCGCTGCTCCGACGAGCTTCCATCTCCAATCCCAGCCAGTACACGCCACCCCTGCCTTCGAGAAGCGCCCTAGCAGCTTCCCCACTCCCAGACACTCCTCCCCGTACCACCCGTTCGACCGCGGACGCCCCTGAGCCTCGCCAACAACAACTTCCAGTACCGCCGCCGTCTGCCTCTTCTCCGACGACGCCCACAGGTTGTATCCGACCGCCCCTCCTCTTCTCTTTCACACACGCGTCACCGCCACGACCTTGCGCAGCTAACCTTTCCTTCTGCTTGCCTCGGCGTGATCTGTAGCGTCATCCTCGACCTCGACCACGCGCGTCCGTCGCCAGAACCAACTCCGGCGAGCAATCGCCACCGTTCCCGTGCGCCCCCTGCTTCGTCGACCACACGTTGAGCTTCCCCAGCCTCCTGCGATCTCGGTGAGCACCCCCTCCATCTTCCTTGCTTCCTAGAACCACCGCGAGCACCTCGTCTGGCCGTCACCGCCGTCCACCGCCGCGCAGCGCCGCCAGTTGATGGTTGATTGATTTCGTCCGTTAGATCTAGATCGTAAGGCTGTAATAGAACATAAGCGAAGGGGTATCGTTTGCCTCTGCGCCGCTCGATCTAAATGAAATCCTACGGTCTACAGCACGCGATCCAGACGAACCGGTATCGGCCAATCCCGAAGCGACGCGTGGCCAGTCTATTTGAAAACAGAAGTTTAAAATCTGATTTAGGTGTGATTTTCAAACCCTTATAACTTTCAAACCACACGTCCAAAAATTACAAATTTTATGTCGTTGGATTTAGGAGAGCAAGGCCTAAACAACCATGGCCTTAGTTTGGAAAATAGTATCTGTTTGTTTGCTTGTTTTTGGAGATTCACATATGAGCTTATTTAGAGTAGGAAAAATGATTAAAATTGATTTTAGGGTTAGATATTTTTGCAAATTGGTATGTTGTGACCTTACTGACCCTAGGAACCAACCCTTGGTGTTAAAAATGATCTTGGTAAAATTTAGGTTGAATTATTTAACTTAGCCATTTTCTAGCCAAATAAAGTTAATGGATTTATTATGAAAAAGGATTTTGGAATAAAACTTTGAGAAAATATTTTGATTCAAAGCCACTGATCCAAAACAACAAATCTTGAGAGCTAGAAACTTTTGGTGAAACTTAAAGGTTTTAGATTTAATAAAACTATTTTCCACCACATAAAATGTTGAATGGATTTCAAAATAGATTTAGAGCAAAACCCTCTAACTAATGACTTTACCATTTTGGTAAATGACCAATTTGGACCTTACAAAGTTTATAAACCTAGTAGAGACCAACCTTACAATAAAACCCTCCTTTGCATGACTTAGGTTCCATTGCCTTGTGAGTGTGAAATTGTTTGTTTGACTTTGGGTTGGAATGTTAGTTGATTTTGTGTTTGCTTGATTGTAGTAAATTTAGCAAAAGGGTGAGACTAGCAAGATCAAGGAGTAAACCACCATTCCCTACCAAAAAGGCAAGTTACACTGTCATACAAATGCCCTACTATTTTCATTATACTTAGTGTATTTTGAAAACATGCATGAAAATGTTTCATACTTATGCTATGCTAAATCCTAATAGGATTCCCTATACACTCCTTAGTGAAAATATTGAAGTTGTACATGCTTAGCCATGCTATGTTTTGAAAAGAGATACATGTTGAGATTTTACAAAGGTTAAGAAAAGGACTTGTGTTTTACATAATAAAACAAGGACTCAATGAACAACCTAGGTGGTGGACACTTTATGTTTTGGAGAAGGTGGCAACAAAAGGGAACCATGTCTATGGCAATCACTTTGTGTTGTGCTCCAAATGAAAACCACCTAGGAAACTTAGAGATTGAACATGTTTCTCCAATTGTGGCTTTCGTGTGCAACCACATGCTATTATGGCTCTGGCTTAGTCAACTACAATAGGAAGACCCATACATTGTCTTTAGTTACCGGACATGGGGATCTGGAATGCTTCATGGGGGCTGAAGACAAGCTAGCAATGATGTATGGGAGGACCTTTTGGAAAGACTTCGTCACATTCTCAGTCTGCCAGTACTCCATCTTGGTGAGCACTAATCCAGTAGGCCACTGGTGGCAACAAGATGGGATTGTGTCATGTGGGTAAAGTGTACTCCTTCTGCAGAAGTTAATAAAATCTAAGTACTTAGCCGTGTCCCCGGTTATGGACAATACTGAGCAACTAAAGTTTGAACCATGGGAGATCTCGACATTCCAACTTCTAATATAAAAACTTGATGCATTTGGGGGTACCAAGGAATTCAAAGAGACTTGATAAAGCTTGTTGCACTTGGGGTTACCAAGGTGCTCAAGAGCATGATGTACTTGGGGTTACCAAGGAACTCATGAGATTTGATAAAACTTGTTGCACTTGGGGTTACCAAGTAGCTCAAGGGATTTTGACAAGGACTTGAACACTTGTGTTTCTACCAAGGAGTTCAAGGAATTTGGAAAAGTGATTTGACAAAGGATCAAAACCATTTTGAAAAGATAGGATAAATTTTGCTTTATGCAAATGAGCCTAAAGCTCTACTTAGCCAAATATGCATGTAATGTTAGGATCCACTTATATTCCACATAGTAGTTAAACTTGCCAATACAATTCAAATGTATTGACCCTTGTGGCTGTAACGTGTATGTTGCAAGTTTGATTGATTTTATTGAAGATTGTTTGTTTAGGATTACAAAGCCGACAACCAACATCTGCCTGTGGCACTTTGAAGATGAAGGACCCATGACTATAGTTATTCCGCTGCAATGTAATGTAATAGCCAAATGAGCTATGGAAAGATGTAATAAAATTATGTTATTCTTGGTTATAAAGTTATATTATGACCTTTGTTTCTTGATATTACATCTATATTGTGGATGCTAGCTATTGATCCAGGGACTAGCATTGTAAAACACAGGAGGAATCTACCTTATTAGGTTGAGGCCTCTACACCAATATTCCTTCACCTAGCAACTTCATACCATCTAGTAGCACAACTATTCTTGAAGAGAATGCTAGGTTGAAGGGGGAGCTTGCTAATGCCACATTTCCATAAGGCAACAAGTCCATTGATGATCTTTTGAGCAAGCAAAGGCGTAGTGGTGACAAAGGGGCATTGGTTTTGTTTCAAAAACCAAGAAGAAGAACAATAAGAAGAAGAAGGCCAAGCCCGCACAAGAGACCAACAAGACCATTGTGGAGAGTAAGACCACAAGTGGTAAAACTATGTCTCATGATGACTTTGCGGGAAGTGCTAACCCTCACTATGTTCTAATGCGTGATTACTATGGTGATGTGTATGCACAATATGTTGGCCCTTATGATGGTTATATTGCTTGGTCTATTTGGGTTCCCAAGACCCTTGTTGCTAACAAAAGAGGACCCATTGAAAAATGGGTACCTAAAAATTAGCTTGATCTCTTGTAGACTTATGCTTCCGGAGGGTCAAAGTGGGTGCTTGATAGTGGTTGCACAAGTCATATGACCGGAAGCTCATCTATTGTCAAGGAGTTAAAGCCAAATGATGATCAAATTACCATGACATATGTCGACAAATCAAAGTATAAGGTAATGGGTTTCGGCAAGGTTGTGGTTGCTCACGACATTACACTCGTGAACGTCATGCTTGTTGAGACCCTTGGATACAATTTACTTTCTGCCCTTGCTCTTGGTAAGATGGGCTTTTCCGTCTTCATTGATGTAGATATTGTGGTCCTCTTGTGGAGCAAGTCTCTCAAAGTCGCTTTCGTTGGGTACGTCGAACATGACTTGTATGTGGTGGACTTTTCGGAGCAAACCACTACAGGTCCGATGTGCTTATTTGGAAAGGCCGATGTGGGTTGGCTAAGGCATCGCCGACTAGCCCATGTCAATATGATAACTTTGCAGAGTCTCCATAAAGAGGGCCATATAGTTGGACTAAAAGAAAATATTTCCTTTGCCAAAGTTCGTGTTTGCAGGGCATGTGTTCTAGGGAAGATGCATGACGCTCCTCACAAGCCCACGAACCAAATCAAGTCTAACAAGATCTTGGAACTCCTCCATGTGGACCTATTTGGTCCTCCATCTCATGCAAGTCTTGGTGGGAAGAAATACTGTTTGGTGATTGTTGACAACTTTTCAAGATACTCTTGGGTTTATTTCTTCAAGTTGAAGAGTGAGACTCAAAAGACTTTTATCGACTTCATCAACTTGGTTCAACAGAAATACAATGTTCCCGTGTTGATTATAAGAAGTGACAACGACACCGAGTTCAAGAACTACACCTTGAATGATTTCCTTAGTGATGAGGGGATTAAACATCAATATTCCGTTGCATACACCCCTCAACAAAATGGTGTGGCCGAAAGGAAGAACCAGACTCTTATTGAGATGGCTAGGACCATGTTGGCGGAGTTTAAATCTCCATACAACTTTTGGGCCGAAGCCATCTCCACCGCTTTCCATGCTTCAAACCGACTCTACCTCCGCAAGAAAATCAACAAGACTCCATATGAGATACTTACCGGTAACAAGCCCAACATATCTTATTTCCGGGTGTTCGGTTGTAAGTGTTTCTATCTCATAAAAGGTGTTCGTTTGTCTAAATTCGAGTATAAAGCATTAGAGGGTATTTTTGTTGTCTATGGTCTCGAATCTCACACTTATAGAATCTATGATAAGCTCTCTGGAGCAGTCATAGAATCTTGTAGTGTGACCTTTGAAGAATATGATGGTCCCTAAGGGGGGCGTGTTGATGCTTGTGACAGATGATGAAATGCCTCAGGATTCCATAGGAAGAATGGGTGTGGGATATATCCGCCCCGTTGAGGAACCCCTTATGGCGGATCGAGAAGAACTATGCCCCACTCAAGTGGAGCCCTCATCTTCACAACCTCAACATGCTCCATCCACCGAAGAGGACATTGACCCAAGACAAAGACAAGATGTGGACCCTCAACATGATGATCAAAGTGTCAACTCTAGTCAAGGGGAGCTTGGTCCATTCGACGGGTTGTCAAGTGGTGCCAAGTCAATTTGTCAAGGAAGATCCATACAAACTGTTTTGAGAAAAGCTCGAATTGATGCTAGAAGGGCACTTGATCAAGACCAAGGTCAATCTTTGCCTCCAATTATAGAGGATGATTCCAATGATGATCAAGGTCAAGATGATGGTCAAGACGGGGATCAAAATGATGAAGAGGGTACTCCAAGAAATAATACGGAGATCCACGCTCGTCGCGAAGCTAGAAAGGAAAGAATGTTGGAGATAAGAGACCACTCCCTCCAAAATGTAGTTGGTGATCTAAGGAAAGGTATCTCCACAAGAGCACAATTGAAGAGGTTCAGTGAACACCAAGCACACATCTCCATGATTGAACCAAAGAAAGTGTGGGAAGCTCTTGAAGATCCGGATTGGTTAGAAGCTATGCACAAAGAGCTCAACAACTTTGAGAGAAACAAAGTGTGGAAGTTAGTAGAGAAGCCAAAGGATTGCCGCAATGTTATTGGAACAAAGTGGATATTCAAGAACAAGCAACATGAGCATGGAATCATAGTAAGGAACAAGGCTAGATTGGTTGCACAAGGGTTCTCTCAAATTGAGGCATTGACTATGGAGAGACATATGCACCCGTGGCTCGACTTGAGTCCATCCGTATCCTTCTTGCTTATGCGGCACATCATAACTTTAAGTTGCAACAAATGGATGTATAAAGTGCATTTCTTTATGGTCCATTAAATGAATTGGTATATGTTATGCAACCCCCGGGATTTGAGGACCCCAACTTCCCAAACCATGTCTACAAACTTGATAAGGCGCTCTATGGGCTCAAGCAAGCCCCACGCACGTGGTATGAGCACCTTAGGGAGTTATTGTTTGACCGTGGTTTTGAGGTTGGGAAAATCGATCCCACTCTTTTTACTAAGAGGGTCAACGGGGAGCTTTTTGTATGCCAAATATATGTTGATGATATTATCTTTGGCTCATCTAACAAAGCTTTTAATGATGAATTATCAAAGCTTATGACTAGTAGGTTCCGGATGTCTTTGATGGGAGAGTTGAGAGTATTTCTTGGCTTTGAGATCAAGCAAGTTAGAGGAGGGACATTCTTCAATCAAGCCACTCAAGATATGCTCAAGAGATTCAATATGCAAGATTTAAATGGAGCTCCTACTCCCATGGCTACAAAGACTCATCTAGAACAAAATCCAAATGGTAAAGATGTGGATCAAAAGGTATACCGATCTATGATTGGTTCTTTGCTTTACCTTTGTGCATCTAGACCTGATATTGTGTTGAGTGTAGGTGTGTGTGCAAGATATCAAGCGGCTCCTAAGGAAAGCCATTTAATGGCGGTCAGTAGAATCTTTCGATATTTAGTTCATACCCCATTTTATGGTCTTTGGTATCCTCGAGGCTCAACATTTGCTCTTTGTGGATACACGGATTCGGATTGGGCGGGGGACAAGGATGATAGAAAATCAACATCCGGGGCTTGCCAATTCCTTGGTAGGTCCTTGGTGTGTTGGTCTTCCAAGAGGCAAAATTGTATATCTCTCTCCACCGCCGAAGACGAGTATGTGGCAGCTGATAATGCTTGCACCCAATTGCTATGGATGAGGCAAACTTTAAAGGAATACGGTGTCCATTGTGACAAAGTGCCTCTTCTATGTGACAATGAAAGTGCCATCAAGATTGCATACAACCCGGTGGATCACACAAGGACAAAGCATATTGAGATTCGACATCACTTCATTAGAGATCATGTTGCTCGAGGTGATATTGATATATCATATGTATCAACCAAAGATCAACTTTCCGACATCTTCACGAAGCCACTTGATGAAGCAAGATTTTGCTACTTGAGGAATGAACTAAATATCATAGATTCAAGGAGCTTGACTTGATTATCTTGCACTCTCACCTAATACTCGACCCATATTTGGTTTAGGTGTAGGCCTGGACATAGGGGGAGTGCGGTCCTAATTGATTGGACCATCCCTCCCCCCATTATGCGCAAAGTAAACCAAAATCATTCCTCTTAATATCATTTTGTGATATGTGAGCTTAATGATGAGTTTCAGTAATGAACCCAAGATATATCTTCGTGGTGCCAAGACGAGTATACTTAAATATGGTGGCCTAGGCCACCGCCCCTCTCGCAATCGAGAGGTTGATGTGCGTACTCGTGTTTGTCATTTTTCTGATTTTTACTCATGGTTGTCATCTATTTGAATTGTCTTCACTGTTCTTAGTCTCATGCACTCTAGTTTGGTGTTTAACATTTTTTTGATTTTTAGAGTGCATGTGCTTCCCAGCTCACCTGTCTCAACCCAAGCCTCCTTACTCCCTCTCAAGAACCCTCTCTCTATCTGCACAAGAATCACCTTTGTTTCCTGGCTTTGGAATCAGATGGGACCGGTACTACCGGATGTACGAGCGGTACTACCGGACCTGGGTAGTTCCCAGGTCATTTCCTGGAAACTGCTCCAGGAACGGTACTACCGCCCATATGTCCGGTACTACCGGTTGGGGAACCGGTACTACCGCTTCCAAGCGGTACTACCGCTTCAGCAACCGGTACTACCGGTTGGCGGTTTCCAGGTGTATATTGGACGCGCGTGGGGAGGCACCTCTCAGTGCCTCATTATTCCCCACACCCTCCACTCAAACTTGCGCCACCACCGGAGACCTTGACGCCGCCGGAGCCCTGCCGCTCCCTCCTCTCCTCGGATTCCCCTTGGATTCGGCCTTTGGCGGGCTCCCATCTCTTTCCACCGCCATGGATCCCGGTACAACCGCCCTTTCTCTCTCCGTCTAATTTCCTCATTGGATCTAGGTTTTGGCTTAGATTTGTGAAGAAATTGACTTGGTGTAAGGTTGTACTGCCATATACTTCCCTTGTCATCGAGTAGAATCGTCTATTTTACAGTTTATTGCCGTCACTTTGGTCCATTTCTCCCAGATCTGACGAACCTGTGCCGCTCAACCGGTAGTACCGGAACTTTGTCCGGTACTACCGCTTGCAAGCGATACTACTGGTTGTCAGGTCCGGTAGTACCGGCCCAACCTGACTGCATTCTCTGTTCAATATTCAGTTCTCTCATTTTTCCTGTCGTGGTTCTTGTGCCCTTACCCCTTGCTATCCTCCCTCGTGCTTTCACAGATGCAGGTGGTTCTCGGGGTGCGTGCAAGCGTTCCAAGATGAGCCGTGAGATTGTTGAGGAAGAGACGGAGTCTGAGGAAGAGGTTATGCCACAGCCAAGACACTGTTCCAAGCTGCCTGCCACTCGAGGTGGTCGTGGGGGTCGTGAGGGGGTTACCAAGCGCTCTGCTGGGCGTGGCAGCGCTCCCCCCCTCGCCCTCCTTCCTCAGGGCGTACCAAGAGTCTCAGCTCAGGGCCATCAGGGCCAAAGAAACTGTCTGACATCTCAGATTCCGAGTTTAGGGCTCTCAGGATTGACAATGCATACTCTCGCAACAGGGACGAGGACAGAGCTAACAGCCTTTTCTTCAATGATTTCCAAGAGCGTGTTTATCATGAGGTTCTTTTGACCAATATTCAGATGGTGGTGCCCCAGCAGTATATAGACATGGAACACATGAACAAGAATCTTTTACTACTTTACAGAGGCTAAGGAAATCTGCTCTCACCTTGGCATGTTCCCCATTATGGAGTTTCAACATGACTATGAGCCACTTCTTATTGCACAGTTTTATGCCACAGCACATTTCTCCGCTGGCCGTACTCGGAAGATTACCTGGATGACTCAAGGTGCAATCAAGGAGGCCACCCTTGCGGAGTTTGCTGCAATATTGGGGTATGAAGATCGCGGTCGGGACACTCCTTCTGGCTTTCGCTGTCACACTCGGGAGCACCCCTCCAAGAAGGATGTTCTTACACCTCTGTATATCCAGGGCCACGGTAGTGCTGGCAAGATCAAGGATCTTCTCCCCACATATGACATTCTCCATCGCATTTTCCATGAGACTGTTGCTCCTCGTGCGGGCAACAAGGATGAGATACATGGATTCTCTGTAGACTTGCTGTTCAACACTTTCCTCAACCATGACTCTGACACTCCTCTTGATGTGGCAGACTATATATGGAATGAGATGGTTGCTGCTGCCTACACTCAGAGGGTTCCACCATTTGCTCCGTATATTTTGGCCCTCACTGTGTCAAAGTGCCCTCCCATTTCTAGGACTCTCTCCACTCTCCCTCTCATTGTGCACAGGCCCAAGGCTCTCAAGATCAAGACACATGCTAAACCCCACATTGTGGCGGGTGGGGAGGAAGAGGATGACTCTGAGGATGCCGACAGTGGTCATGACACTGACTATGTTGTCTCCCGTCGCAAGAATGCTAAGCCCACTTGGGCCAAAAGGATGGAGGCCAAGCTCAAGAAGATCTTCTGCTTTCAGATGGACAACCAGAAACGCATGTATGAGGCGCATGTGTATGCCAAGAAGGCCAGTGCTCGGCAGAAGGACATGATGGCTGCTCAAGGTTTGACCATCTCTGAGGGTTCCGAGACCAACATCACTCTAGAAGATCAGTGGATCTCTCAGCACAGCCGTTGGGACGATGATGTCTCTTCCTCGCACCGCGCACCACCCCCCTATGAGGAGGACCTTGAGGATGAGGAGGAGGAGGAGGATTGACTGTTGGGACGGTAGTCTTGCACTTGTCCCTTTTTGGCGTCTTGCTGCCAAAGGGGGAGAAGTTGCACTTTAGGCACGAGTGTTGCATGGGAAGTCACAAGCTCGTTCTTATTTTGATCCTTTTATTGCTTGTGAACTTCGATTTCCCTCTATTTATGTGTGAGACTATGTGATTATGTCGTGTGAGACTATGTGGTTATTTTGTGGTTATTTCATGGATCCATCTTATGATACTATGTGGTGTATTTCATCGGATCCATCTTGTGATGTTATGCGGTATCTATTGTCTATACATTCCTCATCACATGTTTTTGTGCAAAGGTATGATTTCAAATGCTAGTATCTATATTTGTGCACCCATGTTGGGTTTGTAAAATAGAGGGGGAGGTTTGCTTCTACACATCTAGGGGGAGCCCCGTCTCTATTTTACAAATTCCATATGTTTCCTATTAAAATCATCTTGCAAAAGTGTATTGTCATCAAACACCAAAAAGAGGGAGATTGAAAGAGCATTTTCCTATCCCTCTGATTTTGATGTTTGATAACAACACACTTATCGGTTTAATCGTGTGATAAGTGTATCACAGGTTTGATAAGGGTGTGGCACAAATTTTGGCATATCAATTCCCTTCGCGAAAAACCAATGTGCCAACCGGTAGTACCGGAACTATGACCGGTACTACCGCTTGGCACCGGCACTACCGGTTCCAGTACCGGTTGGTACCGTGCAAAACTGATAAGGGTGTGTGCTAGTAAGTACCACCCGGTACCACAGAGCGGAACTACCGGTCCAACCGGTAGTACCGCTTGAGACAAGCGGTACTACCGCTTAACACGGTCGTACTGCTCGGCAGTACCGAGCCGTTCTGAAGAACATCCACTCCTCTCTGTTTTGGTCAGTACCAAGCGGTACTTGGGACCGGTACTACCGCCCAGACCGGTAGTACCGCTTCATACGACCGGTACTACCTCTTGGGGGTAGTACTGCAAGGGAGATACCGCCCTAACCTGAAGCTGGCTAGACGAACTGAAGCATCTCTGGTACCTGGTCCGGTACTTGACCGGTAGCACCGCTTGCAAGCGGTACTACCGCTTGAGTACCGGTACTACCGGTGCATTAATGGTCCCAACGGCCATATTTCGTGGAGGGGTATAAATACCCTCCACCTACCTTGGGACAAATTGCTCAGCCACATTAAAGTCAAGACCACCATTGGAGCCACCCAATCTTCAAGATCTCCTCATTCCACCACCCAAAGTCCTTGATCTTTGGGGAATCGAAGGAGGAGGCCCCGATCTACTACTTCACCAAAAGAGATCTTCATTTCCCCCTCATTTCATTGAGGGCCCCTTTGTTCTAGTGTTTTCTTGGAAACCCTAGTTCTTGTTTTGGTTCTTACAAGCTTGTCTTTGATTGCTTTGACAGCTTGCTTGTATTTGGGAGCCTCCGATTAAGTTGTGGATGTGTGCCCCAAACTTGTAAAGGTGCCGGCTTCCACCTTGAAGGTTGCCGATATAGTGGAAGGTGAATCGATCCCGTTGGGGTGAGATTCATCGGAGAATAAGGGAGGCCTTTCATGGCGTTGGTGGTTTGAAACCACCCCCTCTCCAAACGTAGACGTACTTCCCCTCAAAAGGAAGGAACTACGGGAAACAAATCCTTGTGTCTCCGCATCCACCACTTTGGTTACTTCTATCCTTTACCGCACTTTACTTACTTGTTCCTACTTTGTGTAGTGGTAGCTCTTGCATAATTGTCATATAGGTAAATTCACCTTAGTTGCATTATCTAGAGAATTTACCTTATTGTCAAACCTTAATTTAAAAAGAAGAAAATTTGAAGTAGCACCTATTCACCTCCCCCTCTAGGTGCCCATACGATCCTTTCAGACGGGCATTTCATGAACGAGTCTAAACATATAACTTCAAAGAACTAGGGCATTGCAGATAAATAATAATAAGCATCCAAGTACTAAACAATCCTAGGCGTGTGCTCCAAATATAGTCATACATGCTCGCAATGAGAACTTGCACAACATCTTCTGTCCAGCTAGCCCGTGACAGCGGGGCCTCTAGGGAACTGCTGGAAATTAAGATGCTCCTTTTAATAGAGCACCGGAGCAAAGCATTAACACTCCTTGAACACATGTGATCCTCACACCACAGCCATCCCCTCCAGTTGTCCCAATTATTGTCTCTTTGGGTCCTTTGGATCCGGACAATGATATTTGTACACAACTTGCAGATAAGATCACAAACAATACTATCATAATGATTTAATAATAAGTTCAGATCTGAGATCATGGAACTCGGGCCCTAGTGACAAGCATTAAGAACAACAAGTTGTAACAAAGTCAAATAGCACTAATAGAGATACTAGGAACTATGCCCCTAACAGATCTTATTCGATTACATGATAGAACTCATCCAATCCCTACCATCCCCAAGCCTACAGCGGGGGATTACTCACTCATGGATGAGGGAAACATCGATGGTTGATGGAGATGCGTTGGTGATGACAATGCCGATGATCCTCTCCAAATTCCCCGTCCTGGCAGGGTGCCATAACAGAGTTTATGGATCCGAATCTTGGTTTCTCGTGGCGGTGGTGGAGCGAAACTCTTTCTGGAAAACTATCGAACCCCGCTCGGTTTTTAGGTCAGAGGGCAACTTATAGGTGCGGAGGGAGGCCGAGGAGCTGCCTGGGGTGGCCAGACCTCCCCCAGGCGCGGGGTCAGTGGGCCCACGCCTGGGTGGGTCTGGGCCCCCTAGTCCTCCTCTTTGTCTCCCCTTCTGGCTCTGTGGATCTTCTGGTGAAATATAATTTTTGGCATATTTTTCGGGATTTTTCCTGATAGTTCATTTTCTGCACAAAAACAAGACACCAAAGGTAATTCTGATGAAAACAGCGTCAGTCCGTGTTAGTTGTATCCAAATCACACAAATATAGAGGAAAAACAATAGCAAAGTGTTCTAGAAAGTAGATACGTTTTGGACGTATCAACTCCCCCCAAGCTTAGCTTATTGCTTGTCCTCAAGCAATTCAGTTGAAAACTGAGTGCGATAAAAAACTTTCATGAACACTTTGCTTCATATGATGTAAATATTCTCAGCATAGGAGTAGATGCTTAGACAATTCATAATAAAGAGTATGCAACTAGGTCTACTCAATAGTTATTGCAAGCTATGAAGAGAAACCAACTCAATAATAATAAGTAGCATGAAACATAAACATAAGCAACATTGCAATGCGTCATAATAAGGTATGATAGAGTGGTATCTCGCTTGCCTTTGTTTGAAGGGCACAATATAAATGCTAAGGAACCTCTGAAGTTCACATGAAGACTAGAGATAAAGATATCAGAGATACAAGCATCAAAGTCATGACATAATTAACCAAGTTTTGGAACAAACACAAAAATGACAACTATGCTCTCAAGAAGGTGCTCATAGTATAAGTGGTGACTCAACAAGGTTGTGAAAACGGTTTTGGTGAAGGTTTGATAGGCTTACTAATTCTGAAAGGAAGGTACTCATTAGCTTTGAGCTCTCATTTCCCCTATCATAGGCATCTTCATGTGGTTAAGGCGAAATTGAGGTCCACTCTGAATCATATGCTTGACAGACCATAGGATGAAAATCCCAAGTCCCTTGAGTACGAGGGTCGCTCCGCATGCTATTCAACTTTGGTCACCTGAAAGCTCTTGTCATTGTAAATACATGCATATCATCGAGAACCACCAACGGGGTACCCCTTGCATATGGCACAGGAGCTTTCCCATAACCAAAATGACAAGGCAAGCAGACAATGAGCATCTCAGCAATCTATTTATTTACCATTGTAGGGATTCGTAGCATGGAAAACAAAAATTTCTATCGCATACAAACAAACAAGCCAAGATCTATCTACTAGATTGTAGCAACGAGTTGATGGAATAACTCACCCTCGAAGATTCCAAAGTGTTTAACGAGAGCGGATTCTCGTGGGTGATGTAGTCGTACTCTTCCCGATCTCAAGATCGCGTAGACGATCCTTCTGGCGCTGCGTTCCGGCAGCGCTCCTGCAGTCGGTCACACGTTCGGTACTCGACGAAGACCTTCCTCTCCCTTGTTCCAGCAGGCAGCGGAGGTTGTAGCACTCTCCTCGCAATTCCGGCAGCACAACGGCGTGGTACCGGAAGTAGAGGGGAGATCTCGCAGGGCTTCCCCTTAAGCCGGAGCGAGTATGGTGGAGTATGAGAGAGTCCTCGACGATCTAGGGTTTAGACACGCCGAGGAGGAAGCTTGGCCGGCGGCTAGGGTTGCTAGGTGGCGGCGGTGGCTTGACCTAGGGCGGCGGCGACAGCATGTGGCGGCGCCGGCGGCTTAGGGTTTGGAGGCGGGGATCTTGTGTGTCTAGGAGGGGAGCCCTGCCCCTCCTTATATAGGTGGAGGGGCCGGCCGGCCAAGGGGAGGGGAGTCCCTCCCCAACTTGGCTTGGAGGTGGGCCGGCGGTGGAGGAGGGACTCCTCCCCAACTCGGTTTCCTCCTCTTTCTCCACTTCACAAAAATAGCCGTTTGACTTTCAAACTTGGCGTTTGACTTTTCAAACTAGGATTTGAATAAACCCTCTATTTTGTTTAGCGATGACACCGAGTACATGATGCAATCATACAACTTGATATAACACATTCATGTACCCTTCCCCTCCGGAGTGCCGGACATTCCGGAACCTTCTAGAACATTCCTGATGAAAACACCGGAACCATTCTCCAACTCCGAAACAGGACTTTCCTTATATGAATCTTATTCTCCAGACCATTCCGGATCTCCTCGTGATATACTGAATCCCATTCGAGACTCCGAACAACATTCGTACTCTTTCTCATCATTCCATAACTACTCAAACAACGTCGAATCCTTAAGTGTGTCTCCCTACGGTTCGTGAATTATGCGGACATGATCGAGACACTTCTCCGAACAATAACCAATAGAGGAATCTGGAAATTCATATGGCTCCCACATATTTCTACGATTACTTTGCGATCGAATGAACCACTTACATACGATACCAATTTCCCTTTGTCTCACGATAGTTTACCTATCCGAGGTTATGATCGTCGGTATCTCTGCATACCTAGTTCAACCTCGTTACCGATAAGTACTCTTTTCTCGTTCCCATGATATGTGATCCCTTGTGAGCCAGTCACATGCTTGCAAGCTAATTGGATGACATTCCACCGAGAGGGCCCAGAGTATATCTATCCGTCATGTGGATGGACAAATCCCACTCTTGATCCATGTGTTTCAACCAATACTTTCCGAACACTCAATGCCACCTTTATAGCCACCTTTATAGCCACACAGTTACGGTGTGGTGTTTGATTTCATCAAAGCATCCATCCGGTAAAGGTGATATGCATGATCTCATGGTCGAAGGAATTATGTTACTATGTATCAGAAAGCATATAGCATTTGAACTATTAAAATGACTTGATCTTTATGCTATGCTTATCTATAGGAGTATGTCCATCATATCATTCTCCTAACGATATGATCTTGTTGTTAATAACATCTCAATGTTCATGACAGGGAAACCACAATCATTCATTAACCAACAAGCTAGTGATGTATAGAGGCTTTACTAGGGACTTCAAATTAAGTTTACAAATCACACAAGTATTAATGTTTACTTGTTAATACTATTATAGCATGAATGTAAACATTTATCATAAACACAAAGATATAATAATAACTACATTTATTATTGCCTCTAGGGCATATCTCCAACAGTCTCCCACTTGCACTAGAGTCATCTAATCTAGATTACATGGCAATACACCGAACACCCATGGCAGTTTGGTGTTGGTCATGTTTTTCCCTCGGGAGAGGTTTAGTCAACGGATCCGCCACATTCAGATCTGTGTGTACTTTGCAAATCTTTATATCCCCATCTTGGATATGTTCTCGAATAGCGTGAAAACGTAGCTTGACGTGCTTCAACTTCTTGTGTGACCTTGGCTCTTGCACATTGGCTATGGCGCCCATGTTATCACAGTAGATAGACATTGGGTCCAGCGCACTAGGAACCACACCCAGCTCTGTAATGAACTCTTTCATCCATATCGCTTCTTGTGAAGCCTCCGAAGCAGCCATGTATTCCGATTCAGTTGAAGATCTCGCCACAACGCTTTGCTTTGCACTCCTCCAGCTAACTGCTGCACCATTCAAAATAAACACGTATCCAGATTGTGATTTTGAATCATCCGGATCGGTGTTCCAACTAGCATTAGTGTAACCATTAACAATGAGCTGTTCATCACCTCCATAAGAAAGAACCATATCCTTAGTTCTTCTCAAGTACTTAAGGATGTTTTTGACCACTGTCCAATGATCCACTCCTGGATCACTTTGATATCTGCTAGTTAAACTAACAGCATATGCAATGTCGGGTCTAGTACATAGCATGGCATACATTAGAGATCCTATGGCTGAGGCATAGGGAGTCTTACTCATCCTTTCTCTATCTTCTGCCGATGTCGGACTTTGAGTTTTATTCAAGGTCGTATTGGGCAACATGGGCAAGAACCCTTTCTTGCTATCTTCCATTCCAAACCTCTTTAGAACTTTGTCCAAATATGTACTTTGTGACAATGATATTTGGCGTCTTGATTTATCTCTATAAATCTTTATGCCTAATATGTAAGCTGCTTCGCCAAGATCTTTCATTGAAAAACTATTATTCAAATATTCCTTGACACTATTAAGAAGGTCTACATCATTCCCAATCAACAATATGTCATCTACATATAGTATTAAGAATGCTACAGAGCTCCCACTCACTTTCTTGTAAATACAAGCTTCTCCATATGTTTGTATAAAACCAAAACTTTTGATCACCTTATCAAAACGTTGATTCCAACTTCGGGATGCTTGCTTCAATCCATAGATGGACCGTTGAAGTTTGCATACCTTGTTAGCATCTTTAGGATCGACAAAACCTTTGAGTTCTCGTTGACCTGCGAGGCTCTGTAGTAACTTCAACCGAAGTTTCATGATCATCATCATTAGCTTCCTCTCTAACTGGTGCAGGCACCACATGAACTTCTTCCGGTGCTGCGCTACTCGCAATTTCGAGAGAAGGTTCGACAACCTCGTCGAGTTCTACTTTCCTTCCAGTCACTTCTTTCGAGAGAAATTCCTTCTCTAGAAAGGATCCATTCTTGGCAACGAAGATTTTGCCTTCGGATCTATGATAGAAGGTATACCCAATAGTTTACTTCGGGTATCCAATGAAGACGCATTTTTCCGCTTTGGGTTCAAGCTTGTCCGGCTGTAACTTCTTTACATAGGCTTCGCAACCCCAAACTTTAAGGAACGACAATCTAGGTTTCTTCCCAAACCATAATTCATACGGTGTCGTTTCAACGGATTTAGATGGTGCCCTATTTAAAGTGAATGCGGCTGTTTCTAATGCATAACCCCAAAATGATAGCAGTAAATCTGTAAGTGACATCATAGAACGAACCATATCTAAAAGAGTTCGATTACGACGTTCGGACACACCATTACGCTGTGGTGTTCCCGGCGGTGTCAATTATGAAAGTATTCCGCATTTCTTCAAATGCTCGCCAAACTCGTAACTTAGATATTCACCTCCACGATCAGAACATAGAAATTTAATCTTCTTGTTACGTTGATTCTCTACCTCACTTTGAAATTCCTTAAACTTCTCGAAAGTTTCGGACTTATGTTTCATGAAATAGATATACCCATATCTACTCAAATCATCCGTGAAGGTAAGAACATAACGATAACCACCGCGCAATGCTACACTCATTGGACCGCACACATCGGTATGTATGATTTCCAATAAGTCCGTAGCTCGCTCCATCATACCAGAAAATGGAGTCTTAGTCATTTTACCCATCATACATGCTTCGCATCTTTCAAGTGATTCGAAATCAAGTGATTCAAGAAGTCCATCGGAATGGAGTTTCTTCATACGCTTCACTGCAATGTGACCAAGACGACAGTGCCACATATAAGTCGAGTTATCGCTCGATTTCAAACGTTTAGCCTCAATGTTATTAATATGTGTATTTCCACTATCGAGATTCAATAAAAATAGACCATCTATCAAAGGTGCATGTGCATAAAACATATTACTCATATAAATCGAACAACCATTATTCTCGGACTTAAACAAGTAACCGTCTCGCAATAAACAAGATCCCGATATAATGTTCATGCTCAATGCAGGCTCCAAATAACAATTATTTAAGTATAAAACTAATCCCGATGGTAGATGAAGGGGTAGTGTGCCGACCGCGATCACATCAACCTTTGATCCGTTTCCCACGCGCATCGTCACCTCGTTCTTCGCTAGCTTCCGTTTATTCTGCAGCACCTGTTTCGAGTTACAAATATGAGCAACCGAACCAGTATCAAATACCCAGGCACTACTAGGAATACTAGTGAGATACACATCAATAACATGTATATCAGATATACCTTTCTTCTTGATGTTGCCTTTCTTCAAATCCGCCAAGTACTTTGGGCAATTCCGCTTCCAGTGACCTTCTCCCTTGTAGTAAAAGCACTCAGTATCAGGCTTAGGTCCAGCCTTGGTCTTCTTCGTCGGCGTGGTAACTTTCTTACCACCCTTCTTGAAGTTTCCCTTCTGCTTAGACTTGCCTTTCTTGAATTTGGTGGTCTTATTGACCAACAACACTTGGTGCTCTTTCTTGATCTCCACTTCTGTAGATTTCAACATGGCAAAGAGTTCTGGCAACGTCTTGTTCATGTTTTGCATGTTGTAGTTCATCAGAAAGTTCTTGTAACTTGGTGGTAGTGATTGGAGGACGCGGTAAATCCCCAAAGCATTAGGAATCACTATACCCAAGCTTTGAAGTTTGTTTGCGTGCCCAGACATCTTAAGCACATGCTCACTGATGGAGCTACCCTCTTCCATCTTGCAGTTAAAGAACTTTTCAGAAGCCTCATAGCTTTCAATTGCCGCATGAGTCTCAAAGATCAATTTGAGATCCTCGACAATATCATATGGGTCTGAATTCTCAAACCTTTTCTGAAGCTCCGATTCTAAACCATACAAGATAGCACACTGAACTGTGGAGTACTGAGTCTTCCGAGTGAGGTAAACATTCTTTACTTCATCGGCAGCATCAGCTGCAGGTGGGTCACCCAGCGGTGCATCCAGCACATAGGTCAAATTACCAGCTGTGAGGACAATCCTCAATTGCGGAACCAATCCGCGAAGTTGCTTCCATTGTTTTTCAACTTTTCTTTCTCTAGGAACGCATTAAAATTGATGGTAGGGGCTGCCATTGATCTACAACATATTTATAATAGTTTAGACTAAGTTTATGACAAATTGAGTTCAAATTAATAATAAAATTAATCTAGGTGAACTCCCACTCAAAACAATATCCCTCACATTGTTTTAGTGATCACACGACCCAAATCCACCACATCAACACCGATCATCACGAGAGCTGATATAGTTTCAATGGCGAACAATCGACATGTTCATCATATCTACTATATGATTCATGCTTTACCTTTCGGTGATCCGTGTTTCGAGACCATGTCTGTACATGCTAGGCTCGTCAAGATCAAACCTTAGTTTCCGCATGAGCAAATCTGGCTTGCTCACGTTGTATACACTTGCGGAATCTAACACACCCGATCATCACGTGGTGCTTCGAAACAACAAGCTTTAGCAACGGTGCTAACTAAGGGTGAACACTCTATGACTTGAAATTCATGTGCATGAGGGATCATCTTATAATGCTACCGTCGTCTACTAAGCAATACAAGATGCATAAAGGATTAACATCACATGCAATTCATAATATGTGATATGATATGGCCTTTTCTTCTTTGTGCTTCCGATCTCCATCTTCACGCACGAACATGATCTCCATCATCACCGGCATTGCATCAAGGTCAATGACGCTTCTCTATGGTTGTCGTCCACCGGCTTCAACTATTACAACTACTTTGAATAGACACGCGGGTCTTAACATAAATTAAAGACAACCATATGGCTCCTGCCGGTTGCCAACTTACAATAAGGAACATTGCATACATCAAATATAATCACAATCATGGCCATATCACATCACAGCACACCCCTGCAAAACAAAGTTAGACGTCTCTACTTTCTTTGCATATTTTACGTGGTTTGGGGCTTTCAATAAGTGTCATTCTAACTTACGAACAAGAACCACAACATTGATACTAGCATTGTTAATCACCCGTTGTAAATTGAATCTCAACTATGCTAGGAGAAACAAGCACCCGCAAAGCCACTTATGCAATACAAGTTGCATGTCAAGCGTGGAGCAAGTCTCATGAACGATGTCATGTAAGGTTAGCCCGGGCCGCTTCATCCCAACATCCGCAAGATGCAAAGTAAACAAGAAGCAATCGACAATAAAAGCATCAACGCCCACAATGACCATTGTGTTCTACTCATGCAACAGATCTACATATAGCGGCTCTGATACCACTGTAGGGATTCATAGCATGGAAAACAAATTTTTTCTATCGCATACAAACAAACAAGCCAAGATCTATCTACTAGATTGTAGCAACGAGTCGATGGAATAACTCACCCTCGAAGATTCCAAAGTGTTTAACGAGAGCGGATTCTCGTGGGTGATGTAGTCGTACTCTTCCCGATCTCAAGATCGCGTAGACGATCCTTCCGGCGCTGTGTTCCGGCAGCGCTCCCGCAGTCGGTCACACGTTCGGTACTCGACGAAGACCTTCCTATCCCTTGTTCCAGCAGGCAGCGGAGGTTGTAGCACTCTCCTCGCGATTCCGGCAGCACAACGGCGTGGTACCGGAAGTAGAGGGGAGATCTCGCAGGGCTTCGCCTTAAGCCGGAGCGAGTATGGTGGAGTATGAGAGAGTCCTCGACGATCTAGGGTTTAGACACGCCGAGGAGGAAGCTTGGCCGGCGGCTAGGGTTACTAGGTGGCGGCGGCTTGACCTAGGGCGGCGGCGGCAGCAGGTGGCGGCACCGGCGGCTTAGGGTTTGGAGGCGGGGTTCTTGTGTGTCTAGGAGGGGAGCCCTGCCCCTCCTTATATAGGTGGAGGGGCCGGCCGGCCAAGGGGAGGGGAGTCCCTCCCCAACTCGGCTTGGAGGTGGGCCGGCGGTGGAGGAGGGACTCCTCCCCAACTCGGTTTCCTCCTCTTTCTCCACTTCCCAAAAATAGCCGTTTGACTTTCAAACTTGGCGTTTGACTTTTCAAACTAGGATTTGAATAAACCCTCTATTTTGTTCAGCGATGACCCCGAGTACATGATGCAATCATACCAACTTGATATAACACATTCATTACCCTTCCCCTCCGGAGTGCCGGACATTGCGGAACCTTCTATTACATTCCCGATGAAAACACCGGAACCATTCTCCAACTCCGAAACGGGACTTTCCTTATATGAATCTTATTCTCCGGACCATTCCGGATCTCCTCGTGATATCCCGAATCCCATTTGAGACTCCGAACAACATTTGGACTCTTTCTCATCATTCCATAACTACTCAAACAACGTTGAATCCTTAAGTGTGTCTCCCTACGGTTCGTGAATTATGCGGACATGATCGAGACACTTCTCCGAACAATAACCAATAGAGGAATCTGGAAATTCATATGGCTCCCACATATTTCTACGATTACTTTGCGATCGAATGAACCACTTACATACGATACCAATTTCCCTTTGTCTCACGATAGTTTACCTATCCGAGGTTATGATCGTCGGTATCTCTGCATACCTAGTTCAACCTCGTTACCGATAAGTACTCTTTTCTCGTTCCCGTGATATGTGATCCCTTGTGAGCCAGTCACATGCTTGAAAGCTAATTGGATGACATTCCACCGAGAGGGCCCAGAGTATATCTATCCGTCATGTGGATGGACAAATCCCACTCTTGATCCATGTGTTTCAACCAATACTTTCCGAACACTCAATGCCACCTTTATAGCCACCCAGTTATGGTGTGGTGTTTGATGTCATCAAAGCATCCATCCGGTAAAGGTGATATGCATGATATCATGGTCAAAGGAATTATGTTACTATGTATCAGAAAGCATATAGCATTTGAACTATTAAAATGACTTGATCTTTATGCTATGCTTATCTATAGGAGTATGTCCATCATATCATTCTCCTAACGATATGATCTTGTTGTTAATAACATCTCAATGTTCATGATAGGGAAACCACAATCATTCATTAACCAACAAGCTAGTGATGTATAGAGGCTTTACTAGGGACTTCAAATTAAGTTTACAAATCACACAAGTATTAATGTTTACTTGTTAATACTATTATAGCATGAATGTAAACATTTATCATAAACACAAAGATATAATAATAACTACATTTATTATTGCCTCTAGGGCATATCTCCAACAACCATGTGCATAGCTTTTTATTGAGGATGCTTCATAGATGCTCATTATAGTGTTGCTGCAAGTTTCCACCATGATTAAGCATGGCTTAGGCTAGCGGCCCAAACGTTTCTCTAACACAATGTATAAACTCCATGAACTAACAACTTCCCCTTTTATTTCACATCATCGACATCCATAAACAAAAGAGCAAGGAATCAACTGGATATAATATCCAACATGTGTTGAAAGTGTTCCCCGTGACAACACGGTTCTGCTGACTCCCAGCATATAATAAGCAAGAATATAACTTTCATGTACTAGTCACAATGGTTCAAGATTATTAAGCGCAAGGAATAAAGTGTGCCATCAAGTTCGTGATAGCTTTACTAACTTTCTCAAAACATACAAACATTTTATTTTGGAAGAAAACACAGCATATAGAATATGCACTGAAGTAGCAAATGATGCCAATAGGTAAGTATGGTGGACACAAGTGGCAATATTGGTTTTGGGGAGTTGGAAGCACAGGTAGAGCACATACTCAGTGCAAGTGAAGGCCAGCAATAGAGAGGGAGCGACAAACGAGAGAGTAATAACTGTCATAATCATGCTTGCAACAAAACATGACTAATTATGACATGAAAGTGATACAAGAACTCTAAGGAAAAATAAATCATTGAGGCTTACTGACTATTGATTAGTCATATGCATGCGTGAGCATGTGCCAAGTCGATTCACATGAATAGTCAGAGGAGGATACCACAATGTCATACCAAAGTATGAATAAAACAATGCAAGCAAAAATTCATATGACATGCTACAAACTATTAGCAAGCTGGAGCTAATCATAGACAAGCAAGAACTACTAAGCATCCATAATGACATACACCTTACACAAACAGGATAAGCATGCTCACAATGATGAGTATATGTACAAAAATGAAACAAATAGAGTTCGTTACCAGCCTCTTACCACACCTCGAGTTGTCTTAATCTTCATTATTGCCCTTCACTTGTGTGACTTGAATATTAACATGAAACCAAAATCCACTGAGGACGGCTGAACCCTGCGAAGAACTCACAAAACCAAAGAACAAGAACAAATATTTTTGGTGTTTTTGATTTTTTTAGAAGGAAACCAATGCAAAACCAAACGAAGCAAAATAAAACCAAAAACAAAAACTAATACACTCCAAGAACAACACAACTGTGCATGAAACAATAAAAACAAAGTGTCTAGAAAGACCTGAGATTTTTATTGATAAAGAAGGGGATGCCTTGGGAACCCCAAGCTTTGACGCTTGTACCTCTTGAGTAATTCTTGGGGTGATACGGAGTGTCTCCCCCCAAGCTTGAGCTTTTGTCCATTCTTCATGTCATTACATCATCCTCTCTCTACACCTGAAATTTTTCTTTCATACAAAACTTCACACAATCTTCATTAGCAACATTAGTTTATTCAAAATATATTAGACCTCTGGCAAAGCTTTGGAACAGCAAGACTTTTCATTAAAAACACAAGCTACTGTAGCAACTCCTTCAAAAAGCTCAATTTCCCAAAAAGAAGTCGAAAAGGAATCAATAAGAAGCAAACGCAAATAATGACAGAAATCTGTCAAAACAGACCAGCAGGTACAAACCGATTTTTTCAAAGACCTTATGTTGCTCAAATCAAAAAGTGTTGAACTAACGAAAGTTAGCTAACATACTGGGGGATTTATTCGTAAATTTTCAGCTCAGTCCGACTTACAGAGGCTCCTCACAAATTTTTCTGGTGGAGGACATAAATCTGTTTCGGGACATCAACTCCCCAAATATTACTCCCCTCTCATTAGAGGTCATTCTTGGCACAAAAATCAAACAAAAAGGATAAGGAGAGGTCATTATTTAAGTATTAAATTCCAAAACTCAAGGAAACTCTTGGGTTATCTCCCAACAAGTACTTTTCTTTAACGTCTTTAAGTTAGGCACGGCGAAGAGCAAAGATTGGAAAGGAGAAAAATAAAAGTGAGCAAGTATAACCACTATGAAAACATTATTTTGTTCATTAAAATACTTTTGTTAACAAGGTTGATTAAGTCTTGTTACCAAAACAATCTTATATGAAACAAAACTTTGCTTTCCACAAGGTGATTATGTTACCTCATACTTGATAGCAATGGTTCCAATCATAATAGTTTCAAAATTTTCTTGTGGAATGGGACAATATATTTCTCCAACCTTGATGCCTTCAATATTTTCAATAGAATTCAGGAAATATCTCTTAACAACCTTCTTGGGTAAATATACATTGTGCTCTTTGTCATTAATATTGAATGCTACTTTTCCTTGATTGCAATTGATGACAACACCTGCAGTATTAAGAAAATGTCTCCCAAGAATAATAGACATATTATCATCTTCAGGCATTTCAAGCACAACAAAATCAGTTAAAACCATGCAATTATGAGCTACTTTAACAGGAACATCCTCACATATACCAACAGGAACAGTAATTGACTTATCAGACATTTGCAAAGATATATCAGTTGGTATCAACTTTTCTAACTGGAGTCTCTTATAGAAAGAAAAAGACATAACACTAACTCCAGCTCCCAAATCACATAAAGCAGTTCTAACATAATTATTCTTAATGGAGCAAGGAATAGTTGGTATACTTGGATCACCAAGTTTCTGTGGAACCTTACCATTGAAGGAGTAATTAGCAAGCAAAGTAGAAATCTACTCATTAGGAATCTTCCTTTTATTAGAGGCAATATCCTTCATATACTTTGAATAAGGAGGCAATTTAATAGCATCAGTCAAAGGAATTTGCAAGAATAAAGGTTTCATCCACTCACAAAACTTGTTGTAGTGTTCTTCCTCCTTTGACTTTTGTTTCTTACCTGGAAAAGGCATAGGTTTCTGCACCCAAGGTTCTCTCTTTACCATGTTTATTAGCAATAAAATCTTCCTTTGTGTATCTAGTGTTCTTAGTGTGTTTCTCAGGTTCTTCCTCAATTTCCTCCTTATCAGGAGACTCATTAATATTACCACTCTCAGTTTCAGCATCACAGACAAATATACTATTAGGATCTACATCAGGTTCAAGTGGTTCCTCAACTTTCTTATGTTTCTTTTTCTTCCTCTTACGAGGACTACCACTATCCTCACCTTGTTGGGAATCCTGCTCTATTCTTTTAGGGTGTCCTTCAGGATATAAAGGATCTTGAGTAGCTGCACCACTCCTAGTTCTAATTCCATAAGCATGTTTATTTCCTGAAGCATTAACTAGCATATTCTTTTGTACCTTATCAAGTTGATCAAGTTGGGTTTGAACCATTTGAAAGTGTTTACAAAGCATTTCAATATCATTAGAAGTTTTTCTACAGTATCTTTCAACTCATGGATAGCTCTAGAGTTTTCCAATAAATGATTCTGAACTTGTTTATTAAAATGACCTTGTTTAACAATAAAAATGTCAAGTTCCTCTAAGCATTGATCAGGAGGCTTACCACAAGGAATATCACCTTCATCAAAGTGTTGGAGAGAGTGTACCTGAATAGTAAATGAGTGGGGAGTTGGCTTACATAATTCTTCTATAGGAGGTAGATTCTTCACATCTTCAGCTCTAATACCTTTCTCCTTTAGACACTTTTTAGCTTCCTTCATCACTTCATCATTTAATGCAATAACTCCCCTCTTCTTTGTTGATGGTGGTGGAACTGGTTCAGGAATAACTGGTTCATGAGTAATAGGCTCAGGTGTATTCAGCTCATTTGAAGCCCAATCATCATAATTCTTGCTTATCTCGTTCATTAATTCTTCAGCATTTGTAGGACTCCTTTTCCTAAAAACACAATCAGCAAAGCTATCTAGGTAGGTCCTAGAATCATCAGTTAGTCCATTATAATAAATATCAAGAAGCTCATTCTGAGGTAATGGACATCCGGGATATGCATGAATCAAGGAACAGAATCTTTTCCATGACTCTGGCAACTTCTCTTCTTCTCCCTATTTAAAATCAAAAGTCTTTGTAAAGCAACATGTCTAGCACTGGGAGGAAAATATTTATGGAATAAAGAAGCAATCAAGCAATCAGGGCTATCAATGGAACCAGGAGGTAATCTATTAAACCAAGCCCTAGCTTCTCCTTTTAGTGAAAAGGGAAGATCTTAGCAACAAAGTATTTGCGCATCTTAAAATCATCAAAGAACAAAACACTCATAGTAGAAAGCTCATTCATATGAGCCACAACACTCTCATTTTCAGTACCACAAAAAGGTTCTTTCTCAAAAATATCTAAATAAGTTAAATCAAGAGAGAAATCATAATCTTTATCTTTAATATCTATGTGAGAGGTGGCAAACTTAGGATCATAGGACTTCTTAGGCATAATAGTACGCCTAGCAAGGAGACTCTTAATAGCACTAGCACCATATGTGTTTCGGAACTCTTCGACAAATTCATCAGTGAGCTCCATGTAACCATCATTAATATCAAAACTCTCACTAGCAAGTGAGATAACAGGTGTAACGGTGTCTTCACTAGGAGTTTTGGTATTTTCTAGACTAGCCATAGTAGCATCTAGAAAAGGACCTAGCGAACCACTCGCATCAAGCACAGTAGAAGTAACATCATGAGCATCAAAAGCAGTTTCATATTCAGCAGTAATAGCAGTGTGTGTAGCATGAGTATGTGGTGGTGGTGTGACAAGCTTACTTATAACAGACAGTGAATCAAGAATAACAGAGGTGTTTAGGACTGTATCTCTTCTTGTAGTGGATGGTAAAATAGGGAACTTTCCATCATGAGACTTCCTAATGATGAAAGGAGTAGCAGTGAACAATAATAGATCCAAGTGAACTTACAAATAAAGCTATGCTCCCCGGTAACGGTGCCAGAAAATAATCTTGATGACCCACAAGTGTAGGGGATCGCAACAGTCTTCGCGGGTAGTATTACTCAATTTATTAATTCGACACAAGGGGAGCCAAAGAATACTTGCAAGCCTTAACAACTAAGTTGTCAGTTCAGCTGCACCTGGAAATAGTTCTTGCTCACAGAAGTTTATCAGTAGCAACAGTTTGTAGTAGCAATAGCAAAGCAACAGCAACAGTAACAACAATAGTGGAACAGGAGAAATAGTAACAGTAACGGTGGCAGTAGGATTCGAGTGTGGTAGACATAGGGATGGATGGACGTGCATTGAATGGACGAGTCTAAACATGTAACTTCAAAGAACTAGAGCATTGCAGATAAATAATAATAAGCATCCAAGTACTAAACAATCCTAGGCATGTGCTCCAAATATAGTCATACGTGCTCGCAATGAGAACTTGCACAACATCTTTTGTCCAGCCAGCCCGTGCTCCAAATATAGTCATACACCTTGGCATATTTTCCGGGATTTTTCCCGATAGTTCATTTTCTGCACAAAAACAAGACACCAAGGTAGTTCTGCTGAAAACAGCGTCAGTCCGTGTTAGTTGTATCCAAATCACACAAATATAGAGAAAAAGCAATAGCAAAGTGTTCGAGAAAGTAGATTCGTTTTGGACGTATCAACTACGCGTAGCCAAGGATATTGGCATTTATACGTCTGAAACGTATCTATAATTTTTTATGCTTCATGCATGTTTAGTATCTACTTTGATTTGCTTTGTCTACACTTTAAGGTACTTTTTACATGTTTTCTGGTACTAGCCTATTAACAAGTTGCCATAGTGCCAGTTTCCTGTTTTCTGTTGTTTTTGGTTTCAGAAAATCTAGTAAATAAATATTCTCGGAATTGGACGGGACAAACGTCAAAGTCAATTACTTTCCGTGGGGAACAAGAATTCCAGAGGGAAGACGAAGAAGCGGGCCAAGGCGACCAAACCCCCCTAGGCGTGGGTGGGACCTGCCCCGTGCCTGGGAGGGGTGTGGCCCCTCTGTCCGCCTCCTCGGCCTCCTCCTTCGCCTATAAGAAGCCCCCGATGCAGAAACCCTTAGTACCCGATCAAATCTTCACGAAACCTTCTATAGCCGCTGCCACCGTCGTCCCTAGATCGGGGGGGGGGGGGATCCGAAGTTCTTCCCGGCACCCTGCCGGTGGGGAGATTATCCCGGAAGCCTTCTCTCCGGTATGATGCGTGAGTATTTACACCTTGGACTATGTGTCCATGTAGTAGCTAGATGGTTGTATCTCCTCCTTTGTGCTTTCATGTATAGATCTTGTGAGCTCCATTCATGATCAAGACCTAATCTATTTGTAATCATGCATGTTGTGTTTGCGGGGATCCGATGGATATTGAGATTATTATGTTGGTCTGATTAATGGTTTTGTATTTATGATTCTATCATGTTTGTGTTGTTTGTGATCTTGCATGCTCTCCGTTGTTAGTAGCTATCTTGGCCAAGTAGTTGCTAGCGACTCCAAGAGGGGGTATTTATGCTCGATAGTGGGTTCATGCCTCTAGTTTCCAAGGGAAGTGACAATAATATCTTCGGTTGTAAATGTGCTATTGCTATTAGGGAGAAAACAACGGTCTCTTGTTCATGGAACATGTGGACTGTTTACCTTACACACTTTGCTTAAAGCAGTTGTCTGTTGCTTGCAACTTAATACTGGAGGGGGTTCGGATGATAACCTGAAGGTGGACTTCAAGTCATAGATGGAGTTGGATGGTGGTCTATGTATCTTGTTGTATTGCCCAATCGAATCTCACAGGATCTTTCTAACTAGTAATTGCATTGTTATGCCTTGCTCAGTTCCTGTCAATTGCCCTGCTGTAATCTGTTTACCCTTCATGCCATGTTGTTTATCTAAGGAGAGCACCTCTAGTGAACTATGGACCCCGGTCCAATCTTTACCATTGATACATCTTCCACTGTTACTTGTTTACTTGCTGCAAACCATTACCTTCCACACCATACGTTTAATCCTTTGTTACAGCAAACCGGTGAGATTGACAACCTCGCTGATTTGTTGGGGCAAAGTCTTGAGTTTGTGTTGTGCAGGTCTCCGCGTTGCTTGCAACACCTGTGTGACGTTTCCTTCCTCCTTCTGGTTCGATAACCTTGGTCTCTACTGAGGGAAAGCTTGCTGCTATGCTCATCATACCTTGCTCTTGGGGTTCCCAACAAAGGCCTCTCTAACTGGCAATCAGGAATCAAGCACATAGTTTGGTGTGGAGAGTCCGACTTGGTTGCCCAACAGGTGGCTGGCACCTGGAACATGCGAAACCCTATGATGGCGGCATATCGCGACGAAGTGGACGATATTGCCAAGAGCTTCTTGGGCTACTAAGTGAAGTATGTGCCCAGGGAGCAAAACGAGGCGGCCGATCTACTGTCTAAACTTGGATCAGGGCGCAAACGGATTCCGCCTGGCGTTTTTCTGGGGCATCTACGAACACCATCCGTGAAGGGAGCAGACATTGACAACCCAGATAGAGTTGACTCTTTTGTTAACACAGTGACAAAGGTCCCTCAGGCTTGGACACAACCGTTCATGGAATATCTCGTACACGGAACTTTGCCCATCGACAAGGTCGAAAGTCGGCAGATTGTACCTCGAGCAAAGGGCTATACCATAATCAATGGACAACTCTACAAAATAAGCACCACTAGTGTATACCTTAAGTGTGTTTCCCAGCAAGAAGGTATTGAAATCCTACGTGATATTCATCTTGAAGATTGCGGGAATCACGCCGCTCCTTGATCTTTGGTCTCCAAAGCCTTCCGGCAAGGATTCTACTGGCTGACCGTGAAGGCGGACGCCGACAAGCTGGTTGAGACATGCCTGGGATGCTAGTATTATGCCCGACAACCCCATGTTCCAGCTAAAGAATTGCGAACAATACCAATAACCTGGCCGTTCGCAGTCTGGGGGCTAGACGTGGTTGGTCCATTACAGACGACACCATGTGGGTTTACACATCTGCTAGTAGCAGTTGACAAATTCACCAAATGGGTAGAAGCTAAACCCATTAGAAAGCTTGATGGGGCAACTGCCCTTAGGTTTGTCCGGGATCTAGTGGTGAGATTTGGTCTCCCACATAGCATCATCACCGACAACGGCAGCAACTTGTCACTCAGAGAAGTGGAAGCTTATTGTTGGGACAAGGGAATCCGACTTGATCTAACGTCTGTGGCACACCCATAGTCCAATGGACAAGTTGAGTGAGCCAATGGATTAATTCTGCAGGGAATCAAGCCACGTCTTGAGGCACCGTTACATAGATAAGCTGGAGCCTGGGCGGAGGAACTACCATCTGTGCTGTGGAGTTTACGAACTACACCCAATAGATCCACCGGCTACACCCCTTACTTCATGGTATATGGAGCAGAAGTCATCCTGCCTTTCTACATCCTTCACGATTCACCAAGAGTTGCCGCCTGCGACGAAGATGACGCTGAAGAATCCAGACGCCTAGATGTGGACCTTCTCGAGGAAGAGCGCGTATTGGCATGCCAAAGATCCGCCATCTACCAGCAGAAGATACACAGCTACCATAGTAGCCGCGTTTGGCATCGCTCGTTTAAAGAGGGGGATCTGGTGCTCCGACTTAATTAGAAGAAGTCACACAAATTATCCCCGCCATGGGAAGGACCATTCATCATAAGCAAGGCGCTTCTCAATGGGTCTTACTACCTTGTTGACAACCATGAACTTGAGGATAGACCTAGAAAAGATCATAAGAGTAAGCGACGTGACCCGGATGACGACTACCCGGAGCTTGATCGGCCATGGAACATAGCACAACTACGTCCTTTTTACACTTAGCATATGTTTTATCTATTGTGTACCTCTTATATGATCAATGAAATAAAGCTCTCTGGTTCACTCATATTACTGAGTCTTTTACCTCTTTTAGTGTTCATTTTTGGATCGTATAAACCTTTATGCACAAGTTTGCATTTGCACTTGTGAAAATACCGCCTACATGCGTTAGCTTAAGTTTTCTGGTCTACACGTTCTTTGTTGTTTTTATGTGGATTCTGGAGTAGTGACTTTTGGCACTTGTTGTCGGCGATTTTGTGCTTAGGTTTTTTACGGTGCCATTGGGCATCATCACCTAAGCGCATGGTTCCGACTACGAGTCTTCCAACTCACGAAAGGTCAAGCATAAAAACCAGAGTAATGGATAAGCCATCACTTGCTTAAAAAATAATTACATGCTGGAACAAGTGCTTAAGTAGCAGGAAATTACACCTATTGTTTTTCCGCCTTAAGTTAACATAGTAGTTTTTCGCATACATAAATCCCAGAGGAAACAAATATTACAAAGTGTTTTTTCATTCCTCTGGCGCAGGATACTTGGATGCAGCATTGTCGGCAGCATGAGAGCCATCATCTTCGAAGTCGGTGGTCTTGAGGGACTCGAAGGAGCTCTGGCGGTCACCGTCAATGATATCCAATGGCATGAAGACGTTGGGATCGAACAGCTTGGCAACCCTGGTGTCAAGACCCGCGAGCGATGCCCAGATAGCCTTGTGGTAAATCTTCTGGCCTTCATAGTCTATGTTGGGAAGACCCGAGGTTACCGTGTCGAGGTCGGCATTTTCATAGTGCGATTTGACCATCGCCAAAGACATCCTTGCGCCAGCCCGGGTACATGAAGCTTTCCAGCTTATGATACGCTCGGGGGCTTGACACAAGATCTCCGAGAACTTCATCACGGAGTCCACCGCCTTGATATTAATGTTGAGGGGCTTGGCGATCTCCTTGTCTTGCTTGACGGCGGTGCTGATAAAGTTGCCGGCAATGTAACATCCCTAAAATCATGTTTTCAAAGATTGCATATCATCCATGCATTCATAATCATTTAGGGATCATTTTCAAAGTCATTTCAAAAATAGAAGCATTTGAGTGTTTATTATTTTATGTAAACATGCATTGAAACAATGCTACTCTCTAGTGAGAGATTAATTGTTTTAAACCAAGATAGTTTGTTCATGAGTTGGTTTGGTTGTTTTCCAAGGCTTGGACAAAAATTTCCAAAACAAAATATGGTTTTAAAACCATTTTCATATCTTTATTAAATCTTGTGTTAAGGCACTGTTTATTTTAAAATTTCAAAGGAACCAAGCAAGTCTAGTGAGACAGCATGGTTTTATACTAAAAAATGTGCAGGTTTCATTTTATAAAAATCCAGAACAAGTTTGAAATCAAACACATTTGAATTCATTTGAATTTGATTCCTGGAATTTCAAACAGAAAAAGAAAAAGGGTTAAATAAATGGAAAAGGGCCAGCGCTACTCTTTTGGCCCATTAGTGAACTCAGCCCACTAAGCCCACCCGGGGTCTTCCTCTCTCTCTCACGCGACGCAGACTTACCCCGCAGTCACTGATCTGTGGACCCTCTCCACGTCAGCATCTTCTTCGCCAAACTCCGCGCGCAGACGCCGTCACCGCACGTTTCCTCCCCCTTCACTGCCGCAAATTAAGCCGCTTAATTTCCATTGAATCACTGAGTAATTGGCGCCTCTGCTCTGGCTAATTAATCCCCTCCTCACCGCGGTCACTTTCCCTCACACCACTCGCTCGCTCCGCCACCAGGCTGCCTCAATTTTGCGTTGCATCGCCGCAGACAGAACCAGCTCCGACGACTGATTCCAGTGAGACGCGGCCACCCCTTTGCCTCTACTTCAAACAAGCGTGACCAGCATGTTCTGGCACATCTCCTGATGATTTTATTTTGCCTTCTCGTGACCCAGGTCATCGCCTCCGTCCATCTCTGCAAACAACAGAGCCGCCGCTCAACTCCGACGAGGTATACCGGTAACCTCCGAGAGCCCCTTGCTTCCTATTTGACCCTGTCGTGTTCGCCACAACCTTACGCATCCTCTAACACCACTGGTTCGTGCTAGGGCGGTCTACATCATCGGCAACAACTCCATCTGCAAGCACCCGACGATGTCCACAAGTCCGACGAGCCCCAGCAACCTCTACAGCGCGCCCCGACCCTGCCCGTTTGCACGTTGAGCATCAGCGCGACCTTGCGAGTTCGTTAAGCCCCTCCGTTGACCCCAGCCCCCTCTATAGCCGCCGGAGCATCACTGACAGAGCACCGCCGCCGCGGCACCGTCGCCAGCGCCGCCCATCCATGGTCGCACGCTTGGTAACCGTAGGATCTAGATCCAGCTATTAAGATTAGATCTGAAGCGAAGCGGTATGTGATGATCTGGACCGTGCGTATTAAGTTAGATCTAACGGCCCGCGAGTGTGATCCGGTGTGAAACGGTATCAGCCAATCAGGACATGATGCATGGCCTATTCTTCGTTTTAAAAATCTGAATTTGATCTATTAGTGATTCAAACTTGCAAAATTCATAACTTTTGATCCACACGTTCAAATTTTACAAATTTTATATCATTGTAATCAGGAGAAAGAATCCTATCTATTTATGCAATGTGTTTAATGTTTTGCCTCTATAAAACTGGTTATTTTTGCAGAGACATTTATAGGCTTAATTTGAGTATAGAAATGATTTGAAAAATGATTTAATGATCAAATAAAGTTTGTTTAGTGTACTTTGGTCTTGTTTATGATTCAGTACTGTGTACTTGACTTGTTTGGTGTACAAAATCATCACATAGCATTTGCATGCATTCATATATTTTTGTTTGTATATTTTGTTATGTGATTTTGGTGTCATTATTTTATGTGTAGATTTTGGTGCTAATAGTGATTGTGGTTGTGAATATTGTTGCTACTCCCCAAACTACCAAGGCAAGTGGTGCTTCATGTTTTTATTCCTATAATTTCACCTTTGCATTAGAAATATTTTGTATAGGAATTGAATGATTATTTTGCTAGTATCTATATGCTATGCTTGGGAAATCCTAGTAGTTGTAGAGATATTAGAGTTTCCTCTAAGTTATGATACTTGCCATTGCCATGCTTAGCCTAGCTAGTAGCAACCAAGGGTGGTTTATGTATATTCATGCTATGGAAAATATTTCTAAGTCGTTGAGTTATGTTTTGCTTAATAAAACAACTAAGTGAATGAAACACCTTGGTGGAATGGAAAGAATGGTTTGTGTTGAGTGGTTACACAAGGCCCATTTCTATGGTTTACCTTATGTATCCCTTGTGGAAAGCCACCTAGGAACAAAGGGATTTGAGATGCCAAATGTTAAGAAGCTTCTAGTGCAACCACATGGCATTATGGGCTCTGCCTGGATCATATAGGTTGCAATAACTTAGCCATTTGGACAGTTGGTGGTAATGGGATGATAGGTTGGAACGCGTCCATTTGGTCTAAGGGAAGGCTTCTAAAAGGTCCTGTCTTGGTGAAAATCAAGTCTTGTGGGGAAAGTGCACAACCTCTGCAAATGGAAGAATCTAAGTACTTAGCCATGTCCCTGGTATTGGACAACTTGAGCATCAAGACATGGAAGCTATCAAGAATCTCCTCATCCCAATTTTCTAAGTTAAAACTTGTGGTTGAACAAGGGTGAAGGTTCACCAATTTCTATTGGTGGTTCCTTGGGAATGTTTTGTCAAAGAAAAACTTAGTGTTTTCAACTGATAGGTAAAACCTATTTTGAGCAAAGCAAGCCTAAGCTACACTTAGCCAAATTCATGTAGTATCTAGATGCTAATATTCTACTAAGGTATCACTTGCCAATACTATTCCAATGTATTGACCCACTGTGGCTGTAACTTGTGATGTTGCAGGTTACTCTGATGATGATTAGGGGTTATGAGTCTACACTCAACATGCTTGCCTGTGGCACATGAAGATGAAGACTTATTTATATTGTTATATTTGAACTCTTGTATTAGGCCTGTGGCCATGGAGTTGTAAAATACTATGTTGTCTCTGGAATGACATGTAATAATGAGCTTTGTTTCTGTGTACTTCATCTTAAACTATGGATGCTAGCATTGATCCAGGGACTAGCATTGCAATCACAAGGATATTTACCTTTATAAAGGTGGGATCTTATAGGCAAGGACCAAGCATTCCTTTGGCGGAGGAGGCGAATTGGTCAAACCAATAGGAGTTGTATTTCGATAAGGGAACACATGAGTTTAGTAACACAAAAGTTCGAATTATCTGACTTACAGAAGTACAAGACGGAGAATCACTTACCAAATATGCTCGCCTCGGCTTGCTGGAGCGTCTCCGCCATGGAATCCCATTCTTGTCTGAGCATCTTGTATGCTTCAAGATTGCGCTGATTTTGCTCATCGGCATCTTTCTTCTACTCTTTTAGCATCACAATCTCCTCCTTCAAACGGTTGATCTCAGTGTTGGTAGACTCCTGCAACGCCACCATGGACTCCTCGTGCATCTTCAAAGTATCAGTCCTCTCCTACTTAAGGATCTTGTTTTCGCTGTCCAGCAACTAAATGTGCCTGGACTGCTAAACAATGTCCTTGGCCTTGGCTATGGTTACTGCAAGTCAGAGAAAGAATAGTACACAGTGAGTAGTCAGAGAGTCACGGCGCAAGACCAAGTTGGAGTACGAAAACGAAAGGAAAAAACAGACTCTTGCTCTTGGTGATTTGTTCCTTCAAGAAGGCGGTTTTACCCTTTTTGGCTTCCAGCTCTGCACGCATCTTGTGGAACTTTTCATTGGCGACGCCTCTCCGAGCATTCTCATTGTGTGGAAAGAATATTAAAACCACTTAGTCTACTTGGAGCATATAGCCAGATAAATATCCACCTAGAGGCTTGGGGGCTACAGTGAGAGTTTTTAACTCGGCAAAATGCTTAGTCTTTCTTTAAGCATCTAGTCGGAACTAATTCAGTTTCCAACTAGACGCTTGGGGGCTACAGTACGAGTTTTAATTTCAGCAAATATGCTTAGTCTTTCTTTAAGCATCTAGTCGGAACTAATTCAGTTGCAACTAGAGGCTTGGGGGCTATAGTATTGAAGTTTACAAACACTGCGTATGCTACTCTAAAAGTATCTAGTCGGACTTATTCATTCAAACTAAATACTTGGGGGCTATAGTGAGAAGTTTTCTAGCTTAGTCACTCTTAGAGCATTCAGATGCAAAAACCTATTGTTTTCTGTCTAAATCCTCGGGGGCTATAGTGGGATACTCATATGAAATGCATAAGGTAAATAAAACTTACAAGAGCAATGATCTTGAGATTGGTAGCGCTCTCGACAAACAACTTGCTAAAGGAAAGGCTATTTCTTCGCAAGATATCTGCTTGTCGGAGAAGCTTCTCAAGACCGAAAGTTGTAGATGTCGGAGCCGCACTAGGAGCCAGAGTGGAGCTACTCGGCATAAGCGCCGGGTAGACTATCTTTGGAAGCTCTGTGGTTATCATGGGTGCAGAAGCGCCGCCTTCGACAGACGTTCTGCCCACCACCACCGCCTTACCACTATCGATGGCATCCTTAGCCGGAGCTTCAACCATTTTGGTTGCGGTGCTTTCTTGCGTCGCCTGTTCGCCGACAAGGACGAGATCCGCGGAGGCAGTTGAGTCCACTTCCATGGCGGAAGGGCAAGATGCATCCTCAGCCGGAGAGCTTGTCGAAGCAGGTGTAGGCTGGATGCTAGGAGTGACAGGGGCGATGGAGGGAGATGCTTGGTGGGACACATCACGATGCAACATGTATTTAATGTTTTTAGAAGCCCCCGATGTTTTGGAGGTCTTCTTCAAACTTAAACTGGCCTTCTTCCTGAAACGTGCAAAAGTATAAGTACATGAATAAGATAAGCAATGGACAATGTCGGAGGAAAATGGACTTACACAACAGTGGAAGCTTTGGTAAAAGGGATCCCGGTGATCTTTCTTTTCTCCGCCTCCAGGGCGGCGGTAGTCTTCTTGGAGGCTCCACCCTCCGTCTTATTCTTCTTGTTTTCGTCGGCAGCGTTAGAGGTGGAGCTCTTCCGCTTACGCACCAATGGGGCATCGTCGTCGGACACGACGGTGACTTCCTTCATCTTAGGGTCATAGATTTGGAAAGCCATGTCGTCCTCCTCTAGAATATTAATATGTTAAGTGAAATCCCAAAGTGTTAGATATGATGATAATGGCTTGACGGAAGAACTGGAGTATATGTCATACACGAAAAAATAGGTACCTCTAGGCACTTGCCCTCCTCGAACATGTCATAGGTGATGGCGAAGCCATGCTTCCTGTCCTTCACCTTGACGATGTCCTTGAGGCGGAGCTTGATGGAGTCACTCGAGAAGTTGACCTCGGAGATGCGGAGGCTATCCTTACTCTCCTTGGTGTACTGGTGTATCAGCTTCGAGCAGTGCTGCAGAGGCTGGATCCACCTGACGAACCAGCACATGGCCAGGTCCAATCCGGTCAGACTCGTCTCTACGAACCACTCTATCCGCCTTATAGAGCGGGAGGCGTTGTTGTCGGGAGGGGGGGAGGGAGGCTTCGAATCTCCATGTCGGGGCTTTGGTGGCAGCTCCATCGACGAAGTCCGGATACGTTCCTTCTTGGACATCCAGAGGTATATCTGGGCCGTAGAAGTATGTCCATTGCCAGTTCTTGCAAGATTCATGGCCGATGATGTCGGGGAACCGCCGGCCAGGCCGGATCTTAAAAATAATCGTTTCGCAGTTTCTGAGCCTGTCCTTTCTCGCTCCAGCTTCCCTCTTGACGGTAAATAAATATATAAACAAGTCTAACCTAGGCCTAATCCTTAGGTATCCCTCGCAAAGCGCCACGTAGTTGCTAAGCGCAAGAATACTATTGGGGGAAAGGTTCTGAGGTTGAACCTGGTAATGATTGAAGACAGCGAGGAAGAAGTTGGAGATGGGCAGGGAAACGCCGCGTACCAACTGAGATTTGAGGTAAACCTTCTCTCTGGCTTGGGGAGAAGGAGTGACCTCACCGGCCAGCACCGCCCGCCAGACAAGCCCCTCCGTCGCGGGGAGGTAGCCTTCGACGAGCAGCTCCTTGATATCGTTGTTGGTATCTGAGCCTCGCCATTCCCCCTTGTGGGAATCAACCTTTTCCTCCAGCAGCTCCAGCGCCGCTGGGTTATGGTCGCCACCGGTGGATTCCACCACCACGGACTTGGGCAGAAGCAGGCCCTCTGGGGGCACATGGAAGGCGCTCGCCGGCTTCGCCGCAACGTCAGCCACAACCGTCATGGATGGGTTAGAGTCGTTGCTCGCCATTGGAAGGGGGGAGTGGTGACTGGGGAGATTGGGAAGCTAGGGTTTTTCGCGTGTGTGTGGAGGGATCGAGGAGGTGCTCGCAGGAGGAAGACTAAGGCGCAAGGGAAGAATGAGGTGAAAAGTAAAAATCCACCATAGTTGTAATATATAACCCCGGCATCAATATTCGTGCAAGATGATCGAATGTTCGGAACATGGATGACGTGTGCGGGCACGTGCGCATAAATTTCACCATGTTCCTAACCGTTGCTGCCAACAGTTCGTATCCTTCATGCGGTAAAAATGGACATGATTGTTGATACGTCGGAAACGTATCTATAATTTTTTATGCTCCATGATTGTTTTGTATCTACTTTTCTTTGCTTTGTCTATACTTTGAGGTGTTTTATATCTTTTCTGGAACTAACCTATTAACAAGATGCCACACTGCCAGTTGCATGTTTTCTTCTGTTTTTGGTTCCAGAAAGGCAGAAAATCAATATTCTCGGATTTGGACGGGACAAAAGCCAAAGTTATTATTTTTCCCGGAGCAACACGGAACCACGAAGCAGAGTCGGAGGGGGGCCACAAGGTGGCCAAAACTCTCTCGGCGCGGGCAAACCCTGGAGGTGCCTGGAGGGGGTGTCGGCCCCCTGGACCCCCACCGACCTTGATTCCTGCGCCTATAAGAAGCCTCCGATGGGAAAACCCTAAAGAATCCAGAAGAAATCCACGAAAACCTCTATAGCGCCACCGCCACCGAAGGGGAGATTTGGGGGACAGAAAGTCTCTGTTCTGGCACTCTGCCGGGACGGGTAAGTGCCCCTGGAGCCATCTCCATCGCCATCTTCATCACCATTGTTGATTCCCATGATGATGAGGGAGTAGTTCTTCCTCAAGGCTAAGGGCTCTACCGGTAGCTATGTGTTCATCTCTCTCTCTATGCATGGTCATATTTTGATCATGAGCTTTGTAATCAAGTAGATCTACCTTACTACTCAAGTGCTTCATTAGATCTCTGCTCTCCCCATGTGTGTGAAAGTGACATCAAGCATGCTATGGTGGCACTTAGGTTTGAGTCTACATAAATACTCTTTGTGCTTTAATAGATGTATGCTTTTCCCCACGTGTGTGAAAGTTATAGCGGGCATACCGTGTGTGGCACTTTGGCTAGATTGAATATTTGTTATGAGTTATATTTCGAGTTGGATGTCTCTATGAAATTGTGGTGTTTGTTGGAACCATCTAGCGCTCAAGGTGACAGTGTGGGGTTATATAGTTGGGGAAGGCCCTACCATGGATTAGAGTGTCCAACCGGAGAGTAGTTAAGAGTAGTATCATGAAGCGAGGACATTTATATGAGAGAGTGTTATCTAGTGAAAGTATGATCCCTAGGCCTTGTTTCTAAGCATTGAAACACCGTTTGCTACTAGATCTGTTGCATGTTTGCTTGCTTCCATCTTTATTCCGTTTGCCGGGGAGGTTTTGGGCCTTTACCTTACCTCACCATCAGCTCTTTTCTGGCACCGTTACCCCACATCAACAACAAGTCATAAGCTATTTTCTAGCACCGTTACCACTTGTATTTCACTATCTCTTCGCCGAACTAGTGCACCTATATTGGGTGTGTTGGGGACACAAGAGACTTCTTGCATCTTGATTGCAGGGTTGCTTGAGAGGGAATACCTTTGACAACTTCCTCCCTGAGTTCGATAAACCTTGGGTAATCCACTTAAGGGAAACTTTCCGTTGTTCTACAAACCTCTGCACTTGGAGGCCCAACAACTGTCTACAAGAATAGAAGTGCGTAGACATCAAGCTCTTTTCTGGCGCCGTTGCCGGGGAGGTAAGGTAAAAGGTACTCACATCCTCCGGTGTGAGTGCTCTGAGTTATTTCTTTTAGATTCTGTAGTTTTGTCTTTTTGTTTCTTGTTTTCACTAGTTAGGCTTAATGAAAAACAACAAAAAAATTAGAGAGATCTATAGTGTTTATCTTGAGTTAGGACATGAAGTGTTTCAAGACAAAATTAAAAAACCTATGGAGCTTTATTTGCATGCTAATAGCAATGTTATTAGTATGAATTCTTTGGACACCATTATTGATAATGCTATGGAAAAGTCTAATCTTGGGGAAGCTAGTTTTAATGAAACTGATCTTTTTAGTCCCCCAGCTTTGGAAGGTAGCTATTCTATTGCTTATGATGACACCAAACCTCCAATCTATGATGATTACAATGATGAGTATGATATTTTCAGTCCACCTACTATTGAGGAGAAAATTTATTGTGATTACAATATGCCTCCTATATTTGATGATTATGGTGATGAGAATAATAGTGATAGCTATTTTGTTGAATTTGCTCCCACTATAATTAATAAGAATGACTATTCTTATGTGGAGAGTAATAATTATTATATGCATGTAGATCATGATAAAAACGTTTTATGTGATAGTTATATTGCTAATTTTATTCATGATGCTACTGAAAGTTATTATGAGAGAGGGAAACATGGTCTTATGTATCTCAATAATATTAAGTTTCCCCTCTTTATGTTGAAAGTATTGAAGTTGCACTTGTTTTGCTTTCCTACGCTTGGTGCTTTGTGCTTTAATGACTTGTTTATTTACAAGATTCCTATGCATAGGAAGTGGGTTAGACTTAAATGTGTTTTGAATTTGGTTCTTGATGCTCTCTTTTACTTCAATTCATATTTCTTATGTGAGCATCATCTCAAACTATCAAGCCTAACTTAAAGGCGTTAAAGAAAAGTACTTGTTGGGAGATAACCCAAGAGTTTTCTTGAGTCATGGAAGTTATTACTTTAGTAATGACATCTCCTTATCCTTTTTGTTTGTTTTTTGTGCCAAGAATGACCTCTAATGAGAGGGAAGTAAGATTTGGGAGTTGCTGTCCCGAAACAGATTTATGTTCTCTACCATAAAAATTCGTGAGGAGTCTGTGTAAGTCTGATTGAGCTGAAAATTTACAAAGAAATCCCCCAGTATGTTAGGTAACTTCCGTTTGTTCAACACTTTTTGATTTGAGAAACATAAGATGTTCGAAAAAAATTGTTTCTACCTGCTGGTCTATTTTGATAGATTTCTGCCATTGTTTGCATTTGCTTCTTATTGATTCATTTTTGAGTTCTCTTTAGGTGAATTGAAATTTTTGAAGGAGTTACTACAGTAGCTTGTGTTTTGAATACACTAATGTTGCTAATGAAGATTGTGTGAAGTTTTGTATGAAGGAAAAATTTCAGGTGTAGAGAAAGAATGATGTCATAAGATGAAGAATGGACAAAATATCAAGCTTGGGGTTGCCACCCCATGTCACCCCAAGAAATATTCAAGAGGTACAAGCTTCAAAGCTTGGGGATGCCCAAGGCATCCCCTTCTTCATCAATAAAAATCCCAGGTCTTTCTAGACACTTTGTTTTTATTGTTTCATGCACTGTTGTGTTGTTCTTGGAGCGTCTTAGTTTTTGTTTTTGGTTTTCATTTTCTTAGTTTGCTTGAGTAAGTTGGTTGGTCACAACACACTACTTTTGGAGAGAGACACACTCTGTTTCCATTGCCTAGAACACTCTAGTTTTCACTCTTATTGTTTTGTGAGTGTTCACTATTGCTAGCACTGCGTTCAGCCTTAGTTTTCTTGTTCTTTCAGATTATAACTTTTTAGTTCTTCTTTATGGATTTGTGAGACAAGCTCACTAATATTTATTGATTATTATCTTTGTGAGTTGTTTCAATTAAGTTGATTGGTGTTGGAAAAGAGTAGTAAGTTCTTGCTTGTAAGTGCAAGAGGTGCTTTCATTGACTGTGAATTAGACTTTAGCATGACATGCTAGGTGTTGTTTTGACCTTATGCTTAGTGATTATTGTTGTAGCATTACTTGTTCCAAACAATTGGGATTGCTTAATATGCCTTGAAATAATCATGCGTTGTTTTAGCACACAAAAGCATAGTATTGTGGTATTCTCCTTTGATGCTTTGCTTGGGTTGACTTGGCACATGCTCACACCATGTTATGACTATGTCAAGTCACCGTTAGCCTCTATGATCATTTAGTCCTTGACTTGTAGTACAACTCTTTGCTTTGATTAGTAATGCTTTGTTGCACTGCATGATTATGGCCATTATTGCTCTCTTAATTGGTTGCTCCCAGTCTTTTGATATCCTCCACTTGTATGAGTAAGTTCTACTCATGCTTCCAACTCCCAAGAAACCTAGTTATTCCAAAGTGTGCACTATAAACTCCTATGCATGGTGTGTTACACCATTCCAAGTATATTCTTGTTTTCATCTATCTTCCAATTAAAAAGTATTTTGTTATGTGAAAACTTAGTGATTAAAGCCCTCACAAACTTGATGGCACACTTTATATTCTTTGCCCCTAATAAACTTGAACCATTGTGACAACTTCGTTGTATATACTTGCACTTATAAGTTGGAATTAGCAGAACCGTGCTGTCACGGGGAACGTTTTCAACATTGCACTTGTACTTTGTACTCAGTTGGTATCATGCTCTTTTGTCTATGGATGTCACCGGTGTGAAATAAAGAGGGAACTTGTAAGTCCATGGAGTTTGTATCCTGTGTTAGAGAAACGCCTGGGCCGCTAGCCTAAGCCATGCCTAATCATGGTGGAAACTTGCAGCATCACCATAGTGACATCTATGAAGCATTATTCTTAAAAAAAGAGACACGTTGAGAAAAGAGGAAAGAGAGAAAAAAGCACCATATTCCCATGGTACATAAGAAGAATTGATGAGATTCTCATTGTCTGCCTGCCTTGTCATTTTGGTTATGGGAAACCGCATGTACCATGTGCAAGGGGTACCCCGTTGGCGGTTCTCAATGATATGCAAATACTTACAGTGACAAGAACTTACCTGGACCCAAAGTTGAGTATGCATGAGGTGTGGCCCTCGTATTCAAGGGACTTGAGATTGCCAACTTATACTTCGTCAAGCATATACTCCATATTTGTTCACTTTAACCTTAGTCACTTCAAGATGCTTATGATAGGGGCAATGAGGGCTGAAAGCTAACAAGTACCATAATTTTGGAAGCTCCTTTACTTGAAATCCCTGCTTCCTTTACAAAAAGGCCTTTCTTCCACCACTATTGAGTCTCCACCTTCTACCTTTAGGCACCATTAAGAGAGCATAGTTGTCATTCTGTGTGCAGTGTTCCAAAGCTTATTAATTAATGCATATTGTGATATTACTTGTTCTTGTGCTATTTGTTTCTAGTCACCCTTGTGAACTTTGAAGGTGTCCTATCCATCTATGTTGCTACTCTATGAGGGACAAGCTGATTGCCACTATGTCATGTTTTCTGTATGTGAAACAAACAAATGTTTTCCAATGCATATTATTCATGGTCTTTGTTTGTAGTTTGACATGTTGCATGCATAGTTACTATGTCCTATTGATAGAACTCCATCTTGCATGCACATGTTTAGAGTTCTTTGATCCTAGCTTTCAATGCTTGCAAATGGTTTGATCTTGGTTTTGCTGGTGCATGTCACCTCAGAAATTATTCTTTTTATCACTTACCTACTTTTGATGCTTGATATGTCTTTTGAGCAGGAGTTAATCTTGGGGATGCTTGATATGTCGGAAACGTATCTATAATTTTTGATGCTCCATGCTTGTTTTGTATCTACTTTGCTTTGCTTTGTCTATACTTTGAGGTGTTTTTTTTATCTTTTCTGGAACTAACCTATTAACAAGATGCCATAGTGACAGTTGCCTGTTTTTTTTTCTGTTTTTGGTTCCAGAAAGGGAGAAAATTAATATTCTTATAATTGTACGGGACAAAAGCCAAAGTTATTATTTTCCCGGAGCAACACAGAACCACGAAGTAGAGCCAGAGGGGGGCCACATGGTGGTCAAACCCCCTAGGCACGGGCAAGCCCTGGAGGCGCCTGGAGGGGGTGTGGGCCCCCTAGACCTCCACCGACCTTGATTCCTGCGCCTATAAGAAACCTCCGATGGGAAAACCCTAAAGAATCCAGAAGAAATCCACAAAAACCTCTGTAGCGCCGCCGCCACCGAAGGGGAGATTCGGGGGACAGAAAGTCTCTATTTCGGCACTTTGCCGGGATGGGGAAGTGCCCCCAAAGCCATCTCCATCGATCTCCATCACCATCTTCATCACCATTGCTGATTCCCATGATGACGAGGGAGTAGTTCTTCCTCAGGGCTAAGGTCTCTACCGGTAGCTATGTGTTCATCTCTCTCTCTATGCATGGTCATATTGTGATCATGAGCTTTCTAATCAAGTAGATCTACCTTGATACTCAAGTGCTTCATTAGATCTCTACTCTCCCCATGTGTGTGAAAGTGACAGCGTGCACGCCATGGTGGCACTTAGGTTTGAGTCTACATAAATACTCTTTGTGCTTTAATAGATGTATGATTTTCCCCACGTGTGTGAAAGTGACAGTGGGCATACCGTGTGTGGCACTTTGGCTAGATTGAATATTTGTTATGAGTTATATTTGGAGTTGGATGTCTCTATGAAATTGTGGTGTTTGTTGGAACCATCTAGCGCTCAAGGTGACAGTGTGATTATTTATATGAGAGAGTGTTCACTGGTGAAAGTATGATCCCTAGGCCTTGCTTCTAAGCATTGAAACACCGTTTGCTACTAGATCTGTTGCATGTTTGCTTGCTTCCATCTTTATTCCGTTTACCGGGTAGGTTTTGGGCCTTTACCTTACCTCACCATCAGCTCTTTTCTGGCACCGTTACCCCACGTCAACAACAAGTCAGAAGCTATTTTATGGCACCGTTACCACTTGTATTTCACTATCTCTTCGCCAAACTAGTGCACCTATATTGGGTGTGTTGGGGACACAAGAGACTTCTTGTATCTTGATTGCAGGGTTGCTTGAGAGGGAATACCTTTGACCACTTCCTCCTTGATTTCGATAAACCTTGGGTAATCCACTTAAGAGAAACTTGCTGCTGTTCTACAAACCACTGCAGTTGGAGGCCCAACAGCTGTCTACAAGAATAGAAGTGTATAGACATAAATTGTGTTTTATGCATGTGTGAGTTATGAGGCGCCGCTGACCTACGTCTACGTCGTTCTAGCTGACACGAGCAGGTGAACCATCACATCGTAATATTCTGGCATGGACGGATTCGGTCCGGCTACGAGAAGAGTACGATGGAAGATTCAGCATTTCTCCAACTTACAAGTTGCAGACGGAGAACATTGCATGGTTCTTGGGAGGACTACAAGATATTGTTTGATGATTTGCCGACATCCATCTAGACGGAGCATTCAACGTGAAGAGGCAAGACAGCGCAAGATCTCGGAGTTCTCAGGGGGCTACTGTTGGGGATATGCTATATGGGTATCCTCATAGCATGTCTCTTATCCGGATAACCCGGGTGACCCACAGTTGGTAGCATGGACCATGGCCTGCTGGGTGGCCTAGTTAGATGGATCCAGAAGGGAGGCCCATGCCAGATAAAGGAAGGCTACAGAGGAGTCCCTGACGTCCCCGGAGCCTTGGAGTACAAGACACGTTAGACTGATTGTATACTGTGTAGGACTCTGTAACTTGTCCGGCTAGGACTTTCCCTGTAACCCTAGGACCTGGCGACTATATAAGTCAGGCCTATGGGAGCCTTTAGGGCACCAATTAACTCATACCTCGCACAGCGAACCAATCCCTGCAACTCGGCGTATTGCCTTTATAGTGATTTATAGCAGGAGTAGGATTCCGCCACCGTTGTGGGATCTGAAACTGGGTAAGCTGTGTTACCTCATACCGGTCAACCGTCCGCCTTACCCCACGTCTCTAAACACGCACTGTTAGTACCTCTCCATGGCGTACTCGTCGGCAATACCACTACATTTCCCTCAGTAAGAAACCGAGGTTATCGAACCAGTAGGAGGAAGGAAACGACTCAAAGGTGTTGCTAGCAACTTGGAGACCTACACAACACAAACTCAAGACTTTGGCCCAATGAAAAGTGAGGTTGTCAATCTCACTGGTTTGCTGTATGAAAGGATTAACTATATGGTGTGGAAGGTAATGGTGGTTTGCAGCAAGTAAATAGTAACAATGGAAGATGTATCAATGGGTAAAGATTGGACCGGGGTCCATAGTTCACTAGAGGTGTTATCCTTAGATAAACAAACATGGCATGTTGCGTAAACAAATTACAGCAGGGCAATTGACAGGACTGAGCAAGGCATAACAATGCAATACTAGACATTCATGATCCTATGAGATTCGATTGGGCAATATAACAAGATACATAGACCGCCATCCAACTGCATCTATGACTAGAAATCCACCTTCAGGTTATCATCCGAACCCCCTCCAGTATTAAGTTGCAAGCAACAGATAACTTCTTTAAGCAAAGTGTGTAAGGTAAACAATCTACGTGTTCGATGAACAAGAGACCGTTGTTTTCTTCCTAGTGGACATAGCACATCTACAACCTTAAAGATTTCTGTCACTTCCCTTAGATTAAATAGAGGCATGAATCGACTATCTAGCATAAATACCCCCTCTTGGATTCACTAGCATCTACTTGGCCAAGATAGCTACTAGAAGCGGAGAGCATGCAAGATCACAAACAAAACAGACATGATAGAATCAATAAGACAAAACCATTAATCAATCTGACATAGTAATCTCAATATCCATCGGATCCCCGCAAACACAACATGCATGATTACAAATAGATGATCTTGATCATGAACGGAGCTCACAAGATCTAAACATGATAGCACAAAGGAGGAGATACAACCATTTAGCTACTACATGAACCTGTAGTCCAAGGTGGAACTACTCACGCTTCATACCGGAGGCTGGCATGATGATGAAGAAGGCCTCCAGGATGATCTCCCCTCCAGCAGGGTGCCGGGAAGAGTGATGACCCACAAGTGTAGGGGATCGCAACAGTCTTCGCGGGTAGTGTTACCCAATTTATTGATTCAACACAAGGGGAGCCAAAGAATACTTGAAAGCCTTAACAACTGAGTTGTCAGTCTAGCTACAATTGGAAATAGTTCTTGCTCACAGAAGTTTATAAGTAGCAATAGTTTGTAGTAGCAACAACAAAGCAACAATAGCAGTAACAACAACAGTGAAACAGTGGCAATAGTAACAGTAACGGTAACTGTAGGATTCGAGTGCGGTAGGCATAGGGATGGATGGACGGGCGTTGCATGGACGAGTCTAAACATGTAACTTCAAGATCTAGGGCATTGCAGATAAATAATAATAAGCATCCAAGTACTAAACAATCCTAGGCATGTGATCCAAATATAGTCATGCGTGCTCGCAATGAGAACTTGCACAACATCTTCTGTCCAGCTAGCCCGTGGCAGCGGGGCCTCTAGGGAACTACTGGCAATTAAGGTGCTCCTTTTAATAGAGCACCGGAGCAAAGCATTAACACTCCATGAACACATGTGATCCTCACACCAAAGCCTTCCCCTCCGGTTGTCCCAATTATTATCACTTTGGGGCCTTTGGATCCGGACAATGATATGTGTACACAACTTGCAGATAAGATCACAAACAATACTATCATAATGATTCAATAATAAGTTCAGATCTGAGATCATGGCACTCGGGCCCTAGTGACAAGCATTAAGCACAACAAGTTGCAACAAAGTCAAATAGCACTAATAGAGATAATAGGCACTATGCCATAATAGATCTTATTCGATTACATGATAGAACTCATCCAATACCTACCATCCCCAAGCCTACAGCTGGGGATTACTCACTCATGGATGAGGGAAACATCGGTGGTTGATGGAGATGTGTTGGTGATGACGATGGCGATGATCCTCTCCAAATTCCCCGTCCCGGCGGGGTGCCAGAACGGAGTTTCTGGATCCGAATCTTGGTTTCTGGTGGCGGCGGCGGAGCGGAACTCTTTCTGGAAAACTATCGAACCCCCCTCGTTTTTTAGGTCGAAAGGCAACTTATAGGCGCAGAGGGAGGCCGAGGAGTTGCCTGGGGTGGCCGCACCCCTCCAGGCGCAGGGTCAGGTGGGCCCGCGCCTGGGGTGGTTCTGGCCCCCCATGCCTCCTCCTGTCTCCCCTTCTGGCTCCATGGATCTTCTGGTGAAAAATAGTTTTTGGCATATTTTCTGGGATTTTTCCTGATAGTTGATTTTCTGCACAAAAACAAGACACCAAGGTAATTCTGCTGAAAACAACGTCAGTCCGTGTTAGTTGTATCCAAATCACACAAGTTTAGATAATAAACAATAGCAAAGTGTTAGAGAAAGTAGATATGTTTTGGACGTATCAACTCCCCCTAAGCTTAGCTTATTGCTTGTCCTCAAGCAATTCAGTTGAAAACTGAGTGCGATAAAAGAACTTTCACGAACACTTTGCTTCATATGATGTATATATTCTTAGCACAGGAGTAGATGCTTAGACAATTCATAATAAGAAGTATGCAACTAAGTCTACTCAATAGTCATTGCAAGCTATGAAGAGAAACCAACTCAATAATAATAAGTAGCATGAAACATAAACATAAGCAACATTGCAATGCTCATAATAAGGTATGATAGAGTGGTATCTCGCTTGCCTTTGTTTGAAGATCACAATATGAATGCCAAGGCACCTCTGAAGTTCAAGTGAAGACTAGAGGTAAAGATATCAGAGATATAAGCATCAAAGTCATGACATAATTAACCTAGTTTTGGAACAAACACAAGAATGACAACTATGCTCTCAAGAAGGTGCTCATAGAATAAGTGGTGACTCAACAAAATTGTGAAAATGGTTTTGTGAAGATTTGAAAGGCTTCCCAATGCTGAAAGGAAGGTACTCATTAGCTTTGAGCTCTCATTGCCCCTATAATAGGCATCTTCATGTGGTTAAGGTGAAAGTGAGGTCCACTCTGAATCATATGCTTGACAAACCATAGACTGAAAATCCCAAGTCCCTTGAGTACGAGGTTCACTCCGCATGCTACTCAACTTTGGTCACCTGAAAGTTCTTGTCATTGTAAATACATGCATATCATCGAGAACCGCCAACGGGGTACCCCTTGCATATGTTATAGGAGCTTTCCCATAACCAAAATGACAAGGCAAGTAGACAATGAGCATCTCGGCAATCTTTTTATTTACCATATGCATAGATTTTTATTGAGTATGCTTCCTAGATGCTCATTACAGTGATGCTACAAGTTTCCACCATGATTAGGCATGGCTTAGGCTAGCGGCCCAGGCGTTTCTCTAACACAATGTATAAACTCCATGAACTCACAACCTCCCCTTTTATTTCACATCATCGACATCCGTAAACAAAATAACAAATTATCAACTGGATGAGATATCCAACAGTTGTTGAAAGCGTTCCCCGTGACAACATGGTTTTGCTGACTCCCAGCATATAATAAGCAAGCATATAACTTTAATGGACTAGTCACAATGGTTCAAGATTATTAAGCGCAAGGAACAAAGTGTGCCATCAAGTTTGTGAGAGCTTTACTAATTAACTTTCTCAAAACAGACAAACATTTTATTTTGGAAGAAAACACGACATATATAAAATATGCACTAAAGTATCAAACGATGCCAATAGGTAGGTATGGTGGACACAGCTGGCAATATTGGTTTTGGGGAGTTGGAAGCACAGGTAGAGCACATACTCAGTGCAAGTGAAGGCTAGCAATAGAGAGGGAGTGACAAATGAGAAAGCAATAACAATCATAATCATGCTTGCAACAAAACATGACTAACTATGGCATGAAAGTGATAGAAGAACTCTGAGGAGAAATAAATCATCGAGGCTTACTGATTATTGATTAGTCATATGAATGCGTGAGCATGTGCCAAGCCGATTCATATGAACAATCAGAGGAGGATACCACAATATCATACCAAAGTATGAATAAAACAATGCAAGCAAACATTCATATGACATGCTACAAACTATTAGCAAGCTGGAGCTAATCATAGACAAGCAAGAACTACTAAGCATCCATCTGTAACACACTCCTTACAATGAACAGACTCAGCATGCTCACAATGATGAGTATATGTACAAAAATGAAAAGAAATAGAGTTCATTACCAGCCTCTTACCACACCTCGAGTTGTCTTAATCTTCATTATTGCCCTTCACTTGTGTGACTTGAATAATAACATGAAACCAAAATCCACTGAGGACGGTTGAACCCTGTAAAGAACTCACAAATCCAAAGAACAACAACAAATATTTTTGGTGTTTTCGATTTTTTAAAACAAGCAAACACAGCAAAAACAAACAAAGCAAAATAAAACCAAAAACAAAAACTAAGACGCTCCAAAAACAACACAAATGTGCATGAAACAATAAAAACGAAGTGTTTAGAAAGACCTGAGGTTTTATTGATAAAGAAGGGGATGCCTTGGGCACCCCCAAGCTTTGACGCTTGTACCTCTTGAATATTTCTTAGGGTGACACAGGATGGCTCCCCCCAAGCTTGAGCTTTTGTCCATTCTTTATCTCATTACATCATTCTTTCCTTACACCTGAAAATTTTCCTTCATACAAAACTTCACACAATCTTCATTAGCAACATTAGTGCATTCAAAAGATAAAAGACCTTTGGGTTTAGCTTTAGAACAGCAAAAATTTCACTAAAACAAAAGCTACTGTAGAACTCCTTCAAAAATCTCAATTTCCCAAAAAGAACCCAAAAAGGAATCAATAAGAAGCAAATGCAAATAATGGCAGAAATCTGTCAAAACAGACCAGCAGGTAGAAACCAATTTTTTTGAAGACCTTATGTTGCTCAAATCAAAAAGTGTTGAACTAACGAAAGTTAGCTAACATACTGGGGGATTTATTCATAAATCTTCAGCTCAATACGACTTCCAGAGACTCCTCACGAAATTTTATGGTGGAGGACACAAATCTGTTTCGGGACAACAACTCCCCAAATCTTACTTCCCTCTCATTAGAGGTCATTCTTGGCACAAAAAGCAAACAAGAAGGATAAGGAAAGGTCATTACTGAAGTAATAACTTCCAAGAATCAAGTAAACTCTTGGGTTATCTCCCAACAAATACTTTTCTTTAACGTCTTTAAGTAAGGCACAACGAAGAGCAAAGTTTGAAAAGGAGAAAAGTAAAAGTAAGAAAGTATAACCACAGTGAAAACATTATTTTGTTCATTAAAATCGTTTTGTTAACAAGGTTGATCAAGTCTTGTTACCAAAACAATCTTATATGAAACAAAACTTTGCATTCCATAAAGTGATTATGTTATCTCATACTTGATAGCAATGGTTCCAATCATAATAGTTTTAAAATTTTCTTGTGGAATGGGACAATATATTTATCCAACCTTGATGCTCTCAATATTTTCAATGGAATTTAGGCAATAGCTTTTAGTAACCTTGTTGGGGAAATAGACAGTATGCTCTTTGTCATTAATATTGAATGTTACTTTTCCTTGATTTCAATTGATGACATCACCTGTAGTATTAAGAAAAGGTCTCCCGAGAATAATAGACATATTATCATCTTCACGCATTTCAAGCACAACAAAATCAGTTAAAACCATGCAATTATGAGCAATTTGAACAGGAACATCCTCACATATACCAACAGGAATAGTAGTTGACTTATCAGCCATTTGCAAAGATATATCAGTTGGTATCAACTTTTCTAACTGGAGTCTCTTATAGAGAGAAAAATGCATAACACTAACTCCAGCTTCCAAATCATATAAAGCAGTTCTAACATAATTATTCTTAATAGAGCAAGATATAGTTGGTATACCTGGATCACCAAGTTTCTTTGGAACCTTACCATTGAAGGAATAATTAGCAAGCACAGTAGAAATCTCCTCATTAGGAATCTTCCTTTTATTAGAGACAATATCCTTCATATACTTTGAATAAGGAGGCAATTTAATAGCATCAGTCAAAGGAATTTGCAAGAATAAAGGCTTCATCCACTCACAAAACTTGTTGCAGTGTTCTTCCTCCTTTGACTTTTTTTTCTTACCTGGAAAAGGCATAGGTTTCTGCACCCAAGGTTCTCTATCTTTACCATGTTTATTAGAAATAAAATCTTCCTTTGTGTACCTAGTGTTCTTAGTGTGCTTATCAGGTTCTTCCTCACCTTCCTCCTTATCAGGAGACTCATTATTATTACCACTCTCAGTTTCAGCATTAGAGACAGATATACTATTAGGATCTACAGCATGTTCAAGTGGTTCCTCAACTACTTTATGTTTATTTTTCTTTCTCTTACGAGGACTACCACTATCTTCACCTTGTTGGGAATCCTGCTCTATTATTTTAGGGTGTCCTTCAGGATATAAAGGACCTTGAGTAGCTGCACCACTCCTAGTTCTAATTCCATAACCATGTTTATTTCCTGAAGCATTAACTAGCATAACCTTTTGTACCTTAGCAAGTTGATCAAGTTGGGTTTGAACCATTTGAAAGTGTTTACAAAGCATTTTAATATCATTAGAAGTTCTTTCCACAATATCTTTCAACTCATGGATAGTTCTAGAGTTTTCCAATAAATGATTCTGAACTTGTTTATTAAAATACTCTTGTTTAATAAGAAATGTGTCAAGTTCCTCTAAGCATTGATCAGGAGGCTTCCCATAAGGAATATCACCTTCATTAAATTGGAGAGAGTGTACCTCAATAGTATATGAGTGGGGAATTGGCTTACATAATTCTTCTATAGGAGGTAGATTCTTCACATCTTTAGCTCTAATACCTTTCTCCTTTAGACACTTCTTAGCTTCCTTCATCACTTCATCATTTAATGGAATAACTCCCCTCTTCTTTGTTGTTGGTGCTGGAATTGGTTCAGGAGTAATAGTCTCAGGTGTATTTAGCTCAATTGAAGTCCAATCATCATAATTCTTGCTTATCTTGGTCATTAATTCTTCAGCATATGTAGGAGTCCTTTTCCTGAAAACACAACCAGCAAAGCTATCTAGGTATGTCCTAGAATCATCAGTTAGTCCATTATAATAAATATCAAGAAGCTCATTCTTAGGTAATGGACATCCAGGATGTGCATGAATCAAGGCACATAACCTTGTCCATGACTCAGGCAATTTCTCTTTCTCTCCCTATTTAAAATCAAAAAGTCTCTGCAAAGCGGCATGTCTAGCACTGGGAGGAAAATATTTATGGGAGAAATAAGCAATCAACCAATCAGGGCTATCAATGGAACCAGGAGGTAATCTATTAAACCAAGCCCTAGCTTCTCCTTTTAATGAAAAAGGGAAGATCTTAGTAACAAAGTACTTGCGCATCTTAAAATCATCAGAGAACAAAGCACTCATAGTAGAAATCTCATTCATATGAGCCACAACACTCTCATTTTCAGTCCCATAAAAAGGTTCTTTCTCAACAATATCTAAATAAGATAAATCAAGAGAGAAATCATAATCTTTATCTTTAATATCTATGGGTGAGGTGGCAAACTTAGGATCAGAGGACAACTTGGGCATAATAGTACGTTTAGCAAGTAGACTCTTCATAGCACTAGTACCATGTGTGTTTCGGCACTTTTCAACAAATTCATCAGTGAACTCAATGTAACCATCATTAATATTATAACTCTCACTAGACTTAGGTGAGCTAACAGGTATAACAGTGTCTTCACTAGGAGTTTTAGTATTTCCTATACTAGCCATAGTAGCATCTAGAAAAGGACCTAGTGAACCACTCGCATCAAGCACAGTAGAAGTAACATCATGAGCATCAAAAGCACTTTCAGATTCAGCAGTAGTAGCAGTGTGTGTAGCATGAGTATGTGGTGGTGACGTGACAAGCTTACTTATAACAGACGGTGAATCAAGAGCTACATAAGTGTTTAGGACTGTACCTCTCCTTGTAGTGGATGGTAAAAAGGGAACTTTCCATCACGAGACTTCCCCATGATGAAAGGAGTAGTAGTGAACAATAGTATATCCAAGTGAACTTACAAATAAAGCTATGCTCCCCGACAACGGTGCTAGAAAATAGTCTTGATGACCCACAAGTGTAGGGGATCGCAACAGTCTTCGCGGGTAGTATTACCCAATTTATTGATTCGACACAAGGGGAGCCAAAGAATACTTGCAAGCCTTAACAACTGAGTTGTCAGTTCAGCTGCACCTGGAAATAGTTCTTACTCATAGAAGTTTATTAGTAGCAACAGAAAAGCAACAACAGTAGTAACAACAACAGTGAAACAGTGGCAATAGTAATAGTAATGGTAACAGTAGGATTCGAGTGCAGTAGGCATAGGGATGGATGGACGGGTGTCGCATGGACGAGTCTAAACATATAACTTCAAGATCTAGGACATTGCAGATAAATAATAACAAGCATCCAAGTACTAAACAATCCTAGGCATGTGCTCCAAATATAGTCATACGTACTCACAATGAGAACTTGCACAACATCTTCTGTCCAGCCAACCCATGGCAGCGGGGCCTCTAGGGAACTACTGGCAATTAAGGTGATCCTTTTAATAGAGCACCGGAGCAAAGCATTAACACTCCGTGAACACATGTGATCCTCACACCACAGCCATCTCCTCTGGTTGTCTCAATTATTATCACTTTGGGGCCTTTGGATCCGTATAATGATATGTGTACACAACTTGCAGATAAGATCACAAACAATACTATCATAATGATTCAATAATAAGTTCAGATCTGAGATCATGGCACTCGGGCCGTAGTGACAAGCATTAAGGACAACAAGTTGCAACAAAGTCAAATAGCACTAATAGAGGTACTAGGCATTATGCCCTAACAGATCTGATTCGATTACATGATAGAACTCATCCAATCCCTAGCATCCCCAAGCCTACAACGGGGGATTACTCACTCATGGATGAGGGAAACATCGGTGGTTGATGGAGATGCATTGGTGATGATGATGGCGATGATCCTCTCCAAATTCCCCGTCCCGGCAGGGTGCCAGAACGGAATTTCTGGATCCGAATCTTGGTTTCTAGTGGCGGCGGCAGAGCGGAACTCTTTCTGGAAAACTATCGACCCCCCCTCGGTTTTTAGGTCGAAAGGAAACTTATAGGCGCAAAGGGAGGCCGAGGAGCTGCCTGTGGTGGCCGCACCCCCTCCAGGCGCGAGGTTAGGTGGGCCCGCGCCTGGGGTGGGTCTGGCCCCCCAGGTCTCTTCTCTGTCTCCCCTTCTGGCTCCGTGGATCTTCTGGTGAAAAATAGTTTTTGGCATATTTTTCGGGGGTTTTCCTGATAGTTGATTTTCTGCACAAAAACAAGACACCAAGGTAATTCTACTGAAAACTGCGTCAGTCCGTGTTAGTTGTATCCAAATCGCACAAGTTTAGAGAAGAAACAATAGCAAAGTGTTCGAGAAAGTTGATACATTTTGGACGTATCAAAGAGCTTCAGATCCCCCGATCTAGTGACGATGGTGGCGGCGGCTACAGACAGTTTCGTGGAATATTGATCGGGTACTTAGGGTTTTGGCATCGGGGGTCTTTATAGGCGAAGAGGCGAGGCAGGGGGCGGCCAGGGTGGTCGCACCCCCCAGGCACGTCTAGGGCTAGCCCGCGCCGCCGGGGGGTGTGGCCCCCTGGTGCCTCTCCTCCGTCTTGTATTCTGGCTCCACGTTTCCCACGGTAAAATATTGACTTTGGCTTTTGTCCTGTCCAATTTCGAGAATATTGATTTTCTACCTTTCTGGAACCAAAAACAGAAGAAAACATGCAACTGGCACTGTGGCATCTTGTTAATAGGTTAGTACCATAAAACATATAAAAACACCTCAAAGTGTAGACAAAGCAAAGCAAAGTTGATACTAAACAAGCATGGAACATCAAAAATTATAGATACGTTTCCAACGTATCAAACATCCCCAAGCTTAATTCCTGCTCATCCTTGAGTAGGTAAGTGATAAAAAGAATTATTTTTGAGGTGACATGCACCATCAAAATCAAGATCAAACCATTTGCAAGCATTGAACGCTGGGATCAAAGAACTCTAAACATGGGCATGAAAGATGGAGTTCTAACAGTAAGACAAAGTAACTATGCATGCAACATGAAAGGTTACAAACAAAGATTAAGAATAACATGCGTTGAAAAACGTTTGTTTGTTTTACATATAGAAAACATGACATAGTGGCATTCAGCTTGTCCCTTATTGAGTAGCAAATAAATGCATAAGATACCTTCAAAGTTCATAAGAGTGACTAGATACAAATAGCACAAGTACAAGTAATATCAACAATATGCATAGATCAATAATTTTTGGGACAATACACATAGGACTAAGAATTATTTGATTGAATTATATTGTCGATCGAAAAGTGTGCGATACGGCCATAGTGGACTAATTTATGTGGATATTACGTACGCGACTTCATTCGTGGGTGTATGGAACAGGGCACAGACTTTATTCGAGTACGTAAACAATATATTCACAATTTATTTTATACCATAATTTTTGTTGAGTTACATTCATAATGATCTACTTCTTTATATATATATGGATGCGATGAGGGATAAGCTCCTACCACATGAACGCCTACTAGCAATTCAAGAGGAGTTGTCGGGATTTTTTTCTCAGGGACGTCATAAACACAAAAGGAGAGTACAACGTGGATAGACTTTCGTGTAATCGTGGATAGACACAAAATGATAGTATCCATGTAATGTAATGATATTCGTGTAAATCAAATAGACGAGCTCTAGTCTCGGTTGTGTATATATTTATATGTATGTAATCATGAGAGAAATTATATTATATATGCATCAATGTATACAGCATATAGTAGCGTAGAATAATATGTATATGAAAAACAATTGTTTGAAATGAAAACACAAGATGAAAAATAATCGAACACAAAAAAAGAAAACCCTAAAGCCCCACCTCCTGCTGTGGCAGCAGGTTGGCGCAAAACGCTACCGCGGCAGAAGAACTTTAGTCCCGATTCATGTTACGAAACGGGACTAAAGATTTTCCAGCACAGTGCGCCCAGCGGTGCCACGTGGAGACAATCTAGTCCCGGTTTGTAACAGAACCGGGACTAAAGCCCCTTACAAACCGGGACTAGAGTCCTGTTTTGTATTAGTGTTAGTCGTTAGACAATGTTCGAGTAACAATCGTCATGCTTTATAATCGTACGGATGGATGTTATGCTCTCTGGCATAGCCTTGATTAAAATGCAACATAAATTCGACCAAATTTCAAACTGTTCTGTTTGATCTCTATAGTTTATCAGTTAAGTGCAAACTTCAGTGAGTGAGCAGAGCAGGGGATGGCAAAGTTCAGTGTTAAAAAAAGAAAAATCGACGAGTGCTAGAAAAGGCCAGGTCCAAATAAAACATAGCCAGGTCTAAATTGGTTGTATCTAGGCCCAATAGTAAGGACGTGTAGATTCAGGAAAAAATGCTCACGTTGCCATATAATTAGTGAGGGCATGTGTAGATTCAGGATTTTGAGATTATTGCAAAACTTGGAAATGTATGGGAATGTATACCCCTTTTGAGCTTATCTCATTTCACTCATTTTGAGATTATTGCATGACTCTTATATGAGAACTCATTTTTAGATTGTTTAGTTGGTTTTGTGGTGCCAATTTCTTTTTGGATACCCTTTTTTTCTCAAATATTTTGGAGAAACTTTTTTAGCCTTTTGATGCACAAGGACGAATTTCAGTTTATCATTGGTCCTTTTTAGTGGATTTCAGTTGCTTTGAATAGTTTAGCCAAATTTCGGTGCAATGAGTTCAACATTGGCCCCTTTTAGTGGATTTTACTTGTAAAGTTTGGCCTAATTTTGGTGCAATGACATGTAGAGTGTGTCAAAGTTTAACCTTGGCCTTTTTTGGGCAGCCCTTTTTTAGTGGATTTTATTTGCTTTGCATAGTTTGGGGGCCACGTAGAGCCAAATGTTCATTTCTTTCTTGAGTAAACACGCGGTCACATAGATTGACAATACAATAAAATACAATAAAACAACTCTGTCACATAGTAGACATAGGCACATAAATAATATATTATATTATATAAGGAAGAAACATAAAGAGGGGTAATATAATTACACATAGAGGGGCCCCAAATTACATAAACCCTAACCCTAGCTACTTAGTCTAGGGATGCCGGCCAACCTCGCTCCCGGGAGGCTAGCCTACTCCATCGGCGATGGGGGCGCTGCCGCTGGGGCCAACACCGCCGCCCGGCTCGCCGCAGCCGCTTCCATCCAGTTCGCCACCCTCTGCGCTCTGTGGGCGTCCTCCAACGCCCGTAGATTGTCCTCCCGGCCCTGTTTTGTTGCCCTGTCCCGCCTGCTCGCCGCAGCGCGCCGCTCCCTCGTTGTCTCCTTCCTCTCCTCAGCAGCAGCCGCCCTCCGCTATGCCATCTCAAGTTCGTTGAAGCGCCACGGGATGGCCGCGTTGGAGAGGTTGCCGATCATCTCGTCGGGGTCAGGGTTGTGGACAAACGACTCGTAGTCGGGGGCGGTGCATCGCTCGTGTCGCTTGCATCGCTGGCGACGCCTCGGAGGTTCCTCCGGCTCCTTTTCCCACCACTGGCGATGCAGTGGGTGGTTGTCCTCGTCGCTGGCCTCGTCGTCGGAAGAGGGAGAGTAGGGGGAGTAGGTCACCATGGCCGGAGAGGGCTTTTTTTGGGAGGAGGCAAAGGGGCTTTTTGAAGATGAAGATGAGGAGGCAAAGGGGGCTTTGCCACTATTTATTGCCCCGATGAATCAGCATGAGTAATTGGGATAGATGAAGAAGGTACTGTGTGAAAGCGTAGGAATAGCCCTGCGTTGCGCAGCTGCGTGCGCTATGTTGCGCGTAGGCAGCCGCGTGCGCTGCGTTGTGATCAATGCAGTCACTGCAAAAATATAGCTAGGATGCGACGTGACCCTGCATGCATGCGTACATTAATGAAAGAGTTGAAAAATGTCCAAAGTCAGGTCGATTCCAAAGTCCCACACACCGCGCACTATCTTAGTCCGCATCATTCACAGCATGAGTCCAAAGTCTCATGCACTGCGCGAATGGAGGGATCCAAGGTGATGTGGCTTACCCTGCCTTTCCATGACTCATTGTTATGGATATGCTGGAGATCGCGGAACGTTTAGCAAACAAGCAATACAGGGACACGAGGTTTAACCAGGTTCAGGCCCCCGGAGGGAAAACCCTACTCCTGCTTGTCCGCTCTTGATTACGGCGGAACCAAAGGTTACAGGGGTGCGCAGATGCAATCTGGCGTGGAGGTGTGTATGCGGTGGTGTGCGAGATATTGTAAGAGAGATCTAGGTCTATTGTGGGATGCCCCCTCGTTGGACCCTCCTAGCCTTTATATATGGCGAGGCTACGTCTCAGGTACCGACACGAGTAGGTTACAATTTGTATTCAAACTCTAGTCTTGAGGTTTTCTTGTCTTGTGCGCTTTGGAGTCTGTGTCCATATGTGCTTCATGCAGCCGAAACATCTTTGGCGTCCTGGACCTTGGCAGGTCGTCGAGTGGGCCTTCCATCGGTGGACCAGGTATACTAACATCGGGTACCCGTAGGGTATAACCATCTCAGTAGCCCCCAAGTGTTCAGTCGAATCGTAGATTCGGCTGAGGACTCTTTAATCTTTCGGGTGCAGCTATCTCCGTTTGTTAGAGTAAGATTTGAATGTGTAGGGATTGCTGATATGTGTGCCTGACACTTCCGACGGATCAGGGCCAGTTAACTGTCTTAGGACGAAACAACACGATCTTCTTCAGATTCGAGTCCCTTGACTCGAACATGGAACATATGCTGGCGTAATTCGACTCAGGCCGCGGAGGACTTACAGTAGTGGAATTCCAGTAAATTTTAAATGGTGTACCCAACGCGTCCGTCGGGATTTTTTATCGCGCCTGTTGGCACGGATTCTTACTAGCAGAGCGCAGTCGTGTGCGTTGCCAGGCCATTAGATGATATCTGTAGGTCTTATCTTTGTGTCGCAGTGTGGCATCCCGCAAAACCACTACTAGAAAATCGCGTTGATTTTGTGCATTGCATCATCATGACCGCATGCTCATGTCATCATGCCACATTGCATTTGAGCATCGTCATCATCTTGCATTTGCTTGTATAAAACTATTTGCGGAAAAGCCTGTTTTGTGTTTTCCAAAACGCCCCATCCTTGTCAAACGCAAAATCCGGGTCGCCGGAATATTTTGTTTTGTCTGATATCGGTTTGCAAAAGCCCGGTTTGAAATAAAGAAATTTTTTAATTATTTTTAGTGGGGCAGTCGAACGGGCCGATTCGACCCGAACGACCACCCCCAGAAATTAAAACGGTCCACCCCAAACCCTTTTCTACCTAGTACTAAACTACCCACCCTGCCTCCACCTCACCCCAGCCACTCGCGGCTCGCCACCTCACCCCAACTCTCTCCCTCACCCAATCCCCACCTGCCACCTAGACCAAACCCACCCCCACTCCCTCACCTGGCCTCACACTCACACACACACGCAGCAAACCACCCGACCCCGCAGCACCCACACACAGCACGCGCGCGCGCCCACCCGGAAACCACCTCCCCCACCTGGAACCTCCCTCAATTCCCAACCGCCCCTGCCCGACCCGCGTCCTGGCCCACCTGTCCCGGTCCCACCAACCACCCCGTCGTCCCCATCCTCCCACCCCGCTCCTCACGTCCTCTCTCCTCCCTTCTTCCTCCGGTCCGACGCGCCCTCCTCCGCCTTCCCCAGCCGCGGCCGCCTCTCCTACTCGCCTTTCCGCGGCCTCCACCCTCTCCGCCTCACCTCCTTCTCGCCCTCGCCGCCTCCTCCGGCTCGCCCCGCCGCCGGCGCGCCCCCGCTCTTCCCCCCGTCCTCGAGCCACCCCGGCAGCAGCCGCCACCAGCCCCACCGCGTCCCCCTCTCGTCGCTCTCCCGCTCGCCGTCGGGCCTCACCACCGTCCCCGCCGCCTGCAGCCGCCGCCGGCGCCCTTCACCCTCCACTCCGGCCTCCCTCGCGTCTCCATCCCGCCACCGCCCGTCGCCGTCCGACCCCCGCCCCGCGCCCTTCTCCGCCGCCCCGACCCTCCATCCCGCCGCCGCGCCCGGCTCCCCTCTGCAGCCGCCTCCGCGACCCCACCTCGTCCTCCGCCCCGCGGCCGGTGCTCGCCACCGCCATCGCCGCCGTTCTCCTCTGCCCCACCCCCTCGTCTGCGGGCCGCCCGCCTTCTGCTCTAGCCTTGTCACCATGTCCCTCTCGCTCCTCGGCTCTCCAAGCCCTGCACGTCGTCTGCCTCACGCGAGCCTCGTGCTAGGCCTCTTCCTGTCGCAGCCTTGTCCAACAGCTATTCGTGTTTGTTTGGAAGGAGACACCTCCCAGGAAAATAATCTGCACCAGCGGCCGCTTTTTGTTCTGTTGATGTTTGGAGGCTTCAGTGCGTGCTCCTCGCCCCCCCCCCCCCCCCCGTTCCTGGACAAGTGCTGCCGTTGTTGGTGCGCCGCCACGATGCCAAGTTCGGCTAACGACAAGACCGACACGAGTCGAGAACCGGGGAGACTATGCCAGACCACGGCGCCGGACCCGAAAACCCAACCTCGACACGCCAAGTTCTTCACGGAACACCGAGAACTTCCCCCTGAACGCCAAGGTCGTCGACACGGTTACGACATGAACTTCCGCTCGGCAACGCCAAGTGCTTCTTCCCGGACCCGAAGACCATCGGTCAAGTTCACCACCGACAAAAGACGGAATACAAGTTCTACTTCACGGATACCAAGCGACAAGATCTACTACCCCGATCCGAAGACCCTAACCCCGGAGTCCGAGAACGATCCCGTCGAACCCCGAACCCTAGATCCGGACCCCGAGACCCGACCCCGAACCCCGTCGAACCCTAACCAAGATCTGCCGAACCCTAATGTGTGAACCTTATCCGAACCCCTATTTTTATAAATGCTAAACATAAAACCTGTTGCATATTAAATTGTCATACTCGCATGCATATTTGTGTGGTTTGGGGGCCTTATGCCGATTCACCATATAATTAAATATGGGGCCCATATGCGGGCAAATCTAGTCTTATATTGGCCTCATTTAAATTTGTGTAGCGAACCGGTGCTATCTTCTGCCTTGTTAAACAACATTTAAATTGCGGGGGTTCTAAATAACATGAACCATCTAATAATTGTCGGGACCCCGGTTCCGCTTAATATGGCCTAATTGCATCGCACCTTTGCCATGTCATACATCATACATGCATCATGCCGATCTTCTGCCGTTGTATTAAATATTGCACCCGGTGTTTATTCTAGCGTTTTGGTTCTTCGTGGATAAGGCCGTTGAGTTGATGTGAGCTTCGCCCCGATCTTCGGTTGAACCTTCGACAATGTTTTCAGGCGAGCACCTCCCCCTTTCTACCTATCTTACTTTTATAGTATTTATTCCCTCCTGTTGATCTATTGCTATCTGTGTTGCGTTGCTCTAGTTTTCGTACCCGTGATATCCCTTGCAGCCCTATATTGCCATGGCCACCTCCTATTACCTGTTGTTTGGTAGATAGTTGGACTTGCGCGTCGTAGTCGCTTGCTCAAGTGCTGATGCGTGTCGCCATGTACCACAGTTGTTGGAGTATTGCCACATGTCTGATGTTGGAGATGATCTCGGATATATTTATCGTTCACTTTAATTCCTGTTTAACAACTAAAATTGAAGTAAGTAAGCAGAGGCATCGGTGGGTGATAGATAATATTTGTTTTTCGACCGCCCACTTGTGTCCCGTAGGACCCCGAGTACTTGATACTTGTTCCTTGATTTATCGCGCTATCCACATACGGGGAATTATGGGACCCCCCTTAGCCAGAGCTTGATTTCGTCTTATTTCTTGGGGCCACAAACTAGTTTGAGGTTTTATTTACTATCCTGTACTTATGCCATGCTTTACTGCTTTATTTACGATTGTGCGAGGAGCACACTGTACTGTTTAGGAATTGTGACCCGTTTTCGCGGTATCGACAAGCCCAGTCACACTTTCGGGTTCCCAGTCGTTTACAGCCGGCCCCACAAACCTTGAGTCCGTCTCGAAGTCAGCTAACTTTGTTGCGGGTCTACTTTAAGGGGTGGCCCCCTGAAATATTTCTGAATCTTGTGATTGCTCTGTCGTGAAAGCCTCGTTGGGTTTTGATTTGGTTTTTCCGAGGTCGATCGTGTGTGTGTTGCTATTTGTGCACCCCGGCTGGGTTAAAACTTTCTGAAAGCCGTGTCCGCGGTTATGGACGACGTGGAGCACAGTATCTCGATCATAGACAACTATAACTAAAGTTTACTGTTATAAATTGACTTGTATCTGATATGACTAGTAATCAGCTTCAACTACAACGGAATGGCTAAATAAAACTGCCAACAATTGCTTGCTTGAGTTGTCGCTTGCGACCATTGTACCTGACTAGTAAATATTGCAACTATAACGGAATGGTTAAATAAAAGTACCAACAACTGCTGGGTTTTTGGGGTTATCTCATGCTATTTGTATCTGATTAGTAAGTGTTGCAACTATAACGGAATGGTTAACTAAAATTGCCCACTACTTACTATATCAGGATGATTATCTACACCTGACTAGTAATTGCTGCAATGATAACTGAATAAATAAAACTGCCAACTGTGTGAGTTCCTCGGTTGACTTCCTCGTTGGTCTCGAGGGGGAAACGCCAGGATGGGTTTGTTTGGTGGTAGTATCCGGTTGGATCCGAATAGGTCTTTCTTACCCCTCTTTGATTGCCGCCAGTTATATCGAGTCTCTATAGGGTGTTCAGTGCATGCTGCCGCTGCCGCTTCAGTCCACCATACCTATGTAGGCGAGGACCGCCGAATTCTAGCCTCGCCGTGTACTGGACTCAGTACTGACGCTCCTCTTTTTCCTTTGCCCTTTGTCGGCACCCCTTTTGTTAAAGCAGGTTTTGAGATCGACGTCGTTAGCAGGGTTACCCTTCCGGCTTGGCCTGGGCAGGGTTATGGACGCCATTGGTTATTCTTCAGGGCTCTTAGCCCCATTTGCATCTTGTCCGTAGTCGGACGCTATATCATTTTCAAGGTGATTTGGATCTTTGTACCGTATATCTGTATTCTTGACTCATGGAGTCGCTGTTTTATATATATCTGTTCTGTGGGTCCCATCGAGGACTGTTGTTTAATGTTATTACTTCGTTTTCCACCCGCACGAAAGTGCCTGGTGGACACCTTTGAATCGTTTCTATGCGGGTTTTGGCGGGAAGCGCTGAAACTTGCATAGGTCTGATTCTGAGGGTGTTACACGCAGACACAACATCGGAATGTTTATCACCGTGGAGGTGTTTCGGGTGGCCAAGGAGGATGTTACTCACTTGGCGTTAATTGGAGCAGAGTTGCCGAAAAGTTTTTGCATACTGATTCGAAGGATCGTAGTCGAAGAATTTGTAGGGTGCGCGACCAGCGCTCCCTATGGGAGTAGCCCCCGAGTGTCTGTTCGAGTCGGAGACTCGAGCAGAGACTTTAATTCAGCCATTGTTTGGCTTCAGGTCCGTAGGACACAAATTTTTCGGATGCTTGAATCCATCCTCCCTATGGGAGTAGCCCCCGAGTCCGTAGTGGAGTCGCAGACTCGACGTAGGACTCGAAGAATAGATAGTTGGTGTAGTACCTTAATCGCGTGTCGGATGTGTGGCCAGCGCTCTTGATAGGAGTAGCCCCCGAGTCCTTAGTCGAATAATTGATTCGAGTGAGGAATCGAAGCGTGCCACTCGAAGATCTTCTGTGTGCTCGACCAGCGCTCGAGTTTGGAGTAGCGCCCGAGTGTCTGGCGGAGTCGTAGACTCGGGCAGAGACTCGAGTCTTGTATCGTGGAGTTGTAGTAGGCAATGTCTTGGGCGTGCTGCTGACCCGGAAGTACATCAGGTGCGCGACCAGCGCTCCTGATAGGAGTAGCCCCCGAGTGTCTAGTCGAGTCGCAGACTCGAATGGAGACTCATGCGAGGAGAAACCACTGACCCGGAAGTGCATCGAGTCAGCGTATCACGCATAAGGAGCCAGGAATTAACGACGCAGTCGGAGTTGTCTTGGTGGAGTCGTGCGGCGTTTAGCCGGAAGGACTCGATGTTGCGGATGAAGTCGTTGCCGCTGCTTCTGTTGGGTGTGCGGCAAGCATCGCGTCTTTGTAGCATCGGGCGATGCAACCATCCGAGGAGAGACTCGACTCGGGTATTGAGTTTATGGCGGAGCCAGTTGCTTTGTTGACTCCTGTTGGAGGACCCGATATAATAGCGAGATGTAATTCGACGTTCCTTTAGGCTGCAGAAAACATAAAAATTGTGAAGTACTTGTATCTTGTAAAAAAATATTTGCCTTTCGGCTTGTATAGTAAGATTCTGATGCTGATCGAGTCGACACTTTTGCACTGTTTGCTAGGACTTTTCGTTAGCTTGATTACCCTTAGTCTCAGTACCTTGCCGAGGCACTCGGAGTTCAAGGATTCAACGGTCAGGCAGAATCAGCTACTCGGGCTGTCGCGTTCGAGGTGCTCGAGTGCGTGGAGCCGATGGCACATTAGGTTACTCGAAGAGGGCGCGGCCCCCGAGTGTTTCGAGTGCGAGTTAAAGTAAACAAAATAATCAACTCTAAGTAGAGGGGAACTTAGCTTTACCAGTAATCGACGAGGTAGATCCGGTCGCAGACGTAGTCGACGCAGCAGTGGGCGAAGTAGATGCGGACACAGGGTGCCGAAGCCGAGGGATCCCCTGAGCCCCCGATTCATTGGAGCCGAAGATCGTAGCGGATCGCCGGAGTCGAAAAGTACAGCAGGTCGCCAGATCAACGCCAGATGAGTAGTCAACATAGCGGTCGAGAGTTGCGCAACGGACATGTAGTTAACCTGACAACAGGTCACGTGGCGGACGTGGTCGACGCGGCGGACCGGAGTCGCATGGTGATGATGAGTTGCCACGTCCGGAGACCGTAACGGGCCAAATCAGTTGAAGACTTCATCGGGTTGCCGCATCAGTAGACTGCACCGACACGCCGCATCCGAAGACCGAGCAGGTTGCCAGAGCGAAAGAAGCCTCCGGGTCGCTACAGCCGAAGACCGTAGCAGGTCGGGCCGTGGAGTTGGTGTAGCTGAAGACCATACCGGGTCTCCCGGTGGAGTCGGCAGTGGAGTCGTTGGATTTTTGTCATCCAAAGGTGCCGCGAGTTGAGACAATGCGGCCAATAGAACGAGATGACAGTGCACCGTATTGTTGTTCTATGGATCGCACCATGTTCCCATCGTATGATAAAATTGAATATAATAATTCGAATTATCTAAAGTGGAGAGAGATCCCCTTGTATCAATCAGACACATGTAGTGTATTGCTCACGGCTTCTTTGTTTTCCTTGATCACGCTAGTGCGCATGTCCGACAACGATCAGAGAACAGCTGCCACAGTGGCCACATGATTTGTGCCAGATCGATTTTCTTTGTGTACGTGCCTCATCAGGACATGGCCTGCTAGTAGCCTGATTTCTCGTTACTTCCATGAAGATTTATGTAGCGCTTGACTTTTGGCATATGATAATCTGCTGAGAAAACTTAGATCCCATAGATCCGATCAGCAGCTCGAGAGGGCAGAGCTGACTTAGAGCCCTCGGGCCCATGCATAGTCGACGGTGAAGGATCCGACGCAGATCTGTTTCTCTAATACTGACGAATCAAAGATTGCAGGCGATGAGACTGTCACGGTCGCACAATCAGCGCCCCCCAGTTCCCATAGACGGCGCCAATTGACGAGGTTTAATATTGTCAATGCCCATTGTTATGGATTTGGGTTTTGGAGAAGATGGGGATGCTGGAGATCGCGGAAAGGTTAGCAAACAAGCAACACGGGGACACGAGGTTTACCCAGGTTCAGGCCCCGGGAGGGAAAACCCTACTCCTGCTTGTCTGTTCTTGATTACGGCGGAACCGAAGGTTACAGGGGTGTGTAGATGCAATCTGGCGTGGAGGTGTGTATGCGGTGGTGTGCGAGAGATTGTAAGAGAGATCTAGGTCTACTGTGGGATGCCCCCTCGTTGGACCCTCCTAGCCTTTATATATGGAGAGGCTAGGTCTCAGGTACCGACACGAGTAGGTTATAAGTTGTATTCAAACTCTAGTCTTGAGGTTTCCTTGTATTGTGCGCTTTGGAGTCCGTGTCCATATGTGCTTCGTGCAGCCGAAACGTCTTGGGCGTCCTGGACCTTGGCAGGTCGTCGAGTGGGCCTTTCGTCGGTGGACCAGGTATACTAACATCGGGTACCCGTAGGGTATAACCATGTCAGACGTGTGGGTCCAACACAAAGCATTTAGACGCGTGTGAGAAGCACCGATCGACGTGTCTCCTTGTTGCATGTGATAAAATAACTCGGATGCGACGTAACTACGTTACAGCGCCACTGTGTCGCTTGGCTGTGTCGATGCGATAGGCTATGTCGATATGCGCAAAATAGCTAGACTATGACACGAGGCAGCTTCATGGCATGCATGCATGGTTCCGTCGCATACAGCCTGCCCCGCCCAGCACCCTCGTTAATGCATGCCACGCTTGGCCCAACGTTTAAGGGAGTGTGCCACGCTGTACCGTATATGTTCATGGAAAAAAATGATGCGAGCCAATCAGGTTCCAGAATCATTGCTCCCACGGATCGCCAAGAGCTAGTTGCGAAATCCTTCTAAGAGACGTCAACCAATTAGGTTGCAGAACAAGCCCTCCCATGGATCACCCAGAGCCACCCGCGGAATCCGTCTAAAAGACGCGATCGGACGGCCAAAGTGTCGTGCTAGGGTTAGATCGACGTTCCTCATTCGTCCTTAGGGTTAGCTGGGTTTAGGAGGCAGTCAACGGGGTTTTCACAAGTTTGACTAAACATTCAAATGTGCATAAATAATTCAAAAAAATCAAAAAATACAAAAACTTTGCATGGTGTCATATTATATGAAATAGTTATGAAGAAAAATATCAAACTTGGTATACTGATCATATCTCAAAAAAACCTTCATAAAATAACATATCTCATCCGAGGTTTTCTGGCTTTTAGGTCAAATGACCAATGGTATGGCTAGAATCAAGGCATAGTTTGCGATAATGTATCCATATTGTGCATGCATGTGTATAATGGGATGACTAACAATGTTGTAGAAGGAAGTTTTCCTTTTTGACGCACAAAAAAGCCATTTCCATTTTCTGCGTTCCGAAAACGGGAGGGTGTGAAGCAACCACCAAATTGAAGTTCCAAAATGTTAACATCCTATTTTTCAAAAATACTATACCACCTTGCATGTACAATATCCCAAGTTGGATATCTCAAACCTTTTATTCCATCCCTGGTGAAAAAGACAAATCATGTCGAATCGGTTGAAAGTGGGTCAGATATGAACTATAGGTACATGTTATGATGCCTGTGATTTTTCACAAAAATCATTTTTAGGTTCACAACATGCTATTTCATCAGAGATCCAATGCTAGTTTAGTGAGCCTCAGCCCCAACCTAAAAATCTTTATGAAAATCCTTCACAAAGTTTGACCAAACATTAAAATAACTAATTAAAAAAATCAAAAAAATACAAAACCTTCGCATGGTGTCATATTATGTGACATAGTTGTGAGGAAAAACATCAAACTTGTTTTTAATTTTTTCTATTAAAGCATGATTTTTTCAAAATTAAATAAATAATATAAAAATAATATAAAAAAGTGTGAGATTGGTAATCTAACTATATAGGTAAAAAATGTTCATTGTTGAATTTTTGGGGTGATTTGGAATGGTCGAAAAAAACTTGGTTAGAAATGGGGTGGTTTACCCTAGCTTTGGAGCCCATTTCTACTACATTTTGGGTGAGGGTGAGTTGTACTTCACAAAAGGGACCAGGGTGAGGATGAGTTGTACTCTACATATGAGAAAACATTGGAAGCTCATACAAGTCTAGAAAAGTACATATAACTACATTGGTTGAAATTCAAATTTACCATCATATTTGAATTTCGGCCAAATTATTACAACAAGTGCCAAATTATTACAGTAACAAATGTTTATAACAACAAGTGCCAAATTATTACAATAATAAATGTTTACAACAACAAGTGCCAAATTATTACAATAACAAATGTTTACACATCATTCAAAGTCTATTTCTTTTGTCTCTTCTTATCCCTCGATTTCTTCTCCTTCAAAAGTTTCACACCACACAACAGGTTTATGCTCTTCTTTCTCTTACCATAACCATCTGGCCTCCCCACAACACTGTTGGAGATATGCCCTAGAGGCAATAATAAAAGTGGTTATTATTATATCTTTGTGTTTATGATAAATGTTTACATTCATGCTATAACATTATTAACCGGAAACATTAATACTTGTGTGATTTGTAAACTAAATTAGAGTCCCTGGTAAAGCCTCTTTATAATACTAGCTTGTTGGTTAATAGATGATCGTGGTTTCTCGATCATGAACATTGAGATGTTATTAACAGCAAGATCATATCATTAGGAGAATGGTATGATGGACATACTCCTATAGATAAGCGTAGCATAAAGATCAAGTCATTTCAATAGTTTGTTTGCTATAAGCTTTCTGATACATAGTAACCTAATTCCTTCGACCATGAGATCATGCTAATCACCATCACCGGAAGGATGCTTTGATGACATCAAACACCACACTGTAACTGGGTGGCTATAAAGGTGGCATTAAGTGTTCGGAAAGTATGGGTTGAGGCACATGGATCAAGAGTGGGATTTGTCCATCCATATGATGGATAGATATACTCTGGGCCCTCTCGGTGGAATGTCATCCAATTAGCTTGCAAGCATGTGACTGGCTCACAAGGGATCACATATCACGGGAACAAGAAAAGAGTACTTATCGGTAACGAGGTTGAACTAGGTATGTAGAGATACCGACGATAAAAACCTCAGATAAGTAAACTATCGTGAGACAAAGGAAAATTGGTATCGTATGTAAGTGGTTCATTCGATCGCAAAGTAATCGTAGAAATATGTGGGAGACATATCAATTTTCAGATTCCTCTATTGGTTATTGATCGGAGAACTGTCTCGGTCATGTCCGCATAATTCACGAACCGTAGGGAGACACACTTAAGGATTCGATGTTTTTTAGTAGATATGGAATGTTAGTAGGGATACTGAATGTTGTTCGGAGTCTCGGATGGGATCCGGGATATCACAAGGAGATCCGGAATGGTCCGGATAATAAGATTCATATAAGGAAAGTCCGATTCCGGAGTTCGGGAAACATTTCAATGTTTTCATCGAAGAGGTTCTAGAAGGTTCACCGGTCCGGAAGGGGAATGGTCCATGAATGTGTCATGGGTAAGTGGAATGATTGGATCATATCCTAGGTCACTTGGTGTGGTCATTTGTGAGAGAGAATTAAAGCTCTAAATTGAAAGTCAAACGGGAGGTTTGAAAAGTCAAACTGGAACAATGGTTTCCTAGTGGAAGAAGGAAAGTGTCCTTCCAACTTGGGTTTGGAAGTGGATTCAAACTCATCCCTCCCAAGGCTGGCCCCCCCTCTCATAAATAAAGGGGGAGAGCTGCCCCAAACACCAAGACTAGACCTCCCCACACCCGTGTGCTGCCGCCGCTCCGCCGCCGCCGACACCTCCTCCTCCTCCCGGTCTTCTAAACCCTAGATCACCGGGAAACCCTAGATCCACCATAACTCGCACCGGCTTAGGCGAAGCCCTGCGGTATCTTCCCTCTACTTCCGACACCACGCCGTCGTGCTACCGGAATTGTGAGGGGAGAACTACAACCTCCGCTGCCTGCTGGAACAAGGGAGAGGAAGGTCTTCATCGAGTACCAAACGTGTGACCGACTGCGGAAGTGCTGTCGGAACGCAGCGCCGAAAGGATCGTCTACGCGATCTTGAGATCGGCAAGTGTACGACCACATCACCCACAAGAATCTGCTCTCATTAACCGCTTTGGAATCTTCGAGGGTGAGTGCTTCTATCGACTCGTTGCTACAATCTAGTAGATAGATCTTGGCTTGTTTGTGTGCATGCGATAGAAATTTTTTGTTTTCCATTCTACGAGTAGATCTACTGCACGAGTAGAACACAATGGTCATTATGGACGGTGGTGCTTTTATTATCAATTGCTTTTTGTGTACTTTGCACCTTGCGGTATGATGGGATGAAGCGTCCCGGGCTAACCTTACATGACATCGTTCATGAGACTTGCTCCACGCTTAACATGCAACTTGTATTGCATAAGTGGCTTTGCGGGTGTCTATCTCTCCCATCATAGTATAGATTCAATTTACAACGGGCACTTGATAGTTCAAACATCAACGTTGTGGTTCTTGTTCGTAAGTTAGAACGACACTTATTGAAAGCCCCAAACCACGTAAAAAATGCAAAGAAAATTAGAGGCGTCTAACTTTGTTTTGCAGGGGTGTGTTGTGATGTGATATGGCCATGATTGTGATTATATATGATGTATGCAATGATCCTTATTGTGATATGGCCATATGGTTGTCTTTTAAATTCCATTAAGACCTACGTGTCTATTCAAAGTAGTTGTAATAGTTGATGCTAGTGGACGACAACCATGAAGCGGCGCCATTGACCTTGACGCCACACCGGTGATGATGGAGATCATGTTCGTGCTTGAAGATGGAGATCGGAAGCACAAGAAGAAAGGCCATATCATATCACATATTATGAATTGCATGTGATGTTAATCATTTTTATGCATGTTGTATTGCTTAGTTCACGTTGGTAGAATTATAAGATGATCCCTCAAGCACAAAATTTCAAGTTTTAAAGTGTTCATCCTTAGTAAGCACTGTTGCTAAAGCTCATTGTTTCGAAGCACCACGTGATGATCGGGTGTGTTAGATTCTGCGAGTGTATACAACGTGAGCAAGCCATATTTGCTCATGCGGAAGCTAAGGTTTGATCTTGACGAGCCTAGCATGTACAGACATGGTCTCGGAACAAGGATCACCGAAAGGTAAAGCATGAATCATATAGTAGATATGATGAACATGTCGATTGTTCGCCATTGAAGCTGCATCAACTCTCGTGATGATCGGTTTTGATGTGGTGGATTTGGTTTGTGTGATCACTAAAACAATGTGAGGGATATTGTTTTGAGTGGGAGTTCACCTAGATTAATTTAACTATTAATTAGAACTAAATTTGTCATAAACTTAGTCTAACCTATTGCAAATATGTTGTAGATCAATGGCGGCCCCTGCCATCAATTTTAATGCGTTCCTAGAGAAAGAAAAGTTGAAAAACAATGGAAGAAACTTCGCGGATTGGTTCCGCAATTTGAGGATTGTCCTCAATGCTGGTAATTTGACCTATGTGCTAGATGCACCGCTGGGTGACCCGCCTGCAGCTGATGCTACCGATGAGGTAAAGAATGTTTTCCTCGCTCGGAAGAATCAGTACTCCACAATTCAGCGTGCTATCTTGTATGGTTTAGAATCAGAGCTTCAGAAAAGGTTTGAGAACCATGAACCACATGATATTGTCCGTGAACTCAAAATGATATTTGAGGCTCACGCGGAAGTTGAGAGTTATGAGGCTTTTGAAAAGTTCTTTAACTGCAAGATGGAAGAGGGCAGCTCCGTTAGTGAGCACGTGCTTAAGATGTCCGGGCACACAAGCAAGCTTCAAAGCTTAGGTATAGTGATTCCTAATGCTTTGGGGATTCACCGTGTCCTCCAATCACTACCACCAAGTTACAAGAACTTTGTGATGAACTACAATATGCAAAACATGGACAAGTCGTTGCCCGAACTCTTCTCCATGTTGAAGTCTGCAGAAGTGGAGATCAAGAAAGAGGACCAAGTGTTGTTGGTCAATAAGTCCACCAAATTCAAGAAGCAAGGCAAGTCTAAGAAAAAGGGAAACTTCAAGAAGGGCGGTAAGAAAGTTACCACGTCGGCGAAGAATACCAAGGCTGGGCCTAAGGCTGATACTGAGTGCTTTTACTTCAAGGGAGAGGGTCACTGGAAGCGGAATTTCCCTAAGTACTTGGTGGATTTGAAGAACGACAACATCAAGAAGAAAGGTATATCCGATATACATGTTATTGATGTGTATCTCACTAGTACTCGAAGTAGTGCCTGGGTATTTGATACTGGTTCGGTTGCTCATATTTGTAACTCGAAACATGTGCTGCAGAATAAATGGAAGCTAGAGAAGAACGAGGTGACGATGCGCGTTGGAAATGGATCAAATGTTGATGTGATCGCGGTCGGCACACTACCTCTTCATCTACCATTGGGATTAGTTTTATACTTAAATAATTGTTATTTGGTGTCTGCGTTGAGCATGGACATTATATCCGGATCATGTTTATTGCGAGACGGTTACTTGTTTAAGTCCGAGAATAATGGTTTTTCGGTTTATATGAGTAATATGTTTTATGCACATGCACCTTTGATAGATGGTCTATTCTTATTGAATCTCGATTGTAGTAATACACACATTAATAACATTGAAGCTAAACGTTTGAAATTGAGTGATAACTCGACCTATATGTGGCACTATCGTCTTGGTCATATTGGAGTGAAGCGTATGAAGAAACTAAAGGGATACGGGTAGGCTACACTAGCGTAGATCAAAAAAAATTCTACCGCGTATACCAGGATTACTGTTGTCATAGATCACGAGATTACCACTAGACGCGCAGTTGCGGAATTGATGAAGCGCATCGAGGCAGTGCAGACGTTCCACGTCTCCTCCTTGTCCTCGTCCCACGAGCATCTCCCCTTGCGCGGCTCGTCCAAGCGCTACAGATGCAGCGCCTCCGAGGTATCCACACGTACATGGTGGAAGCGTCAGACGCCGGACTACTAGGTCCACGCGTGTAACACAGGCGAGAGGTGTGGCGGTTGGGTGGAATGGTCTGAGGTCTAACTCTGGTTAGCTCGCCCCACCCTCTCTTATATAGGCGTCCCTAGTGGGCTTCTACATTAGCAGCCCATTAGTAGCCTAAGCCTGGTCTAATTCGGATCCAATCCTCATTAGGCTTTCAGCCCCTTAAGTGTGTGACCCTATAGGTTCATATACGTATAGACATGACACGAATACACTTATTCTATCAATAGTTGGTAGCGGCCTCTAGCAAGACGTGCCAACTCCTAAACGCATACAAAGATCATATCGGACGAACCATCACAAGGTTTAGTACATGTCTTTCCCTTTGCCTCACGATATTTGGTCTAGCTCCAAGCTGACCTCCCTTTCTCGATACTGTGATTCAGAATCTCTTCACTAGGTTAACTCTTAACCTTATGTAGCACGGCCATGCATTTCTGGATTCGATCACTCGAGGGGCCCAGAGATATCTCTCTCAAGTAGAGAGGGGAAAATCCCATCTTGATTGACCATGCCTTGAAGCATGCTTCAGGACAAACCCGAAAGCTACCTTTATAACTACCCTGTTACGGTGCAGCGTTTGATAGCCCCAAAGTAGGTCGATCCACATCTCAAGTACATGCGACAATCTCAGGTCTAAGGACAAAACGTACATGATGTGTAGAGAGAGAGCTGCAACTTATTGCTAGTCTCAGGTTGGGTCAGTCCAACCCCATGTTCATAACATGTGTCCACATCATTGGTTTGACATCTCCATGTCTATGACTTGCGAAACATAGTCATCAACCAATCGATGTGCCAGTCTAATATTCACGTGTGTCCTCACATGAACTCCGACTAGGGACAACTATTAAATAACCATACAAGTAAAGAGTTTCACAAATAATTCACATAATTGCCAATCAATACAAGTTGCCTGATATGGATATTCAAGGAACATTACAATAACTCATGGATACATATGAAATATAATCATCTCTATGATTTCCTCTAGGGCATATTTCCTTCAGAAACTCCATTCCGATGGACTTCTTGAATCACTTGATTTCGAATCACTTAAAAGATGTGAAGCATGTCTGATGGGTAAAATGACTAAGACTCCATTTTCTGGTATGATGGAGCGAGCTACGGACTTGTTGGAACTCATACATACCGATGTGTGTGGTCCAATGAGTGTAGCATCGCGCGGTGGTTATCGCTATGTTCTTACCTTCAAGGATGACTTAGTCAAGGGATCAGCAATTTCCTTCAGTCTCCCACTTGCACTAGAGTCAATCTAAAATGTATCTAATACCAATTGCTCTTGTGTGCGCTTCATGTGTGGGCTGCGGGAGAGGCTTAGTCAAGGGATCAACAACATTTGAGTCCGTATGTATTTTGCATATCATGACACTACCATCCTCAACGAACTCTCGAATCTAATGGTAACGCATGCGAATATGTTTGTTCTTCTGGTGTTGTCTAGGTTCCTTGGCCTCTGCAATAGCACCATTGTTGTCACAATAAACGTCCAAGGGTTTGGACGCGCCCTAAACCACACCGAGAGTGATCAGGAAATTCCTAATACAAACAGCTTCCTTTACTGCCTCTGAGGCAGCAATATATTCAGCTTCTGTTGAAGAGGAGGTCACCGTATCTTGCTTGGAACTTTTCCATCTCACATCACCACCATTCAAGACAAACACATAACTTGATTGCGATTTCGAATCATCTGAGTCGTTAAGGTAACTCGCATCTGTGTAACCCTTTACACTGAGTTCATCCTCACCTCCATAAACTAGGAACACATCCTTAGTCCTTTTCAAGTACTTAAGGATGTTCTTTACTGTTGTCCAGTGACCTTCACCTGGATCATCCTGGTATCTGCTCGTAACACTTAGAGCATAGGAAACATCTGGGCGAGTACATACCATTGCATACATGATGGATCCAATAGCCGAAGCATATGGAACCCTACTCATGCGCTCACGCTCATCAGTAGTCAAAGGACACTGAGTCTTGCTGAGTTTTATGCCGTGAGACATGGGCAAGAACCCCTTCTTATCCTCTTCCATGCTGAACTGTTTCAACACTTTGTCAATGTATGTACTCTGGCTTAATCCAATTAGCCTCCTTGATCTATCTCTATAGATCTTGATGCCCAGAATATATGCCGCTTCTCCCAAGTCCTTCATTGAAAAACTATTTTTCAATGAGGTCTTAATAGACTCGAGCATAGGAATGTCATTTCCAATCAGCAATATGTCATCTACATATAAGATTAGAAATACCAGCGCTCTCCCACTTTCCTTCTTGTAAACACAAGGTTCTTATTTGTTTTTGATGAAGCCAAACTCCTTTAAAACTTCATCAAATCGAATGTTCCAACTCCGAGATGCTTGCTTCAGCCCATAAATGGACTTCAGAAGTTTGCATACCTTTCCAGCATTGTTTGGATCGACAAAACCTTCGGGCTGCATCATATACACGTCCTCAGTTAGGATTCCATTTAGGAAAGCCGTCTTGACATCCATCTGCTATATTTCATAGTCGAAATGTGCAGCAATGGCTAGAATTATACGTATAGATTTAAGCATCGCTACGGGCGAGAAAGTCTCGTCGTAGTAAACTCCTTGAACTTGTCGAAAACCTTTTGCAACAATTTGAGCTTTATGGATGTGAACATTTCCATCCATATCAATCTTCTTCTTATAGATCCATTTGCACTCGATGGCTTTAAAACCATCAAGCAGGTCAACCAAGTTCCAAACTTGATTGTCTCCCATGGACTCTATCTCGGATCTCATGGCAATCAGCCATTTCTTAGAGTCTGGGTCCACCATCGCTTCTGCATAGGTCGCAGGCTCATCATTGTCTAACAATAATAATCCTCGTGCTTCGTGGAGCCTCGCCGACCTTCGTGGTTGTGGTGCTTCTGTTGCCACGGGTTCCTCAACTTGTTCTGCTACAATAGCATCACTCGTAGAAGCATCCCCAACTGGCTCATCTTGAACTTCTTCAAGTCGCACCGACCTTCCACTTGTTCCCTTTGTGAGAAACTCTTTCTCTAGGAAAACACCGCTACGAGCGACAAACACTTTGCCCTCCTCTCGGTTGTAGAAGTAATACCCTAAATGCATTTATTCGATTTGGGTGTTAGCTTGTCCGACTGAAGTCGCTTGACAAATGCATCACAACCCCAAATCTTTAGAAAAGACAAACTGGGATTCTTTCCAGTCCATATCTCATATGGTGTCTTAAGTACGGATTTAGATGGTACCCTATTAAGTGTGAAAGCTGCCGTTTCTAGAGCGTAACCCCAAAATGACAATGGCAAATCCGACTGGCTCATCATCGATCGAACGATGTCCAACAAAGTTCGTTACGCCGTTCGGAGACCCCGTTCCTTTGAGGCGTTCCGGGCGGCGTACGTTGTGGAACAATTCCGCAACTCTTAAGATGATCGCTAAATTCGTGACTCAAGTATTCACCTCCACGATCAGATCGCAAGACCTTTATTTTCTTTCCACGTTGATTCTCTACTTCACTCTGAAACTCCTTGAACTTTTCAAAAGTTTCAGACTTATGCCTCATCAAGTAGACATAACCATATCTAATGAAATCATCAGTGAAAGTAATGAAGTAGTGATATCCTCCTCTGGTTGTCGTGCTCATTGGTCCACATACATCTGAAGGGTTCGCAGCATAGAAAACAAAAATTTTCCTACGATGTGAACTATATACCAAGATCTATTTATACTAGATACAAACAACGGGCGGATGTATATCCGTAGAGAACATACCCTTGAAGACCGACAAAGCTTAACGAGTTCAACTCGTGGTTGATGTAGACGATCTCTTGCCGATCTCAAGATCGAGAGGAAGTCCTAGCGCCGCAAAACAGCAGCGCATCCGTGCTCGCACACACGTTCGAGGCACCGAGCAACCTCCGCCTCCTCGCTCCAGCGATGCAGCGGAAGCACAACTCTTTCTTGCCGAAAGCCACCGGGAACATGTATCTCGCTAGTCCGAGACCATGGGGAATAAATTCTAGGGGGGAGAGAGATCCTTCACGAGGAGGTGTAATGTGAGAGGAGGAGAGGGGGGCCTTTTATAGGGGAGAGGGGGGGCACCCAAGGGGCATGGCGCCCAGCCATGGGGCTGCCCCCACCTCTTCCACATTCATGTGGGTGGAGCTCCCACTCAAAATGAAAAGCCTCCACTCCCATTAAAAAGCCTCCACTCAAAAATCCACTCACATGCATTAAATTTCCACCAAATTTAATGCAAGCTCTCATTTAAATAAAACTCTTTTATTTATTTATTCAGAATTTTGTTAATTACTTTAATTAACAAACATTCACATAAAACCCCTTGCTAGTATTCCATTTCACATGCAGAACCAGTTTCAGCAATTTCAACCGAAACAGTTTCGGTATCTAGTGAAATAAATTCCTGCGCTTGTTCATTCTTTCGGCATGAAACCTTTGCTCCAATTGGATGCCGGTGTCTCTTAAGTGTGTCACCCTACGGTTCGTGAATAATGCGGACATGATCGAGACCCCTCTCAGATCAATAATCAGAAGCGGGATCTGGAGACCCATACTGACTCCCACACATTCAACGATGACTTTCTTGTGATCGTCGGAACCTTTTACGTTAGTATCTTAATCCCTTTGTTTCACGATATATTACATGTCCGAGATTCGATCATCGGTATCTCCATACCTAGTTTAATCTCGTTACCGACATGCACTCTTTTCTCGTTCCTGTGATATAACATTCTAGTGATCAAATCACTTGCTTGCAAGCTAATCAATGTGATATCACCGAGAGGGCCCAGAGTATATCTATCCGTCATCGGGATGAACAAATTCCACTCTTGATCCATGAGCCTCAACATAACACTTTATTAGTTCTGAACCCACCTTTATAATCACCCTGTTACGGTGTGACGTTTGATGTTATCAAGAAACTCTTCCGGTGTTAGTGATTGACATGATCTCATGGTCTAAGGATAAGGATCACTTCGTAAGTTGTTATAGCAATATAAACTCAATGACTTTGATCGTAATGCTATACTTCGGATGAATGTTCATCACATCATTACACTAATGTTGTGATCCCGTTATTAACAACATCCAATGTCCATGATCAGGAAACCTTGATCATCTTGTTAATCAACGAGCTAGTTTATGAGAGAGGCTTAACTAGGAACTTTCTGTTTGTTTATTAAACACACATGTATTAACGTTTCCGTATTAATACAATTATAGCATGCAAAATAAACATCTATCATATACTTGGAATACACATAATAACCACTTTATTATTGCCTCTCAGGGCATATTCCCTTCAGTCTCCCACTTGCACTAGAGACAATAATCTAGTTACATAGTGATAAATCTAACACCCATTGAGTTCTGGTGTTGATCATGTTTTGCTTTAGGGAGAGTTTTAGTCAACGGATCTGCTACATTGAGATCCGTATGTACTTTACAAATCTTTATATCTCCATCCTTGACATGCTCGCGGATGGAGTGAAACCGGCGCTTAATATGCTTGGAATGCTTGTGAGACCTTGGCTCTTTGGCATTGGCAATGGCACCATTGTTGTCACAATAGATCACCATTGGGTCCAACGCGTTTGCCACAACTCCTAGTTCGGATATGAACTCCTTCATCCAAACCGCTTCCTGAGCTGCTTCTGAAGCAGCAACATATTCGGCCTCCGTTGTTGATCCCGCTACCACAGGTTGTTTGGAGCTCCTCCAACTAACCGCTCCGCCATTCATGAGAAATACGTATCCGGATTGGGACTTAGAGTCATCCGGATCGGTGTCAAAGCTAGCGTCGACATAACACTTAGCGACGAGCTCTTCTTCACCTCCGTATACAAGAAACATATCCTTAGTTCTTCGTAAGTACTTAAGGATATTCTTGACCGCTATCCAGTGTTCCGAACCTGGATCCGATTGGTACCTACTAGTCAAACTAATAGCATGTGCCACATCCGGTCTTGTACATAGCATGGCGTACATTATAGAGCCTATGGCTGAAGCATAGGGGACTTTGTCCATTATCTCTCTTTCTTCCGCCGAAGCCGGACTTTGAGTCTTACTCAATGTCTTGCCTTGCAACATAGGTAAGAACCCCTTCTTACGTCCGTCCATTTTAAACTTCTTTAAAATCTTATCAAGGTATGTACTTTGCGATAGCCCTATTAGGCGCCTAGATCTATATCTATAGATCTTTATGCCTAATATGTATGACGCTTCACCTAGGTCCTTCATTGAAAATTTGCTGTTTAGATAACTTTTAACACTGTTTAAAAGTTCTATATCATTTCCGATCAATAATATGTCATCCACATATAATATCAGAAATGCCACATTGCTCCCACTCACTTTCTTGTAAATACAAGCTTCTCCATAAGTTTGGACAAATCCAAACTCTTTGATCACCTCATCAAAGCGGAGATTCCAACTTCGTGATGCTTGCTTCAATCCATAGATGGATCGCTGAAGCTTGCACACCTTGTTAGCATCCTTAGGATCGACAAAACCCTTTGGTTGTATCATATACAACTCTTCTTCAATATTACCATTGAGAAACGCGGTTTTGACATCCATCTGCCATATTTCATAATCGAAATATGCAGCAATTGCTAACATAATCCTAACTGACTTTAGCATCGCTACGGGAGAGAAAGTCTCATCGTAGTCAACTCCTTGAATTTGTCGAAACCCCTTTGCGACAAGTCGAGCTTTATAGATGGTCACATTACCATCAGCATCAGTTTTCCTTTTGAAAATCCATTTGTTCTCTACGGCCTTTCGGTCGTGAGGTAATTCGACCAAGTTCCAAACTTGATTTTCATACATGGATTCCATCTCGGATTTCATGGCTTCTAACCATTTGTTGGAATCCGGGCTCATCATCGCTTCTTCATACGTCGCAGGGTCATTATTTTCATCAACCATGAAATTTATGACAGGATTTCCGTATAGCTCGGGAGCTGCACGCGTCCTGTTTGACCTGCGAGGTTAGGTAGTACTCTCTTTTGGAGTTTCATGATCATTATCATTAGTTCCCTCTTCAACAGGTGGAGCCAACTCCGGAACAACTTCCGGCGCTGCGCTACTCGCCATATTTTGAAGAGAAGGTTCCACAACCTCTTCGAGTTCTACCTTCCGACTACTCACACCTTTCGCGAGAAACTCTTTCTCTAGAAAGGATCCATTCTTGGCAACAAAAACCTTGCCCTCGGATCTGTGATAGAAGGAATACCCAATAGTTTCTTTAGGGTATCCTATGAAGACGCATTTTTCTGCTTTGGGTTCGAGTTTATCCGGTTGAAGTTTCTTCACATAAACATCGCAACCCCAAACTTTAAGAAATGACAGCTTAGGTTTGTTTCCAAACCATAATTCATACGGTGTCTTTTCAACGGATTTAGATGGTGCCCGATTTAAAGTGAATGCAGCAGTTTCTAGTGCATAACCCCAAAATGACAACGGCAAGTCCGTCAGAGACATCATAGATCGAACCATATCTAATAAAGTACGATTACGACGTTCCGACACACCATTTCGCTGTGGTGTTCCGGCAGGTGTGAGCTGTGAAACAATTCCACACTCTTTCATGTGAGTGCTAAACTCGTAACTTAGATACTCACCTCCACGGTCGGACCGTAGAAATTTGATCTTTCTATTACGATGATTTTCCACTTCATTCTGAAATTCCTTGAACTTTTCAAAGGTTTCAGACTTGTGTTTCATCAAGTAGATATAACCGTATCTACTTAAATCATCCGTGAAAGTAACAAAATAACGATATCCACCTCGCGCCGACACACTCATTGGACCACATACATCAGAATGTATGATTTCCAATAAATCAGTCGCCCGTTCCATTGAACCGGAAAACGGCGTTCTAGTCATCTTGCCCATAAGGCATGGCTCACATGTATCAAATGATTCATAATCAAGTGATTCCAAAAGTCCATCCGAATGGAGCTTCTTCATGCGTTTAACGCCAATATGACCTAGACGGCAGTGCCACATATATGCGGATATATCATCATTAAGTTTAATCCTTTTAGCATCAACATTATGAATATGTGTAACATTATCATCGAGATCTAATAGAAATAAACCATTCATCATCGGTGCATGACCATAAAATATTTCATTCATATAAATGGAACAACCATTGTTCTCGGATTTAAATGAATAACCACTTCGCATCAAACACGATCCAGATACAATGTTCATGCTCAGTGCAGGCACCAGATAACATTTATTCAAGTTTATAACTAATCCCGACGGTAAGTGGAGAGGCAGCGTTCCGACGGCGATCACATCAACACTTGATCCATTGCCGACACGCATCTTGACCTCACCCCTTGCTAGCGGTCGCTGGTTCCGCAGCCCCTGATTCGAGTTACAAATATTAGCAACTGAACCGGTATCAAATACCCAGGTGCTACTGCGAGCACTAGTCAAGTACACATCAATAACATGTATATCATATATACCTTTGTTTGCCTTGCCGGCCTTCTTGTCTGCCAAATACTTGGGGCAGTTGCGCTTCCAGTGGCCAGTCCCCTTACAATAGTAGCACTCGGAATCAGACTTAGGTCCAACTCGGGGTTTCTTTTCAGGTGCGGCAACAGGCTTGCCGCCCTTACTTCCCTTCCGTTTTCCCTTCTTGTCTTTCTTGAAACCAGTATTCCTATTGATCATCAACACTTGATGTTCCTTTTTGATCTCCACTTCTGCAGTTTTAAGCATTGACAGAAGCTCGGGGAGAGACTTCTTCATGCCTTGCATATTATAATTCATCACGAAGCTCTTATAGCTAGGTGGCAGAGACTGCAGAACACGATGGATGCCTAAGTCAATGGGAATCGTTATTCCCAAGGACACAAGCTTATCGGCGTAACCCGACATCTTGAGTACATGCTCACTAACGGAGCTGTGCTCTTCCATCATGCAGCTAAAGAACTTTTCTGAAGCATTGTAGCTCTCTACAGCAGCATGTGTGTCGAAAATCATTTTCAACTCACCCATTGTATCAAAAGCATTGCCGTTTTCGAAACGTTTTCGAAGTTCTGGCTCTAGCCCATACAATATGCCGCAATGAACTAAGTTGTGGTCCTCCTGACGAGTCTGATAGACATTCTTCTCCTCGTCAGGGGCATCATCAAAAGGTGGGGGGCCTAACAGCGCTTCTAGCACATATTGCTTTTGTGCAGCAGAGAGGAGAATCCTCAAATTCATGGCCCATTCAGTAAAGTTGCTACCGTTCGTTGCTAGTTTCTCTTTCTCCATGAACGCATTGAAATTAAAAGCAGGTGGTGCCATCTACAACAGAATTTGTAAAGTTTAGACTAAGTGTATGATAGATTGAGTTCAACTAATCTGTATTACGAATGAACTCCCACTCAAAAGCGACATCCCTCGTGTCCTTTTGGTGATTACATGAACCAAATCCACTACACCAAGTCCGATCATCACGTGAGTCGGTATAGCTTCAAAGGCGAGCATCAAATGGACATCATATCAACTATATGACTCATGCTTAACCTTTCGGTCTGTGTTCCGAGGCCATGTCTGTACATGCTAGGCTCGCCAAGTTAGAACCTTAGTATTCTGCGTGTGTAACTGTTTTACACCCGAAATATGGTCGAGGATCCAAGAACACCCGATCATCACGTGATGTCTTGGAGCGACGAAAACATAATCGGTGCATACTAAAGGAAGAACACATTTTTATCTTGATATTTAAATGAGGGATCATCTTATTATGCTTAACAAAGCGCTAAATAAGCAATATAAGATGCAACCAAACATCATATGTTTATTAGTGAAATTATATGGTTCCCGCAGATGATCTCTATCATGTGCATCGTGGTATGATCACTATCATACCTATATGTGTAAATCCAAGGTCTATGGATTTTACACACTATGTGTGTTGTAAGAGTATCATCTCATACTTCTACTTACAACACTACCATATAATAACACTAGCCCAGCAACAATCTAAACTAGACGCCTCTAATTTATCCATTGCAAGTTTTACGTGGCTTAGGGCTTTCGAGATAGAACCGTTCTTACCTACGAACATCAACCACAACGAGGATAATCAAATTGTTGACAACTTGCTTGCAAAATAGATATTGACTATAGTAGGAGAGACAGACACCCGCTAGCCACTTATGCAAACTAGTTGCATGTCAAGCGTGGAACAGGTCTCATGTGCGAGGACATGTAAAGTTTGTCCGGGCCGCTTCATCCCACTATGCCACCAATATCCAAAATCACAACAAAGGAGCAACAACATGATCATCATCGCCCACATACTCATATGTGTACTACCCGTGTAAAGTATCTACGCATAGATCCGGCTCTGATACCACTGAAGGGTTCGCAGCATAGAAAACAAAAATTTTCCTACGATGTGAACTATATACCAAGATCTATTTATACTAGATACAAACAACGGGCGGATGTATATCCGTAGAGAACATACCCTTGAAGACCGACAAAGCTTAACGAGTTCAACTCGTGGTTGATGTAGACGATCTCTTGCCGATCTCAAGATCGAGAGGAAGTCCTAGCGCCGCAAAACAGCAGCGCATCCGTGCTCGCACACACGTTCGAGGCACCGAGCAACCTCCGCCTCCTCGCTCCAGCGATGCAGCGGAAGCACAACTCTTTCTTGCCGAAAGCCACCGGGAACATGTATCTCGCTAGTCCGAGACCATGGGGAATAAATTCTAGGGGGGAGAGAGATCCTTCACGAGGAGGTGTAATGTGAGAGGAGGAGAGGGGGGCCTTTTATAGGGGAGAGGGGGGCACCCAAGGGGCATGGCGCCCAGCCATGGGGCTGCCCCCACCTCTTCCACATTCATGTGGGTGGAGCTCCCACTCAAAATGAAAAGCCTCCACTCCCATTAAAAAGCCTCCACTCAAAAATCCACTCACATGCATTAAATTTCCACCAAATTTAATGCAAGCTCTCATTTAAATAAAACTCTTTTATTTATTTATTCATAATTTTGTTAATTACTTTAATTAACAAACATTCACATAAAACCCCTTGCTAGTATTCCATTTCACATGCAGAACCAGTTTCAGCAATTTCAACCGAAACAGTTTCGGTATCTAGTGAAATAAATTCCTGCGCTTGTTCATTCTTTCGGCATGAAACCTTTGCTCCAATTGGATGCCGGTGTCTCTTAAGTGTGTCACCCTACGGTTCGTGAATAATGCGGACATGATCGAGACCCCTCTCAGATCAATAATCAGAAGCGGGATCTGGAGACCCATACTGACTCCCACACATTCAACGATGACTTTCTTGTGATCGTCGGAACCTTTTACGTTAGTATCTTAATCCCTTTGTTTCACGATATATTACATGTCCGAGATTCGATCATCGGTATCTCCATACCTAGTTTAATCTCGTTACCGACATGCACTCTTTTCTCGTTCCTGTGATATAACATTCTAGTGATCAAATCACTTGCTTGCAAGCTAATCAATGTGATATCACCGAGAGGGCCCAGAGTATATCTATCCGTCATCGGGATGAACAAATTCCACTCTTGATCCATGAGCCTCAACATAACACTTTATTAGTTCTGAACCCACCTTTATAATCACCCTGTTACGGTGTGACGTTTGATGTTATCAAGAAACTCTTCCGGTGTTAGTGATTGACATGATCTCATGGTCTAAGGATAAGGATCACTTCGTAAGTTGTTATAGCAATATAAACTCAATGACTTTGATCGTAATGCTATACTTCGGATGAATGTTCATCACATCATTACACTAATGTTGTGATCCCGTTATTAACAACATCCAATGTCCATGATCAGGAAACCTTGATCATCTTGTTAATCAACGAGCTAGTTTATGAGAGAGGCTTAACTAGGAACTTTCTGTTTGTTTATTAAACACACATGTATTAACGTTTCCGTATTAATACAATTATAGCATGCAAAATAAACATCTATCATATACTTGGAATACACATAATAACCACTTTATTATTGCCTCTCAGGGCATATTCCCTTCAACATCCGTATGTATGAGTTCCAACAAGTCTGTTTCTCTCTCGGGTAAACCCGAAAAAGGCGACTTGGTCATATTTCCAAGTAAACAAGCCTGACATGTCTCGTATGATTCAAAATCAAACGAAGTTAGAAGACCATCACCATGGAGCTTCTTCATGCGCTTTTCACTTATATGCCCCAAACTACAATGCCATAAATAGGTAGGACTCAAATCATTAGGCCGAAGCCTTTTAGCACTAACATTGTAAACAGATGCATCATCAAGATTTAAAATAAATAACCCATTCACAATGGGAGCATTATCCATAAACATATCATTCTTAGAGATTACACAACCATTGTTTGCACTCGCGAATGAATAACCATCCCTCATCAAACATGAAGGTGATAAAATGTTTCGACCCATACTAGGAATGTAATAACAATTATTCAACTCCATAATAAATCCTAGCGGAAGGTGAAGTTGCATGAAGCCGATGAACAATGCAGCAACCCTTGCATTATTTCCGACGCGAAAATCCACTTCGCCTTTTTGCACTTCTCTAGTCCTTATTAGCCCCTGCATCGAATTGCAAATATGAGCAACCAATCCGGTATCAAATACCCAAGAGTTAACATAGGAATCAGCGAGAAAAATGTCCACAACATTTACAACAAGCGTACCTGAGTGGAAAGTACTCTTACTTCCACTCTTCTTCAAAGAAGCCTGGTACTTGTTGCAGTTTCTTTTCCAGTGGCCATGTTCATGACAAAAGAAGCATTCAGTGTCTTCTACAGGTCCAGCCTTTTGCTTGGGTGCAGGCTTAGGGATCATATCCTTAGCCTTGCCCTTCTTCTTCCAAGAAGTACCCTTTTTCTTGAAGCTAGGCTTGTTCTGCACATCCATCACATGGCTATGCCCTGCACACTTCTTCATGTCACTTTCTGTTGTTTTTAGCATCCCACATAACTCATTAAGGCCCTTCTCCACCCCATGCATCTGGTAGTTCGAAATGAGCTGCCCATAGCTGGATGTAAGAGACGCCAAAATGAAGTCAGTGGCCCACTATTGGCCTAGTGGAAAACCAAGCTTTTCCAAAGTCTGACTGTAACCAACCATTTTGATCACATGGGGGCCTACAGCTGCTCCCTCTGCCAGCTTGCATTCGACAAAGGACTTGGCAACATTATACCTCTCGGTCCTTGCCTGATCTTGGAACATGTCCTTAAGCGCTACGATCATATCGTACGCTTCCTGATCCTCAAACTTCTTTTGGAGTTCAGGTTCCATGCATGCAAGCATAAGACAGCTAACCTCAAGAGAATCATCACATGCTCTCTTGTAGGCGTTCTTTAGGGCAGCAGATGCATTAAGGTTCATTGGGGATTGGGGTATCCAGAACCGTTTCCTTTTTATCAGACCTAAGAACAATTCTCAGGTTACGGACCCAATCCGAATAGTTTGTTCCATTTAGTTTATCTTTGTCAAGAATCGAACGCAAAGAGAAAGGTGATGTAGTGTTCGGTGCCATTGATCTACAACAGAAAATATGCAAAATACTAAGTCATGTAACCATGAAAGAGTAAAACATATTAAACAATTTAATAGCATATACTCCCACTTAAATCAATATCCCTCTATTGATACTAAGTGATTCAAGATCCACAATTAACAAGTCGACTAGTGAGCTTTAGCATCACTGCTAGAAGACAAGGTAAATCGGTAAGCAACACTTGCTAATCATATCACATATGACTCTTGTTGTTGGGTGACATCTCTATGTCAAAACTAGGCGCCCAACCTTTATGCCCCAAGGTCCTTAACTGTTAAGATGACCTTGTCAAGCTCACCAACCCTTATGCGTGTAGGTATCCGATACAAACCCATCCAGCCAAGGAAAACCGCGGCACCCTAATTTCATAGGCCCACCAACGATTGTACAGGGCATAGGATGGTGAAAGGTTTGGTTGGGAGGGCATGGTTTAACTTAAACTTTTTGAGGGATCGTTCTACTTCTATCATCTAAGCATGCATAGTAGTAAAACACATAAGAATATCATTCACATAGATGTGACACGGTATGTCCCATTTTCTCATGGTGATCTCTATCGCCATAGATCCTGTCCACCATGATGATCTCCATCTTCATGTTCCATGTGAGCCATCCTCCAAGTGATGAGTCCTCCAAGAACTAATACAAGCTATTACTCCTAACAGCTAGTAATCAAAATTACATAGTATTGGGATCATCACAAGTTGGCACACAGGCCATTACAATAAATGACAACACATATGGCTCCAGCCGTGTTTCCCTACTCACGACACGCAGGTCATGCAAAATTTCATACATGCATCACATACATATATGGGCCATACTGATCACATACATCCTGCAAAAACAAGTTATGCATAGAATCGCATTCTACCGGATCATGTGACATCGCAGCACCTAGTTACCTTAACGAGATACAAAAGGGGCTGTGATTAAGGGGGTCTAGGGGGTCTCCTCCTGCGGGGTATGAAGGGGCAGCGCCCCTCGCGGTATCTCCGGGCGTCCGGAAAACCGTGAAAAATGAGAGATCGAATCTTCACAATTTTCTTTAAGGATTTTGATTGGCAAATCAAATTTACCATAAATCGACTCATGTCCCGATTCAATCAAACTCCTTTGATCACGATACATCGATTTTAGATCTAGGTTCCGATTCGCTCAATCATATTGATCTTCGTGTGATTCAACAGGATTTATGTGTCACTGTCTACCCCGATGGCGGAAACCGACCGGTAGGGGTAAGTCATTCGACAACCTCAGAATCACGATCACGGAAAGCAAGATCATAGATCAATCCTAAACCACCACCATATAAATGATCACATCATTCATATCAATCTGCATATCACCATATGCAAACATCCCGAACCTATAACTGAACAGCATCGGCTCTGATACCACTGAAGGGATACGGGTAGGCTACACTAGCGCAGATCAAAAAAAAACTACCGCGTATACCAGGATTACTGTTGTCATAGATCATGGGATTACCACTAGACGCGCAGTTGCGGAATTGATGAAGCGTGTCGAGGCAGTGCAGACGTTCCACGTCTCCTCCTTGTCCTCGTCCCACGAGCAGCTCCCCTTGTGCAGCTCGTCCAAGCGCTACAGATGCAGCGCCTCCGAGGTATCCACACATACAGGGTGGAAGCGTCAGACGCCGGACTGCTAGGTCCGCGCGTGCAACACATGCGAGAGGTGTGGCGGCTGGGTGGAATGGTCTGAGGTCTAACTCTGGTCAGCTCGCCCCACTCTCTCTTATATAGGCGTCCCTAGTGGGCTTCTACATTAGCATCCCATTAGTAGCCTAAGGCTTTGTTTGGTTGAGCTGTGGATTCTGAAAAATCTACTGTGAACTGTGAACTGTGGGGAAGCAGCTGTGAGAAGACAAATGTAAGAAAGTTAGAAGTCGTTTGGTTGAATAGCTGTGAAATTGTGAACGTCAAAAAATATATCTTTTTTGGTGTAGTATAAATAATACTACAAAATATGTTTGTGAAAATATACAATCAATATAGTACGCTTTTTTCAGGACCAATTCACCTATTCATTTATTTGTTCTGTGTATATACTTATGTGGGAGCCGATTGTCCCGAATCTGCAACATGTTGTCCCTTTGTCATGTGTTCTTCCGGTATGAATACATTGGGGGTGTTGGCGTGGCTCCGTTCATGCTCGCAGCTCATGTGCGCGTACCATGTGAATACCTAGGCGAAGCAAGCCATCTGTCAGGCCGTCGAGGTAGGAGGTGCAGACGCAGCCGCCAACAATGCTGTGGTGCGACCCTGCAGCACTACGCCCAAATCGACGTCGAGCCTGTAGGCCTGCCACCTGCCGGACCATCTGCCTGCACTGGATGGACAGTTCCGCAGGTGCTGGTCGAAGATTTTTTTTATTTTCCAAAAACGTATGTCACCGAATGCCGTAGGATTGACTGATTAATCTATCCCTGGAGCTCTTGCTGTCTAGCGCTAGTAAGATTTCCATTCACAGACGGTTTGTCGGGCTCTGATTTCTGAGCTTTTGCGCGTCCCTCCACGGATGGGCGAGATGTGACGAGAGGCAACACGCTGAACTGCAACAACGAGAGACGGTGCATCGAAGTGGGGAGATGTGGGGAAGGAGAATAGTTGCTGGAGAGTATTCCGGCGGCAGGGCAGCGCTGGAACCCAGCGGCGGCCGCTCTCGATCTGGCGGTCCCTCTACTCCCATTCCTGAAGATGGGAAGGCGACGGAGAAGAAAGGAGCGGCGCGGGGAGGGTGGGAACAAATAAAAACGAAACGGTACGACTTGACTGTGGCATGGTGGGTAATTTTTGAGAAAGGTTGGAATCCACCGCGGTGAAAGCAGGTGTCTACCTGCTGTCGAAAATACACTACGAAACGCAGATGGATTTGTAGAATCTTCTGTAGAAAATTACCCCTTTGGTTGACTTTTAGCGTTTTGAAAGCAGAAGCAAGTTTAGAAAGCTGAATCAAACACAGCCTAAGTCTGGTCTAATTCGGATCCAATCCTCATTAGGCTTCCAGCCCCTTAAGTGTGTGACCCTATAGGTTTATATACGTATAGACATGACATGAATACACTTATTCTGTCAATAGTTGGTAGCGGCCTCTAGCAAGACGTGCCAACTCCTAAACGCATACAAAGATCATATCGGACGAACCATCACAAGGTTTAGTACATGTCTTTCCCTTTGCCTCGCGATATTTGGTCTAGCTCCAAGCTGACCTCCCTTTCTCGATACTATGATTCGGAATCTCTTCACTAGGTTAACTCTTAACCTTATGTAGCACGGCCATGCATTTCTAGATCCGATCACTCGAGGGGCCCAGAGATATCTCTCTCAAAAAGAGAGGGGCTAATCCCATCTTGATTGACCATGCCTTGCAGCATGCTTCAGGACAAACCCGAAAGCTACCTTTATAACTACCCTGTTATGGTGCAACGCTTGATAGCCCCAAAGTAGGTCGATCCACATCTCAAGTACATGCGACAATCTCAGGTCTAAGGACAAAACGTAAACGATGTGTAGAGAGAGAGCTGCAACTTATTTCCAGTCTCAGGTTGGGTCAGTCCAACCCCATGTTCATAACATGTGTCCGCATCATTGGTTTGACATCTCCATGTCTATGACTTGCGAAACATAGTCATTAACCAATCGATGTGCCAGTCTAATATTCACGTGTGTCCTCACATGACCTCCGACTAGGGACAACTATTAAATAACCATACAAGTAAAGAGTTTCACAAACAATCCACATAATTGCCAATCAATACAAGTTGCCTGATATGGATATTCAAGGAACATTACAATAACTCATGGATACATATGAAATATAATCATCTCTATGATTGCCTCTAGGGCATATTTCCTTCAGAAACTCCATTCCGATGGACTTCTTGAATCACTTTAAAGATGCGAAGCATGTCTGATGGGTAAAATGACTAAGACTCCATTTTCTGGTATGATGGAGCGAGCTATGGACTTGTTGGAAATCATACATACCGATTTGTGTGGTCCAATGAGTGTAGCATCGCGCGGTGGTTATCGCTATGTTCTTACCTTCATGGATGACTTGAGTAGATATGGGTATATCTATTTCATGAAACATAAGTCCAAAACTTTCGAGAAGTTTAAGGAATTTCAAAGAGAGGTAGATAATCAACATAACAAGAAGATTAAATTTCTACGATCTGATCGTGGAGGTGAATATCTAGTTATGAGTTTGGCGAGCATTTTAAGAAATGCGAAATACTTTCACAATTGACACCGCCAGGAACACCACGACGTAATGGTGTGTCCGAACGTCATAATCGAACTCTCTTAGATATGGTTCGTTCTATGATGTCACTTACAGATTTACCGCTATCATTTTGGGGTTATGCATTAGAAACAACCGCATTCACTTTAAATAGGGCACCATCTAAATTCATTAAAACAACACCGTATGAATTATGGTTTGGGAAGAAACCTAAATTGTCGTTACTTAAAGTTTGGGGTTGTGAAGCTTATGTAAGAAGTTATAGCCAGACAAGCTTGAACCCAAAGCGGAAAAATGCGTCTTCATAGGATACCCAAAGGAAACTATTGGGTATACCTTCTATCATAGATCCAAGGGCAAAATCTTCGTTGCCAAGAATGGATCCTTTCTAGAGAAGGAGTTTCTCTCGAAAGAAGTGACTGGAAGGAAAGTAGAACTCGACGAGGTTGTTGAACCTTCTCTCGAACTTGCGAGTAGCGCAGAACCAGAAGTAGTTCCTGTGGCGCCTACACCAATAAGAGAGGAAGCTAATGATGTCGATCATGAAACTTCGGTTTAAGTTACTACAGAGCCTCGCAGGTCAACGAGAACTCGTACCACTCCTGATTGGTATGATACCGTTATTAGTGTCATGTTGGTGGACAACACCGATGACCCTACAACATATGAGGAAGCGATGATGAGCCCAGATTCCAATAAATGGCAAGAAGCCATGAAATCCGAGATTGGATCCATGTACGAAAACCAAGTATGGAATTTGGTGGACTTACCGGATGGTCGGAAGGCTATCGAGAACAAATGGATTTTCAAGAAGAAAACATATGTTAATGGTAATGTTACTGTCTATAAAGCTCGACTTGTCGCAAAAGGGTTTTGACAAATTCAAGGAGTTGACTACGATGAGACATTATCACCGGTAGCGAAGCTAAAGTCTATGAGGATTATGTTAGCAATCGCTGCATATTATGATTATGAGATATGGAAGATGGATATCAAAACGGCATTCCTCAATGAAGACATTGATGAAGAGTTTTATATGGTACAACCCAAAGGTTTTGTCGGTCCTAAAGATGCTAACAAGGTATGAAAACTTCAACGTTCCATTTATGGATTGAAGCAAGCATCTCAGAGTTGGAATCAACGTTTTGATAAGGTGATCAAATTTTTTGGTTTTATACAAACTTATGGAGAAGCTTGTATTTACAAGAAAGTGAGTGGGAGCCCTGTAGCATTCTTAATACTATATGTAGATGACATATTGTTGATTAGGAATGATGTAGACCTTCTTAATAGTGTCAAGGAATATTTGAATAATAGTTTTTCAATGAAAGATCTTGGCGAAGCAGCTTACATATTAGGCATAAATATTTATAGCGATAGATCGAGACGCCTAATATCATTTTCACAGAGTACATATTTGGACAAAGTTCTAAAGAGGTTTGGAATGGAAGATAGCAAGAAAGGGTTCTTGCCCATGTTGCCCAATACGACCTTGAGTAAAACTCAAAGTCCTGCAACGGCAGAAGATAGATAAAGGATGAGTAAGACTCCCTATGCCTCAGCCATAGGATCTCTTATGTATGCCATGCTATGTACTAGACCCGACATTGCATATGCTGTTAATTTGACTAACATATATCAAAGTGATCCACGAGTGGATCATTGGACAACGGTCAAAAACATCCTTAAGTACTTGAGAAGAACTAAGGATGTGGTTCTTTCTTATGGAGGTGATGAACAGCTCGTTGTCAATGGTTACACCGATGCTAGTTGGAACACCGATCCAGATGATTCTAAATCACAATCTGGATACGTATTTAGTTTGAATGGTGCAACAGTTAGCTGGAGGAGTGCAAAGCAAAGCGTTGTGGCGAGATCTTCAACTGAATCAGAATACATAGCTGCTTCGGAGGCTTCACAAGAGGCGATATGGTTGAAGGAGTTCATTACAGAGCTCGGTGTGGTTCCAAGTGCGCTGGACCCAGTGTCTATCTATTGTGATAACATGGGCGCCATAGCCAATGCGCAAGAACCAAGGTCACACAAGAAGATGAAGCATATCAAGCTACGTGTTCACGCTATTCGAGAGCATGTCCAAGATGGTGACATAAAGATTTGCAAAGTACACACAAATCTAAATGTGGAGGATCCGTTGACTAAACCTCTCCCGAGGGCAAAACATGACCAGCACCAAACCGCCATGGGTGTTCGGTATATTACCATGTAATCTAGATTAGTTGACTCTAGTGCAAGTGGGAGACTGTTGGAGATATGCCCTAGAGGAAATAATAAAATTTATTATTTTTATATCTTTGTGTTTATGATAAATGTTTACATTCATGCTATAACAGTATTAACCGGAAACATTAATACTTGTGTGATTTGTAAACTAAATTAGAGTCCCTAGTAAAGCCTCTTTATAATACTAGCTTGTTGGTTAATAGATGATCGTGGTTTCTCGATCATGAATATTGAGATGTTATTAACAACAATATCATATCATTAGGAGAATGGTATGATGGACATACTCCTATAGATAAGCGTAGCATAAAGATCAAGTCATTTCAATAGTTTGTTTGCTATAAGCTTTTTGATACATAGTAACCTAATTCGTTCGACCATGAGATCATGATAATCACCATCACCGGAAGGATGATTTGATGACATCAAACACCACACTGTAACTAGGTGGCTATAAAGGTGGCATTAAGTGTTCATAAAGTATGGTTTGAGGCACATGGATCAAGAGTGGGATTTGTCCATCCATATGACAGATAGATATACTCTGGGCCCTCTCGGTGGAATGTCATCCAATTAGCTTGCAAGCATGTGACTGGCTCACAAGGGATCACATATCACGGGAACGAGAAAAGAGTACTTATCGGTAACGAGGTTGAACTAGGTATGTAGAGATACCGACGATAAAAACCTCGGATAAGTAAACTATCGTGAGACAAAGGGAAATTGGTATCGTATGTAAGTGGTTCATTCGATCACAAAGTAATCGTAGAAATATGTGGGAGCCATATGAATTTCCACATTCCTCTGTTGGTTATTGATTGGAGAAGTGTCTCGGTCATGTCCGCGTAATTCACGAACCGTAGGGAGACACACTTAAGGATTCAATGTTGTTTAGTAGATATGGAATGTTAGTAGGGATACCGAATGTTGTTCGGAATCTCGGATGGGATCCGGGATATCACGAGGAGATCCGGAATGGTCCGGAGAATAAGATTCATATAAGGAAAGTCCGATTCTGGAGTTCGGGAAACATTCCGATGTTTTCATCGGAGAGGTTCTAGAAGGTTCACCGGTCCGGAAGGGGAATGGTCCATGAATGTGTCATGGGTAAGTGGAATGATTGGATCATATCCTAGGTCACTTGATGTGGTCATTTGTGAGAGAGAATTAAAGCTCTAAATTGAAAGTCAAATGGGAGGTTTGAAAAGTCAAACTGGAACAATGGTTTCCTAGTGGAAGAAGGAAAGAGTCATTCCAACTTGGGTTTGGAAGTGGATTCAAACTCACCCCTCCCAAGGCTGCCCCCCCTCTCATAAATAGAGGGGGAGGGCTGCCCCAAACACCAAGACTAGACCTCCCCACACCCGTGCGCCGCCACCGCCGCTGCTCCGCCGCCGCCCTAGTCGCCACCGACACCTCCTCCTCCTCCCGGTCTTCTAAACCCTAGATCACCGGGAAACCCTAGATCCACCATAACTCGCACCGGCTTAGGAGAAGCCCTGCGATATCTTCCCTCTACTTCCGACACCACGCCGTCGTGCTACCAGAATCGGGAGGGGAGAACTACAACCTCCGCTGCCTGCTGGAACAAGGGAGAGGAAGGTCTTCATCGAGTACCAAACGTGTGACCGACTGCGGAAGCGCTGCCGGAACGCAGTGCCGAAAGGATTGTCTACGCGATCTTGAGATCGGTAAGTGTACGCCCACATCACCGATGAGAATCTTCTCTCGTTAACCGCTTTGGAATCTTCGAGTGTGAGTGCTTCTATCGACTCGTTGCTACAATCTAGTAGATAGATATTGTCTTGTTTGTGTGCATGCGGTAGAAATTTTTTGTTTTCCATGCTACGAACCCCTACAAACACATCCAAGAGTCTTCTTCAACTCATGCACCTCGTCAACAGCACAATCTGGTTCAGAATGTGCAACATCTTGCAACTCAAGAGCTGGCACCAGAGCCTCATCAACATGCTCATTTTGCACCACAGCCTCATCAACATGCTCATTTTGCACCAGAGCTTCCAAATCATAATAGATGTGACCTAAAGCCTCATCAACAGTTCCACTTTGCACCTCAACAGTTTGCACTTCATCCTCCAAATCAAGTTTAGATTGCACCTTAACAGCATTAACAGGTTCAATTTTCACCTCAGCAGCACCAAACATGATCTGGTTAGTTCTCTTCTTTCTTGAGCCATTGATTCTTGCCTTTTTCACTGGCCATCATTCTTCAACAACAAGAGGTGGGGATTTTCTCCATGCTTCCTCCTGAAAACAAGCAAGTTAGTTGGGGGATAAAAATCATCAATAAGAAATACATACATTTTGGATGAATATACTGGCTTTTCAGCAGTGTATCTACACTTGGTAGAGCCAGCTCGGTGTCCAAGTTCTTCACATAGTTTGCATCTATTTTGTTACCTTTTGGACCCTTTTTGGCTTGCCATCTTTCTTCCCCTTCTTGCCGCTCCCACCTTTTTCAAACCAAGCCTTGAATCTACTATGCTTGGGCCTGCCAGCCTTTCTTTTCATCAAAGGAGGACACAAGGAGAACTGAATGTCCACTTCAGGCCACTGAGACTGGTCTGTAAGTGCTGGAATTGGTGTTGCATATGCATCCTTGAATTTTGCTACAGGATAATACTCATGCAAATATGGGTGCATATTTAGCTTGTGTTTGGAGGCCAAGAAAAGTATGACATGCTCACAAGGTTTCCCAATGTGTTGCCACTCAAGGCATGTAAATTCATGCAATTGAGTGTTAACAACATGCCTCCTGCCAGTCTTTGTATCTCTGACTTTAGCACCCCACAATGAGGATTTCTCTACACACAAATGTGCAAGATTTCTACTCCTATTGACCACCTATTGCACAACACCGGGAAGCTTATATCCTTGAAGAACATCACCAAGCCATCTTCTCAATTCCCATAACCTCATGATCATGATCCTGATCTGGTCAACCATGTCATGGACAGGCAAGTCTTTTAACTCCTTCACTTTGTTGTTGAAACTTTCTGCCAAATTATTGTTGATATGATCACATTTGATGGCAGTGTTAAAACCTAACCTGTACCATAAAATAGAATGGTAGGTGTCCAATCATGTACAAAACTTGACCCTATCCTCCTTAGAGCATGCGCCTTAATCTTCTCAAGGTGATATGAATGTGTCTGTCTGGTGTAAGATCTTGCTACTGGCCACATTATTCCAAAATCATCTCCTCTGATTTTTTTTGATCAAATTCATCCACATATGACTGAAGCACTCCCTATGATCATCATGAGGGAAAACAATCTTCACTGCATTTTATAAACCTTTATATGCATTTGTGTGCACTGCCAATGGAGAGACTGGCCCTATGCATCTTTTCAACTGCATCATGAACCATGTCCATGATGCCTCTATCTCAGTCTGAAACATGCCAATAGCTACAGGGAACATTCAATTGTGTCCATCTAAAGCATTGCATGCTGCTAGTTGACCATTACACTTGATAGTCAAGAATGATGAGTCTATACTCAAATATGGACAACACCCTGCTTTGAAGCCATCGATGCACGACTTCAAAGTCATGAAGAATTTAGAGAAGAAGACTTTCCATCAGCTGTTACCTCAGTATCTATCTTCACAACACTGCCAGGTGACCTCTTCTCTACTTCTGCTTTGAAGTTATAAAGCATTCGAAAGGTATTTGCCCAATCACCATATAGCTCCTTCATTGCCCTTTGCTTTGCCTTCCACACTGTAGTATAATTCAGCTTAATGGGGTACTGCTTTTCCAAGTCTGTTTTCAGTCTCTTTGCAGTGATGTTTGGTGTCGTGGCTAAAATAGGCTTGATTTTTTCTGCAACCCATAATTGTGATTTCATCTTTGTAATTGTTTGAGAAGTTGTAATACAAGTATGAGCTTTTGGAATTTGATTCACTCTTATTGTCCTTCCATCAGGTTGGCGTCTAGCAGATATAAACCACTTGCAAGGCCTGACACCACCATCATAACCTATGCATTTTGTGTTGGAAATATAAGCAATAATCCATATGATTTAATCCGAATAATAAACTGATAAAGCATGATCATGAAGGGAATATGCCCTGAGAGGCAATAATAAAGTGTTTATTATGTGTATTCCAAGTATATGATAGATGTTTATTTTGCATGCTATAATTCTATTAATACGGAAACGTTAATACATGTGTGTTTAATAAACAAACAGAAAGTTCCTAGTTATGCCTCTCTCATAAACTAGCTCGTTGATTAACAAGATGATCAAGGTTTCCTGATCATGGACATTGGATGTTGTTAATAACGGGATCACAACATTAGTGTAATGGTGTGATGAACATTCATCTGAAGTATAGCATTACGATCAAAGTCATTGAGTTTATATTGCTATAACAACTTACGAAGTGATCCTAATCCTTAGACCATGAGATCATGTCAATCACTAACACCAGAAGAGTTTCTTGATAACATCAAACGTCACACCGTAACAGGGTGATTATAAAGATGGATTCAGAACTAATAAAGTGTTATGTTGAGGCTCATTGATCGAGAGTGGAATTTGTTCATCCCGATGACGGATATATATACTCTGGGCCCTCTCGGTGATATCACATTGATTAGCTTGCAAGCAAGTGATTTGATCACTAGAATGTTATATCACGGGAACGAGAAAAGAGTGCATGTCGGTAACGAGATCAAACTAGGTATGGAGATACCGATGATCGAATCTCGGACATGTAATATATCGTGAAACAAAGGGATTAAGATACTAGCGTAAAAGGTTCCGACGATCACAAGAAAGTCAACGTTGAATGTGTGGGAATCAGTATGGGTCTCCAGATCCCGCTTCTGATTATTGATCCGAGAGGGGTCTCGATCATGTCCGCATTATTCATGAACCGTAGGGTGACACACTTAAGAGACACCGACATCCAATTGGAGCAAAAGTTTCATGCCGAAAGAATGAACAAGCGCAGGAATTTATTTCACTAGATACCGAAACAGGTTTTCGGGTGAAATTGCATAAAGTGGTTATGCATGTGAAATGGAATTCTAGCAAGGGGTTATTTGTGAATGTTTGTCATTAAAGTAATTGACAAAATTCTGAATAAAATAAAAGAGTTTTATTTAATGAGAGTTTGCATTAAATTTGGTGGAAATTTAATGGGAATTTGAGTGGACTTTTGAGTGGAGGGAATTTAAAGGGCATTTTTTGAGTGGAGTGTCCACCCACATGAATGAAGGAGGGGAGGGGCAGCCCCCATGGCCGGCGGCCACCCCCTTGGGTGCCCCCCTCCTCCTATAAAAGGAGCCCCCCTCCTCACTTGTCTCTTACACCTCCTCGTGAAGGATCTCTCTCCCCCTCTAGAATTTATCCCCCATGGTCTCGGACTAGCGAGATACATGTTCCCGGTGGCTATTCGGCAAGAAAGAGTTGTGCTTCCACTGCATCGCTGGAGCGAGGAGGCGGAGGTTTCTCGGTTCCTCGAACGTGTGTGCGAGCACGGATGCACTGCTGATTTGCGGCGCTAGGACTTCCTCTCGATCTTGAGATCGGCAAGAGATCGTCTACATCAACCACGAGTTGAACTCGTTAAGCTTTGTCGGTCTTCAAGGGTATGTTCTCTACGGATATACATCCGCTCGTTGTTTGTATATAATAGATAGATCTTGGTACATAGTTCACATCGTAGGAATTTTTTTTCTATGCTGCGAACCCTACAGTGGTATCAGAGCCGGATCTATGCGTAGATACTTTACACGGGTAGTACACGTATGAGTATGTGGGCGATGATGATTATGTTGTTGCTCCTTTGTTGTAATTTTGGATATTGGTGGCATAGTGGGATGAAGCGGCCCGGACAAACTTTACATGTCCTCGCACATGAGACCTGTTCCACGCTTGACATGCAACTAGTTTGCATAAGTGGCTAGCGGGTGTCTGTCTCTCCTACTATAGTCAATATCTATTTTGCAAACGAGTTGTCAACAATTTGGTTATCTTCGTTGTTGTTCATTTTCGTAGGTAAGAACGGTTCTATCTCGAAAGCCCTAAGCCACGTAAAACTTGCAATGGATAAATTAGAGGCGTCTAGTTTAGATTGTTGCTGGGCTTGTGTTATGATATGGTATTGTTGTAAGTAGAAGTATGAGACGATACTCTTACAACACACATAGCGTGTAAACTCCATAGACCTTGAATTTACACATATAGGTATGATAGTGATCATACCACGATGCACATGATAGAGATCATCTGCGGGAACCGTATCATTTCACTAATAAACATGTGATGTTTGATTGCATCTTATATTGCTTGTTTAGCGCTTTGTTAGCATAATAAGATGATCCCTCATTTAAATATCAAGATAAGAATGTGTTCTTCCTTTAGTATGCACCGATTATGTTTCGTCGCTCCAAGACATCACGTGATGATCGGGTGTTCTTGGATCCACGACCATATTTCGGGTGTAAAACAGTTACACACGCGAATACTAAGGTTATAACTTGGCGAGCCTAGCATGTACAGACATGGCCTCGGAACACGGACCTAAAGGTTAAGCATGAGTCATATAGTTGATATGATGCCCATTTGATGCTCGCCTTTGAAGCTATACTGACTCACGTGATGATCGGACTTGGTATAGTGGATTGTGTTCATGTAATCACTAAAAAGGCACGAGGGATGTCGTTTTTGAGTGCGAGTTCATTCGTAATATGGATGAGTTGAACTCAATCTATCATACACTTAGTCTAAACTTTACAAATTTTGTTGTAGATGGCACCACCTGCTTTTAATTTCAATGTGTTCATGGAGAAAGAGAAACTAGCAACGAATGGTAGCAACTTTATCGAATGGGCCATGAATTTGAGGATTCTCCTCTCTGCTGCACAAAAGCAATATGTGCTAGAAGCGTCGTTAGGCCCCCCACCTTTAGATGATTCCCCTGACGAGGAGAAGAATGTCTATCAGACTCGTCAGGAGGACCACAACTTAGTTCATTGCGGCATATTGTATGGGCTAGAGCCGAAACTTCGAAAGCATTTCGAAAATGGCACTGCTTTTGATACAATGGGTGAGTTGAAAATGATTTTCGACACACATGGTGTTGTAGAGAGCTACAACGCTTCAGAAAAGTTCTTTAGCTGCATGATGGAAGAGCACAGCTCCGTTAGTGAGCATGTACTCAAGATGTCGGGTTACGCCGATAAGCTTGTGTCCTTGGGAATAACGATTCCCATTGACTTAGGCATCCATCGTGTTCTGCAGTCTCTGCCACCTAGATATAAGAGCTTTGTGATGAACTATAATATGCAAGGCATGAAGAAGTCTCTCCCCGAGCTTCTGTCAATGCTTAAAACTGCAGAAGTGGAGATCAAAAAGGAACATCAAGTGTTGATGATCAATAGGAACACTGGTTTCAAGAAAGACAAGAAGGGAAAACGGAAGGGTAGTAAGGGCGGCAAGCCTGTTGCCGTGCCTGAAAAGAAACCCCGAGTTGGACCTAAGTCTGATACCGAGTGCTACTATTGTAAGGGGACTGGCCACTGGAAGCGCAACTGCCCCAAGTATCTGGCAGACAAGAAGGCCGGCAAGGCAAACAAAGGTATATATGATATACAAGTTATTGATGTGTACTTGACTAGTGCTCGCAGTAGCACCTGGGTATTTGATACCGGTTTAGTTGTTAATATTTGTAACTCGAATCAGGGGCTGCGGAACAAGCGACCGCTAGCAAGGGGTGAGGTCAAGATGCGTGTCGGCAATGGATCAAGCGTTGATGTGATCGCCGTCGGAACGTTGCCTCTCCACTTGCCGTCGGGATTAGTTATAAACTTGAATAATTGTTATCTGGTGCCTGCACTGAGCATGAACATTGTATCTGGATCGTGTTTGATGCGAAGTGGTTATTCATTTAAATCCGAGAACAATGGTTGTTCCATTTATATGAATGAAATCTTTTATGGTCATGCACCGATGATGAATGGTTTATTTCTATTAGATCTCGATGATAATGTTACACATATTCATAATGTTGATGCTAAAAGGATTAAACTTAATGATGATATATCCGCATATATGTGGCACTGCCGTCTAGGTCATATTGGCGTTAAACGCATGAAGAAGCTCCATTCGGATGGACTTTTGGAATCACTTGATTTTGAATCATTTGATACATGTGAGCCATGCCTTATGGGCAAGATGACTAGAACACCGTTTTCCGGTTCAATGGAACGGGCGACAGATTTATTGGATATCATACATTCTGATGTATGTGGTCCAATGAGTGTGTCGGCGCGAGGTGGATATCGTTATTTTGTTACTTTCACGGATGATTTGAGTAGATACGATTATATCTACTTGATGAAACACAAGTCTGAAACCTTTGAAAAGTTCATGGAATTTCAGAATGAAGTGGAAAATCATCGTAATAGAAAGATCAAATTTCTACGGTCCGACCGTGGAGGTGAGTATCTAGGTTACGAGTTTAGCACTCACATGAAAGAGTGTGGAATTATTTCACAACTCACGCCTGCCGGAACACCACAGCGAAATGGTGTGTCGGAACGTCGTAATCGTACTTTATTAGATATGGTTCGATCTATGATGTCTCTGACGGACTTGCCATTGTCATTTTGGGGTTATGCACTAGAAACTGCTGCATTCACTTTAAATCGGGCACCATCTAAATCCGTTGAAAAGACACCGTATGAATTGTGGTTTGGAAACAAACCTAAGCTGTCATTTCTTAAAGTTTGGGGATGCGATGTTTATGTGAAGAAACTTCAACCGGATAAAGTAGAACCCAAAGAGGAAAAATGCGTCTTCATAGGATACCCTAAGGAAACTATTGGGTATTCCTTCTATCACAGATCCGAGGGCAAGGTTTTTGTTGCCAAGAATGGATCCTTTCTAGAGAAAGAGTTTCTCGCGAAAGGTGTGAGTAGTCGGAAGGTAGAACTCGAAGAGGTTATTGAACCATCTCTTCAAAGTATGGCGAGTAGCGCAGCGCCGGAAGTTGTTCCGGAGTTGGCTCCACCTGTTGAAGAGGGAACTAATGATAATGATCATGAAACTCCAAAAGAGAGTACTACCGAACCTCGCAGGTCAAACAGGACGCGTGCAGCTCCCGAGCTATACGGAAATCTTGTCATGAATTTCATGGTTGATGAAAATGATGACCCTGCGACGTATGAAGAAGCGATGATGAGCCCGGATTCCAACAAATGGTTAGAAGCCATGAAATCCGAGATGGAATCCATGTATGAAAATCAAGTTTGGAACTTGGTGAATTACCTCACGACCGAAAGGTCGTGGAGAACAAATGGATTTTCAAAAGGAAAACTGATGCTGATGGTAATGTGACCGTCTATAAAGCTCGACTTGTCGCAAAGGGGTTTCGACAAATTCAAGGAGTTGACTACGATGAGACATTCTCTCCCGTAGCGATGCTAAAGTCAGTTAGGATTATGTTAGCAATTGCTGCATATTTCGATTATGAGATATGGCAGATGGATGTCAAAACAGCGTTTCTCAATGGTAATATTGAAGAAGAGTTGTATATGATACAACCAAAGGGTTTTGTCGATCCTAAGGATGCTAACAAGGTGTGCAAGCTTCAGCGATCCATCTATGTATTGAAGCAAGCATCACGAAGTTGGAATCTCCGCTTTGATGAGGTGATCAAAGAGTTTGGATTTGTCCGAACTTATGGAGAAGCTTGTATTTACAAGAAAGTGAGTGGGAGCAATGTGGCATTTCTGATATTATATGTGGATGACATATTATTGATCGGAAATGATATAAATCTTTTAAACAGTGTTAAAAGTTATCTAAACAGCAAATTTTCAATGAAGGACCTAGGTGAAGCGTCATACATATTAGGCATGAAGATCTATAGAGATAGATCTAGGCGCCTAATAGGGCTATCGCAAATTACATACCTTGATAAGATTTTAAAGAAGTTTAAAATGGACGGAAGTAAGAAGGGGTTCTTACCTATGTTGCAAGGCAGGACATTGAGTAAGGCTCAAAGTCCGGCTTCGGAGAAAGAAAGAGAGATAATGGACAAAGTCCCCTATGCTTCAGCCATAGGCTCTATAATGTACGCCATTCTATGTACAAGACCGGATGTGGCACATGCTATTAGTTTTACTAGTAGGTACCAACCGGATCCAGGTTCGGAACACTGGATAGCGGTCAAGAATATCCTTAAGTACTTACGAAGAACTAAGGATATGTTTCTTGTATACGGAGGTGAAGAAGAGCTCGTTGCTAAGTGTTATGTTGACGCTAGCTTTGACACCGATCCGGATGACTCTAAGTCTCAATCCGGATACGTATTTCTCATGAATGGCGGAGCGGTTAGTTGGAGGAGCTCCAAACAACCTGTGGTAGCGGGATCAACAACGGAGGCCGAATATGTTGCTGCTTCAGAAGCGGCTCAGGAAGCAGTTTGGATGAAGGAGTTCATATCCGAACTAGGAGTGGTTGCAAATGCGTTGGACCCAATGGTGATCTATTGTGACAACAATGGTGCCATTGCCAATGCCAAAGAACCAAGGTATCACAAGCATTCCAAGCATATTAAGCGCCGGTTTCACTCCATCCGCGATCATGTCAAGGATGGAGATATAAAGATTTGTAAAGTACATACGGATCTCAATGTAGCAGATCCGTTGACTAAAACTCTCCCTAGAGCAAAACATGATCAACACCAGAACTCAATGGGTGTTAGATTTATCACTATGTAACTAGATTATTGTCTCTAGAGCAAGTGGGAGACTGAAGGGAATATGCCCTGAGAGGCAATAATAAAGTGTTTATTATGTGTATTCCAAGTATATGATAGATGTTTATTTTGCATGCTATAATTGTATTAATACAGAAACATTAATACATGTGTATTTAATAAACAAACAGAAAGTTCCTAGTTATGCCTCTCTCATAAACTAGCTCGTTGATTAACAAGATGATCAAGGTTTCCTGATCATGGACATTGGATGTTGTTAATAACGGGATCACAACATTAGTGTAATGGTGTGATGAACATTCATCCGAAGTATAGCATTACGATCAAAGTCATTGAGTTTATATTGCTATAACAACTTACGAAGTGATCCTAATCCTTAGACCATGAGATCGTGTCAATCACTAACACCGGAAGAGTTTCTTGATAACATCAAACGTCACACCGTAACAGGGTGATTATAAAGATGGATTCAGAACTAATAAAGTGTTATGTTGAGGCTCATGGATCGAGAGTGGAATTTGTTCATCCCGATGACAGATAGATATACTCTGGGCCCTCTCGGTGATATCACATTGATTAGCTTGCAAGCAAGTGATTTGATCACTAGAATGTTATATCACGGGAACGAGAAAAGAGTGCATGTCGGTAACGAGATCAAACTAGGTATGGAGATACCGATGATCGAATCTCGGACATGTAATATATCGTGAAACAAAGGGATTAAGATACTAGCGTAAAAGGTTCTGACGATCACAAGAAAGTCAGCGTTGAATGTGTGGGAGTCAGTATGGGTCTCCAGATCCCGCTTCTGATTATTGATCCGAGAGGGGTCTCGATCATGTCCGCATTATTCACGAACCGTAGGGTGACACACTTAAGAGACACCGACATCCAATTGGAGCAAAAGTTTCATGCCGAAAGAATGAACAAGCGCAGGAATTTATTTCACTAGATACCGAAACAGGTTTTCGGGTGAAATTGCATAAAGTGGTTATGCATGTGAAATGGAATTCTAGCAAGGGGTTATTTGTGAATGTTTGTCATTAAAGTAATTGACAAAATTCTGAATAAAATAAAAGAGTTTTATTTAAATGAGAGTTTGCATTAAATTTGGTGGAAATTTAATGGGAATTTGAGTGGACTTTTGAGTGGAGGGAATTTAAAGGGCATTTTGTGAGTGGAGTGTCCACCTACATGAATGAAGGAGGGGAGGGGGAAGCCCCCATGTCCGGCGGCCACCCCCTTGGGTGCCCCCCTCCTCCTATAAAAGGAGCCCCCCTCCTCACTTGTCTCTTACACCTCCTCGTGAAGGATCTCTCTCCCTCTCTAGAATTTATCCCCCATGGTCTCGGAATAGCGAGATACATGTTCCCGGTGGCTATTCGGCAAGAAAGAGTTGTGCTTCCACTGCATCGCTGGAGCGAGGAGGCGGAGGTTGCTCGGTGCCTCGAACGTGTGTGCGAGCACGGATGCGCTACTGATTTGCGGCGCTAGGACTTCCTCTCGATCTTGAGATCGGCAAGAGATCGTCTACATCAACCACGAGTTGAACTCGTTAAGCTTTGTCGGTCTTCAAGGGTATGTTCTCTACGGATATACATCCGCCCGTTGTTTGTATCTAATAGATAGATCTTCGTACATAGTTCACATCGTAGGAAATTTTTTGTTTTCTATGCTGCGAACCCTACAAATCATACAGACAGTAGTAAAACCAATCATGCAGATCAACAAAGTAGATGAACAAATTACATCTATACAAGAAAAACCTATCACATCTACGCCAAACGCTAGAAATAGAAACTCTAGCATAATCCAAAAGAGAGAGATTGAGATCACATACGATGTAGTTGCGGCAGTAGCCGAGGTAGAGTTGTTGCCCATGTTGAGGTTGCCGAAGAGGTCGCTGACGTCCGAGAAGAAGTCATCGTTCAGGAACTCGTCGTCGGACGACGTCGTGGTTGCCAGTAGTCGCGCTTGAGCGTTCCCCAAAAACTTGATCGCCCCTCACCCTTACAGGTTCACGAGAGGCGGGGTTCCGGAGGCCTACTGTCCCGATCTGCGGTGCACCCCGCAAGCCGGAATGGGGAAGACGAAAGCGGCGGCACAAGGTTCTGGAGGTAGGCGCGTAGATTGATTCACCGATTAGGTTTAGCGCAGACGCTTATATAATGCAGGTTAGGGAGATCGTGGGGCTCAGCCCACGTCCGAGTCGGTAACAGTCCACGTCCATAAAAACTGGAAACGGATGTAATTAACACGTCCGTTAATGACTCATAATCTGTTTTCCCAACCAGCAAAATAAAGCTCGGCTCGGCGAGATTCCCGCAACCCGCAGCGCGCGCGTCGTGACGAGGCGAGGCATGGCGAGGTGAGGTGGACGGCGTCAGAGGAGGAGTGCGTGAGGGCTACTCTTCTTGTCACACCTTAGTGAGTGATGCAACACTCTACTATATAAGGTGGTCCAACTCCCCTTCAACTAGCAATGTGGGACTAAACTTTAGCACCACTAGCACAGCCATATGCTGTCATATACAAGTGGGCCAAAGAGAATTTCAGAATTTGTCTAATGGGCCAACAACCCAAAACTCACCAAATTCCAACAATCCCCCACAAAGTCTCATTGGCACATCACAACACTTTTCTTCCAGAACATTGTTTTATATACCGGTGTGTAGTGGAGACTGTTAAGTTGAAATTCCACGTTAAACTTCATGCTACACTAGCTAGCAACTTGAATAGTGGACTATGCCTTGAACTACAAGTTTTCTGCGCGCTAGTTTCACACAAAATCTAGATCGGTACAGGGACACCGTCGGCTTCCCCGCGGTTTGGAGCTTATGCGTCATACTCTAGGGCCTTTCATGAGTTTATTAGAGAGCATCCAACTCTCATGGACTGCGACGTTTGACAGCCAGACTCATATAGGTGTGTTCCTCAAGAGATGTTCTGCAGGACAACATCTCCGCTTATAAAAAGCCACTTGGAACACATTAAGATAAATATCAACCTGCCATGCAGATTAAGAGAGTATTGCATCTTTATGGAGATGTAAATATAATATAGGGATACTCTCCTCTCATCTGACCAACAGCTTGTCTCCCAGCTCTAATTCACGGGATCTCTGATCACATAGAGTGGGTTGCCACTGGGATCAACTCATAACGTGGGTCTCAAACCCATCTCCCTCGATGCATTATCTATCACATTGCGTGATAAACCCTTTGTGAAGGGATCTGCCAGATTCTTAGATGTTTGGATATAATCCAACGTAATAACTCCAGAGTTTCTCAGTTTCCTGACAGATTTCAATCTCCTCTTCACATGCCTTGATGACTTCATATTATACTTAGAACTGTTTACTTTGACGTTCACAGTTTGATTATCACAGTTCATCGGGATGGCGGGTATTGGTTTTTCAATCACAGGTAAGTCCATCAAGAGCTCACGAAGCCACTATGCTTCAATAGTGGTTGTGTCTAATGCTGTGAGTTCTGCTTCCATTGTTGACCTCGTTAAGATGGTCTGCTTGCAAGACTTCCAGGAAACAGCACCACCACCAAGTGTAAACAAATAACCACTTGTGGCCTTAATCTCATCAGCATCAGATATCCAGTTTGAATCACTATAACCCTCAAGTACCCGTGGATACCCAGTATAGTGAATACCATAACTCGCAGTGACTTTCAAATATCGCAAAACTCTTTCAAGAGCATGCCAATGATCATCTCCAGGATTTGACAAAAATCGACTCAGTTTTCTTACAGCAAAGGAGATGTCAGGTCTAGTAGCGCTGGCTAAATACATGAACGAGCCAATAATTTGAGAATATCTCAATTGATCTTTAGCATTTCTTCGATTCTTTTGAAGTAGCACACTCAGATCATAAGGCGTTGGAGAAGAATTGTAGTCGCTATACCCGAAGCGACTCAATATCGTTTCCACATAGTGAGACTAAAGCAATGTAATCCCACCATTGTCATCCTTTAGTAGCTTGATGTTTAAGATTACATCGGCCACTCCCAAGTCCTTCATCTCAAAGTAGCGAGATAGTAACTCTTTGACCTCCTCGAGAATAGCGAGATTGGTCCCGAATATCAATATGTCATCAACATAGAGACACATAATAACTCCCTCGCCCCCACCATGGCGATAGTACACACATTTGTCAGCTTCGTTTACAACAAAGCCTTCATCAGTTAAAGTTCTTTCAAACTTCTCGTGCCACTGCTTAGGAGCTTTCTTAAGACCATACAAAGACTTCACTAACTTACACACCTTTCCTTCTTTACCATCTACTACAAATCCGCCAGGCTGCTCCATATAAATTTCCTCATCTAGCTCTCCATTTAGAGAAGCTGTCTTAATGCCCATTTGATGAATGAGAAGATCATGTGAGGCAGCCAAGGAAAGTAGTACTCGAATAGTGGTCAATCTGGCTACAGGTGAGTAGGTATCGAAGAAGTCTTCACCTTCCTTTTGGGTACAACCCTTAGCCACAAGACGTGCCTTGTACTTTTCAATAGTACCATCAGGTCTAAGATTTTTCTTGAACACCCACTTACATCCTACAGGTTTGCACCCGTAAGGACGATCAGTGACTTCCCAATTACCATTAGCTAAGATGGAGTCCATCTCGCTTCGGATAGCTTCCTTCCAGTAGTCAGCATCTTGAGATGCATAAGCTTCTGAAATAGAAGTGGGAGTATCATCCACAAGGTACACAATGAAATCATCACCAAATGACTTTGCAGTCCTTTGTCTCTTGCTCCTTTTGGGATCTTCATTGTCATCCTCCACAGGATCATCAGAGTGTTCTATCGGCATAGTGGGTTCAGGAATATAGAAAATTCCTAACTAGATGAACTAGTCATCTCCTGATTTGATGAGATATACATGCCTTTCATAGGAAAGATGTCCTCAAAGAAAGTCGCATCATTCGACTCCATAATTGTACCAACATGCATGTCAGATACCTCAGATTTTACTACCAAAAATCTATAGCCAATGCTATGAAAAGCATACCCCTGAAAAACACAATCAACGGTTTTCGGTCCAAGCTTTCGCTTCTTGGGTATTGGAATATTGACTTTCGCCAAACAACCCCAAGTTCGTAAGTAAGAGAGTTTAAGACTTTTATTTTCCCATTCCTCAAATGGAGCCATGGTTTTATCCTTTACAGGAACACGGTTTAGAACATGTCATGCAGTCATTAGCGCCTCACCCCACCATTCCTTGGAAAGACCCGATGTATCTAACAGGCGTTAACCAAATCAGTTAGAGTGTGGTTCTTCCTTTCGGCCACCCCATTTGACTGAGGTGAATAGGGAGGCGTCCTCTCATGTATAATACCATGTTCCATACAGAATAAATAAAATTCGTTTGAAAAGTACTCTCCACCACGATCCGACCTTAGCCGCTTGATTCTAAGATCAAGTTGGTTTTCTGCCTCAGCTTTATAGATTTTGAAGTAGTTCAAAGCTTCATCTTTAGATTTCAGAAGATAAACATAGCAGTATCTAGTGGATTCATCAGTCGATGTTATAAAGTATCTTTTTCCACCTTTTGTCAACACACCATTCATCTCACAAAGATCTGAATGTATAAGTTCTAGTGGTGCTAAGTTTCTCGATTCCGCAGCCGTATGAGACTTGTGGGGTTGCTTTGCTTGCACACAAACTTGGCACTTAGAACCTTGCCAGTGGTAAATTTTGGAATTAAACTCATATTGGCTAGCCACGTCATGCAACCAAAGTTAATATGACAGAGTCGTGAATGCCAAACATTGGACTCATTATCATTGGAAACATGATTAATAACTTTAGTACATGAGTCTGACAAAGACAAGCGGAACAGACCTCTACACTCATAACCCTTTCCAAAAAATTGTACATACTTAGAAATTACAAGTTTATTGGACTCAAAAACCAACTTAAAGCCATATCGACATAAAAGCGATCCGCTGACGAGATTCTTATTGATGGAGGGAACGTGCTGCACATTCTTCAGCTATACGGTCTTCCCCGAAGTAAACTTCAGATTTACCGTACCAACACCATGAACAGAAGCACGTGAGCCATTTCCCATCAGCACGGAAGAAGTCCCTGAGACCTGATAAGAGGAAAACATGGAAATATCAGAACATACATGTGTATTAGCACCCGTGTCTATCCAACAATCAGGAGAATGACATACTGAAAGGATAGTAGGTAAAATACCGTACCCAGCATCCTTCATCTCAGTATCTCTAATAACAACATTAGCGGCATTGACGTTGTTCCCATGTTGACGCTTGTCAAAGCGATTAGGGCAGCTAGGAGCCTAATGACCAGGATCACCACAAACGTGGCAAGAGCCTTTCCTCTTATCGTTTTTCTTCTTGAAGTTGGTTGAGTGTGTAGCCTTGTTCTTGCCATCAAACTTCCCCTTTCCTTCAGTTTTGTTCTTATTCTTGAACTTGTGGGATTGGAAGTTTTTCCTCTGCACCAAATTGGCAGTAGAACCTCCCTCAAACCCTCGATAAGTTTTGTCCTTTGCTCTCACCTTATCTTCCACATGACGAGACCCAATGAGATCCGTAACGGAAAACTCTTGTCTCTTATGATTCAGAGAAGTAGCAAAGTTCCTCCACGAAGGAGGAAGCTTGGCAATAATGCCACCGGCCACAAATCTTTCCGGTAAGGAACACTTGAACTGCTCAAGTTCTTTGGCAAGTGATTGTATCTCATGAGCCTACTCAACGACAGAGCGCTCATCAACCATCTTGTAGTCATAGAATTGCTCCATGACATACAACTCAGTGCCAGCGTCTGAGACCCCAAACTTGGCCTCGATCGCTTCCCACGCGTCCTTGCCATTATCAAATGACATATACGGGTCAACAATATTATCCCCAAGAACACTGAACAAAGCCGCCATAAACATGGTATCGGCTTTCTTAAAGGTCGCTTCCTGCTCAGTAGAAAGATCTCCTTCAGGCTTGCCAAGAGTGGCGCTATAGCAGTTTAGGTTTTCAAACCAGAGAACTGCTCTCTTGCGCCATCTCTTATAGTGCATGCCATCAAAAGGAGGCGGCCTAGTAGCCGCGGTTACACTAGTGGAATTCAGTTGCCTATAATCACGTTTTTGGATTGTTGGAAATATAAGCAATAATCCATATGATTTAATCAGAATAATAAACTCGTAAAGCATGATCATGCAGACAGCAGTAAAACCAATCATGCAGATTAACAAAGTAGATGAACAGATTACATCTATACAAGATAAACCTATCACATCTACGCCAAACGCTAGAAATATAAACTCTAGCATAATCCAAAAGAGAGAGATTGAGATCACATACGATGCAGTTGCGGCAGTAGCCGCGGCAGAGCTGTCGCCCATGTTGAGGTTGCCGAAGAGGTCGCTGACGTCCGGGAAGAAGTCGTTGTTCGGGAACTCGTCGTCGGACGACGTCGTGGTTTCCAGTCGTTGCGCTTGAGCGCTCCCCGAAAACCTGATCGCCCCTCATCCGTACAGGTTCACGAGAGGCTGGCTTACGGAGGCCTACTGTCCTGATCTGCGGTGCACGCCGCAAGCCAGGATGGAGAAGACGAAAGAGGCGGCGCAAGGTTCTGGAGGTAGGTGTGGCATCCCGCAAAAACCACTACTAGAAAATCACGTTGTTTTTGTGCATTGCATCATCATGACCACATGCTCATGTCATCATGCCACATTGCATTTGAGCATCGTCATCATCTTGCATCTGTTCGCATAAAACTATTTTCGCAAAACCTATTTTGTGTTTCTAAGACGCCCCATCTTCATTCAAACACGCAAACCCGGGTCCCCAGATTATTTTGTTTTGTCCGCTATCGGGTTGTAAAAGCCCCGTGTTAAACAATAAAATATTAAATTATTTTAGTGGGGGCAGTCGAACGGGCCGATTCGACCCGAACGACCACCCCCAGAAAATAAAACGGACTACCAAAATCCCTAGTCTACCCTGTCCTAGTCTACCCCCCCCCCCCAGCCTCCACCTCACCCCAACCAATGGCATGTAGCCACCTCACCCTCTTCCCTTCCCCTACCCAATCACAGCCCGCCACTTGGCCCAGCCCTCTCTCCCTCCCTCTCTCTCTCTCACCCCCACAGCTCACTCCCTCCACCTGGTCCCGTCCCTGTTCACCCCGGGCCCACCTGCAGCACACCACCAGCAGCACACGCATCGCATGCACTCCCCGGTCCACGCCAACCCCACCGCCACCCTGGGACCCACCCCCCACCAGCCACCAACCCCGGGCCCCGTTCCTCTCTCTCTTCCCTGGCCTCTCCCTCACTCGCGCGTCCCACCTCCTCCTTCCCCTGTCCCCGTTAGCACCTCGCCGCCGCCTGTGGGATCCCCTCCGCCGCCGCCCGCTGCTCTCCAGCCGCCTCCCTCCCATCTCCGGCCGACGAGAACCCCCTCCTCCACCCGCCTGGCCCCGCATCCTCTTCTCCCCGCGACCAGCCCCTTCCGCAGCCTCCTTCCCCCAGGCTCCTCCCCGCCGCGCGCCACCGACCCTCCTCTTCCCGCGTCGGCGGCCGTCCGCCGCCCCGCACCAGCAGAGCCCCGCCGCGGCTCCCGCTCTCGCCGCCAGCCTGCGCGCCGCCTCCCTCCTCCTCGCCGACGTGCTCCCTCTCTCCGGCGCCTCCCTCTGGCCCGCGCGGCCCCTCGGGCCCAAGCTCGCCGTCGGTCCTCCGACGTCCGCCGCGCGTCCTCTCCTCGCCGGCCCGGCGCTCCCCGCGGCCGTCCCACCTCGTCCTCCGCCCCTCGCCCCGGCGCCCCTCCATCTCCACCGACGCCGACCCCGTCTGCCGCCGGGCCTCGTTGCCTCCACCGCGGCCCCTCCTCGGCGCCTCTGCCTCGCCGCCGACGACCCCATCTCGCTCCCTCCGGCGCCCCGTCGTCCGTTGCTGCCGGCCACCCCTCCTCTGGGCCCTGCTGGAGGCCGACCCTCGCCTTGAGAGACGCAGAGACCCTCCTGCGTGTGGGCCCTCTGTGGCGCCGCACCTCCCGCCCATGAGTTGACAAAGTGCGCCGCGGCCCGTCAAGTTCTGCAACAAGTCGGACAAGTTGTGTTGGGACGCCACGACACATCATGAGCGCCACGAGAACGACAAGTGTTGATAGCCGAGCACCAGGCCGATCCGATGCCGACCCAAGTTCGCCCTCCCGGAACCGTCAAGACCACCGTCACGGCCGACATGATCTTCCTCGACGGCAACGACAAATCGGACAAGGATCACCAAAAATAACTGCCGACAAGATCTCCAGCATGGATAAGATGCCCAGACCCCGAAGACCGATCCCAGCGACCACACATGCGACAAGACCTTCGCCCCGAATGCGGAATCGAGAACCCAAACGCCAAGGTCGCCTACCCGGAACGCCAAGTTCTCTCCTTGAACGCCATGACCGTCTACACGGGCCGAAGACCACGGATGCGACAAGACCTACCTCCGTTATCCGAGAACGTTTCCGTCGAACCCCGAACCCCAGATCCGGACTCTGAGACCGAACCCCGAACCCCGGAACCCCAAGGTCTGCCGAACCCTAATGTGTGAACCCCTTCCCGAAACCCTATTTTATAATATGATAAACTTGTCGCATATTAAATTGCCATACTTGCATGCATATTTGTGTGGTTTGGGGGCCATATGCCGATTCACCTAATAATTAAATATGGGGCCCATATGCGGGCAAATCTAGTCTCATATTGGCCTCATTTAAATTTGTGTAGCGAACCCGGTGCCATCTTTTGCCATGTTCAAACAACATTTAAATTGCGGGGTAGCTAAATAACTTGAACTATTTAATTAATTGTCGGGACCCCGGTTCCGCTCAATCTTTCCTAATCGCATCGCACCTTTGCCATGTCATACATCATACATGCATCATGCCGATCTTTTGCCGTAGTATTAAATATTGCATCCGGTGTTTCCTCTAGTGTTTTGCTTCTTCGCGGATAAGGCCGTTGAGTTGATGTGAGCTTCGCCCCGATCTTCGGTTGAACCTTCGACAATGTTTTCAGGCGAGCATCTCCCCCTTTCTACCTATCTTACTTTTATAGTATTTATTCCCTCCTGTTGATCTATTGCTATCTGTGTTGCGTTGCTCTAGTTTTCGTACCCGTGATATCCCTTGCAGCCCTATATTGCCATGGCCACCTCCTATTACCTGTTGTTTGGTAGATAGTTGGACTTGCGCGTCGTAGTCGCTTGCTCAAGTGCTGTTGCGTGTCCTCAAGTACCACAGTTGTTGGAGCCTTGCCGCATGTTGATGTTGGAGATGATCATGGCTTTACTTATCATTCACTTTAATTCCTGTTTAACAACTAAAATTGAAGTAAGTAAGCAGAGGCATCGGTGGGTGATAGATAATATTTGGTTTCCGACCGCCCACTTGTGTCCCGTAGGACCCCGAGTACTTGATACATGTTCCTTGATTTATCGCGCTATCCACATACGGGGAATTATGGGACCCCCCTTAGCCAGAGCTTGATTCCGTCTTATTTCTTGGGGCCACAAACTAGTTTGAGGTTTTATTTATGATCCTGTACTTATGCCATGCTACTGCTTTATTTACGATTGTGCGAGGAGCACACTGTACTGTTTAGGATCGGGACACGATTCCGCGGTGTCGACAAGCTCAGTTTTGGGTTCCCAGTCGTTCACAGCCGTCCACCCAAACCTCGGGTCCGTCTCGGAGCTAGCTTACTTCGTTGCGGGTGTACTCCAAGGGGTGGCCCCCTGAAATATTTCTGAATCTTGTGATTGCTCTGTCGTGAAATCCTCGTTGGGTTTTGATTTGGTTTTTCCGAGGTCGATCGTGTGTGTGTTGCTATTTGTGCACCCCGGCCGGGTTAAAACTTTCTGAAAGCCGTGTCCGCGGTTATGGACGACTTGGAGCACAGTATCTCGATCATAGACAACTATAACTAAAGTTTACTGTTATAAATTGACTTGTATCTGATATGATTAGTAATCAGCTTCAACCACAACGGAATGGCTAAATAAAACTGCCAACAATTGCTTGTTTGGTTTGTCGCTTGCGACAATTGTATCTGACTAGTAAGTATTGCAACTATAACGGAATGGCTAAATAAAAGTACCAACAACTGCTGGGTTTTTGGGATATCTCATGCTATTTGTATCTGACTAGTAAGTGCCGCAACTACAACGGAATGGTTAACTAAAACGGCCCACTGCTTATTTTATCAGGATGATTATCTATACTTGACTAGTAATTACTGCAACGATAACGAAATAAATAAAACTGCCAACTGTGTGAGTTCCTCGGTTGACTTCCTCGTTTGGTCTCGAGGGGGAAACACCAGGATGGGTTTTGTTTGGTGGTAGTATTAGGTTGGTTCCGAATAGGTCTTTCTCACCCCTCTCTGATGGCCGCCAGTTGTATCGAGTCTCTATAGGTTGTTTAGTGCATGCTGCCGCTGCCGCTTCAGTCCACCATACCTATGTAGGCGAGGACCGCCGAATTCTAGTCTCGCCGTGTACTGGCCTCAGTACTGACGCTCCTCTTTTTCCTTTGCCCTTTGTCGGCACCCCTTTTGTTTAAGTAGGTTCTGAGATCGACGTCGTTAGCAGGGTTACCCTTCCGGCTTGGCCTGGGCAGGGTTATGGACGCCATTGGTTATTCTTCAGGGCTCTTAGCCCCATTTGCATCTTGTCCGTAGTCGAACGCTCTATCATTTTCAAGGTGATTTGGATCTTGTATATTATATCTGTATTCTTGACTCTTTGAGTCGCTGTTGTATATATCTGTTCTGTGGGTCCCATCGAGGACTGTTGTGTAATGTTATTACTTCGTTTTCCACCCGCACGAAAGTGCCTGGTGGGCACCTTTGAATCGTTTCTATGCGGGTTTGGCGGGAAGCGCCGAGACTTGCATAGGGTCGATTCTGAGGGTGTTATAGTAGGCGCGTGGATTGATTCAACGATTAGGTTTAGCGTAGACGCTTATATAATGCAGGTTAGGGAGATCGTGGGGCTCAGCCCACGTCCGAGTCGGTAATAGTCCACGTCCATAATGTAGGGTTTCGTAGCATGGAAAACAAAAAAATTCTATCGCATACAAACAAACAAGCCAAGATCTATCTACTAGATTGTAGCAACGAGTCGATGGAATAACTTACCCTCGAAGATTCCAAAGTGTTTAACGAGAGCGGATTCTCGTGGGTGATGTAGTCGTACTCTTCCGATCTCAAGATCGCGTAGACGATCCTTCCGGCGCTGCGTTCCGGCAGCGCTCCCGCAGTCGGTCACACGTTCGGTACTCGACGAAGACCTTCCTCTCCCTTTTTCCAGTAGGCAGCGGAGGTTGTAGCACTCTCCTCGCGATTCCGGCAGCACAACAGCGTGGTACCGGAAGTAGAGGGGAGATCTCGCAGGGCTTCGCCTTAAGCCGGAGCGAGTATGGTGGAGTATGAGAGAGCTCCTCGGCGATCTAGGGTTTAGACACACCAAGGAGGAGAGGCTAGAGCCGGCGGCTAGGGTTCCGAGGACCCCCAAGTCAGCGGCTAGGGCAAAACCCTAGGGGGAGGCGGCGGCTATGGTGGTAGGCGCCAAGCTAGGGTTTGAGGAGATGTACTTGTGTGTGCTAGGAGGGAGCCCTGCCCCTCCTTATATAGGTGGAGGGGCCGGCGTCCAAGGGGAGGGAGGGGAGTCCCTCCCCAACTCGGCTTGGGTGGTGCGCCGGCTTGGGGAGGAGGACTCCCTCCCCAACTCGGTTTCACCTCCTCCTCCTCTTTTCCACTTTCCAAATTTAGCCGTTTGACTTTTCAATTTAGCTATTTGACTTTTCAAACTAGGATTCGATTAATCCTTTATTTGGATCAGCGATGACACTTAGTACATGATGCAATCATACCAACTTGATACAACACATTCATGTACCCTTCCCCTCCGGAGTGCCGGACATTCCGAAACATTCTAGAACATTCCCGATGAAAACACCGGAATCATTCCCCAAGTCCGAAACGGGACTTTCCTTATATGAATCTTATTCTCCGGACCATTCCGGATCTCCTCGTGATATCCCGGATCCCATCCGAGACTCCGAACAACATTCGGTCTCTTTCTCATTCATTCCATAACTACTCAAACAACGTCGAATCCTTAAGTGTGTCTCCCTACGGTTCGTGAATTATGCGGACATGATCGAGACACTTCTCCGAACAATAACCAATAGAGGAATCTGGAAATTCATATGCCTCCCACATATTTCTACGATTACTTTGCGATCGAATGAACCACTTACATACGATACCAATTTCCCTTTGTCTCACGATAGTTTACTTATCCGAGGTTATGATCGTCGGTATCTCTGCATACCTAGTTCAACCTCGTTATCGATAAGTACTATTTTCTCGTTCCCGTGATATGTGATCCCTTGTGAGCCAGTCACATGCTTGCAAGCTAATTGGATGACATTCCACCGAGAGGGCCCAGAGTATATCTATCCGTCATATGGATGGACAAATCCCACTCTTGATCCATGTGTTTCAACCAATACTTTCCAAACACTCAATGCCACCTTTATAGCCACCCAGTTACGGTGTGGTGTTTGATGTCATCAAAGCATCCATCCGGCAAAGGTGATATGCATGATCTCATGGTCGAAGGAATTAGGTTACTATGTATCAGAAAGCATATAGCAATTGAACTATTGAAATGACTTAATCTTTATGCTACGCTTATCTATAGGAGTATGTCCACCATATCATTCTCCTAACGATATGATCTTGTTGTTGATAACATCTCAATGTTCATGATAGGGAAACCACAATCATTTATCAACCAACAAGCTAGTGATGTATAGAGGCTATACTAGGGACTTCAAATTAAGTTTACAAATCACACAAGTATCAATGTTTCCTTGTTAATACTATTATAGCATGAATGTAAACATTTATCATAAACACAAAGATATAATAATAACTACATTTATTATTGCCTCTAGGGCATATCTCCAACATATAAAAACTGGAAACGGGTGTAATTAACGCATTCGTTAATGACTCATAATCAGTTTTCCCAACCAGCAAAATAAAGCTCGGCTCGGCGAGATTCCCGCAACCCACGGCACGCGCGCGTCGTGACGAGGCGAGGCGGGCGGCGTCGGAGGAGGAGTGCGCGAGGGATACTCTTCTTGTCACACCTTAGTGATTGATGCAACACTCTACTATATAAGGTGGTCCAACTCCCCTTCAACTAGCAATGTGGGACTAAACTTTAGCACCACTAGCACAACCATATACTGCCATATACAAGTGGGCCAAAGAGAATTTCAGAATTTGTCCAATGGTCCAACAACCCAAAACTCACCAAATTCCAACATTTTGCATAGAACTTCTTTTTACCAGTCCACAAAGTCTTGGTACCAAACTCACGTTTGACTGCATATGTCCTGAAACACATCCTGAATTCATCCATGTTTGGAAACAATCTCCCAACTTCAATAATTGGGTTCTCTTTGTCATAAACTGTTACTAGCTCATTATCATGTGCATCATCTACATGAACTACAGCATTTTCCAACAACTCTGGATCTATATCTGCCTCTTCATCCCTTGAATGGTTGTCACCATCATTTGCAGCTTCATCCCTCTCCTTCTCCTTGTCTCTGTCATCTATAGGAATTCCAAAAAGCTTTGCCATTTCAATGTCAGACATTGGTGCAATGACCAAATCAGTCCGGACACTTATCTCAACTGAATTCCAATCAACATTTACCATCTTTTGTGCAGTCCCGTGTGCATTAGCATCTACAGCCTCCCCTTGTGCATTAGCATCATCCTCCATTTTTAACACTGCCAACTCGGTAAGTATAGGCATTACTTGCCTTTGTGCAGCCCAATCATGCATCCTCGACCATCTGAGAAGCCAACTTCGAGGCCACATATCCAACCCTCGAATCAGATTTCAGATGAATGAGCTCTGCTAAAAACATAACACTTTTGCTTGTCCAACCGTCTCGCTCATCGATTTCATCAACCATCTGTTGCCCTGTCTCAATCCTAACATACTCACCTTTCCAATCATCATCGTAACAAAGAAACTTCTTCCTCTGGCCCCAAACCACACTCTCCCCAATTTTTCCACCATATTCCTCACCGCCTCCTCTCCCATGCTTTGTAGCTCTTGGGGATCAACATGTTCTAATTCCACATCCCATTTAACAACCGTGTCTCTCTCAATGATCTGCGTGCTTTCATCAACTAACACAACCCTAGAGGGAAAGAATTTGATGCAAAATTCGAAGGTGTGTCGCGCAACATCGTTTCCCCTGTTTTTGATGGCCACTGTGAGCTAGCAGAAGCGAACAAGGAGCCAAACCTAACAGAAATTAAGTGTCAGAGATGCGGGATATACTGATTAGAAGTCCCCTCTCGCGGATCCATCTCGTTCCCCTCGTTCAGCACACCCGCCCGACCTCCACAATCTAGCATCAATGTGCACGCTCAGATCTCGAATTGAGAAGAATGGGAGAGGAATTAGGTTTCAAATGGCACTCACCACCTTCACCGTCGAATGAAAGCACCGCCGCCTAAAAGAATTGCCCTGCCGCCGCCGACGACGCCGAGAACGATGGGTGAGGTCCACCGCCGCCGTCGGGGAAGCTACAGTAAGTGTGACGCGTGCGCTCGGTCGGAAGCGGTTTGTTTGACTGGTTGTCCCAACCGACCGGTTCGGCTTAACCTAATTTTAGAACTAAGTTAAATGTGTCCTTAACGATCGTTGTATGACCCGTGTGGCCCTGGGCTATTTTCTACCTAAGAAACGTCGCATGCTAGCCATTTCCTTCAACGATGTCCTGTTCTGTCCAATTTCACTGAAAGATGTCACATAGGAGCTATAAGCCCGTTTTTTTCTGATAGTTCAAGATGTTTTTTTCTTTTTTGACGAATTTCCTTACCAAAAGCGTGCCTCTACATAGTACCTTACTGACCGTCCTCCCATAATGTCTACCTCCCTACTCATTTACCTGAACGTTTCTGCATTCACTAAAAATACATGATAGATGCCAGTTCAAAAAGAAAAAAAACAAGATAGATGCAATAACATTAAGTTCCACATGTTTATATCTCTATTTTGATCCATACATACTAGCACACGGAATACATAGAAAGGAAATTAAATACCTCGAAGGATTATTGAAGGACACAAGATTAATGCCTATATGTAGTTTGTGCATACTTGTATGCCCATGTGCAAATAACGCCAGTGCTAAAAAAAAGTATTTCTCCTCTAAATTGTTTGAGTATATAATTTTTCCGGCTGTGCTGAAAGGCTTAAAGGAATCAATTGATCATCCTAACTACTCTCTCGGTCCTAAAATATAAAGCACACTTGACTTTAAGGGGCCATTGGTGCATGATTTTAACTACTAGTATGTATTATAAGTGGCAACGTTGCATTTGTCTTGCGAAATTCTTTTGAGGGGCGAGGACGGCGCACGCCTTCGGCTCGTATTAGTGTTTTTGTATTCGTCGCTAGGTGGTCCAATGACCTATTTATAGTTTTTATTACTTTCGGGTCTCTTGATGATTATTAATAGATCGGTGGATTTTCGCAAAAAAAATATTTCTCTTTTGTATGTCTCCATACTACTTATGTAAACATATTGCAAGTGATAATGATAGTCATGATTGTACGTTGTTGATTAGAAAAAAGTCAAAGGCACCTTATATTTTTTGACAAAGGGAGCATTAATAATATTCCTACAGCTAGCCTGTCTCCCATCCTCCCACTATGATCTCTCCCATACGTTCAGCCTAAAATCGTGGAGATTGTTATCAAAAATTATTTGGCTCTAAACAGTCAGCCTAAAATCGAAGGATAATTGAAGGATTCTAGATTGACAAGTAGAATAGCATGTGCACGTCAAGTATCTGTTTGATTTGCATAAGTCCCGCTTGTCTATCGACTAATAAATGAGATGGTTAGAATCAGAGGAAAGTAAATACTCTACTTCTTATGTAGAAGAAATAACATTACTAACATGAAACCGCTATTTCCTATTTCTGAAGCCTGGTTGGTGGAATGCTCCTAGGTAGTATCTGATAAATAGTGCCGGCAAGATATGTGGAAAAGACCATAGATGCGCATTAAGACTTTTAGTCCCACCAATATCTGTTGATAATCAACTTGCATATTGGCTCAAACTAAATAAACACTGCAAGTGGAGCATGGTTGCCCGCGAGAAGAAATCCGGTTGGTCATGAAAAGCCCAAAGAGCGAACAAGATCATTCTGGCGGTCTCACAAGGCGTAGGTCGCGCATGCCAAAAGTACTTTCAAACTATCCCGATGGCTCATATTCTCAAGTACGTGTTTAGGTCTTGCTCTCATCATCTTCTGTGTACATGGTACATCAACTGTTAAAGTGATACTAAGATGTTAGAGCGAAAACGATGTAGCAAAGTTCAGTTGAGGAAAGATGGGAATGTAGTACATGATGCCTCCTTTTGTAAAAATGGGTGTAGGGGGCGAGAGGGGCGAAGGAGGCATTGACTAGTGTCTGGCCATAACACATGTAAAACAGTTGGTGAAATATTAATTTGCATTAGTTTCAGTCTAGAGATTGGAGTAGTAATCTGTACAAGTTCACAAACTATGTAACCAGATCTTCAATTGATGGCGTTAATTAGGAGTGAAGCAGAAACATAAGATTGAGAATGTAATGCAACACATCTCATGTCCCCTTGAACTAATTCCCACATCTCTACTCCCGCTCACCAAACAAGCTGTATAAGTGAATCGTAAAACCACGGCAACAAACAAGCAAATGACTACTCATCTGAAGCCTGTAGGCCAAAAGCCATAGCTTCCCGGGGATGTCAAGCGGTTAAGACGATGGCCATCGATTGTGCATCTTGCTTCCGAGGCACCACATCTCCACCTCATCGAGCTTCCTCCATTTCACAAACATGTTGCTAAGTCAGGCTGGCTTGCTCTTTCTTATAGCGTTCGGCTATAGTTGTGTCTAAGCTCGACGAGGAGACAGAGCTCTGTTTTCAATTGATCATCGCTGATGCAGGACAAGACAATGGAACCAATTATCTACATATTCGAGTCGTTGTTTGCAGATCTCATCAGCAATGTAATGCTTACAAATTAGGAGCCATATTCTTCATCCCTAGAGTAGTATTTTTAGTTTCTTATCTTCCATTCCGTTCCAACTTCTGAGAACAATATATACAAGTTAAAGGACGTCCATGAGATGGGGCGGATCTAGGTCATAGGCCACCAGGACCCAGGGTGCGGCAACGGCATCACAGGCTGCACTGTACAAGCGTCGGTCAAGGCTGGATCCGCCACATCAAGATCAGTATATAAGGTAGCACCGCCTGCTTAGTTAGTGGAACAGAATCTCTTCAGAGATGTTAGGATCAATATGTGAATTCTAATACGTAACCATATTCAATTGGTGAAGTTTCTGATTCCACAGCTTTTTTGAAATTACTACTACCTGATTTTCGTACCCTGACCCTGGCCCTGACTATTTAGTTTATTTCTTGATCAAAGTGTTCACGGTCTGTAACTATTGGTCACTCAGGAGATGCAGAATGTTAGTATTTGCTCATGTATCATTGTGGTAAGATGAGGAGAAGATCCTCCACGGACATGTGCCATTGTTTGCACAGTGATATACGGTTTTCGGACTTGCAAAGATCTCATTAGAAATTATGCGTGGAGACATATGTACTACATCCATCTGAGAAGGCAGAATTAGTAGTTTCATCTTTTTCCTTCTATAAGAAATCAAAGAGGAGCAACGACGATTGGTTGATCCTTTGCTACAAACATATAAACATATAAAAATTGAACGAACAAGGTAGCCAAACAACTATGGCCTGAACATAATACTTCCGCAGAGATTGCTATATACCCAAAAAAATCAGAAAGGAACCAGGAAATATCCTGCAGGGTAAAAGTTCAGATGCATAACTTAACTGAAATAGCTCACTCGCCCACCATGCTCAAGAACCCAATATGATCCAGTTAACCTTCACAGTACAAATCTATAGTATATATACGTTTATACTTGCAATCAAAATTAGTAAGTAACAGTTTTGTAGTTTAGATAATTATACTATGGTAATTATCTATGGTTCATAATACATAGCACCCAAAACAGCGCACCGACTTTCCTTTAAGCTTTTACAATAACACAACATGGTCCTGATGGCTTATATTCTCAGTAAATACTACATAGAATGGAGTACATGCTTCGGGGGTCCTCTTGTAAAAGTTGGTGTATATAGAGCAGGGAAGGAAGCATTGTCTAGTCTGGACATTACACATGTAAAGCAGTTGGTGAAATATTCATGTGCATTACTTCAGTCTGGAGATCAGATTAGTCGGCTGTACAAGTTCACAAACTAGCGTATAACCAGCTCTTCAGTTGATGGCATTAATTGGGAGAAAATCAGAAACATAAGATTAAGAATGAGATACAACACATCTCATGTCCCGTGAACTGATTTCCACCTCCTACGAAGCATGTCCACCAAAAAACCTAGCTACAAATACGAAGGACAATATTATGGTACTCTATTTAGTAGTATATAATATCACTGATACAAGGTGTACTGTGCAACATACAGGCTCATGACTAGTAGTCTGTATGTTGCAGCAGATCTATCAAGTGGCGTTGTCGATGGTTACCAGATGTGCATCTCAACAAAACAGAGCTCTGTTTTGATCGTTAGTCGAAATTAAAAAATATTGCAGTGTTACAAGTGTTGATCCAATTGTTCCATTCATTCCATTCTGCAAACTCCAAACTAATAAATATTGCAGTGTTACAGGTGTTGATCCAATTATACCCTTCATTCTATTTTGCAAACAATATAGAAAAAGCCAAAGGACATCTACAGAATATCATCCAGCAATGTGGTGCTTACCTAGTGGAAAAGAATATCATCCAGCAATGTTAGGAGTTAGGACAAGGATGTGAACTCTAATAAGCACAGTCCATTAAGTTTCTGAGTTTACATGCTTTTGCAAAGTACCATCAACATCAATACTAGATCAAGTAGCACCGCTTACTTTCTTAACTAGTGGAACAGAATCCGATGCATCAATGTTAGGATACGGATATGAAATCTAATGAGCATATTTAATTGGTGGTTTCTGATTTTACTTTCATGATTTTGTAAAGGACCATGTTGAAATTACAAACATTGTTTTCTGCCCTGAACCTGACTATTTCTTTATCAAGGTGTTAATCAGCTGTAACTATTGGCCACTCAGCAGATGGACAGTTTATTTCTTCATCTACCACTGAGGTAATATGATGAGAATAGTCGGATATATGTCATTGTTTGCATAGTGAAATAAGTTTTCAGAGACACAAAGATATGACTAGAAACTAAGCGGGTAGTCATTTGTATTAATTTCATGTGAGAAGACATAATTAGTTCTCTATTTTTCCTTCTATTCAAAAGGAATCAAAGAGAAGCAATGAAGAGGAGTTGATCCATTGCTATGAATATAAAATAGGCTGAACAAATATGTACAGATATAATGGACAGAGTTGCCAAACAAACATGTACAGATCTAATGGACAGAGTCGCCAAATAAACATGTGTGGATCTAATGGACTGGGTCACCAACAAACAGAATATTTCTGAAGAGATGGAAAAAGCGAGTGTTAAATATTACCCAACAATAAAATTAGAGACGTGTAAGAGAGAAACCAGGAAAGATCTACGGATTTCCAGCAAGGTAAAAGCTCAGATCTAGCATAAATCAATTCAAACGGCTCACCTCTCAGCACCATGTTCCGCTCGAGAACCCAAAGATTCATTTCAAGAAACATGCGATCCGAGATCAGATCTAAGACCTCAGCTACACATGGTGAATTGTTTTGTCCAAGCACCCATGTAGCAACACCAGCAGAATCAGCAGTCATACTATCACAACACGCAGCTGAATCAAGCGAACACCGAAAGCGGTGTTGCCTCATGGGTGCTAGCACAAATCTATCACCAAAAACACAAATCTGGTTGCCGCATCTGAAGATCCGCCTATATACCTAGTAAACTATTCTCTCCTAGCACCCATTTGACAACGCGACCAGAAATCAGATCTCCACTGCCGAATCACGTATGAATCAGGTGAGGCAGCTGAAGATGGTGTTGTCATATGGGTGCTAGGATGAAAAATTAACAAATCTAGATAAATTTTTTGTTTGGGCAAGGATCTTGTTGGCACTCTATGTAGCAAGTCGAATGTGTTGGTGTGCAGATCTGCGGAAGGCTGTGGTGTATATACGATGAAGGGAAAGAGAGGGGATCAGAGTTGGAGACAAACTCTGAAAAGCCCAAAGAGCGAACAAGATCATTCTAGCGGTCTCACAAGGCGTAGCTCGTGCTGCTGCTCGCCTGCTGCTAGTTCCTCTCTGAAGAAAGAAGGTATTCAACAAACAGTTTCGGTTTTCGATGTTCAAACATCATATATATACTGTAGAAGTTTACTAGTGTAGTCAGTTCTTTATGTTACTTACCAAATAGTACTGTATAAATGTATGATTGGATGATCCAAAACCTCCAAAGAAACATCAACATCAAATGCAATATCAATTTTTTTAGTTTTCACTTCACCTAAAATAAAGACAGATTAGTTTGTTCATGTTATAGCAGAAAAATATGGGATACTAATGCAATATCTAACAATGAGTGTACCTTCATCTTTGCTAGAACCATATGTGAAAAAGACGACATGCGGGTCAAGGAAACTGTTAGAGTATTGTACGTATACGGTTGTTATGGTAGTTTAGAATAGTTAGGGTTCTAACCTAATACTCCAAGATAATCCATATACGTCTATATATACTCGCCCATGAGGCTCAATAATACATCCAACGTATTCTGCTAATCTCCTTCTCTATCGTTCTACATGATATCAGAGCAGCAAAATCCTTGACCTAGCCGCCGCTGCATCCACCTAGCGTCACAGCCGCCACTTCCCAAAACCTAGCGTCGTCGCCCGCCATGGCGCCGCGCTAGCCGAGCAACACGCTTTCGCCGCGCCGCCCCCGGGGAGGTTGATCTCCATGATCTCCGTCGGGGGCCGCGCAATCCGTACACAGGGTTCGTCCGCTGATCCGTGATCGGCTGCCCTGTAAGCCTTTTTTCTGATCTCTTGATCGGTTTTATTTTTTGGTTTACCGATCTTAGATCGGATTGTGTCGCTCATCGCCGTCGTTGTTGACCCACAAGTATAGGGGATCACAACAGTCTTCGAGAGTAGTATTACCCAATTTATTGATTCGATACAAAGAGAGCCAAAGAATAATTGCAAGCCTTAACAACTAAGTTGTCAATTCAGATGCACCTAGAAATAGTCTTGCTCACAGGAATTTATCAGTAGCAATAGTTTTGTAGTAGCAATAGCAAAGCAACATCAGCAGTAAAACAAGAGCAATAGTAACAACAGTAGCAAACAGTATGGTATGAGTGCGGTAGGCATAGGGATGGATGGACGGTCGTCGCATGGACAAGTCTAAACATTTAAATTCAAGATTTAGGAAAATCCAGATAAATAAGATAAAGCATCCAAGTACTAAACAATCATAGGCATGTGTTCTATAAATAGCCCAATGAGAACTTGCACAACATCTTTTGTCCTGCCAGCCCGTTACAGCGAGGCTCAACTGACACTCCGTGAACACATGTGATCCTCACATCACAGCCATCCCCTCCGGCTGTTCCAATTTCTGTCACTTCGGGGCCTTTGGATCCGGACAATGATATGTGTACACAACTTGCAAATAAGATCACAAACAATACTATCATCATGAATCAATAATAAGTTCAGATCTGAGATCATGGCACTCGGTCCCTAGTGACAAGCATTAAGCACAACAAGTTGCAACAAAGTCAAATAGCACTAATAGAGATACTAGGCACCATGCCCTAACAATCTTATTTGATTACATGATAGAACTCATCCAATTCCTACCATTCTCATAGCCTACAGCGGGGGATTACTCACTCATGGATGGGGGAAACATGGATGGATGATGGAGAGGCATTGTTGATGATGATGGCGATGATCCTATCCAAATTCTCCGCCCCGGTAAGGTGCCAGAATGGAGTTTCTGGTTTCGAATCGCGGTTTCTGGTGGTGGCGGCGCAGCGGAACTCTTTCTGGAAAAACATCGACCCCCCCCCCCCCTGAGTTTTTAGGTCAAGAGGCATCTTATAGGCGAAGAGGGAGGCTGAGGGGGTGCCTGAGGCGGCCACACCCCCTCCAGGTGCGGCCAAGCCTGGCCCGCCCGGCAGGGAGGTGTATGCCCCTCAGGCCTCCACTCCGTCTCGTCTTCTAGCTCCGAGAGTCTTCCGGTGAAATAGGATTTTTTGCATATTTTCCGGGATTTTTCCTAATAGTTGATTTTCTGCACAAATACTAGACACCAAGGTAATTCTGCTAAAAACAGCGTCAGTCCGTGTTAGCTGTATCCAAATCACACAAGCTTAGAGGAGAAACAATAGCAAAAGTGTTCGGGAAAGTAGATACGTTTTGTACGTATCAACTCCCCCCAAGCTTAGCTTATTGCTTGTCCTCAAGCAATTCAGTTGAAAACCGAGTGCGATAAAAGAACTTCCACAAACACATTTGCTTCATATGACGTAAATATTCTCAGCACAAGAGTAGATACTTAGACAATTCATAATAAGGAGTATGCAACTAAGTCTACTTAATAGTCATTGCAAGCTATAAAGAGATTCCAACTCAATAATAATAAGTAGTATGAAACATAAACAAAAGCAACATTTCAATGCTCATAAGAAGGTATGATAGAGTGGTATCTCGCTTGAATTTGTTTGTAGAGCATAAAATAAATGCCAAGGCACCTCTGAAGTTCAAGTAAAGACTAGAAGTAAAGATATCAGAGATACAAGCATCAAAGTCATGACATAATTAACCAAGTTTTGAGACAAACACATTACACTAAGAATGACAACTATGCTCTCAAGAAGGTGGTCATAGAATAAGTGGTGACTCAACAAGGAAGTGAAAAGGTTTTGAAAAGTTTGAAATGCTTCCAAATGCTAGAAGTATGGTACTCATTAGCTTTGAGCTCTCATTGCCCCTATCATAGGCATTTTTAAATGGTTAAAGGTGAAAGTGAGGTCCAATATGAGTTATATGCTTAACAGATCATAAACTGAAAATCTCATGTCCCTTGAATGCGAGGGCCGCTCCTCATGCTACTCAACTTTAGTTACCGGGAAGTTCTTGTCATAGTAAATACATGTGTATCATAGAGAACCGCCAACGGGGTACCCCTTGCACATGATACATGAGCTATCCCATAATCAAAATGACAAGGCAAGCAGACAATGAGCATCTCAGCGATATTTTTATTTGCTATTTGCATAGGTTTTTATTGAGGATGCTTCACAGATTGCTCATTATGGTTATGCTGCAAGTTTCCACCATGATTAGGCATGGCTTAGGCTAGTGACCCAGGCGTTTCTCTAACACATATATATAACTCCATGAACTTACAAGCTCCCCTTTTATTTCACACCGACGACATCCGTAAACAAAAGAGCATGATATCAACTAGGTACAAAGTACAGGTGCAATGTTGAAAGCGTTCCCCGTGACAGCACGGTTCTGCTAACTCCTAGCCTATAATTTGCAAGCATATAACTTTCATGGACAGTCACAATGGTTCAGGTTTATTAAGTGCAAGAAATAAAGTGTGCCATCAAGTTCGTGAGAGCTTTACTAACTAACTTTCTTAAAACAAGCAAACATTTTATTTGAAAGAAAACAAGGCATAATGAATATGCACGGAATAGCAAATGATGCTAGTAGGTAGATATGGTGGACACTTTTGGCAATGTTTGTTTTGGGGAGTTGGAAGCACGAGTAGAGCTCATACTAACTGCAAGTGAAGGATAACAATAGAGAGGGAGCGAAAAATGAGAGAGCAATAACTGTCATAATCATGCTTGCAAAAAAAACAGGACTAATTATGGCATGAAAGTGATACAAGAACTCTGAGGCAAAATAAATCATCGAGGCTTACTGACTATTGGTTCAGTCATATGCATGCGTGAGCATGTGCCAAGTCAATTTAAATGAAACATTCAGAGGAGGATACCACAATATCATACCAAGTTATGAATAAAACAATGCAAGCAAACATTCATTTGACATGCTACAAACTATTAGCAAGCTGGAGCTAATCATAAGAAAGCAAGAACTACTAAGCATCCATAAATAATATACACCTTTCATGAACGGACTAAGCATGCTCACAATGATGAGTATATGTACAAAAATGAAAACAAATAGAGTTTGTTACCAGCCTCTTACCACACCTCAAGTTGTCTTAATCTTCATTATTGCCCTTCACTTGTGTGGCTTGAATAATAACATGAAACCAAACTCCACTGAGGACTTCTGAACCCTGCAAAGAACTTCACAAAACCAAAGAAGAACAACAAATATTTTTGGTGTTTTCGATTTTTTAAAGCAAGCAAACAAAACAAAAACAAAGCAAAATCTTTTCGGATTTTTCTTAAGGCAAACCAAAGCTAAAAAGCAAAGAAACAAACCAAGAGAAACAACGAAAATATTTTTGGCCTTTTTGTGTTTTGGGAAAGCAGAAAAAACCCAAAAAGAAAGCGAAACATGGATATACAAAGAACCGGCGAAACATGCCATATATATGAGTGTGATGTCGGTGTACCTCCCCCCAAGCTTAGGCTTTTGGCCTAAGTTGGGCTCAATAGCGCGGGTAGTAACGCCAAGCTGGTGGGTCATCGTAGGAATGATCATAATCAGGCCCTCGCGATGAAGAAGAAGACACGCTCCAATCATAGGAGGGCTTCTGGTATGAAGACTCCCCCATGTTGGAGGGCTGAACCGAATCATCTTCGGCATCCTCTCCAACATTCTCCTCTTGCTGGGAGAGCTATGCCACATATGTGTCAAACTCTTCCTCCGTGAGCGACCATCCTTGCCTGTTATCAAAATTAAACAAAGCAGGTGCAGGCAAATAGACTACTTTCTCAGTTCTACCCCTTCTCCAACCACGCTTGACAAAGGATATATCATATGGTAAATCTCTCGCAGAAGCCTAAGAAGAAACAAAATTATGCTGAACCATGGAATTGAGATCAAGTCTCTCTATGGGGAACCGATAATCTGAAAGGTGAGGCTCTAAACCATGAAAAGCTAGCAACATGAGGCAATGAGGCCTCCACAAATTCCACCCTTCTCGCGGTTAGTGGTAAGATGGTAAGCTATCAAAGCACTCAGGTTATAAGATCTATCCCTATTCAAAGCAACTGAGATAAAAGCTAGATCGAATGAAGATAACTTTCTAGCAGTCTTTCTAGCAAGAACACACTTAGTAATGAAATAGGAAAAATATCTAATGTATGGGAACTGAATGTTCCGAATTTTACCACTTTCCTTTGAGAAGTCGCAACCTTGGAAAATTTCAGAATATAAATCCATAAGTGGCTTAGGCCTCTCTCTGATATTCTCACAAGATCCCCAATGTGGCACACTAATAGCTGCACAAAAATCAGTAAAAGGCAAGTCGACAGCTATATTGTAGATTTTATAATGGACCATGGGGTTAGACGAGGACCAAATAAACCGGAAGTCCTGCACCACATCCATGGTTAGCTTAACATATTGATATGGTTCCTCTTGAATGAAGCGTTCCAATCCTGCATTAGTAATCATAGTTTGGAAATCCTGGAAGATTCCCGCGGCTCTCATAAATTCAGGGAATGGATATATGGAAGGGAAGACTTCTTCCTCATGATGGACTTTCATTGGCTCAGGTACCATCAAATCACGTTGATTTACTAGGTATGCACTCATCTTTTTTCTAAAAAAATTAGACAAAGATCAAACCAAGTAATTTCCAAGTTGACAAATGATGAGGAACTACTATAGGAACTTGCTAGAGGGCTAAACATGCATCAAAATGAAATATCTAAGCATAGAACAAGCATGCAAGCTCACACAACCTGACACCTATAGCAGCAAAATACTCAAGATACAATCTACCAATCACAAATCTAATTGGACAAGCATAGGAGGCACATACCAAGGAGCAATCCCTCCAAAAATCAGCAGCAAAGAAGGGCTGAGCAAGGAGATCGAAAATCGGGATCAAGAACAGCAGGAACTCGAGCTTGAGAAATTTTTCCGGTGTTTTTCAGGAGAGAGAGAAGTGGCTGGAAGGAGACAACTTGGAGGGCCACATGTGGGACACACCTAGGCCAGGCGCCACTTGGGGCTAGTCGCGCCACCATGGGGTGTGTTGGCCTGGTGGGTCCCCCTGGGCCATTCTAGGTGTCCCTCTTCCCCTTTTTTCGAGGAAAATTTTAATATGAATTTTCTGGGATTTTTCTGGAAACTTTATTTTTAGCCAATTTTCAAGGTATGAAAATTAATTTTCTTGCAGAAAAAGTATTTTTTAAAAGAAGCAAAAGCAAACAAAAACCAAAACTACAGAAGTCCTAAGACACTCTAAAAAGGAAACAACTATCAAAACTAAAGCTAACAAGAGAAAGAGCAAAGACTAGAAAGGAGAAAAAGTGAGCAAGTATAACCATTGTGAAAGCATTGTTTTGTTCATTAAAATCCCTTTGTTAACAAGGTTGATCAAGTCTTGTTACCAAAACAATCTTATATGAGACAAAACTTTGCATTCCACAAAATGATTATGTTACCTCAAACTTGATAGCAATAGTCCCAATCATAATAGTTTCAAAACTTTCTTGTGGAACGGGACAATATATTTCTCCAACTTTGATGCTCTCAATATTTTCAATGGATCTTATCAATCTTCTTGGGGAAATAGCCAGTATGCTCTTTGTCATTAATATTAAAAGTTACTTTTCCTTGATTACAATTGATGACAACACCTGTAGTATTAATAAAAGGTCTCCTGAGAATAATATACATATTACCATCTTCAGGCATCACAAGCACAACAAAATCAGTTAAAACCAAGCAATTATGAGCCACTTGAACAGGAACATCCTCACATATACCAATATGAATAGTAGTAGACTTATCATCCCTTTGCAAAGATATATCAGTTGGTATCAACTTTTCTAGCTAGAGTCTCTTGTATAGAGAAAAAGGCATAACACTAACTCCAGCTCCCAGATCACATAAAGTAGTTCTAACATAATTATTTTTAATAGAGCAAGGAATAGTTGGTATACCTAGATCACCAAGTTTCTTTGGAACCTTACCATTGAAGGAATAATTAGCAAGCAAAGTAGAAATTTCCTCATTAGGAATCTTCCTTTTATTAGACACAATATTCTTCATATACTTTGAATAAGGAGGCAACTTAATAGCATCGGTCAAAGGAATTTGCAAAAATAAAGGTTTCATTCACTCATAAAACTTGTTATAGTGTTGTTCTTCCTTTGACTTGTGTTTTTTATTAGGAAAAGGCATAGGTTTCTGCACCCAAGGTTCTCTTTCACTACCATGTTTATTACCAATAAAGTCTTCCTTAGTGTACCTAGTGTTCTTAGTGTGCTTCTCTGGTTCTTCCTCAATTTCTTCCTTATCAGGAGCATTATTTTTATCATTACCACTCTCAATTTCAGCATCAAAGACAGATATACTATTAGGGTCTACGGCAGGTTCAGGTGGTTCCTCGACTATTTTGTGTTTCTTTTTCTTTCTCTTATGAGGACTACCACTATTTTCAAATTGTTGAGAATCCTACTCAATTCTTTTAGGGTGTCCTTCAGGATATAAAGGATCTTGAGTGGCTATACCACTCCTAGTTCTAATTCCATAAGCATGTTTATCTCCTGAAGCATTAACTAGCGTATCTTTTTATACCTTAGCAAGTTGATCAATTTGGGCTTGAACCATTTGAAAGTGTTTACAAAGAATTTTAACATCATTAGCAGTTCTTTCCACAATATCTTTCAACTCATTAATAGCTCTAGAGTTTTCCAATAAATGATTCTAAACTAGTTTATTAAAATTACCTTATTTAACAATAAAAGTGTCAAGTTCCTCTAAGCATTGATCATGAGGTTTACCATAGGGAATATCACCTTCATTAAAGCGGAGAGAGTGTACCTCAATAGTGGATGAGTGGGGAATTGGCTTACCTAATTCTTCTATAGGAGGTAAATTCTTTACATCTTCTGCTCTAATACCTTTCTCCTTAAGACATTTCTTAGCTTCCTTCATCACTTCATCATTTAATGCAATCATTCCCCTCTTATTTGGTGTTGGTGTTGGAGATTATTCAGGCACAATTGGTTCAGGGGTAATGGTCTCAGGTGTATTCAGCTCAGTTGAAGTCCAATCATCATAATTCTTGCTTATTTTAGCCATTAATTCTTCAGCATTTGTAGAAGTTCTTTTCCTAAAAACACAATCAGCAAAACTATCTAGGTATGTCCTAGAATCATCAGTTAGTCCATTATAATAAATATCAAGAAGCTCATTTTTAGGTAATGGACATCTAGGATGTGCATGAATCAAGGCACAGAACCTTGTCCATGACTCAGGAAATTTCTCTTCTTCTTCCTGTTTAAAATAAAAAAGTCTCTGCAAAGCAGCATGTCTAGCACTAGGAGGAGAATATTTCTCGAAGAAAGAAGCAATCAAGCAATCAGGGCTATCAATGGATCCACGAGGTAATCTATTAAACCAAGCTTTAGCTTCTCCTTTTAGTGAAAAAGGGAAGATCTTTGTAACAAAGTACTTGCGCATCTTAAAATCATCAGAGAATAAGGCACTCATAGTGGAAGCTCATTCATATGAGCTACAACACTCTGTTTTTCAGTCCCACAAAGAGGTTCTTTCTCAATAATGTCTATATAGGATAAATCAAGAGAAAAATCATAATCTTTATCTTTAATATATATGGGAGAAGTGACAAACTTAGGATTAGAAGACAGTTTAGTAATAATAGTACGTATCTCAAGGAGACTTCTAATAGCACTAGCACCATGTGTGTTTTGGTACTCTTCAATAAATTCATCAGTTATTTCAATGTAACCATCATTAATATCATATCTCTCTCTAGACTCAGGTGAGCTAACAGGTGTAATAGTGTCTTCACTAGGAGTTTCAGTGTTTCCCAAAATAGTTCTAGCAATTGTAGCATCTAGGAAAGGACCTAATGAACCACTCTCATCAAGCACAATAGAAGTAACATCATGAGCATCAGAAGGAATTTCAGATTCAGCAGTAGTAGCAGTGTGTGTAGCATGTGTATGTGGTGGTGGTGTAACAAGCTTACTTATAACTAACGGTGAATCAAGAGCAGTAGAGGTGTTTAGGACTGTACCTCTTCTTGTAGTGGATGGTAAAATAGGAAACTTTCCATCACGAGACTTCCCCATGATGAAAGGAGTAACAGTGAACAGTAATAGATCAAAGTAAACTTACAAATAAAGCTATGCTCCCCGGCAACGGCGCCAGAAAATAGTCTTGATGACCCACAAGTATAGGGGATCGCAACAGTCTTCGAGGGTAGTCTTATCCAATTTATTGATTCGACACAAGGGAAACCAAAGAATACTTGCAAGCCTTAACAACTGAGTTGTCAATTTAGCTGCACCTGGAAATAGTCTTGCTCACAGGAGTTTATCAGTAGCAACAGTTTTGTAGTAGAAATAGCAAAGCAACAACAACAGTAAAACAAGAGAAATAGTTACAACAGTAGCAAACAATATGGTATGAGTGCGGTAGGCATAGGGATGGATGGAAGGGCGTTGCATGGACAAGTCTAAACATGTAACTTCAAGATCTAGGGCAATTGCAGATAAATAAGATAAAGCATCCAAGTACTAAATAATCATAGGCATGTGCTCCATAAATAGTCATGCGTGCTCGTAATGAGAACTTGCACAACATCTTTTGTCCTGCCAGCCCGTTGCAGCGGGGCCTCAAGGGAATCTACTGGCAATTAAGGTACTCATTTTAATAGAACACCAGAGTAAAGCATTAACACTCCGTTAACACATGTGATCCTCACATCACAGCCATCCCCTCCGGCTGTCCCAATTTCTGTCACTTCGGGGCCTTTGGATCCGGACAATGATATGTGTACACAACTTGCAGATAAGATCACAAACAATACTATCATCATGAATCAATAATAAGTTCAGATCTGAGATCATGGCACTCGGGACCTAGTGACAAGCATTAAGCACAACAAGTTGCAACAAAGTCAAATAGCACTAATAGAGATACTAGGCACCATGCCCTAACAATCTTATTCGATTACATGATAGAACTTATCCAATCTCTACCATCCCCATAGCCTACAACGGGGGATTACTTACTCATGGATGGGGGAAACATGGATGGATGATGGAGAGACATTGTTGATGATGATGCTGATGATCCTCTCCAAATTCCCTGTCCCGACAGGATGCCAGAACGGAGTTTCTGGTTCCGAATCGCGGTTTCTAGTGGTGGCGACGCAACAGAACTCTTTCTAGAAAAACATCGCCCCCCCTAAGTTTTTAGGTCAAGAGGCATCTTATAGACAAAGAGGGAGGCCGAGGGGGTGCCTGAGGCGTCCACACCCCCTCCAGGCGCGGCCAAGCCTGGCCCGCGTGACAGGGGGTGTGGGCCCCTCAGGCCCCCACTCCGTCTCGTCTTCTGGCTCCGTGAGTCTTCCGGTGAAATAGGATTTTTGGCATATTTTCCGGGATTTTTCCTGAGAGTTGATTTTCTGTACAAAAACTAGACACTAAGGTAATTGTGCTGAAAGTAGCGTCAGTCCGTGTTAGTTGTATCCAAATCACACAAGTTTAGAGGAGAAACAATAGCAAAAGTGTTCGGGAAAGTAGATACGTTTTGGACGTATCAGTCGTCATCGCCACTCCTCTACTCCGACCATCGGCACCGACGATCTACACCACGCTTGTGCGCCTACCCTCTTCGCTGCCGCGCTTGCCGCGGAGGGCTACTGCAGCCTCAGGGCAGGCTGCCACGCACCACGGCAGCTGCTACGCCTTCCTTGGAAGGCTGTCGCGGCTGCCCCCCTTAGATTGTCTTCATCGTCATCGTCCGGGACTTCACCGACAACGCCGTCATCGACTCCGATCTACGCTTTTCCATGCCATGGAGCATACGGAGCACCGTCGGTCTGATCAACCGATCCCACGCCTGTCTATGCCAAGCACATCCCTAAGCACGCACCTACCACCGATCGAGCTACCGGTTTCCGTTGTGTCGCCCCTTCGGGCCGCCGCCTTTGGTCCATGCTACCGGCTTCCAATGCGCCTTCCTTGGCATGTACGTCGCTGGTGGTCTCCCAGTCGCTGCACCAACTTGCGCCCTGCAGCTATGCCGCCCCCTTGGGTCGTAGCGTCGCTGCACGCAGTCTACTTCGCTGTCCTCACACACCGACGTTCTCGGTTTCCACCGCGCCATCTCCTTCGACGCGGGTCACCGCCGTCTGCGCATGGTCTTCGTCACGCTGTCGGGTTCTTCCTCGCCTACTTCGAGCACCGCCGCCACACTTCACAAGGTAACCTATAGGGCGATCTCACGCCATCGCAGGTCCCGCCGACTACCCCATCGCAACTCCAGGCATCCAGCATGACTACCCCAGCTCGCTGCTGTTTTCGCCGCCTTCTACGTCTTCGTCCACTACAACTTCTCGTCAGCGTCATTGCCTCATCCCCTACTACACCACCTTCTACTCTACTCCGACAACCGTCGACAACGCCGATATATCTCCCTTTGCTACTATGCACGTCGCAACCGCTCTGGAGGCTTCCTCTGCTACTCTTTCTGACATGGCGACAAGTTCATGATGGTCCCTGCCCCTGCACGCCTGGTACTGGCAACATCGGGAGTGCCTTCGTCCCCGACGCGTTCCCGAGTCTAGCAAGCTCGGATCGACGCCTCGTCTTCATCGGCTTCGACAACGTCTTATTAGGCATCGACCACTCTATGACTGCCTCGACTGCGTCACCGATGAGTTCTTCTTTGCATACTCGGTTCTGGCAAAACCGGATTGTGCGTTCATCCCCGACGTGCACCTAGTTTTGGCAAAACTATGACCGCACCTCGTCATCGACGACTCAGACTGCATCAGCTTTGGCATCAACATTCTCGACGACTGCCTCGACGCGTCTCCGTCATCCTCGTCGCGCACTATGCGCATGCGGCTTCACGTGTGGTTACCTCGACACTGGCATCCCCGACCACGACATCGACCATGGCGAACCATCGCAACGGCTACCCCAACCTCGGCACTACCCAACGCTCTCGTCTCCCTCAACATCGTCACAAGGGCTACCACATTGCTTGAGCATCATCATATTCCTCTACAGTCCAAGCTACCACGACGCGACACCGTCCACGATGTTCCCGCTCCTACCGCAGGGGTATGTCAGCCCACTGGTTCTACTTCGGTTTATCTCCAGTCTGACCGTCTGTGATATTCCAGCTGTTCAGAACGCTACCGCTACGACTGCGGGGGGGATGTTAGAGTATTGTACATATACTGTTGTTATGGTAGTTTAGGACAGTTAGGACTCTAGCCTAACTTGACTTGTACTTCAAGATGATCCATGTATGTCTATATATACTGGCCCGTGAGGCTCAATAATACATCCAACATATTCCGCCAATCTCCTTCTTTATCGTTCTACAGAAACAAAGATCACATAGTTCCAATCATCACCTCCTTCTGAACATCAAATTCATTAGATACAACTATATTGTGACTTCCTTTCTCTGTTTCACCATGGCAAACAAACAAGACCTCTAGATGAAGAAATTTTGCAAGAAGTGAAAGAGATGGATCAAAAAAGGGGCTAGAAAGTGTCAGGCTTAGTACTCACAAGTTAATGTACCCAAAGGTACGCATTTTTGCGTGGCAACTAGCTACTAATGGCCTTGATACTTGGGACAATAAACATAAAAGAAAGCTCGAAATATCTAATGTATGTGTTCTTTATGGTATTGAATGCGAGGACAACTATCACGCCTTCTGTAGGTGCCTGCTAGCGATATCACTTTGGCGATCATTGATGGAAGTCTAGGAGCTACCTAATCCTCTGTCGGTTCCCAACACCGGCCAGGAATGGGTGCTACACTTGCTGGATGGGCGATCAGAGCTGGAACGTGTCAGGATCATGATGCTACTATGGAGGATATGGCATGTGCGGAATGAGGTGGTCCTGTAGGGTTTCGTAGCATGGAAAACAAAAAAATTCTATCGCATACAAACAAACAAGCCAAGATCTATCTACTAGATTGTAGCAACGAGTCGATGGAATAACTTACCCTCGAAGATTCCAAAGTGTTTAACGAGAGCGGATTCTCGTGGGTGATGTAGTCGTACTCTTCCCGATCTCAAGATCGCGTAGACGATCCTTCCGGCACTGCGTTTCGGCAGCGCTCCCGCAGTCGGTCACACGTTCGGTACTCGACGAAGACCTTCCTCTCCCTTGTTCCAGCAGGCAACGGAGGTTGTAGCACTCTCCTCGCGATTCCGGCAGCACAATGGCGTGGTACCGGAAGTAGAGGGGAGATCTCGCAGGGCTTCGACTTAAGCCGGAGCGAGTATGGTGGAGTGTGAGAGAGCTCCTCGGCGATCTAGGTTTTAGACACACCAAGGAGGAGAGGCTAGAGCCGGCGGTTAGGGTTCCGGGGACCCCCAAGTCGGTGGCTAGGGCAAAACCCTAGGGGGTCGGCGACGACTATGGTGGGCTACAGCTTCTAGGGTTTGAGTTGAGGGACTTGTGTGTGCTAGGAGGGAGCCCTGCCCCTCCTTATATAGGTGGAGGGGCCGGCGGCCAAGGGGAGGGAGTGGAGTCCCTCCCCAACTCGGCTTGGGTGGTGCGCCGGCTTGGGGAGGAGGGACTCCCTCCCCAACTCGGTTTCAACCTCCTCCTCCTCTTTCCAAAACTTGCCGTTTGACTTTCAAACTGCCCGTTTGACTTTTCAATTTAGGATTTGAATAAACCCTTCATTTTGGACAACGAAGACACTTAGTACATGATGCAATCATTCCAACTTGTAATGACACATTCATGTACCCCTTCCCCTCCGGAGTGCCGGACATTCCGGAACCTTCTAGAACATTCCCGATGAAAACACCGGAATCATTCCCGAACTCCGAAACGGAACTTTCCTTATATGAATCTTATTCTCCGGACCATTCCGGATCACCTCGTGATATCTCGGATCCCATCCGAGACTCCGAACAACATTCGGTCTCTTTCTCATTCATTCCATAACTACTCAAACAACGTCGAATCCTTAAGTGTGTCTCCCTACGGTTCGTGAATTATGCGGACATGATCGAGACACTTCTCCGAACAATAACCAATAGAGGAATCTGGAAATTCATATGGCTCCCACATATTTCTACGATTACTTTGCGATCGAATGAACCACTTACATACAATACCAATTTCCCTTTGTCTCACGATAGTTTACTTATCCGAGGTTATGATCGTCGGCATCTCTGCATACCTAGTTCAACCTCGTTACCGATAAGTACTCTTTTCTCGTTCCCGTGATATGTGATCCCTTGTGAGCCAGTCACATGCTTGCAACCTAATTGGATGACATTCCACCGAGAGGGCCCAGAGTATATCTATCCGTCATATGGATGGACAAATCCCACTCTTGATCCATGTGTTTCAACCAATACTTTCCGAACACTCAATGCCATCTTTATAGCCACCCAGTTACGGTGTGGTGTTTGATGTCATCAAAGCATCCATCCGGCAAAGGTGATATGCATGATCTCATGGTCGAAGGAATTAGGTTACTATGTATCAGAAAGCATATAGCAATTGAACTATTGAAATGACTTGATCTTTATGCTACGCTTATCTATAGGAGTATGTCCACCATATCATTCTCCTAACGATATGATCTTGTTGTTGATAACATCTCAATGTTCATGATAGGGAAACCACAATCATTTATCAATCAACAAGCTAGTGATGTATAGAGGCTATACTAGGGACTTCAAATTAAGTTTACAAATCACACAAGTATCAATGTTTCCTTGTTAATACTATTATAGCATGAATGTAAACATTTATCATAAACACAAAGATATAATAATAACTACATTTATTATTGCCTCTAGGGCATATCTCCAACAATCTCCCACTTGCACTAGAGTCATCTAATCTAGATTACATGGTAATATACCGAACACCCATGGCAGTTTGGTGCTGGTCATGTTTTGCCCTCGGGAGAGGTTTAGTCAACGGATCCGCCACATTCAGATCTGTGTGTACTTTGCAAATCTTTATATCCCCATCTTGGATATGTTCTCGAATAGCGTGAAAACGTAGCTTGATGTGCTTCAGCTTCTTGTGTGGCCTTGGTTCTTGCGCATTGGCTATGGCGCCCATGTTATCACAATAGATAGACATTGGGTCCAGCGCACTAGGAACCACACCCAGCTCTGTAATGAACTCTTTCATCCATATCGCTTCTTGTGAAGCCTCTGAAGCAGCCATGTATTCCGATTCAGTTGAAGATCTCGCCACAACGCTTTGCTTTGCACTCCTCCAGCTAACTGCTGCACCATTCAAAATAAATACGTATCCAGATTGTGATTTAGAATCATCCGGATCAGTGTTCCAACTAGCATCGGTGTAACCATTAACAACGAGTTGTTCATCACCTCCATAAGAAAGAACCATATCCTTAGTTCTTCTCAAGTACTTAAGGATGTTTTTGACCGCTGTCCAATGATCCACTCCTGGGTCACTTTGATATCTGCTAGTCAAACTAACAGCATATGCAATGTCGGGTCTATTACATAGCATGGCATACATTAGATATCCTATGGCTGAGGCATAGGGAGTCTTACTCATCCTTTCTCTATCTTCTGCCGATGTTGGACTTTGAGTTTTACTCAAGGTCGTATTGGGCAACATGGGCAAGAACCCTTTCTTGCTATCTTCCATTCCAAACCTCTTTAGAACTTTGTCCAAATATGTACTCTGTGACAATGATATTTGGCGTTTCGATCTATCTCTGTAAATCTTTATGCCTAATATGTAAGGTGCTTCGCCAAGATCCTTCATTGAAAAACTATCATTCAAATATTCCTTGACACTATTAAGAAGGTCTACATCATTCCCAATCAACAATATGTCATCCACATATAGTATTAAGAATGCTACAGAGCTCCCACTCACTTTCTTGTAAATACAAGCTTCTCCATAAGTTTGTATAAAACAAAACTTTTGATCACATTATCAAAACGTTGATTCCAACTTCGGGATGCTTGCTTCAATCCATAGATGGACCGTTGAAGTTTGCATACCTTGTTAGCATCTTTAGGATCGACAAAACCTTTGGGTTGCATCATATACAACTCTTCATCAATGTCTCCCTTGAGGAATGCTGTTTTGACATCCATCCGCCATATCTCATAATCATAATATGCAGCGATCGCTAACATAATCCTCACAGACTTTAGCTTCGCTACTGGTGAGAAAGTCTCATCGTAGTCAACTCCTTGAATTTGTCGAAACCCTTTTGCGACAAGTCGAGCTTTATAGACAGTAACACTACCATTAGCATATGTTTTCTTCTTGAAGATCCATTTGTTCTCGACAGCCTTCCGGCCATCCGGTGAGTCCACCAAAGTCCATACTTGGTTTTCGTACATGGATCCAATCTCGGATTTCATGGCTTCTTGCCATTTATTGGAATCTGGGCTCATCATCGCTTCCTCATATGTCTCGGGGTCATCGGTGTTATCCACCAACATGACACTCATAATGGGATCATACCAATCTGGAGTGGCACGAGTTCTCGTTGACCTCCGAGGCTCTGTAGCAACTTCAACCGAAGTTTCATGATCATCATCATTAGCTTCCTCTCTAATTGGTGCAGGCACCACAGGAACTTCTTCTGGTGCTGCGCTACTCGCAATTTCGAGAGAAGGTTCGACAACCTCGTCGAATTCTACTTTCCTTCCAGTCACTTCTTTCGAGAGAAATTCCTTCTCTAGAAAGGATCCATTCTTGGCAACGAAGATTTTGCCTTCGGATCTATGATAGAAGGTATACCCAATAGTTTCCTTCGGGTATCCTATGAAGACGCATTTTTCCGCTTTGGGTTCTAGCTTGTCCGGCTGTAACTTCTTTACATAGGCTTCGCATCCCCAAACTTTAAGGAACGACAATCTAGGTTTCTTCCCAAACCATAATTCATACGGTGTCGTTTCAACGGATTTAGACGGTGCCCTATTTAAAGTGAATGCGGCTGTTTCTAATGCATAACCCCAAAATGATAGCGGTAAATCTGTAAGTGACATCATAGAACGAACCATATCTAAGAGAGTTCGATTACGACGTTCGAACACACCATTACGCTGTGGTGTTCCCGGCGGTGTCAACTGTGAAAGTATTCCGCATTTCTTCAAATGCTCGCCAAACTCATAACTTAGATATTCACCTCCACGATCAGAACATAGAAATTTAATCTTCTTGTTACGTTGATTCTCTACCTCACTTTGAAACTCCTTAAACTTCTCGAAAGTTTCGGACTTATGTTTCATGAAATAGATATACCCATATCTACTCAAGTCATCCGTGAAGGTAAGAACATAACGATAACCACCGCGCGATGCTACACTCATTGGACCACACACATCGGTATGTATGATTTCCAATAAGTCCGTAGCTCGCTCCATCATACCAGAAAATGGAGTCTTAGTCATTTTTCCCATCAGACATGCTTCGCATCTTTCAAGTGATTCGAAATCAAGTGATTCAAGAAGTCCATCGGAATGGAGTTTCTTCATACGCTTCACTCCAATGTGACCAAGACGACAGTGCCACATATAGGTCGAATTATCGCTCGATTTCAAACGTTTAGCCTCAATGTTGTTAATGTGTGTATTTCCACTATCGAGATTCAACAAGAATAGACCATCTATCAAAGGTGCATGTGCATAAAACATATTACTCATATAAATCGAACAACCATTATTCATGGACTTAAACAAGTAAACGTCTCGCAATAAACAAGATCTCGATATAATGTTCATGCTCAACGCAGGCACCAAATAACAATTATTTAAGTATAGAACTAATCCCGATGGTAGATGAAGGGGTAGTGTGCCGACCGCGATCACATCAACCTTTGATCCGTTTCCCACGCGCATCGTCACCTCGTTCTTTGCTAGCTTCCGTTTATTCTGCAGCACCTGTTTCGAGTTACAAATATGAGCAACCGAACCAGTATCAAATACCCAGGCACTACTACGAGTACTAGTGAGATACACATCAATAACATGTATATCAGATATACCTTTCTTCTTGATGTTGCCGTTCTTCAAATCCGCCAAGTACTTTGGGAAATTCCGCTTCCAGTGACCTTCTCCCTTGCAGTAAAAGCACTCAGTATCAGGCTTAGGTCCAGCCTTGGTCTTCTTCGCCGGCGTGGCAACTTTCTTACCACCCTTCTTGAAGTGTCCCTTCTGCTTAGACTTGCCTTTCTTGAATTTGGTGGTCTTATTGACCAACAACACTTGGTGCTCTTTCTTGATCTCCACTTCTGTAGACTTTAACATAGCAAACAGTTCTGGCAACTGCTTGTTCATGTTCTGCATGTTGTAGTTCATCACAAAGTTCTTGTAACTTGGTGGTAGTTATTGGAGGACACGGTAAATCCCCAAAGCATTAGGAATCACTATACCCAAGCTTTGAAGTTTGTTTGCGTGCCCAGACATCTTAAGCACATGCTCACTGACGGAGCTGCCCTCTTCCATCTTGCAGTTAAAGAACTTTTCAGAAGCTTCATAACTTTCAATTGCCGCATGAGTCTCAAAGATCAATTTGATATCCTCGACAATATCATATGGGTCTGAATTCTCAAACCTTTTCTGAAGCTCCGATTCCAAACCATACAAGATAGCACACTGAACTATGGAGTACTGATTCTTCCGAGCGAGGTAAACATTCTTTACTTCATCGGAAGCATCAGCTGCGGGTGGGTCACCCAGCGGTGCATCCAGCACATAGGTCAAATTACCAGCTGTGAGGACAATCCTCAAATTGCGGAACCAATCCGTGAAGTTGCTTCCATTGTTTTTCAACTTTTCTTTCTCTAGGAACGCATTAAAATTGATGGTAGGGGCTGCCATTGATCTACAACATATTTGCAATAGTTTAGACTAAGTTTATGACAAATTGAGTTCAAATTAATAATAAAGTTAATCTAGGTGAACTCCCACTCAAAACAACATCCCTCACATTGTTTTAGTGATCACACGAACCAAATCCATTACATCAACACCGATCATCACGAGAGTTGATATAGTTTCAATGGCGAACAATCGTCATGTTCATCATATCTACTATATGATTCATGCTTTACCTTTCGGTGATCCGTGTTCCGAGACCATGTCTGTACATGCTAGGCTCGTCAAGATCAAACCTTAGTTTCCGCATGAGCAAATCTGGCTTGCTCACGTTGTATACACTTGCAGAATCTAACACACCCGATCATCACGTGGTGCTTCGAAACAACAAGCTTTAGCAACGGTGCTAACTAAGGGTGAACACTTTATGACTTGAAATTCATGTGCATGAGGGATCATCTTATAATGCTACCGTCGTCTACTAAGCAATACAAGATGCATAAAGGATTAACATCACATGCAATTCATAATATGTGATATGATATGGCCTTTCTTCTTTGTGCTTCCGATCTCCATCTTCTAGCACGAACATGATCTCCATCATCACCGACATTGCATCAAGGTCAGTGACGCCTCTCCATGGTTGTCGTCCACCGGCTTCAACTATTACAACTACTTTGAATAGACACGCGGGTCTTAACATAAATTAAAGACAACCATATGGCTCCTGCCGGTTGTCAACTTACAATAAGGAACATTGCATACATCAAATATAATCACAATCATGGCCATATCACATCACTGCACACCCCTGCAAAACAAAGTTAGACGCCTCTACTTTCTTTGCATGTTTTACGTGGTTTGGGGCTTTCAATAAGTGTCGTTCTAACTTATGAACATGAACCACAACATTGATACTAGTATTGTTAATCACCCGTTGTAAATTGGATCTTAACTATGCTAGGAGAAACAGGCACCCACAAAGCCACTTATGCAATACAAGTTGCATGTCGAGCGTGGAGCAAGTCTCATTTACGATGTCATGTAAGGTTAGCCCGGGCCGCTTCATCCCAACATACCGCAAGATGCAAAGTACACAAGAAGCAATCGACAATAAAAGCATCAACGCCCACAATGACCATTGTGTTCTACTCGTGCAACAAATCTACATATAGACACGGCTCTGATACCACTTTAGGGTTTCGTAGCATGGAAAACAAAAAATTTCTATCGCATACAAACAAACAAGCCAAGATCTATCTACTAGATTGTAGCAACGAGTCGATGGAATACCTTACCCTCGAAGATTCCAAAGTGTTTAACGAGAGCGGATTCTCGTGGGTGATGTAGTCGTACTCTTCCCGATCTCAAGATCGCGTAGACGATCCTTCCGGCGCTGCGTTCCGGCAGCGCTCCCGCAGTCGGTCACACGTTCGGTACTCGAGGAAGACCTTCCTCTCCCTTGTTCCAGCAGGCAGCGGAGGTTGTAGCACTCTCCTCGCGATTCCGGCAGCACAACGGCGTGGTACCGGAAGTAGAGGGGAGATCTCGCAGGGCTTCGACTTAAGCCGGAGCGAGTATGGTGGAGTATGAGAGAGCTCCTCGGCGATCTAGGTTTTAGACACACCAAGGAGGAGAGGCTAGAGCCGGCGGTTAGGGTTCCGGGGACCCCCAAGTCGGCGGCTAGGGCAAAACCCTAGGGGGGCGGCGGCGGCTATGGTGGGCTGCAGCTTCTAGGGTTTGAGGTGAGGGACTTGTGTGTGCTAGGAGGGAGCCCTGCCCCTCCTTATATAGGTGGAGGGGCCGGCGGCCAAGGGGAGGGAGTGGAGTCCCTCCCCAACTCGGCTTGGGTGGTGCGCCGGCTTGGGGAGGAGGGACTCCCTCCCCAACTCGGTTTCAACCTCCTCCTCCTCTTTCCAAAACTTGCCGTTTGACTTTCAAACTGGCCGTTTGACTTTTCAATTTAGGATTTGAATAAAACCTTTATTTTGGACAGCGAAGACACTTAGTACATGATGCAATCATTCCAACTTGTAAGGACACATTCATGTACCCCTTCCCCTCCGGAGTGCCGGACATTCCGGAACCTTCTAGAACATTCCCGATGAAAACACCGGAATCATTCCCGAACTCCGAAACGGAACTTTCCTTATATGAATCTTATTCTCCGGACCATTCTGGATCACCTTGTGATATCCCGGATCCCATCCGAGACTCCGAACAACATTCGGTCTCTTTCTCATTCATTCCATAACTACTCAAACAACGTCGAATCCTTAAGTGTGTCTCCCTACGGTTCGTGAATTATGCGGACATGATCGAGACACTTCTCCGAACAATAACCAATAGAGGAATCTGGAAATTCATATGGATCCCACATATTTCTACGATTAGTTTGCGATCGAATGAACCACTTACATATGATACCAATTTACCTTTGTCTCACGATAGTTTACTTATCCGAGGTTATGATCGTCGGCATCTCTGCATACCTAGTTCAACCTCGTTACCGATAAGTACTCTTTTCTCGTTCCCGTGATATGTGATCCCTTGTGAGCCAGTCACATGCTTGCAAGCTAATTGGATGACATTCCACCGAGAGGGCCCAGAGTATATCTATCCGTCATATGGATGGACAAATCCCACTCTTGATCCATGTGTTTCAACCAATACTTTCCGAACACTCAATGCCATCTTTATAGCCACCCAGTTACGGTGTGGTGTTTGATGTCATCAAAGCATCCATCCGGCAAAGGTGATATGCATGATCTCATGGTCGAAGGAATTAGGTTACTATGTATCAGAAAGCATATAGGAATTGAACTATTGAAATGACTTGATCTTTATGCTACGCTTATCTATAGGAGTATGTCCACCATATCATTCTCCTAACGATATGATCTTGTTGTTGATAACATCTCAATGTTCATGATAGGGAAACCACAATCATTTATCAACCAACAAGCTAGTGATGTATAGAGGCTATACTAGGGACTTCAAATTAAGTTTACAAATCACACAAGTATCAATGTTTCCTTGTTAATACTATTATAGCATGAATGTAAACATTTATCATAAACACAAAGATATAATAATAACTACATTTACTATTGCCTCTAGGGCATATCTCCAACAGGTGCACCATAAACCTGCACCGCCGATCGAAGCTTCTCGGCGATTCCTCTGCAGTTATATCGAGTCGATCTTTACCATCAAATGTTATCCCCAGTTAGACCATATCAAGGAGAAAGGATCGGCTCAGGTGGTTCCTTTGAAGACAAGGAAGGCGAGTGGAGTAGATGCAATACCAAAACTGCGGTGGTCTCTTCCCCCTAGCGGATGGGGAAAGCTTAATGTGGATGGCTCTTACCACCTATACCTTCCTAGTGAAAGAAGTTTTGTACCATCTAAAGAACGGATAAGAGTTCAAGGTTAAGCAGATACGGCGAGAACAAAACTCGGTGAGCCATGTTCTAGTCAATATGGGTCGAGTTGAAGGAAGAATGGCTGTATGGCTCCGTTCAGGACCTCTAGACATTCCTAAACTATGTAATGAAGAATGTAAGCAGAATGATTGAGTAATATAAATTTTGATTCGCAAAAAAATGTAGTCCTAGAGGGTTTTGTTTGTAGTTCATGTTGTATTTTCTAATGCATTCAAATATGAATATTTATATTGTTCTGTGTTTGGATAATAGAGTGATAAGAGTTCTATGAACTTGTATATGGAAGATAATTCTGGCACCACTCCATTTACTGACTTTAACTACAACACTAATCCATGTACTGATTTTTTTTAGATCCATGTACTGAAATTATCTTAATGGAACATTCTATACTTACTTTAACTACATCACTAATCCATATTCCATTGTAAGAGTGCATTACACATATCATATTCCGCTCTTGGTAGGATAAAAGAACAAAAGTATGGATCTTACATAAATCATGAACAAATAATATGTAAATGCACAATACTGGTCCTACTTCGGTTTATCTGTAATCTAACCGTCTGCAACGTTCCAGTTGTTTACGACGCTATCACTAAGACTATAGGGAATGTTAGAGTATTGACGCGTATACGACTGTTCCGGTAGTCCCAATCCTGGCTTAACTTGTACTCCAAAATGAACCATGTACGTCTATATATACTCGTCCATGAGGCTTAATAACATGTCCAACGTATTTTGCTAGTCCCCTCTCTATCCCCTCTCTATATTCTACAACCACAAAGCATGGAAATTGGTCAAATTCTAAGTTTTTCCATGGTAAATGGTCTAAGTATAAGTTTGATACAACAACTGAAGGGAACTAATCAGATCAGGACGAGGCAAAAACACCAACAGCACGAACACCACCGGTCCAAACTGGGGTGACTGGGCTCTCTGACTCTGAACCAGCAGAAAGAGAAACATGACTTCGCTACGACGCTGTGCTATTAGCTGATAGTGAAATTTTGTAGCCATGGAGATGGACGGTGCCTTTACCTGTTGTTTGGCTCGATTTCTAGCGCCTTCTTGAAATCTAGCTCTGCCAGTTCACGATCAGCCCTCTGCCAGTTCGGTGTACGCCTATGCTCTTCTATATGACTTAATTGCAAAAAACCATTACATATACACGAGAAGTTTGAAAATCCACTGGATTTCGCTAATTTTGCAAAAGTCCACCAGCGTTGTACTGGTTCATTGCAATGTGCACTAATGCCAAGATTTGGTGACGCTAACCATGATTCTGACAGTAGGGACCCACAGCCAGAGGTGACGTGGCATGACGGGGATGGTCAAGGACCCACCAATGTTAGACATATCTAACGTTTGGGGTTTTTTAGTAAATTTCCATGGAACCCACTCGTCAGTCCTCTTCCTTCTTTCTTTTCTCACTTTTCGTTAGACTTAGTAGTTTTATTTTCTTTTATCTTTATCTTCCAAATACCGCACGCGCAAGTCAAAATAAATTAGAAAACCCACCTGGGGCACAGGCTCCGGCGGCGAGCTCAGGCGAGGGGTGCAGGAGCGAGGGGCGGGGCGGGGCGCCGGTGCGCTTAGGCGAGCAAGGGGCGGGACGGGGCGCCGACAAGCTCAGGCGTGCGGCTGCAGGCAAGCGAGGGGCGGGGCGCCGGCGTGTGGCTGCTGGCGAGCTCGGCCCAAGGCGGCTGCGAGCGTATGGGATGGGCTGCATGCGATCAAGGGGCTGGGCGGGGCGTCGGCGCACGCGGCTGCCGACGAGCTCAAGCGTGCGTATGTCGGCGAGCGAGGGGCGGGGCGCCGGCGAGCTCGGCCCAGGGCAGCGGCAAGCTCAGGCGAGGGGCCGCAGGAGAGCGAGGGGCGCCGGCGCGCGGCTGCCGGCGAGCTTAGGCGAGGGGCTGCAGACGAGCGATGGGCAAGGCGAGGCGGGGCGCCGGCGAGCTCAGGCGCGCAGCTGCCAGCGAGCTCCGGTGGGGATGGGTAGGAGCTGGGCGTAGGCACGAGGAGGTGGGCTGCCGGTGAGCCAACCAGAGAGGTTGGGGTGAGAAAGTTGGGTTTCACCTTGAAAATTTTCAAAATAGTCTAAAATTTATGACCCAACTAACATTTTGCTCCTTTTAACCTTTTCCACGTTGCCACGTCACCCCTAACGGTATGACCCTTCTGTCAGATCTGTGTTTAACGTGGCCAAATCGAAGAATCAGTGCACATTGCAACAAACCAACACAATGCTGGTGGATTTTTTTGCAAAATTAGCAAAATTCGGTGGATTTTCGAACTTTTCGTGCATATGTGATGGTTTTTTGCAATTAACTCCTTCTATACATAGCCGTGAATTTTTGTACTCTCTAGTTCGAAAACCTGTTTGGGGCTGCCACCCATTCTCATTGGTCAAACTTTGGACACTATGGACATTGGCTTCTCCAACCGCCAAGAAACGGAGCAGTCATACAGATCAGTAGACCCGTCCTCTGCAGCCATTGGCGAAATTCTAGTGAGCATTGTCCAGCTGATAACTCGGGTCTGACAAGACAGGTGGTACATGACAACAAGGAAATGCGCATGGGGACTGTCACTCCTACCAGCTCATCACAACCATCAACCTTAAACTTAGCACCGACTAACTAAACATCGTGAATGGCGCAAGGCTGCAGGCGATGAGAAAGGCAACGCTTGAAGTGCAGCCTAGACAGCGGACAAGGTCATCCTGGAACTACTACTTCTCGCACACGATACACGCCGAGAGTACTCCTGCTCTATCCCGATGGCTCATATTCTCACATAGTACTAGTTTTTTGGGTTTTGCTCTCTACCGCCCCCAGTGTTTATTACCGCGTGCATTCATTGCCAAGGAACAAAAAACATAAGCGATGGACTATGATCTGCCTTGCTCGGGTGAAATGCACGGGCTCCTATATGTAGCGGTGAAAACAGAGCAATGCCTACACATGACGCATAAGCAGTTGGTGGGATATTCATTTGCATTGATTTCAAGTCAGAGTTTGCGGTCGCTGAATCGTGTTATGTTATACTCCAATATTATTTAATGAAAATCTTCTAAACAGATGAAAAAAAGCTTCAAATGTTTAAATAAAAGGTTAGACGACAGCCGGTAAACAAAATACCGCATCAGATAAAACAGAGGAAGCAAACATAAGTGCACTCCGACACCAGATGATTACATAGCGCGCAAACACACTGTTGAACAGCTAAGAACTTTATCGGATACACAGGAATCGGGGTCCAAGTCGACGAGAAATTTATGTGATTTATACTATGCCACCTGATCAATTTTCCTCTTGGTCTATCCACTTTTCTATACTTTGTTTTGGAGGAGAAGCAAAGTTAATGGTTTTGGTGACAGAAAAGAAAGAGCTGGCCAACTCTTGTATATTCATACCATGTTTCGGGGGAAAGGAGATGAGAATGATTCTGTGAGAAAATAACAGAGTCAGGACACAGATATTTACCACGTTTTGAACTCTCTGAGACAATGGCACAGATATTTACCCCTTTTGAACTTTTGAGACGATCTGAGCACACAACAACATACTCCCTCCGTTTTAAAATATAAGATGTTTTAGATTTGTAAAAAGAATGTATCTAGACTTGTTTTAGTGTGTAGATTCACTCTAAACATGAGTGAACCTATATACTAAAAATAGTCTAGATACATTTGTTTCACAAACGTAAAACATCTTATATTTTGAAACGAAGGGAGTAATTGAGAATGAAATGCAATATCTCATGTCTAATTCATGAACTAGTTCTCGTTTCTTCCCTACTGCCCGCTCCCCATTTTTCTTTTGGTTGCAAACTACTCCCTCTGTTTAAAAATATAAGATGATTTAGGTTTGTAAAGAAGATGTATCTAGACATCTTTTAGTGTCTAGATTCATTTGAACCTAGACACTAAAAAATGTCTAGATACATCTCCTTCACAAACATAAAACATCTTATATTTCCAAATGGAGAGAGTAGCTGTGAAGGTTTATCGTTAATATTAAGCAGTGTTGAAAACGTGCCTTATCATTAAGTCTCATGTCTAATCCATGAGGGGAGTATATCAATATCACCGAGGAAGATCTCTCAAGCGGTGCTGTCTATCGCTATCGGCCGTGCATCCTGCTTCAAGGGGACCTTCTCCGTTTCTTCTAGGTTTCTCCATTTTGCGACATGTTGTCGTAGAACTTTTTTTTTTGAACCAAGATAGCTCCCGAAGGACCTAGATGCTGCAATTGATTAAAGCGGTGGGTACATCAAACATACAGGACCAAAAAGAAAAGAAAATTACAACGGGGCCCTCAACTTTGCACATAGCACCCTGCAGGAAAGCGTCAAACGCAATCAAGTCCCTGCACACCGCATCACGCTCGCCTCCAACCACGGCCGCCGGAGCCGGCACCGGGGACGAACCACTTGGGCCGACAACGGCATAGGAAGCCGTGGGGAGGGAGAAGAACAGACCGCCGAAGGCGGTTAGAAAGCTCAGGCACAGAGGCCTCTCGAGCGCGGCGAGGCCATCGTCTTGGCCAAGGGTAGCGGGTGGCGTAAAGCTTCCGCTTGGAGATCGTCGGGGAAGTCGCAGCATCGCCGCCTGAACACACCAAGCAGCCCTTTCCTTCGCCAGCATCCACAGGTTCCGGTTCTCCTCCCATCCTTCCCTCGCCACCACGGCAGGCCAAGATCTGGACGGAGCACCAGTCGCAGTAGACGCCACGAAGAAGTTCTCGAGCTTTATGGCCGAGCCTCCCAAGCTTCTCCTCCCACCGACAGCTGCAACCGATGTAGCTCCAGGAAAAAGGAAGCCCGAAGACCTCCCGGCGCCGCTCGACAGCACCAGAGAGTAGCTCGGAGACGCGTCATGCCGCTGCAGACCACCAGGATCCGACCAACTCCCCCCGCCGCCACGGTCGGCCAGAGAGGGCCCCAGATCTGGCTGCTGCTGCCAAGCACCAGCGTCCAGCGCAACTTTATTAAGGAGCATAGGAGTCACCGCCGCCACCTCCCACCCACCATGGACGAGGAGGAGTCCGACGAACAACCCTAGAAGGCATGGGATCTGGCTGCTCAGATCCAACGCCCAGACTCCAAACTCGGGCATGAAGCCCACACTTGGCAAGAAGCCAACAACCCTACCACTACATCTATACAATGGCCGGCTTCTCCCTCCCCAACCACTCCAGCCAGAGCCGGAGAAGAAGGGGAGTGGAGCCGGCAGCCCTGAGGCGACTCTCAAGGAAGGAGGAAGGGGGAGGAGATAAGGATGGGAAGGGGGGCGGTACGAACTGTTTAGCTTGTCGTAGAACTTGGCGTCCCTTTTGTTGTACTCTCTCAGATTTTCCTTTCAATCAACGCCTTGTATGCAATCTTCACCTCCCTGGGAGTCACAAAGATTCACTGAGATGTACTAATGCCCATGTTCGCTGAAAGGAATTTCATAGCCATAGAGTAGAGACACTAAGCAAGTGAGACTAGCTTAACTGGTTGGAGGAGTGTTGTACAAAAATAACACCTGGGTTCAAATTTTTATAAATGGGAATTTAGATTTTCTATTTATACTTTAGGATCAGGCTCTCCTAATACTCATGCAATTTATCATGAAGACCAGCATGCTTGGTGCTTTACCAAGATTAAAAATTATAATATTCATGCTATGGAGGGGGTGGTGATGTGGATCTTTGTCCCACCAAGACCCATCATCGAGACGGTGGATCGTCTGGTGGTGCATGGCGGAGAACACGTCATCATCATCTCGGGTGTTCATCTCTCACCTAATTGTTTAGGTCTTGCACTCATCATCTCATGTGTTCATTTAACATCATGCGCCAAAGTGATACTAAGATGTTAGAGCGAAAACACCTTAAAAACAAACTTCAGCCGACCGATGAGGTTATGTAAGAGTATGACGTGATGCCTACTCGTGTGAAAATGGGGTTATATATATAGAGGAAAAAATGATGCATTGTCTTCTTGAAAAAAGAGATGGATTGTCTAGGGTTTCTACATAACACATGTAAAGAAGTTGGTGGAACATTCATTTTCACTAATTTCAGCCTGAATAATATCGGGTTGCTAAATTGTCTCCCTTCGTTTCTAAATATAAGATGTTCTAATAATTCTGTTTGAACTTCGAAACATCTTTATATCTATAACATGTCGATATTACTCTACAGTAAGCTATAGACAGCACGGACAACATGATTAATCTACGGTAACAGCAAACGCTGCCAAGCATGTCAAAATTTAAGGTTTAGTCTTGACAGTATTTCCTGTTAATTATTTCTTATGTTTTTCATTGGCCATTATCTTATCACTATTGTAGAGTACATGACTGATCACCCTTCCTTCCTACTTTATTTTTTAAAATGTTTAAAATGATCCTACTTACTTCCGGCGAGTTCATGAAAGAGTGTACTTTCAAATTTATTGAAAAGCCAAACTATATCAAACTTTGACCAAGTTTACACAAAATATAAAAAATAATGAAACTTAACAGCTATATGAAAAAATCATCATAAATTTAGTTATACTAACTTGGTGACACAAATGTTGATGACTTTTAGTGACACGGTTAAATTTAAAAACTTTGACTTCCCAAAAAAGTTGAAGAGTACACTCTTTCGTCAATGGAGGGAATATAAATGGGACTACATACCACAGGTTAACCAATTGCCAAATGAGGTGTGCTTCGGTTCCCCCCCCCCCCCCCCCCCCCCCTAAACTTAAGTTTCATGGGCAGTTTTATTTCTTTGATCCGTCGAAACCCATATCGAGGCCACGTATATCTCCGTATATCTGTACTCGGTCGGACTGAGTATAATCCATGTCCCGGACGGCTGATCCCACCTTTTAGTATCCCCCCTCCTTCTTTGCATGTCATATTTAATTTTTTGTTGTTGTTGTTATATAACTTACGATTTTCGCTTCTGCAGGCACATGGGTATTCGTGTACAGGGAGTATACGTCTAAGAGGACCATATGGACTTTGGGTGGGTTCGTACGGTCCTGAAAACAATTGTTATGAGTTTTTGTTTGTCAAAGTTTGAAAAGAAGGAGGGGGGAGGGGGAGGGGGGGGGAGACCGAAGCAAAAGTGTTGCCAAATTTATAGCATTATTACGAGCGAAGCCCCCTGTTTCCTAGTGAGTCATTGTCTCCAAAGCTCGTTGCCCGGCCCCGAACCCCGATCTTTGTCATCGTGGCCAAGAAGAGTTGAGATGGGCGAGTAACTCGGTGCTCTATTGTCTGCAGTAGCTGTAGGGTCTTTCTTTTATTTAGGGAGTCTGGCATGATGTTGTGTGTACTCCCTCTATACGGGATTGCTAGACCGGAAAGCCACTTCGCTAATACCAAGAAAAATCTTGGAATGTTTCAAATGCTCATGTTAATTCCTCCATAATTTCCTATCATTCTTTTTTTTAACTCACGCGGCTAAAGGAAAGAAGTAGCCAATCAGCTCGCGCATGTAGTTATTTTCTAGAGAGAAAAGGGACGTGGGCGCCAGAATTTAGGAAAGTATGCATTTAGTACGACTCTGGAAATTAGGATATTCAAGCCTCTGGTCTAATAATCTAAAAATATCTGACCCCTTAGAAGAACCGGAGGTATAGAAGAACCGGAGGAGGTGACTGGCCGCTTGGCTCGACAGAAGTATGTAAGAACTGTTCGCACACCGGATTGCTTCAGCGGAGGGTCATCAAGGGCACTGACCCCAATAAGCTCGACGTGTGCCCTGATGCTGGTCATAGTGCATAGTAACTTAGACTAGTAATATGTATACCTTCATAGTGGAAGTAACTTAGTGTAGTAACATAGAGTATTGTTTTGTAGACTCATTTGTATTGAAAAGTGTGATGTGATGGTAACATATTATGTTACTCTATTTCTCTCTCTCTTCATCAATTGTTTGCCACATCATCATTTTAGTCTATGTGACATCTATGTTACTACTCATGTTACCCCACTATGAACAGCCTGATCCTGGAGGAGGCATCATCGGTTCCTCTTGAGCAGTTGAGCTCGATGCCACCATGGAGGTGGAAGAAATTTCGGAGTCATGTATAGAGTTGGATCCTACAGCTGGGTCTAGAACTCATTAGTATTGGTGGCTGTTTGGGTGGAGCTACGATGTCGGTTGGCCGCCGGTCTTCACTGCCGCACCACTGCCTCTTCTGGCCAAAGGGCGGCAACCCCTTTCCTCCCAACCTGTCACTACAGGGAAAAGGTGATATATCGAGGCACCCGAACCATCATCATAGATAAAAATGACCTTGTCATAGGTAATGCCGACGATGGACCTCAGCAACTACCCGGTCGGTAGCTAGGTGCACGGGTTATCGGCATATGTGCCCATGCCGAGCATTATATGTGGCCCTCGGCAACAAAAAAAAACCTCGGCCAAAAAAGGTATGATGTTGTTCCTTTGAAAATGTTGGTGTGTATGCTGAGGGCCAGGCCGTCGACATAGATGGCCACTCTCTGCATCTGGCAGCTCCAAGGAAGGACTATATGCCAAGGGTCAGGCCATTCGCATAGCTACAACTATGTGCCGAGAGCCTGGCCGTCGGCATATAGGATGACATGTCAGCAACTGGTGGTCCTTAACATAGCGTTATGCCAAGGGCCTGGTTGTCGGCATAGATGGATCTACATAGCGAGGGCATGGGGTCACAGAGGGCGGCGTGGCAGCACCTGGAGCCCCCTACCATGGCGGTATATGCCGAGTCCCAGGCCATCGACATACATTCCGTGTCGGATTTTTGGTAGCTCCTGGGCGGCTAGACATGCTATATGCCTAGGGCATGGCCCTGGACATATATACTTGACTTTTTTGTTTTTTTCCTAGCCATTCTGCAATTTAAATTTTTTGCAGCTGCATATATCTCACAATTCATCATACCCGCACACATACATATTATCATCATCATTGTCAAATCGTCACACATATTACCATCATCATCAAATCTACATACATGTCATCACATATAACATCATCAAATCCATCGCCAAGTTCACATGTCATCGTAGACACGACAATTTCACATTGTGACATCTAGCATGAGCACGAAAAGTGCATACACATGGTCCAAACGAACACAAGTTCATTACAAACTGCCACAACACAAATCTAAGGACGAACTTGGAGCACCGCCACAGCACGAAGTCCACCATCGTGAGCATCAACACTATAAAATGAAGAAGGACACCTGTTAAGCATGGTGATTGGTCAAATTCTAAGTTTCCGCAAGGCAAATGGTCTAAGTATAAGTTTGATACTCCCTCCGTCTTAAAATAGATGTCTTAGGTTTTTTAAAATTGGATGAATCTATATACTAAATGTGTTTAGATTCATCCAAATTTTGATAAAATTGAGACATCTATTTTAAGACGGAGGGAGTACAACAACTAAAGGGAACTAACCAGAATTAGGACGAGGCAAAAACACCAACAACACGAACACCACCGTTCCCAACTGGGGTGACTGGGCTCTCTGACTCTGAACCAGCAGAAAGAAAAACATGACGATTTAGTCACGATTCAGTACGACGTTGTGCTACTGGCTGCTGGCGAAATTTCGTAGCCACGGACGGACAGTGGTTTTTCCTGTTGTTTGGGTCGATTTCTAGTGCCTTCTTGATATCTAGCTCTGCCAGTTCAAGATGATCAGTCACTTCGGTGTACGCCTGCGCTCTTCTGTATAGATCCTTGAATTTCTGTGCTCTCAAGTTCGAAAACCTCTTTGGGGCTGGCACTCATTGGTCAAACTTTGCACACGATGGACATTCGCTTCTCCATCTGCCAGGAAACAATTACTGTAGTCCTTCCCGTGGCGACCCCCGGGCGCCATCGGAGGGCTCCCAAATTCTGCGGCCGCCGACCTCCCTCCTCCAGATCGCCTCCCTCCGCCGCTGTTGTCAGCGTCGTCCACGGTGGCGGCGGCCCCTAGTACGTAAGGTGCTAGGGGGGGGCGGCTGTGGCGGTCTTCTTCGTTGGGGTGGCTGGGGCTACACTGTTTTAAGAAGGCCCCGGTGGTGGTCGGGACGACACTTCCTGGCCAGGCGGCTGCAGCCAGACTCCTCTCCCTCGGCGGTCGCGGGTGTTGGTGTTGTGGCCGCCGGTCTAGGGTTTCTCCTAGATCCACCGTCCTCGTGGCAGCGCGGTGGGACTCGGGGCTCGCGTCGGTCACCGGACAGTTGGTTCCCTGAGCGAGAAAGAAGAGGGCGAGGGGCTCGGGATGAAGCGCCTATGTGGTAGTGATTTCGGCCTCAGGTCTGGGCCAGGCTTTGTTGCGTATGAGCACGTCGGTGACGTTCCGCAACGACTTTCTGGTATGTCGTCTTCTCCACATGCTCAGCTTGAATAAAAGGTGGTGGTCCTAGGGTTCCTACTCGTTGCCAAAGTGAAGATCTGCCAGTTGCCTATCGTCAGCGATCTGGCTGAAGCGTCGTGTTCCGGAAGGCTCCGCCGGCGAACTCTGCCAAGAGATCGCTGGATCGGGTGGGATTCGGTCGTGCGCACCCATATTTTTACTCTGTCTGTTTGGGTTCAGAGGGGGCGCTTCAAAGCTCTGTTGGCTGTTAATATCATGGGGCATGTTCTCGTTCCATGGTGCCGACGAAGAATGTCATGAAGGATGAGATCTGAGGACTGACAATGGTGGTTCGAGTCAGGGTGGTGATGAGGAATTGGCTTGGTGACTCGCGACTTGGAGCAGTGGTATGCAAGCGGGGGGCAACAGTACAGGAGAAGCTCATGGTCCTATCTTTCAGGGTGAAAACCTAGGGTCTGGCCTTAATTGGTTGTGCCTGGTAATTGCCTTATTGAATGTATTTTTTTGAGAGCGTGGACTTTTTTTAGGGTGAAAACCTAGATATTTGATCGGGTGATGACGGTATTTGTGCACTGTTCCCTTCTTAAAAGCGTCGTTTTTGGAGAAGATGGGCTTTTGGTGCTGTCTTCGTGGTGATAGTACTGTTGTTTCAATGAACGGGTGACTGTAGCGGGACTTTTTTTTGTAATTCTTATTTCTTTTTTGGATATGTGCATCCTATTGTTGCTAGGGCAATGCGTTGTTGCAGAGTCTAGATGTAATTGGTATCCTCTGATATTAATATATGCTCTTTAAAAAAAAATAGCCATACAAATCAGTATAAAGAAACTACTCGCATACAGGCTACAAAGCAGAAGATCATCGGTACACCCAGTTACCGTGAACCGCTTTTACTCTGTGAACACCGTCCTCTGCAGCCATTGGCGAAATACAAGTAAGCATTGTCCAGCTAATAACCGGGGTAGGCAAGACAAGTGGCACATGACATTGAGGAAATGCGCATGGAGATTATCACTCCTACCAACCAGATCATCACTAAACATAAACCTTAACCTCAACAGCGCCTAACTACACATTGTGAATGGCGCAAGGCTGCAGGCGATGAGAAAGCCAGTACTTGAAAGACAACCTGACACCGGATAAGGTAATCCTGGCGCTTCTTCTCGCAGACGATACACGCCGACAGTACTTCCACCCTATCCCGATGACTCGTATTCTCACATACAGTAGTTTTTTGGGTTTTGCTCTCTCCCACCCCACGGTGTTTACTTGCCAGGGGCAATACCAAGTACTGGAATGAAAAACCTATGATAGCATAGTTCAATGGACGAGTGCGAGGCGATGGAGCATGTTCTGCCTTGCTCTAGAAAAATGGGCTTCTTATATGTAGCGGTGAAAACGGAGCAATGCCTACACATGAAGCATAAGCGGTTGGTGGGATATTCGTTCGCATTGATTTCAAGTCAGAGTTTGCGGTTGGTGAATCGTGTGATGTTATACTTAAACGTGAGAATGATTTTTGCTGAACCTACCGGGTGTGTTGGATCAGTTGCTTCAAGTGAGCTTATTTAGTTCGGTTGTAAATGGGTGGAGCCTGACAATAGTTTGGATTGGTTTGGTTTTATGTATCGAGGGTCCGTTCGCTGCAAGGGAATACTGAAGGAATTTTGAGGGATCAGTTTCCTTTGAATTTTTTTCCTGCGAGACCGTTTGGTTCTAAGGAACACACTCGAGCCCTTCCACAGTAAAAGATTTCTCTTCCGTGCTTTTAAGAGAGAAAAACACATCCACTTAGATCAAAGGAAACGGCAAATACAAGGCTTTCTATGGACCGAATGTTCTTTTTCTATTCATATTGTTTAGATATCCTGCAGTTTTGCCTTATACAACTGACCCAATTGCTCTACATGTTTAGATTCCTTTGTTTTTCTAACATGTAAACCGAACGGAGCTTGAACAGTTGGGTAGAATAGAGGAAAGCAATCCTCTCACACCCGTCCACCCCTCTCGCACCCCCAACGGGCGATGGGGGCGCCGCGACCCCTCCTCTCCTCTCCTCCCGTCGCCCTGTCGGCAGGATCCGCCGGGCCCAGCCCGTGTGGAGCCGTCGGCGGTGGTTGGCCTCTCCCCGTAGCTTGGAGGCGGGGTCAGGGACCCGTTTCCTCCGACGACGGTGCTCCTTGGGCGGTGGTGAGACTCCTGAGCGGCGACGTGGCAGCGCCCTGCGGCTGGCAACGGAGGGGCGACCTGCAGGCCCGGCCAGCCCAAATCGGGCCCTTAGGGTCCAGACCGGGCCAGATCTTGGGCTAGGGTGGATCGGTTTGCCCCATCGTCGGCCCGTTCTGCAGGTTTTGGCGAAGGCACCTCGGGCAAGGACCGGCTGCGACCATGTCCGCCTTGTTGCAACGTAGATGCGGGCTTTACGGGCCCATTTGGGCATGGCTGGACCCTCTTTGACTGGTGTGCCCCGCTAGGGCTTTACGGGCCCGTTGGGCCCGACCGGTTCTGATGAGGACTAGTATGCCTGCAATTGCATCCGGTCGACTACTACCATTGGCAGTGGAGGTAAGTTCCCTCCCGCCGGTCGCAGTGGAGGTAAGTTCCCTCCCGCCGGTCGCAGTTCTGCTAGTCCCGATTTGAGCTACCTTTTGCCTCTGTCACGTAGACCTCGCAATGGTATTCTTGGTGAGACGATGATGACGACTTCGTGACCGAAGTGGCGCATGCTCGTGGACGGCAAGTTTGGTGGTGGCAAGGCTTCATCCTCACGATGCTTCTACGCAAAGGATCGTCCAACGGTGACGAATAGGGTTCTCGGGAGAAATCCTTGTTGGCTCGATCGACACCGACACGGTGCCACGAGGGCGGCACCATTCTTTCCTAAAGGACGTAGTGGCTATCTACGTTTGATTTCAAGAAAGCTTTCCTTCTTAAATGTGCTCTTGTATTCATATCTTGAATGTGCTGCTTGGTGCTGCCGGAGGAAAAACAATGACACGACACCAACTCTTATATTCATATCTTGTTTCGGAGGAAGGAGATGTGAATGACCTTGTGAGAAAATAACGGAGTCGCGACACAGATATTTACCACGTTTTGAACTTTCTGAGACAGTGGCACAGATATTTACCACGTTTTGAACTTCTGATGAACTAGTTCTCGTTTCTTCCCTACTCCCCGCTCCCCATTTTTCTTTTGGTTGCAAACTAGCTGTGTAGGTTCATCGTTAATATCAAGCGGTGCTCAAAACGTGGTTTATCGTTAAATCTCCGACAAAGATCTCTCAAGCGGTGCTGTCGATGGCCATCGGCTGTGCATCCTGCTTCACAGGGACCTTCTCTGTTTCTTCCAGCTTTCTCCATTTCGCGAACATGTTGCCGTAGAACTTGGCGTCCCTCTTGTTGTACTCTCTCAGCTTGTCCTTCAACGCCTTGTACGCAACCTTCACATCCCTGGCAGTCACAACGATTCACTGAGACCCATCGTCCATGGTGGCTGAAAGGAATTTCCATGGCCATAGAGTACAGATGATGCTTTAATTTTACCTGTTGTTTGGGTCAATTTCCAGCGCCTTCTTGATATCTAACTCTGCCAGTTCGAGATCAACTAGTTCAGTGTACGCCTGCGCTCTTCTGTACAAAGCCTTGACATTTGTGCTCTCCAGTTCCAAAACCTGTCCAGGGGAACCGATTCGTGGTCAAACTCTGTGTGATTCCACTCATGAAAACCTCAAGGCATGCCATATCTGCGCGCAACACACTTTACCTTTGTGCAGAGTTTCGCTGCGTCTTTGTACTCTTTCAGTCTGAGCTTGCAAGCCGCATCGTTGAGATTGATGCTGACTTTGAGCACCTTAGATTGCTTCTTCTCATCCTCACTGTAAGAGCTGTCATACTCGATGTACTTCGCAGCCTAATCACAAACAAAAACAATGATGCAGGTCTATGTCAGGAACTCAATTCGGTAGTTAGTCCTGAATAACAGGATGTCCGACTGAGTGTACTGAGTTAAAGCAAAAAGCATCCTGATGCGTACCTTCTCATATCTCTTGGAAGCCTTGGCATACTTGCCCATCTTAAACCACACATTCCCTTCTTCTTTCTTCTTGGCAGCTGCTTCAATCTTCTCAGCATTGCTCTTCAAATCCCAAGATTCTTTCTCCTGGAAAACAGAGACACAACCACACATTTTTTACACTTTCTAATCACACAAGAGCAACAGTGGAGATGCATATGTTAACACCAAACCAACCGAACATCGCAGTTACCTTGTCGAATGAAACAAGCTCCACTTCATAGAAGACGGTGGAATTGGGAGGAACCGCAGCCAGATCGTGCTTCGTTTCAGTGGAGCCGAACGCAAGTTCAGGTGGTATTCTTGCCAACGCGATCTCTCCTTTCTTCATGGTGATCACTGTTTGGTCTAGACCATCGATTACCTGCTCCTCATCCGTCTTGAACTCAAATGGTTCATCGCCTTCATGTCCTTTCTTGGTGAACACATTGCCGTCCTCCAACCTGCCGACCAGCCTCACTGCAATGTTGAAGATGTAGTACACGATCAGTACAACAGTATGCTTCTTGCCTAATATTGCGGGGTTTCAGGATGCTGTGCACAGATTTTAGTATTGTGCCACATACCTCTGACAACTGCTCCATCATTGGGACGCTCGTAGCCTTCTCCTTCCTTGAGGACCTTCTTCAAGATCCTCTTCTTATCTCCGATCAGTGTCACCGTCTTCCAAGACACCAGCTCAAGATCGATGTGCAAGGTAGCATTTGGGGGCACGGCACCTTCGGCTTCAGAAGCCGGTCTTCCTTGCTCGCCAAAACCATCTGGTCGTCATCACACCATTGAGTAAATATTAGAATGATGGCAGTGCAAATTTTCCAGTGTGCCAGAATGTTCAGGAGACACAGATTACAAATTGCAGGAAATGTGAACTCACATTGTGGCTTGACAGTGAGGAGGACTTTCTCCCCTTTCTTCATGGTCTTCACAGCTTTGGGAAGTGCTGGGCAGAAGTAACCTGAAATTGTCAAGAAAAACAGATTCAGAGGACAAGCGCTTCAGAGCAAATGCCTGCATTGCAATTTGCAAAGGCTCAAAGCGCTATGGACTAACCATCTTTCACAGCGAATTCAACACCATCGGATTTTGACACGACGGTTCCATCCTCAAGTCTCGCCTCGTACTTGACTGCGTGAACAAGACAGAGAAACACATGAATTACATGTTACTACTTCAAATACCACACGCATGTAGCAAGAGCGACTGAACATCAGTGTGAACAGTATCCTGTGTGTTCACCATTTCGTTGAAGTAATTAAACAATTTACAGCGAGTCCGAAATAATAATATTTCAGTCTGGGCCGGATTAGAGTTGACTTGAAATTTTGGTTCAATTTGTCAATAGAATTGAAATTCAAAACGAAATTCCGGTCGCCTTGTTAGAAACTGAAAGCACAAAAACATGGTGTGGATTGGGCCAATTTGACTGACAGAACACGAAAATGGTGAACCCGATCTGAACACGTACCGAGAACTTCGTCTAGATCCTTGGGGTTCTCCCATTTCTGGCCCTCGGCCAGGACCTTCTTGAAGATGCCGCCGTCCTTGCAGATGTCCTTGACGCTGGCCCAGGAGAGGAGCTCGACGTCGAACTGGAGGGTGGCGTTGGGCGGGATCTTGGGCGGGGACCCCGCCTCCCCGTAGGCGAGTTCCGGCGGGATGGTGAGGACGGCGTTCTCGCCCTTCTTCATGGTCTTGATGCCCTGGTCCCATCCCTTGATCACCTGCCCCTGGCCGAGCTTGAACTTGAACGGGGTTCCGCGGTCGCGGCTCGAGTCGAACTTGGTCCCGTCGAGGAGGGTGCCCGTGTAATGCACTGCATAGAACAAACATTCCGGTTACGAAATCCGTTGGATCTGCTGTATTTGTTTGTTGTTGCGTGCGTCAGAGAATGGGATCAGTCAGATGCGGCGGTTTGTGATCGATCAGTAATATGTACCTTCGACCTCGTCGCCGGTCTCGGGCCGTTCCCAGCCCTCGCCCTCCTTGAGGAGCTTCTTCTTCAGCCCCTGCTTCCCGATCTCCTTCTCCTCCCCGACCTTCATCGCCACCGGGGAGTCTGCCTCCTCCTCGCCATCGACATCGAGGCCGTCCATGGGCTCGTCACACTCCAGCCCGGCCATGGTGTCGTCCACCTCCTCCTCCTCGAGCCCCCTCATCGTCTCCTCGTCGATGCCGGCCATGGGATCGTGGACGCGAAAGGCTCACGAGACGAAATCAAATGCTCTCTAGTTGTGGAAAGATCGAATCGGTCGATGCGTGCGCGGGTTCGTGCGTTCTGGAGGTTGTTTGCAGTCGTAGCACGGCGGGTTTGGATTGTTGGCATTTTATAGCGGTACAGAGACTTGCTATACAAGAGGATACGGTGTTCTAGAGAGTTCCTGAGAGAGTGGATCGGGCGACGGGGACAGGGACTGGGAGATGCTTCCAGAGAAGGGTCGGTGGGAAGCAGGGGCGCGAGAGCTTTGGAAGGCAGTGGATTCTTCCAGAGGCCCTATTTTTTAGATTTTCTTTTTAGCTGGGGATGTGCCCTCTCTTCCAGGGGACTAGGGACGCAACGCTTCAAGCCCGAACCCGGTGGGCCGGGCCCATGTATTGGTGTGGTTTTTTTTCATGTTCGCAAATTGTTCAGTTTTTCTGTTTTAAAAATTGGCGAAATTGTAAAAAGAAAAAAATCAGATCAAAAAAATGATTAGATTTTAATAAATTCTTAGATTCCAAAAACATTCAGATTTAGATTTAAAACAAAATATGAACTGAATTGTCACGTGTACATTCAGATATTCTATGTTTAGACACAAAAGTTTCGCCCTAAAGGATTTTTTATGTGGCTTGCGTCAGAAGATAAAAAAATGTCTCGTGAATAGATATATTGGACCATCAAAAAAAATATGCTATACAAGCCAAAAAAAATTATGTCGAAAGTTTGTATTCGAACATAGTGTCCGGATGTACACATAAATTAGTTATTCAATTTTTCTGAAATTTTGAAAATATGTTTTGAGACAATGGGTGCATCTACATCTATGAGCTAAAGTGAATTTCCGGAATATATATATACTCTGTTCTAAGGTAAGGCGTATATCTATACTAGGTGAAAAGGCGGGCTTCACCCCGCCGCCTTCACTTCTTGCACAGCGTGGCCGGCATGGTATTGCACTCATTTTGGTCTACGAACTAAACATAGCATCCATATGCACGTGGAAGCCCTCATAATACTGATGATTTTTATTCTAGATGCTAAAAATTGAAAATGCAACATTATAAATTCAATTTTTACATAGTCGAATATGCATGTTCAACACTTGAGGCACAAAAAATTTCAGAATCTGGGCTCTCTACGGTTCTTTCTTCTAGAACTAGTGATCAAAAGTTAAAACCAGCCGTGGTTTGCGTGTAACGATAAAACCAGAAATTCACTTTACCAAAAATTCACATTTTAAATTGTTAAAACATATTTAGACAAATATTTGTGTGAGCATCTTCACATTCTATGTGCTCACATAAAGTTTCAAAAAAAAAACAGATGATTTTTGTGGGCTCTATAAAAAGACAAAAATAAAATGTCTTAGGAAGAGCCTTATTTAGCACCAAGTTTTGTTTTTCCTACATATGCCACACAAAGAGTAAATTTGTTGTGGAACGACTTTATGTGCACTTTAGAATAAATAGATGTACACATATGTATTTTTTGAATTTGTTTTATATTTAAAAATACATTTCAAATAAAGGGAGCATGTGTACTGAGCCAAATAACAGCGTCCGTAAAACTTTTCTCTCTTGAATGTCATTAACATTCTAGGAATCCACATAAACTCACAAGCATCACTCAAGGACATAAATGAGCTCCAAATTGGTCTGAAAGTAACAACTCAATAGTCAAATCATACAATGTGATACTTTTAAGGTCGAACATTGTCCAACTGGGTGTCATTGAGCGTTGCCACCACTCCATGGGCAATGCATACATTAAACTGTCCATCTAGGGTGTCATTGAGATTTAGCACCACTCCACCATCCACTTCTGACACAATTTTTGTGTATCTAAAAAAGCATAATTTAAAAAGATGCAAATAATCAAGTATAAATAGTGCAGAAAAATCAAATGTAAAACAAAACAAAGATTGGAAAACAGAAACAAAGCAAGAGAGAGTCTGCTACAACAGATGCAAATGAATACATATCTAGAAAATATTTTGCTAATGCTACAATAATTTTGACTTCTAGCTCAACTATTACTTTAAAAAAGGTAATGCCAAATAACAAAGACTTCACTGTATTAGGTAATATTACTAGCTACCCCTGGTCACACATAGTTCAGATGTTTCTCCCATCACATACATATCTCAAATCACTAAAGTAGTGACATTGAGCTTCTTCTCATAAATAACAATAACTGGTGATTTTCTTCTCCAAAACATCTGGTTATAGCTTGTACTCCCTCCATCCCGTAATATATTACAATCGATATAGGGGATAGTATGTTGTAGTAACCTCTTGTATTATGGGATGGAGGGACTACCTTAAAGGAGACAAAAATGAAACAACCTAATCAGTAAACATTAGTAAAAAAAGTGATTGTTTATGACAAAAATAAAAGCAACTACTCTCACTGAAGTCATGGTCGGATAATTTTTAGCAATTTTTATGGCAAAATATATATTTTTAGGCCAAACGATGGAGCAATTCATATGTCAAGTTTGAGAAATTCCTAAGCATCAAATTTCTAAAAGAGGTACCATGTTTTTAAATAAATCCTCCAATACAACCGAGGCCTAAGTATAAAAAAATAGCAAGAAGGAAAGAATGCATGGCTTCTAAAAAGTAGCCAGAGAGAATGGATCTATTGGGGTATGATGGTTGTTTGTACCAAATAGAATTATAAGCAATCTAAACTATTTAGCAAACTTATATGATGTTAGAAACATCAATGGTATTATTATCGTAAAAAAACTGAGCACAAGGCATGTCACAAACAACCGATACTTAATGAGCCTACTCTCAGTGGTGCACCATGTGAAAAAGTGAGAATGAAACAGCTAGGCACTATGTGACCTAATAAAATAAATGAAAAAAGAAGTCCATTTGGTCTAAGATTGTCCCTTTAACACAACTGAATTGCATCTCCCGGTCAAAGCTTAGGTGTTTTAGTTAAACAGAAACATCATGCTTCAGTTCTTACCTTATCTCAAGAACAGACATAGCTGTGTAATACCATTGCTAAATTAAAAGGGCAGTAATTGATGGAGAGCTCAACTGCACTAAGAGATATAGTAAAAATATGCAGCAATAATAACATGTAATAAGAATTATAAGTAGCATTTGAAGAAATAAAAGGTGCCAGTACACCAAACATCTAGTGATCTACATGACCACTCATTATTTAATCTCACATAACACTGTTATACTCCATTCATTTCTTAGTTGCATGAAAAACTGTTATTTATGTCGGCAATATACTATTCCATTTACCACAATTCCATAAATCTGACAAATGATTGAAAGCAAAGAGTAGGAGTGCCTTAAGCTTTTAGTTCTAGATGATTCTATACTCTAAGGGGCATTTTCATATGGTGAAACAGTAACATAAAATAAACCTTATACCTAGTTATTATAGGACACAACCAAAGCATCCCGCCCTCAAATGGAATTGACAAATCAAGAAAAGAAGCAAACAACACAGTGTTAGATACAATATGTAAAGGAAAAGGCTGCACTATAACTCTTCGATAGCCCATGGGAAATAACATTATTAAGAAAACTCCAAAACTTACTTCAATGATAGGTGACCACTCTTCTACTAACTCCTTGTATAGCAAAATACATAGATTGCTCTCAAGAGGATCTAAGGATTCATGATTCATCACTTTATATATACCCCGCGTGGTGCAGCGGGTATTAGAGTTGAATTTCTTGTATTCCAAAAATGGCAAGAACGGTCTATGTAAATAATGTTTCTTTGCATGTATTATTATGAAGTGGAAGCATATAGCTATTTACTTACTCTCGTTGTGTGTTTCCTCGAGAATCATATATGAAAAAGAATAGCACAACCAGAATTGAACTCAGAGTTATTAAGTCGGCTTTGGTTGGTACGTATATGAGGACAATAAACACATGGGAGGAGGCAACATTTTTTTCCAGGCGGCCACTATAATTCAGGTAATAAAACACATGTGCATCGTTAGCGCAACAATCAGTGATTGTAAATTTGAAGCAGGATATGGCTCTAGATGATATTTTGTGATACATATTTCAAAATATGAAGTGAGCAAATTGATCATCAAGAAATCATCACAATTGGCAGGACAAAACGAATTGAACAGATAAGCGTTATAACGACAATTCTTTTGACTATAACCTACAAGTACATAAAAAGAAAGAAAGAAGATGCATCAAGTGAGCTATACATTATTTAGAGACACACAATGAGAATCCATGCCAAGGAGGACCTTTGTCTTACTTGCTTGATGCACAAAGACACGTCGGGTCAGTTCACACGGGAATTCTACAAAGTACCTGGCAAGGGATGAGACATAGATGATGTCATGGGAGATCAACAGTACAGAGCGAGCCCACATGCCCAATGGAGTCCCAACATGAAGTAACTAAGGTGAAATTCCAGTACAGATGGCCATGCAACATGCGTATCTGAACTATAAAGCAAGCAGTCAGTCTCCTCGGTGACCTGAAGGTGGCACTACTTGTCATCTTAAGTATGTCATCGAATAGCAGCCAGACAAAAGCTTTTTATTTTATATAAAAGTTTATGGTGGAATTTCATGAGAGAATCATTTTGGGACTAAATATTAGTGATGCCTAAGCCTCCACCTCTCTGGGGATTTTAGACTTTGTCCCAAGCCGCTAGAGATTTATATTTTCCTAACAATTCAGAATTCCCATAAATAAAGATTACGGAAGAACAAACAGAAGGAATGGACGGAGAAGAGGCAGCAGTATGTGACTATTAGGTATCCTTTACAGGCACAAAGACACATACATAAATAAAAAATCACTGGAATCCTAACATCTATAAGGAGAATGTAAAACCGAAACTTTCCTATTCTACTTAGTATGAATAGCTTAACACAAAAGAAGGTCTACCACTTGTTATTCTATTGGAAAAATGATCATGAGAGAAATATGGATACTCTTACATATGTTTAAATGGCAAAATTTGTGCAGATGGCAAAAGAGATCAGTCATAAGCTATTGTTGCTGGCTAAAGTGGAACTTTAACAAAGGTTATAGAAAATAGAAGGTTATTCATACCTCAATAATATGATATAACCATATATGAATTGGAAACATGGATAAATAATTGGGGTGTGTGGAATTGTTGCCATCACCCCAGTATTGACAACATGTTCAATAACCTGACGAAGTGCTTACCACTCACATTGCATCTACAACAGAAAATGTAACAGTCAATCTGCTGAGTCTTTTGGTACATTAAAAACTTTGCCTTTTCCATACCTGTAGTAATGTAAACAAAGGCTAAAAATTATTAAGAAACTAAATGTAATGGGTGGTGAATTTCTATTAAATTTCTAATCCGGTGCATGCCTACAAAGCTAAAACACAGAGAGATTGAGAGAAATGTGCTTTCCTTGGTTGCCTACAAAAAGCACAATATTGCTCATAAATATCCACGTATTCCAACAAAATAAAATCAATTATATACTCCAACCTCATACAATCATTCTGTGGTATCTATAAAAAATGCCAACCCGCAAAAGAAATACAGCTGGTTGGGTTAGAATCTAGCTATCCAGATTAAAAAAGATCAAGATCGTTAGGATGTAAGAAGATACCTGCTAAAGCATTCAATTTTCCCAAGTAAAAAACACATTGTATACGTGCAAATAAAATAGAATAACCGCTTTCAATATATCATAATTTGATGCATGAACAAATCAAAAGGGAAGAAAGCATGTACCTATGAAGATACCAATGACTAATACATACATTGTCAGGTCAATGGGATCTCAAAGGCAATGATGGTATATACTTATCGGGGTATTATAGATTCATGGATGAAATCATGTGTCTTCACCATTTAATAGCAATAATACACAGAGAAAGTCAAAAAGCATGAAGCACGGTATAGTCTTGTAAATCTATGAAATATTATTAAAGTGGCACCTACCAATTTTCAGCGTGAATAAGTATAGATTACTGCACAATTTCCATTCCTATGTATATCCCCCCAACAAATAATAACTTGACAACTAAAATTCTACCACCGATTCACTCCAAATACTATTGTTACACATTCACATGGAATCCAAAAAGGCGTCAGACGTGTCGAGTCCAATATATTTGGCACACAAAGCAGCAGGAAACTAAATATCAGAACTCTGCAATATTCCCTTTCCAAGTCTATCGTTTGACCATTTATTCAGCATGCTAATAGTTTGGAATGACATCCATACTCCGTAGACACAACAGTCAGTGAAAGCACAATGCAACGAACTTAACAAAACATAGTCTAAAGGAGGAAAACTGAAAGTCATGCAGTCTTGGATATATGCAAAAGAACAATCTTTTGGAGGGAGAGAGAGATAAGTAAATATATCCCACGGTGAGAATTCATGGGCACAACGGTGGAGGTCAGAGACACCCGAATCCTATGGCATTTCAACAAAAAGGTAGTGGGTACGTCGCTTCTCCACGCAGAGCCAAAAAATACGAGAGGTAGAACTTGCTCCTGAGTGACGCCACGCCGTATATGTCCACCGCGCCTCCAGTGTCCACCTCCCCTGCTCGGACTTCCTGGCCATGCCACCAATCGCCCGCCTTCTCCAGGCGGTAGTTCGCATCAAAATAACCTAAACTTGAAAAAAATTCACAGACTAAACTTTGGCCAAAAGAATTTCACTCGATCTAACACTTTTTGCAACGTCATTGTTCATGCCATGACCTACGACGCTGCACTGTGTTGTGCAACGCCATGACAGGTGGCACCACACTTTGGAAGTGCAATGCCATGAACGACGGTGCCACACTATGTTGTGCAACGCCACGAGTGATGGCGTTGCACTATAGAATGCAACGCCACAAACGATGGCGTTGCAAAAAGGGTTAGATCTAGTGAAATTCTTTTGGCCAAAGTTTAGTCTGTGAATTTCTTTCAAGTTTAGATTATTTTGATGCAAATTATCTCTCCAGGCAGAGTAGTAAGAGGAGGAGGAGAGAAGGCTAAGGGGTGATGCTAGGGCCCATGGTAAGAAATTAGCATCTGCAGATGTACGTTTTTAATACTCCCACTATATTGATTGAGTTACAAATCATTTCCATCAAGCCATGGGGGAGAAAATCGGATCAAAAGTTGTGGATCGAACCGGCTATTGAAAATCAGTACGAACCTATTGTATGCGCCTCCACGCCCTCATTTTTTGCCCCCTCGATGACCATGTTAAGGTGCCCATCGTCGACTCGATCTGCCAACACCGCGTGCACAGTCCTCCCCCACCGCCGCAGCCTAGGACTTGCCGGTGCCACCAGGCACCGCCTCCCTCAATTTCCAATACTTGCCCCACCAGGCCTCACCCCCCCAACATCGAAGACACATCGGCTGCACCAAGCATCCACGCCACCATAGACGCCCAGGACTCGACGATGCAACAGGCTTCCACAGACACGCACGCCGTCCTGACCAGGACTCCCCAACGGATCTTATTCTGAATCCAATGACCGGTGAACACCCATGTCGTCAGTAGCCTCGGCGGCTTGGGTCATTGCCGCCATGTTAGACAAGGGAAGTTTCAGGTCTGGGGAAAAATCAGGCCAACATGTGGCCAAAGAGCACATCGCAATCACATGCGCACTGAAGCACCACCGGTCCCACGAGAAGTAGTAGCGCGCTATAAGTGCCCTCAGCAGCCGTGCATGCCACCAGGCTTAAATCTATAGATAATGTCAGAGTGATCTAAGTAAGTCAATTGTATGTTTCTATGCATAGCTTGTATATCTTGTGATTCATATCTATCAAATAAATCGTAGGAATAATCCTATGGTTATTATACAATTTCTAATCTACTCTTATAACCCTAAAACCAGGCGATGTATTAAAATGATCAACACGTCACACTCTTGTAAATAAATTTTGTTCTTATAACACAAAACCCATCTGTTTTGTTGATATGATTATGATCACAAAGGATCCTAAGTGAAGTAAACCTAACTCTTGTCTAGTGATGGAAAGGACAAAAATCAAATATCTTTGTCTTGGGTAAGGTACACAAGAATTCTCTTATGATCAAATCATAGGAATGCATAATACTCAATTCTCCCAAACCAGATTTGATCTATGAGAATCATAGATTTAGTAAATAGTTCTTGATCAAGTATATATCTCTTCACCGCGTTCAATAAAGCGACAACTACGTAAGCAAGAGTCTCCACTTCAATTTTAACATTAGATTCTCTATTAACTTGCTTATAAGTAAACTTAGAAAATTTGAATTCTAGTTTCTCTCTAGCATATTTCGTAGTTTCTTTTTCTCTAGGCAAATTTATTTTATCTTCAACAGTGTGTGGTCTACCAAATATAATAGGACAAAAGTCATCTTGAGGACAAGCAAGTACCGCAAAATTAGCAGGTACTTGATCTTTTCCTCTAGTACTTAAACATTTCTAACAATGCCTAATCAACAAATATATTCTTTATTAGCAAGTTCAATTGTCATAATGTCTCTTCTATTTAGACTGGATCAATGTTAGGCTTGATTTCTAAATACAATGAATATGGTACTGCACTTATGATTGCCCACAAAGCACGAAGACCATCATAACAAGAAGTCCCAATAGCAACAGAAATATAAGGTTTACCCCCTCTAGTTTCTATTTTCCTTTAATAACTCTTATGGAATCTTCACATAAATAAACCTCACTTGGTTATTTTTCATTCAATTATTTTATTACAGAAACATGATGAGCAACTTCACCTGTTCATATGGAGTGTAATCTTTATTCGTACTTTAATAGATAGTAGATATAAAAAGATTCTCCTTAATTCTCTTAGGAGATGGAGGTTTTTCTGCATATGTCTTAGGCTTGCTCGTAGAGATAGTTGACAAAGGATTGTTTTTGATGATCCCACGACAGACTCACTTCCAAAGATTAAAAGAGAGTTTATTTGTTCGGCAATTGACTCGGGTTAGCAGGTTTGGGTCTCAAAGACGAAGATATGTGTAAAAGAGGGAGGATTCCCTCATACTTTATTTATAAGGTGATCAAGAGAACGTACAATGTGGCTACAAGATGATCTCGACAAGTTTATAACAGGACCTAGTGAGAGTTTATGAATCTAGGGTTTATGACTAAAGCTAATGGGCACAACTTGGGCGATTATGGTGTGTCCTCTTTAGGTAAATGTCTGCAATAATCGCCGATGGTGTAAGAGTTTGCCCTAGTCATGATAGGTCTTCATCTTGCCATGCATGTTAAGTTGATCTTCAATCCATGTTGGACATACTTCTGGTCTGCGGGAACCTCCAGAGAGCCGTCTTGTAGTGTCGCATGTCAGGTCGGCTGAGAGCTTCTAGTGCAGGCCTTCGAGTCTTGTACATGGAGGTTTTCGTGGTCAGGAATTGTGGATTAGGCCCATGTTTCGTATAAGAACTGACAAGCCCCGAATCAGTACTTTTAATATAATGACCCTCCACAGAATTTATGGCATAAAGATTTCTAGAAAAGCATGGTAAATATCTTGTCAAGTTTTATTCTCACCGACAGAGCCTATAGATAGGTGCAGCCACACACATGATCAAATATCCCCTAATGGTTGGTACCTAGGCCAAACAAGATCAATCAAGGGATTCATTAAGACATAAATATCCAATCATTGCTTTAAGTTTTATGGTTCCTAATCATATAACACTCCCCCAGGCAACTCCAAAGATCTGAACAAGGTTTCTATCATCTCCCGCTATCCATACTGCCTTTTATTACATTAAGGTGCATCCCTGTGAGCCCATAGAAGTGAAGCAACACATAGTCGATGTTTTATGTTAATATCATAAAACCACATAAAAGCATAAAACTTGACCAACTACTCATAGCATACTATATAGAAACCATAGTCAATCCATCTTATGGCCTCAAGAACATGGGGAACTACTCACAAGGTTGAAACATGACAATGATCAGTGATATATATATATATATATATATATATATGTATGGTATACAACACAATATGAAAATATAACTTCTCCACAAAATAACCGCAAGTTACCGAGCACAAGCATGCACATAACACTAGAAACTTATTTAGGGTTCTAATCTATCACAAATTATGAGGGGATAAAGTTGATCTTGACATGGAGATGATGCTGATGTTGGGGATGATGGAGAGGTGATGCACAAATTCCCCCTATGCCACAAAGGAGTTGTTGATGACGATGGCTTCGATTTCCATTGGTGGCCTCAGAGTAGCAATATCTCCCCGCTCTTTGAGTAGAAGAAGACTTTTGACTCGGCCTTCGCCTCTATAAATCTAGGGAAAATATTGGTATAGGTTTTTGGTCGATGTAGAGCTCCTCATAAAAACATGAAGGTGAGGCGACACACGAGGGTTAAATGACCCCCATGGCGTGGCAGTGGTATAAGGCCATGACATGGGGCCACTTTGATCTGTGTGACCACCTCTATTGACTTCTTTTGCCCATGGTCTTAGTTCCAATACAAAAATTCCGTGTTATTTTTTCTCAAATTATTTGAGCACCCAAAGGTCCCTGAAACATCAAAATATAAAAAGAAGGTTTTTTTGCATCCTAGAAATTAAATACCAAAACAAGGGTATAAGAAAGTCTTACAAATCATATAAATAACTAGAAATAAAGTCCAATTCATATAACATTATAAACTATCATTGTATGATAAAAAATAGGATGATATAAAATGCATGTATCACAGCCTTACACAACTCATTGCCAAGGAGATCCCAATGACACATATGGAAACCATCAGTAAAGCCATGTACCATGGGGCTTTTGAGGGATGCATTTGGAGGAGTGTTTTTAACTTCTTCAGCTGCAAAGTCCTCTTCAAGCATAATCATACCCTCCCAGGTCACTTTCTCATGCACAAGTTTATCCGACCTTGATAATTTGGCTACCCTTCCGATGAGTACAAGTTCAAACAGAAGTTATGAACCTCACTCTTGATATCATCCACATTATCATATAGAGAACCATCATCACGTTGTAGGGTATTAGTAGAATTAATCCTTTTACAGTGCGTTGCATATGCATGAAAACATGCAGTGTTATGATCACCAGAATGTGACCACTTTATTGGAGAAAGGTTCTTAATCCAAATCTCTTCGTGGAACAAGATCTCATTTACTCTCTCCCATGATATTCTTTTCTTCCCTTGATGGGCCTCGACCCACTGAATCATTGTTTGATCTTGATTGAGACGATGAAGCAAATACGGCATGACATGAGTACTGGGCGTATGTTTAAATATGAAAATGGCTGGCAGACGCATGGGGATTATGATAAAGTGGTTCAGGATTAGGAACGACAACGTTCAGAATTTTTAAAAAGAGGTTGTTCAATCTCAGAAGGATGCTAGACCGTGTTCGGAAGGATGACCGTTCTTTGCTGTACCTTCATTTACAACAATAGCATTTGAGAAAATTAGCCTTCAATCCGAGATCTCCATAATTAATGAAACAAATTTGTAACAGGATCAGGAGTAGACGGGACCTATTTTTTTTTTAAGGCATGACGGGCCCTAAATAACACCAAATGCATGGATGCACAAATTAACTCGCTTGGCGCCCATCTGGGATTCAACCGCAGAACGGCCTCAACCATTGCAAAAGGCCCATATAACACAACAGTCAAACCGTATCGTGCCAATGTGTCATGTCTTCTAACAAAAAATATGTTTTCTCGAAATAAAAAAAAAACATTATGTTGACGGACTCGTACTCATACTGATTTGATGGCATATGTTGATATCATGATATGCGCCTCCTTATTGCTGGATAAGATAATAATTCACGTTTTCGCTTTTTCATTGAACTGCCAAATGTAGCTCAAAGGGTATTTCTCTGACAAACAACCGTCAATACATCTATCTGAACAATGGAGTTAACTAGCAGGAGGATGTAATTCGGTGAGCTATCAGTTTCAGTGGCTTTGACAGAAGTACAGGAGAAAATGGATGCCCAATCCCCTAGGCCAAAGGTCGGCCGGATACTGTACCGCTATTCCGATCAATTCGTTGTCTCTCTAATCTACTGTGCAGCAATCAAGTAAAGCCGACTGTCATCCGGATCTCTCATATTTTCTCTGGACAAAAAAGCAAAATTCAAGTTTTAAATACACACAACATATTGAGAGAAAAAAAGGCGATATAGACTACTGTACAAGACATATATGATGTGATCGACGAGTTAGTTGTTGGCGGATTTAAGCTGGATGGGAAGTGAAGATATATATGTGTACAGTCATCCACGTAACGTGTCAAACCGAACTAGCTATACCTATTTGGATGCAATAATTAATTAGGAGCGACATATTATGACCGATGGTGCTATCTAGTGAACGATAGTAGTACGAGATTTGTTACCCAACCTGCCAGCTCTATGAGCAAACAAAAAGCTGAAAAGCACCGGGGAAAGAAACTGCTAGAATAAGTACCAAGTACTACCTCTCAGAAGAAAAAAGTACCAAGTTAGTTTGTGGTGAATTTCGTGTACAAGATGAATGGAAGTGGTGACTAGCTAAAGGACCTCTTCAACCTTCGTTAGTTAGTTGCCTCGTTGTAACTAGCTTAGCTAGCAGTACAACATACTAGTCTCACTTGCTTCTGTACTAGTGCCAACTGCCGCGCAACTAGCTGCCTCCTTGACCCAGCAAGCAAAAGCTATCCCGTTCCGTTTTATTCTAAGATTGCATCGTCCAAATACGATTGTTCTCACGCTTGACGCCAAATGGTCACTTTTTAGTTCATTAGCATTCCGACCGATCTCCAAATGGCCGACTCCTAATTGGAGTTGGAGCTTGCCGATCGATATCTCTAATTAATTATTTAATAACTCCATTATTAGTTTATTCAAAATAAAACGAGATTAAATTGTACTAGAGCGAATGTAGGAGTACAATCTGTATGTGCAGGTGCAGGGTATATATATCGATATGGACGATATACTAGATGGCAAACCAATCACAAGGGCTTAACTATTTCCCAGCCATTTGGCCAAGATGCATGCATGCTAGGTACTGCAAATAAGATCAGATCAAGCCGCCAACGACGCGCGAGTGTTGGGAAACCAAGAAGATGGCAGCTCTCTTGTCTCCAGAGGCAGAGTCGCGCCACCGAGCTGCTGCCATCCTACCGTTTCTACGCATACTGTACGTACGAACAGCTAGCTCCCCCTCTCGATCGATCAATCTCTAGTTGCAGTTGCTCCGTTCATTTGGATTTTTCACGCACGATCATGATGCGTATGCACGCGTGTTGCTAATTGTTTTGCAGGGGAGATGGCGGCGGTGCGTCTGCAAGAAAGAGGCCGCCGGCGAGCTCCTCCTCCTCCAAGAGCGGCAAGAAGAAGCTGGTGATCACCATGGCGCTCTTCGTCTCCTCCACCTTGCTCGTGCTGGCCGTCCTCAAGACCAGGACCCTCCTCTACGGCCGGATACTGCTGCTACATCATCACCGTCCAGCTCCTACGATCACGATTCCGTATCCGCCCTACGCCACGCACCGGCGCGTCCACTGGGACAGCGTCGCCGCTTCCCTGTCAGACGCGACGAGAACGACCCCGGCGTCGGTGGCTCTGCTCAACTTCAGCCCGGCGGAGGTGAACCGGTGGAGGAAGCTGCAGCTGCCCGGCGGCGGCTCGTCGTCAGTCCGAGGGGTGCGGTTGCAGCCCGTGGACACCAGCGTCGTCACCTGGGCCGCGCTGTACCCGGAGTGGATCGACGAGCGCACCAACAGCAGCAGCACATGCCCCACCCTCCCCGACCCCCAAGATCTAGGAGGCCAGCGCTTCGACCTCGTCGCCGTCAACCTCCCCTGCAGAAACCGTAGCAGCAGCTCTAGGGACGTGGCCAGGCTGCACCTCCAGCTCGCCGCCGCTAAGCTCGCCGTGGAGGTGCATTCATCGTACGTCCTCGTCGTCTCCAACTGCGTCCCACTCCCCAACCTCTTCCCCTGCAAGCACCTCCTCCGCCGCCATGGCCACGCCTCGCTCTACGCCACCAAACCCGCCTACCTCCGCCGCCGCGTCAGCCTCCCCATCGGCTCGTGCGATCTCGCCCTACGCCTTCCCACTTCTGACAACCACCACGATCATCAGCCCAAGCGGAGGCGTGAGGCTTACGCCACGGTGCTGCACTCGTCGGACGCGTACGTGTGCGGCGCCATCGCGCTGGCGCAGAGTATCCGGCAGCAGTCCGGCACGAGCAGGGACCTGGTGGCGCTGGTGGACCACAGCAGCGTGGGCCCCGAGCAGAGGGCAGGGCTAGCGGCGGCCGGGTGGCAGGTGCGGGCCATGGAGCGCATCCGCAACCCCCGGGCCGTGCCCGGCGCCTACAACGAGTGGAACTACAGCAAGCTCCGCCTGTGGCAGCTGCTCACCGACTACCGCAGGGTCGTCTTCGTCGACGCCGACCAGCTCGTGCTCCGCAACGTCGACTTCCTCTTCGACGCGCCGGAGGTGAGCGCCACGGGCAACAGCCGGACGCTCTTCAACTCGGGCGTCATGGTGCTCGAGCCGTGCAACTGCACCTTCGACATGCTCATGGCGCGCGTCCACGACGTCCGCTCCTACAACGGCGGCGACCAGGGCTTCCTCAACGAGGTCTTCACCTGGTGGCACCGCCTGCCGCGCGCCGTCAACGTCCTCAAGTACTACAACCACCACCGCGACGGCGATGACGACGCTGCCTCGGCGACGTCGGAGGAGGAGAAGCCGTACGTGATGCACTACCTGGGTATCAAGCCGTGGCTGTGCTTCCGCGACTACGACTGCAACTGGAACGTGCCGCCGCTGCAGCGGTTCGCCAGCGACGAGGCGCACGCGCGGTGGTGGGCGGTGCACGACCGGATCGAGCCCAAGGAGCTTGCCACCAGGTTCTGTGCGCTGGAGGCGAGGCACAGGGAGGCGCTGGAGTCTGACCGGAGGCAGGCGGAGATGGCCAACGCTAGCGACATGCACTGGAACCGCACCATCACCGACCCAAGGAAACTCCCTCCCTTGCCAATGGCATCCACCGCTTAATTCATCAGTCATCACATCCATCCATCCATTGTTGCTTCCATGCTTTGCACGGTGATTTCTGTAATTGATTATCACAAAATTATACTCCAACTTAATTCTTCATCAGTATATAATTTCGATGAAGTGACCGAAACGGTCTAATTCTTCAAACTATGTTTTCGCGTTTTGCTCATATATACTACCCGTTCTTTTTTTTTTCCAGCTTAAAGGAACATAGCTTCCAACTTCATAAAAAATGATGATAAACAGCAAAAATAGTACTACAGAGTTGTTCTCAATTGGCATTCCAGCCAAAATGAGCATACGACCATCTCCCCTCTCAGAACCTTACTGTTTTTCTCCCTAAAACAGTTCAGAAGGAAAGAAAATAAAACGAACTGATCGGCAATTGCACTTAGAACATCCACACGCCTCAGCAAGGAAAACTACTACATCAACTAATACAGGGCGAAACAAACTATCATAGACTGAAGACTTTCCTGGAGCTCAACATTCCTTTTTCTAGCTATTTTCTCATCCACTCCTCATGCTTCTGGCCTTCTTGTGGTAGAGCTCGGTTGCCACCACCAGCAACAACAGCAACAACTTGGCTCCTAAGAGTTGATACTCTCTTATTTAGTTATTTTTCTCTTCTGCATAATTAACTAAGGCAATACCAAGATACATAAGTAATAAAAGAACTTGGATATTTTTTCTGAAAACTGATGAATTCCATTAACTTAACAAATGTTCATGGTTACAATCTTTTAGGACCCATCCCAACACGCATGGAGGGCTGTGCCTTGCAAAACACAAGTGGTACATTCTATACGGCTAAAACTAGCAATCGCATGACGATCCGGTCTGTTATCTTCTCTTGCAACCTTCTTGAACACGTAATCTGGTAGCAGATTTACAGGTCGTTGGATGTCTGAAATAATACTCGAGGTATGGGAGCGATCCTTTTCAGGAGAACCTTCCTTTTGTATCAGCACTGCACAGTGGCTCTCAATGATCAACCCAGTATCAATTTGAGATCAGGGCCTTTTTTAGGCCTTCCACACAGGCAAGGGCTTCAGCTGATTCTGCACTGCCACACTCTGGAAGTACACCCCAAGCAGACTGAGACCAACTTATCTGGCCAAGGTGGTTACGAACTATAGCACCCCAGGAGGCAAAATTCGTTCCCCTTATATAGCTAGCATCTACACGTTGAGGCACTGCCAGCCTTCCTTTGGTGGTTTCCATCCAGAAGTTTTCTCCTCTTTTTTCCTCCGGTCCGAGCTCCTTTAGGTCTTGTTTACTTCTTCGTTATTTTATCCCCAAAAGATGTGGAGATATGCGGGGATTTGGTGTTCACATAATATTCTTAAATTCCCGCGAATATCTTTTCCAAAAATACTCTACCATGATGGAGAATTTTAATCTAGTCAAAAATACACGGTATGGAGGAGATTTGTGAGGATATTCCGGGATTATCCCCTCCAAACCTGGCCTAGTAAACAAATTATCGGGAAAATTCCGGGATACGAAATAATTCCTTCTCATCCCCTCAAATACCCTAAAAGTAAACAAGGCCTTATACGGAACATTGGTTTATTTTCCTTTGTATCTTCGGTTTGAGATTCCTTCGATTTACTGCAACATGCTAATATTTGCATGTAATTGTTCAGAAACTCCGTCGAGTGAGAAATTCCTGCCTTGCCATCGCTGAAGATGGTATTGTTTCTCAGATGCCTGTCTCTCCGCCAGATCATCATCATTTTCTCCCGCATCTCCGGTCTCAGGGCATCTAGAATGTTTAAAGTCCATTCTTTGCCACTGTTTCTTAGGTTCTCTTCAGGAGGGAGCTCCCAAACATTTCTCGTGCTTTCCCATAAGGCCACTGACTTAACACTTAGTACACCTCATTGTTGCATGATATCCATCTTCCTCCTCTCTTCCACATATGGTACATCGTTGCGTCAATTGTCATATTTCTAGAACATCTATTTTTCTGAACTGCGAGTGAATCAGTGGAGAGTACAATTTTAAAAGACAGATTTGTGCACTGCAATGAGGAACCATACAAACTGTAACTCGTACACATGTATGTAAAGAAAATTTAGCAATAGTATAGACTAAAAAAGTATGAAAATACACAAATAAGAGTATATAAATTTACAATTAAAGCGTGCAAGAGTTTCATATAAGACTGGTAAAAGTGAAATACCAAGTAAAATATCTACCAGGTATATCTAAGTCCCTTAGTACAGATATTTAACTATAACAATGAAAATACTAGTCCACCTAGAACATCTATTCTCCTTATTACTTTCTATATTTTATAATAATATTAAAATCACCATCTACTAAGAAAGGAAATTTATGACAATTCAGTACTTGAGCAAATTCAACAAGGAATCTGTCTTGTCTCTATTATGAGCAGCACCATAAACAAAAACAAAATTCTAACAGAAACCAGAAAGTTTATCTTTAATCAACATCCTAATACGGCACCCGCCTTACCCAAAATCAATAATGTCATAAAAAATCCTCATTCACTCCCAAAGCCATACTCCCAGATAAACCTTTTGAAGGCACCACATCCCAAACAAAATTCTTTCTACCAGAAATATCACTAAGTCGTTCCAAAGGAATATCTTCTTTATTTGTTTTAGAAAATCCAATAAAATCTAAATTATTATATTTAGCACCATCTCCAATTCTACAACATTTATCTTAGTCATTTATCCCTCTAATACTCCAGAAAGCACTATCCATAAAGATCAGATATTAATTCTTCTACTAACATTCACATTAAATCTATGAACAAAATTACCTCTACATGTACCTCTACCAATATAATTACTATGTCTATTTAATCTACTCAAGAAATATAAACCTTTAATAACAGAATCTAAAACTTCATTATCACTATTAGATTCACTATTACTAGCTACAAATCTTGAATGGTCTCGGGATCAAAGCTATCTAGCATTGAACCCCCATCCAAACTTAAACTACCAGGTCCCCTCTTACTAGCATTAAACAAATTAAATATAGCTTCATATAGTTCCTTAATGGCATTTATAGCATTTTCATCCTCTAAAGTACTTCTGCCCATACTATTACCAATATTAGAAGAAACATTACTCAACATAAGACTATCAGATTTATGGACAAAAGCAATACTAGGTACAGTCTTTAAATTTTTGTTCAGCAACATCATCAGTTTTGTTCTCTTTGTTTTTGGATTTAGCACCTCTCCCACCAGTCATGTTCTACTACTTTTCTTCATGAGATTTGTACTTATTGGTTTTATTCTACATACCTTCTTCCATGTCCTCTACATTCTTCATTTTATGATTCGTCTGTTCCATAGTTTTCTCACTCAAACCAATCTTCCTCGCAAATTCATCATCATAATCCTCAATCTCCTCCATGGTATTAGCATCCTATAGATTGTTAAGGCTATCATTGTCTTCCTCCTCTCCTACCTCTTCTCTCCCGTCAGCATAACTTTGTTCTCCATCTTCCTCGACCACATTATTCGTCTGCACAATTGTTGGTTGAACTTGTACATTGAACATGTTCTACAGAAACATTTCATGCCACGGATTATGCTCCAAAATCTTATCAACATCCATCACACTGGATTAGCCTCCTCAACATTTTTCCCATTACCACTAGTATACACATTCTGTTAGGAGACAACCTAATTGGCACCACATTCCCTTTTTTCCTTCTTTTGGAATCCCTAGCATCATGTTTACTAATACTCCCTCCATCCCAAAATATAATGTGCCTAAGTATTAGCGAAAATTTAACATTATTTAAGTTTGACCAAGATTATACATAAAAATATAAACATTTACAATACTAAATCAATATCAATAGATTCACGATAAAGTATATTCTCTTAATATGTCCATTCAATATTGTAGATGTAGATATTTTTGTCAATATATTTGGTCAAAGTTAGCAAGATTTGAATTTTAACCAATCCTTAGATGCCTTATATTTTGAAACGGAGGGATTATTTTTTACTTATGTTCTCTCCATATTGTCATACCACCACCATACCATTCACAATAGGACCACTGAGCTCTACAACTTCCTCCACCTCAAAACTAATATGATATATGTAAGGGTCCACTGTTAGTTGACTAAACATAGGTATTTATCAAACTATTCCTATCCATCCCTAAAGGTTTTCCTATCAATGAAGCTACATAGAACACCATGGACTTCTCCCTATATTTCATAGGAATTCCAACAATTCTGAACCAAGCCTCCTCCAATCAATCTACATGCTCCAAATCCCCAGTCCATTTTGATAGCTCAATAACAGAAAGTCATCATGAAAACTTTCCCAAAATGAAAGTCATCAATAGATATTGAAGTGGGAAATCTCATAAGGAATTCTACATCATTAATTGGTCTAGAAGTAAACCTCCAACCAGAGCCCACAAAATCAGCCCAAATATGGAATTATTTTTTCTAAATCCTTGCCAGTAACATCTTGTCGCACCACAATAATATGAGCATAGTTGAAAGGATCGTATGGGCACCTAGAGGGGGGTGGGGGTGAATAGGTGCTACTACAAATTTTCTTCTTTTTCAATTTAGGGTTTGACAAGAAAGGTAATTCTCTAGATTATGCAACTAAGGTGAATTTACCTATATGTCAAACAAGCAACAACTAGCACAACACTAAGCAAGAACAAGTAAGTAAAGTGCGGTAAAGGATAGAAGTAACCAAAGTGGTGGACGTGGAGACACAAGGATTTGTTTCCCGTAGTTCCTTCCTTTTCAGGGGAGGTACGTCTACTTTTGGAGAGGGGGTGGTTTCAAACCACCAACGCCACGAGATGCCTCCCTTGTTCTCCGATGAACCTCACCCCAAGAGGTTTGATTCACCTTCCACTATATCGGCAACCTTTGAGGTGGAAGCCGGCACCTTTACAACGAGTTCGGGGCACACATCCACAACTTAATTTGAGGCTCCCAAATACTGTAGGGGTTCGTAGCATGGAAAACAAAAAATTTCTACCGCATGCACACAAACAAGCCAAGATCTATCTACTAGATTGTAGCAACGAGTCGATAGAGGAACTCACCCTCGAATATTCCAAAGCGGTTAACGAGAGCAGATTCTCGTGGGTGATGTAGTCGTACACTTGTCGATCTCAAGATCGCGTAGACGATCCTTCCGGCGCTACGTTCCGGCAGCGCTTCCGCAGTCGGTCACACGTTCGGTACTCGATGAAGACCTTCCTCTCCCTTGTTCCAGTAGGCAGCGAAGGTTGTAGCACTCTCCTCGCCATTCCGGCAGCACGACGGCGTGGTACCGGAAGTAGAGGGGAGATCTCGCAGGGCTTCGCCTTAAGCCAAAGCGAGTATGTTGGATTAGGGTTTCCTAGAAAACTAGGGTTTAGAGATCCGGGAGGAGGAGGAAGTGTCGGCGGCGGCGACGGACCGGCGACGGCGCGGCGAGGTGGCGCGACGGCAGCGGCGAGCGGCGGCGGGCGGCGGCGGCTCGTGGAGAGGGCTTGGAACTTGTGTTGTTTTGGGCAGCCCTCCCCCTCTATTTATGAGAGGGAGGGGCAGCCTTGGGAGGGGTGGGTTTGAATCCAAACCCAAACCCAAGTTGGATTGAGAGAAGGACTTGTTTCTTCTCCCACTAGGAAACCATTGTTCCAGTTTGACTTTTCAAACTTCCCGTTTGACTTTCAATTTAGAGTTTTATTTCTCTCTTGCATATGCCAACACCAAGTGACCTTGGACATGATCCAATCATTCCACTTACCCATGACACATTCATGGAACATTCTCCTTTCGGACCGGTGAACCTTCTAGACCCTTCTATAACCTCTCCGATGAAATCATCGAAAACTTTCCCAAACTCCGAAATAGGACTTTCCTTATATGAATCTTATTTTCCGGACCATTCCGGATCTCCTCGTGATATCCCAGATCCCATCCGAGACTCCGAACAACGATCTCCTCGTGATATCCCGGATCCCATCTGAGACTCCGAACAACAGTCGGTCTCTTACTAATCATTCCATAACTACTCAACAACATCGAATCCTTAAGTGTGTCTCCCTACGGTTCGTGAATTATGCAGACATGACCGAGACACTTCTCCGATCAATAACCAATAGAGGAATCTGGAAATTCATATGGCTCCCACATATTTCTACGATTACTTTGCGATCGAATGAACCACTTACATACGATACCAATTTCCCTTTGTCTCACGATAGTTTACTTATCCGAGGTTTTGATCGTCGGTATCTCTGCATACCTAGTTCAACATCGTTACCGATAAGTACTCTTTTCTTGTTCCCGTATATGTGATCCCTTGTGAGCCAGTCACATGCTTGCAAGCTAATTGGATGACATTCCACCGAGAGGGCCCAGAGTATATCTATCCGTCATATGGATGGACAAATCCCACTCTTGATCCATGTGCCTCAACCCATACTTTCCAAACACTCAATGCCACCTTTATAGCCACCCAGTTACGGTGTTGTGTTTGATGTCATCAAAGCATCCTTCCGGTGATGGTGATTAACATGATCTCATGGTCGAAAGGAATTAGGTTACTATGTATCGGAAAGCTTATAGCAAATGAACTATATTAAATGACTTGATCTTTATGCTACGCTTAACTATAGGAGTATGTCCATCACATCATTCTCCTAATGATATGACCCTGTTGTTAATAACATCTCTATGTTCATGATCAGGAAACCATGATCATATATTAACCAACAAGCTAGTTTAACAAGAGGCTTTACTAGGGACTCTTTTATGTTTACAAATCACACAAGTATTAATGTTTCCGGTTAATACAATTATAGCATGGTATGTAAACATTTATCATAAGTATGAAGATATGATAATAACCACTTTATTATTGCCTCTTGGGCATATCTCCAACAGTCTCCCACTTGCACTAGAGTCAATAATCTAGTTTCAAACCTTTGTGTATTCAACACCTATGGCTTTCTGGTGTCGTATGTACACGATTGCTAGTGGTCAACTGATCTCCGGATCTGACACTTCCAGGTCCGTGTGTAATTGCATGTCTTTGCGTCTCTACGCATCACTCATTCTCTAATGAGATGGCTTCGTACAAATTTGGTCCTTTGGTGTGACATTTAGTTCTTTGGGGTTAAAACATGTTGATAATATTGTCGTACAATATATCTTCATAGTACTATCCTACTGTAAACTACACCTAGTTTGATAACAAACTACTTGACACAAATGCCCTCTTTTGCTGCTATAATAGCAGTCATATACTTAGCCTTTTGTTGTAGTATCTGTCACAATGTCTTAACTTTGGAATTCATCCAAATTCATTATGGAACTTACTTTCCAACATATTGTGCCACCGTTAGTTTAGATTGAGATAAACTTAATTTGTACTTTGTGACAAAACTAGTATCAATGTAATTCATTTACAATGAACTAACCATCTATTTGTCATTTCTACAAAATAATATATTCTTAGTTCTTTTACAAGATCATAAGAATATCTTTACTATCGTCCAATGATTATCTTATGAATCATTCTGATATATGCTCATAACATTTAGAGCATAGGACATATCTGGATTTGTACATATCACAGTATGATTGATATAAATACTCTTTGTGATTTCATACATCAAGTATCAATCTATACTTGAATCTTTGTTTCACTTACCAAGTGTCAATACACTTGAATATATCATCAATATTGAACTCATTCAATCCTTTCTGTGCGACAAGAACCTTTCTTGTAGTTTCTATATTGAACTTATTCAATACATCATCTATGTACTTTCGGCACGACCATATTAGCGTCTATTGATGCCAAATATTTGGGTTTTGCCTAAGTATTTCATCGGGATGAAATTCTTAATATGTGTTAATAAAAGATACATCATTTTTAATCAACAATATGTCTTCCACATAATGTATTAGAAACATGTCTTAGCGCTCCCACTTAATTTCTTGCAAATGCAAGCATCTTCATTGTCTCTGATGAAATTAAACTCTTTTAACAGTTTCATCATAGTGAAGATTCCAACTCTGTGATGCTCACTTCAACCATTGAAGTTTGCATATGCTTTTAGCATCCTTTGAATTAACAAAACCCTATGGATCGTGTTATGCACATGTCCTAGGTAACAATTCTATTAGAAGAACTTGTTTTGTTTATTCAACTACCACATAACAAAATTATATGTAGTGGTTGCTACATTAATCCGTCTAGACTAAATATCGCTATGAAAGATCAAATCTTGTCATAGTCAACCTTTGAACATTGTTGTGAACTCTTTCCCAACATGTCGACCATTTCATAGATGCAAAACATCCATGTCTATTTCTTTATAGATCCAGACACAATTGTAAGGTCTTACACCTTTCTCGAGGGTCCTTAAAGTTCAAAACTTGATTTCTCGTGTATGGAACTATCACGGATTTTATGGCTTCAAGCCATTTGACGGAGTCAGGGCTCATCATCGCTTCTTTGCATGTAGTCGGATCATTATTGTGAAATAATGATTTAACTCTCAAATCTTGGTATTTGATTGTTTACCCGACCTACTTGTTTCAATAGGAACTTAGACTTCTGTGACCGCAACCTTTGAGGCACGTGAACCATGAGCATTGTTGCTGCCTCCGGAACACTTTTCGGCGCTGCGCAACTTTGCACATATAGCTAAGGTTCTTTTAACCTTATCAAAGTTCTTTTGTCCTCCCACTTATCTTTTCACGAAAAATTCCTTCTCAAAGAAACTTGACGTTCTAAGCGACAAACACTTTTGTCTTCGGTGTTTATGGAGGAATACTTAAAAGTTATACAAAGACAGGTTCATACGACTTTGGTTGCAAACATCTTTCTTATGCATAGCATACCAATTTTTAAGAAAGGACTACTGGGGTTTTATCCCAAACCATAACTTTATATGGTGTCATTTCAACGGATTATGATGAAGCTCTTTTCAGTGGAAAAACGGTAGTATCTCAAGCTTTTTTTAATCTTTAAAATATAATGGCAGTTTTATGAATTACACCTTTGATCTTACCATGTCAAACAAGGTTTAATTACATATCTCGAACGCTCCATACTCTTATGGTGTTTCGGGAAATGCAAATTCACGTAACGATTCCTTAAATCTTAGGTATTATGCTAAACTTGTAACTCAAATATCTTCCTTTATGATCTTATCATAAACTATTTATATTCTTATTTCAATGATTTTGCACTTCATCTTGAAAATCTTTGAACTTTTCAAATGTTTCATACTTCATCCTTATTAAGTAAATATTCATATATTCACTCAGATTTTCGAAGAAAGCATATGAAGTTGAAATCCATCGCTCTTGACTACACATAATGGACTTCATACAACAATATGTACAAGTTCCAATAAGCTAGTCATTCATTCCCTTTTGGCCTATGAACGAAGTTTTAATTATCTCTAGGAAAATTTCACAAGCGTCATTTGATCAAAATCAAAAGACTCCAAAATTCCATCCACATGGAGTTTGTTCATGTTTTCTTTCCAATATAATTTAAACGGCGATGCCACTTCCTAAGTGATCTTTCAATCAATTTGTATTTCGACATTTTTAGCACTAGTTTTATGGATGTGATTTCTCCAACGATATTTGTATACCATCCATCTTTTATGGATTACGGCAATTATTTGAACAACCCTTTTGTTCTCATAATGCCTGATAAAACAAATCTTGAAGGCAAGCTTTGATGTTTAACAAGCAGCATAATAACCCTTTATTTGTTCTCGATAAACATCATCACATATTCTTTTGCTAGTTACTTAGGCCATTGTAGTTCATGAATTGTGTTGTTTCGTATGACGATTCACACCAACAAATTCAGTATCAAATACTTAAGAACCACATTGTTTAATAAGCAAAGAATATATCCATAACATGTATATCATCTATATACTTAAGCTGAACAATTCTAGTCTTTTCTTTTCTGCCATATACTTATGAGATTCTCTTTCAGTATTTCCTTTTCTGTTTGAAAGAATCTATCAATATCAATAGTGAAGCCATATACATGACACATAGTCCAAAGCATATATAGTAAAATACCAATGTCTTTGGACTTGCACTTTGAAGTAGATCACCATCATCAAATGTTTGGTGTTCTTTCAAATTCCTTTCTTTAGTAATCTCTTGGTGTAGTAAACATTTTACCTACATTAAATATTCACCCTTATCATGGAATTATCCATGATCAAGCTACTTTTAGCTTGTAATGGTGAATCGCGAGTATAATGTTGCTCTCCAAAACCTTTTGGAGGATTAGGACAACTAGTGTCTCCAAACTTTTGCAAATTCTCATCAAATATGAGAACATGACTTTTGCCATATTATACTCTATCATGTTGTAACCAGAACTTCGTTTTAGATATCACAATATCTTCCACACATCATGGTTTCTGAAACAACTCTTTCAGATCCTAGATAACCTTGATATTAAGACAATCCTTTGAATATCAAGAATCATGGAGACAAACATGATACTCATACACTAACACTTGGAATTGTCACTCTTGTTTTAATACCAATTATTAAACTTCATGGAGTAACCGGACCTTTACTGAAAGTTTGCAATAGGACTTTTAAACTTTAGATTAACACTTCAAAACAATACGATACCAGTTCGTAAAGTAACTAACCAGAATTCTATAGTTCTATCATCTCAATTAAAACTAAGCGCAAGGTGGTAAACGGATGCCAATGACTACAACAACTATGCAAATTCACTTTGATTTAATTTATGATAAATAGTGTTCAACTTTTAATCATATTGCCGTTGAACTCCCACTCAAAACAATATCCCTCACATTGTTTTAGTGATCACACGAACCAAATCCACCACATCAAAACCGATCATCACGAGAGTTGATGTAGCTTCAATGGTGAACAATCAACATGTTCATCGTATCTACTATATGACACATGCTTTACCTTTCGGTGATCCGTGTTCCGAGACCATGTCTATACATGTTAGGCTCGTCAAGATCAAACCTTAGCTTCCACATGAGCAAATCTGGCTTGCTCACGTTGTATACACTCGCAGAATCTAACACACCCGATCATCACGTGGTGCTTCGAAACAACGAGCTTTAGCAACGGTGCTTACTAAGGATGAACACTTTAAAACTTGAAATTGTGTGCTTGAGGGATCATCTTATAATGCTACCGTCGTAAACTAAGCAATACAAGATGCATAAAAGTATTAACATCACATGCAATTCATAATATGTGATATGATATGGCCTTTCTTCTTTGTGCTTCCGATCTCCATCTTCAAGCACGAACATGATCTCCATCATCACCGGCATTGCATCAAGGTCAATGATGCCGCTCCATGGTTGTCTTCCACCAGCTTCAACTATTACAATTACTTTGAATAGACACGCGGGTCTTAACATATTTAAAGACAACCATATGGCTCCTACCGGTTGCCAACTTACAATAAGGAACATTGCATACATCAAATATAATCACAATCATGGCCATATCACATCACAGCACACCCCTGCAAAACAAAGTTAGACGCCTCTAATTTTCTTTGCATATTTTACGTGGTTTGGGGCTTTCAATAAGTGTCGTTCTAACTTACGAACAAGAACCACAACATTGATACTAGTATTGTCAATCACCCGTTGTAAATTGAATCTTAACTATGTTGGGAGAAACAGGCACCCGCAAAGCCACTTATGCAATACAAGTTGCATTTCAAGCGTGGAGCAAGTCTCATGAACAATGTCATGTAAGGTTAGCCCGGGCCGCTTCATCCCACCATCCCGCAAGATGCAAAGTACACAAGAAGCAATCGACAACAAAAGCATCAATGCCCACAATGACCATTGTGTTCTACTCGTGCAACAGATCTACATATAGACACGGCTCTGATACCACTGTATGGGTTCGTAGCATGGAAAACAAAATTTTTCTACCGCATGCACACAAACAAGCCAAGATCTTTCTACTAGATTGTAGCAACGAGTCGATAGAGAAACTCACCCTCGAAGATTCCAAAGCGGTTAACGAGAGCAGATTCTCGTGGGTGATGTAGTCGTACACTTGCCGATCTCAAGATCGCGTAGACGATCCTTCCGGCGCTGCGTTCCGGCAGCGCTTCCGCAGTCGGTCACACGTTCGGTACTCGATGAAGACCTTCCTCTCCCTTGTTCCAGTAGGCAGTGGAGGTTGTAGCACTCTCCTCGCGATTCCGGCAGCACGACGGCGTGGTACCGGAAGTAGAGGGGAGATCTCGCAGGGCTTCGCCTTAAGCCGAAGCGAGTATGTTGGATTAGGGTTTACCAGAAAACTAGGGTTTAGAGATCCGGGAGGAGGAGGAAGTGTCGGCGGTGGCTAAGGCGGCGGCGACGGCGAGCGGCAACGGTGGCTCGTGGAGAGGGCTTGGAACTTGTGTTGTTTGGGGCAGCCCTCCCCCTCTATTTATGAGAGGGAGGGGCAGCCTTGGGAGGGGTGGGTTTGAATCCAAACCCAAACCCCAAGTTGGATTGAGAGAAGGACTTGTTTCTTCTCCCACTAGGAAACCATTGTTCCAGTTTGACTTTTCAAACTTCCCGTTTGACTTTCAATTTAGAGTTTTATTTCTCTCTTGCATATGCCAACACCAAGTGACCTTGGACATGATCCAATCATTCCACTTACCCATGACACATTCATGGACCATTCTCCTTTTGGACCGGTGAACCTTCTAGACCCTTCTAGAACCTCTCCGATGAAATCATCGGAAACTTTCCCGAACTCCGAAATAGGACTTTCCTTATATGAATCTTATTCTCCGGACCATTTCGAATCTCCTCGTGATATCCCGGATCCCATCTGAGACTCTGAACAACGATCTCCTCGTGATATCCCGGATCCCATCCGAGACTCCGAACCACATTCGGTCTCTTACTAATCATTCCATAACTACTCAACAACATCGAATCCTTAAGTGTGTCTCCCTACGGTTCATGAATTATGCGGACATGACCGAGACACTTATCCGATCAATAACCAATAGAGGAATCTAGAAAATCATATGGCTCCCACATATTTCTACGGTTACTTTGTGATCGAATGAACCACTTACATAAGATACCAATTTCCCTTTGTCTCACGATAGTTTACTTATCCGAGGTTTTGATCGTCGATATCTCTGCATACCTAGTTCAACCTCGTTACCGATAAGTACTCTTTTCTCGTTCCCATGATATGTGATCCCTTGTGAGCCAGTCACATGATTGCAAGCTAATTGGATGACATTCCACCGAGAGGGCCCAGAGTATATCTATCCGTCATATGGATGGACAAATCCCACTCTTGATCCATGTGCCTCAACCCATACTTTCCAAACACTCAATGCCACCTTTATAGCCACCCAGTTACGGTGTGGTGTTTGATGTCATCAAAGCATCCTTCCGATGATGGTGATTAACATGATCTCATGGTCGAAGGAATTAGGTTACTATGTATCAGAAAGCTTATAGCAAATGAACTATATTAAATGACTTGATCTTTATGCTATGCTTAACTATAGGAGTATGTCCATCACATCATTCTCCGAATGATATGACCCTGTTGTTAATAACATCTCTATGTTCATGATCAGGAAACCATGATCATATATTAACCAACAAGCTAGCTTAACAAGAGGCTTTACTAGGGACTCTTTTATGTTTACAAATCACACAAGTATTAATGTTTCCGGTTAATACAATTATAGCATGGTATGTAAACATTTATCATAAGTATGAAGATAAGATAATAACCACTTTATTATTGCCTCTTGGGCATATCTCCAACAAATACAAGCAAGCTGTAAAAACAATCAAAGACAAGCTTGTAAGAACCAAATCAAAGCTAGTGTTTTCAAAGAAACACTAGAGCATGGGGGACCTCAAGTGAATGAGGGGGAAAGGAAGATATCTCTTGGTGGAGCTGTAGATCAAGGCCTCCTCCTTCAATTCTCCAAAGATCAATGACTTTGGATGGTTGGATGAATATATATTATTGAGTTGGTGGCTCTAATGGAGTTTGCATTCTTGAGCAGGTCAAGCGGCTGGAGGAAGGGAATAAGGGTCCCTATTTATAAGCAGCCCCCTTCACGAACTGTTTTCTGACCGTTGGAGAAAATTCAGACCGGAGACTCCGCCTACACACCGGAGACTCCGGTCTACACCGGAGATTCTGGTCCAGCCTCCGGACCAGCCTTCTGATTGACCAGGCCCAGTCATGAGCCAAGTGGGTCGGAGACTCTGGTCCAGCAGCACCTGAGACTCCGCTCTGTGGCCCACACCAGAGACTCTGCTCTGTGGCCCACACCGGAGACTCTGGGTAGTCTCTGGACCTGGCTCTGGACCCCCTCACAGATTGTCCCAGCCAGAATCCTAATGCCTCCACCGGGGATGCATGCGGAAACTCCGGTGTGGAATTTCCAGAACCTTGTCAAACTTGCAGGAATCATTCCAAAGTGTGAGGGTACTTTTCACTTAGCATTTTAACAACCTGTGGACAGTGACAAACTGTAAAATGATCTACTTGTTGTTAACGAACACCAAAAGTGATTATGACAGTAAATGTCCTTTTAATCTCCCCCTTTTTGGTGTTCGATGACAACAAGTGATTTTGCATGGAATAAGTTGTATGAAGCTACCCTTGACTATGTGCATTATGGTACACATGGAAAATGCAAGATAGAAGATATCACAGGTAAACCACATAATCCTCACATAAGTTACAATAATAGGTGCACAAGCACATAGTCACACACATAAGTGGCAAATAACACATAGAAGTTCAAATAGGGCAAATAAAGGCAAATAACAGCGAATCCAAAGCCCAAGCCCATGCAAATAGATGACAATGTATTCTCCCCCTTTGGCATCGAAACGCCGAAAAGGGAAAAGACCTAAGCTAGCGCCCCAACAACTCAGTAGTCCTCGTCATCCTCATCCTCATCCTGATCCTCACCACCCTCATCATAGTCATCATCATCATCCTCAGGGACTGCAGGACCTTTGCCGTGAGGGCAAGAAGAGGAGGTACCCTGGTACCCGTATCCAGAGGTGGCATCTGTAGAAGTCTTCTAGTCCACCAGGCTATCCTGTTGGGCATTCCATGCCCCAAAAGAGAGAGTATGATCCGACTCAGTGGACTGCTGAGCACCATGCTCATCATTGTACTCGCCCTCTCCTTCCTCATCATCCCCTTCACCCCGTTCCTTAATTTCCTTGAGGAGCTTCTCAATGCGTCGGTTGCTTTGGTAAGAGGCATGTTTTTGCTTACGGATGTCTACATTCATGCAACATAGAGTCTTCTCCCAGAAAGAGGCCTTCTTGACCTTCTCATGAATATAGTCACGTGTCATGGGAGGCATAGGTGCATTGGAGGCATTCTTCCTCCGAGCTCTAGGGGGAGAGGGGGCCCTCTCAGTCTCATCCAACTCCTCATCATCATTGCCATAGTGATGCCTAGGAGGAGGCCACATGCGCCCCTTCTACTGCAGTGAAACCAGGGTGTGCTCAATGAGATTGGGAGCCATGCCAAGTGGAGAATCATGCTCCTTGGAGTTGATGAGCCTCATAACCAGGGGTGCATATGGAGGAGACTTCTTGAAGAGAATGGCATGGAACATCTCCTCAAAAATGAAATCCATCACATCAATAGGATCAGCATCTACCTCTGGGCCAGCATTGTAGCTCCGGTGGGTATGATAGAGTAGGTTGACTAGCCCACCTCTAATAGCATCGTCATTCCCAGCACTTGGTGCGATGGTATGACGGAATATCCTCAACATCAGGTTGTAGAGAGGCTTGAGTCCCTTGGACCCCCCTACAACACCCTCGCTGCCATACAAAGGTGCAAGCTTCATATTGTTCTCACCAAGTGACGCCAAGTGCGCAGCCCAACAGGAGTGGACACACCATGGAAGGTCTCAAAGATGACATTAGCAAAGTCATGGAAAGTATCTGAGCAGCGGGTGGTGCCAGTCATCCAATTCATGGTCCTGTCTTGGTCAGGTCTAAACACTACAGTGGCGTAAAAATGCTGCACAAGTGTTTGTAGTCTTTCCGAAGCTCCATCAAGTTGAACAACCCCAACTTGTCACAGATCCACAGAGCATCATTGAAGTACGGGCTGAGCCTCATTTTCTCAACACTCATGAACTTCTGAGGACATACGGGTGATTTTGTGAGCACGCCATACACATCCTTCATGAACACATCCCGCTCCTTCCTCCAGTAGCGAGGGTCATCGCTGGTATGTGGCAGGTCATAGAAGTCAGTCTTCCTCAGCTCATGGAACTCCTCCTTTGACATCTTGGCCAAAGACTGAAGATTGTCATATTTGACCCTTTTTGCGCGTTTCTCTTGCTCAGTCCTTTCTTGCTCCCTCCTCATATAAGATGCATCATGGGCCTGCTATCTGCGGTTGGAAGGAGGCACGATAAACTGACCCTGGGATTCATCATAGCGAGGATTTGCCCTCCTTGACTTGGCCTTGGTGCGAGGAGGACGACGAGAACCATCACCTATGAACAGCAGTGAGGGAGATAGCATGGAGATGCGTATATATGTCCCAAAGATGCAGTACAAGAGCGTTGATGCATTACTGGACCATTTTGAGTCACCCCACACCGGAGTCTTCGGTCCTGTGGACCGGAGTCTCCGTCTTGGGCCGGAGTCTCCGGTCGGGAGGCTCGAGCATGAGCTAGGAGGGTGCTGGTGGGGGTGAATCTAGTAGATCGGGCAATGCAACAATGCTAAAGTACTAGTGTGCACGCATACAAGTGATTCCAATGACAAATCAACACCAATCCTCAAAAACACATCTAGAGATGAACCCTAGGAGAAAAAGAGGAGGATAGGTACCAGATCTGTCCATGGGATCGATTCCTCTGGTGGGAATGACCCAATGGAGGAGAGGAGAAGGTTGGTCGGCAGCATGGCGGATCCCGGGGGCTTCTTGACCTCCGGGGAGGAGTTTTGGAGGAGGGGGCGATGGGTTGGAAGGAGAGGAACATGGTGGAAGAATGAAACTGCTGTTTTAGTTCACCCCGTCCCCTCCCTTTAAGTGGCAGAAACCGTCTGGATCGGAGACTCCGGACTACACCGGAGACTCCGGTCCTCCTAGACTAAAAACTCCAGGTTAGGTGTTTGGAGACATATATGAGAGATAGATAATTTTAAGACAGGATATAGGCTTGGGTTGAGATATCAATCTGTGAAGAATCAATAAGAGCCATAGAAATTCACAAAAATGTTCAAGAAAGCTCCAAAAAGACTCGGACCAAGAAAATGACAAACACGAGTAAGCACCAACCTCTCTAATGTGAGAGGGCCGTGGCCTAGGCCACCATATTTGAGTATACTCGGCTTGGCACCATGAAGATATATCTTGGATCCATTACAGAAACTCATCATTTAAGCTCACATATCACAAAATGATATTAAGAGGAATGATTTTGATTGCTTTGTGCATAATGGGGGAGGGATAGTCCAATCAATTAGGACTGCACTCCCCCTATATCCATGCCTACACCTAAACCAAATAAGGATTAAGACATAAGTGAGTATGCAAGGTGATCAAGTCAAGCTCCTTGAATCTATGATATTTAGTTCATTCCTCAAATAGCAAAACCTTGCTTCATCAAGTGGCTTCGTGAAGATGTCGGCAAGTTGGTATTTGGTTGACACATATGATAGATCAATATCACCTCAAGCAACATGATATCTAATGAAGTGATGGCGAATCTCAATATGCTTTGTCCTTGTGTGATCCACCGGGTTGTAGGCGATCTTGATAGCACTTTCATTGTCACATAGAAGAGGTACTTTGTCACAATGGACACCGTATTCCTTTAAAATTTGCCTCATCCATAGCAATTGAGTGAGCACTAGCAGCAACCACATACTCGGCTTCGGCGGTGGAGAGAGATATACAATTTTGCTTCTTAGAAGACCAACATACCAAGGACCTACCAAGGAATTGGCAAGCCCCGGATGTTGATTTCCTATCATCCTTATCACCAGCCCAATCCGAATCCGTGTATCCACAAAGAGCAAATGTTGACCCTCAAGGATACCAAAGACCATAATGTGGGGTATGAACTAAATACCGAAAGATTCTCTTGACCGCCATCAAATGGCTTTCTTTATGAGCCGCTTGATATATTGCACACACACCTACACTCAACACAATATAGGGTCTAGATGCACAAAGGTAAAGCAAAGAACCAATCATAGACCGGTATACCTTTTGATCCACATCTTTACCATTTGGATTTTGTTCTAGATGAGTCTTTGTAGCCATGGGAGTAGGAGCTCCATTTAAATCTTGCATATTGAACCTTTTGGGCATATCTTGAATATACTTGGCTTGGTTGAAGAATGTACCTCCTCTAACTTGCTTGATCTCAAAGCGAAGAAATACCCTTAACTCCCCCATCATATACATCCGGAACCTACTAGTCATAAGCTTTGATAAATCATCATTAAAAGCTTTGTTAGATGAGCCAAAGATAATATCATCAACATATATTTGGCATACAAAAAGCTCCCCATTGACCTTCTTAGTAAAAAGAGTGGGATCGATTTTCCCAACCTCAAACCCACGGTTAAACAACAACTCTCTAAGGTGCTCATACCACGTATGTGGGGCTTGTTTGAGCCCATAGAGCTCCTTGTAAAGTTTGTAGACATGGTTTGGGAAGTTGGGATCCTCAAATCCCGGGGGTTTCTTTACATATACCAACTCATTTAAGGGACCATTAAGAAATGCACTTTCTACATCCATTTTTTGCAACTTAAAGTTATGATGTGCCACATAAGCAAGAAGGATACAGATGGACTCAAGGCGAGCCACGGGTGCATATGTCTCTCCATAATCAATTCCTTCAATTTGAGAGAACCCTTGTGCAACCAATCTTTCCTTGTTCCTTACTATAATTCCATGCTCATCTTTCTTGTTCTTGAATATCCACTTGGTTCCTATAACATTGCGGCAATCCTTTGGCTTCTCTACTAACTTCCATACTTTGTTTCTCTCAAAGTTGTTGAGCTGTTTATGCATTGCTTCCAACCAATCCGAATCTTCAAGGGCTTCCCACACTTTCTTTGGTTCAATCATGGATATGTGTGCTTGGTGTTCACTAAACCTCTTCAATTGTGATCTTGTGGAAATGCCTCTCCTTAGATCACCAACCACATTCTCTAGAGAGTGGTCTCTTAATTCCAACATCCTATCCGTTCTAGCTTCCCGACTAGTGTGGATCTCCTCGTTGTTTCTTGGGGGACCCTCTTCATCATTTTGGTCCTCGTCTTGACCATCAACTTGACCTTGATCATTACCGGAATCATTCTCTTCATTAAGAGGCAAATATTGACCTTGGTCTTGATCAGGCACTCTTCTAGCATTGATTTGAGCTTGTCTCAAGGAAGTTTGTATGGATCTTCCTTGAGTAATTGACTTGGCACCACTTGACATTCTAGAGAATGAATCAAGCTCCGCCTCACTAGTGATGTCACCTTGATCAACATGTTGAGGGTCCATAGCTTGTCTTTGGCTTGGGTCATTATCCACCTCAGTAGACGAAACATGTTGTTGTTGTGAAGATGAGGGCTCCACTTGAGTAGAGCATAGTTCTTCTCGATCCTCCATAGGGGGTTCCTCAATGGGGCGGATATATCCCACACCCATTCTTCCTATGGCATCCCGAGGCATTTCATCATCTGCATCACGAGCATCAACACGCCCCCCTTGGGGACCATCATATTATTCGAAGGTCACACTACAAGATTCTATGACGGCTCCAGAGAGCTTATAATAGATTTTATAAGTGTGAGATTCGAGACCATAACCAACAAAAATACCCCCTAATGCCTTAGACTCATATTTGGACAAACGAACACCTTTTATGAGATAGAAACACTTACAACCGAACACCCGGAAGTAAGATATGTTGGGCTTGTTACCGGTAAGTATTTCATATGGAGTCTTGTTGATTTCTTTGTGGAGGTAGAGCCGGATTGATGCATGGCAAGCGGTGGAGATGGCTTCGGCCCAAAAGTTGTATGGAGATTTAAACTCCGCCAACATGGTCCTAGCCATCTCAATAAGAGTCCGGTTCTTCCTCTCGGCAACACCATTTTGTTGAGGGGTATATGCAGCGGAATATTGGTGTTTTATCCCCTCATCACTAAGGGTGTGTTCGGTTGATGTCACGAAGTGGAATGTAATGGAATGGTTCCACACTTAAGAGTTGTTCTAGTGTTTAGTTGAGAAATGGAATGGAACGAGGTGGTTCCTCAAAAGAGAATATTCCCTCTAGATCCAGAACACACCCATTCCTCCAAATCGGTGGAATCACCCCGTTCCTCTATGCTAAAGCCGCCCAAACCTTCTCACTCTCTCTGTTCTTTTGACATCTTTTTAGCTAAATGTACCCAAACATAGAATGGAACCATTCCATTCCACTTTTTTTGGCTCAACCGAACAAAGGATGGAACCATTCCATTACACTTTTTTGTTCTAACCAAACATAATAACGGAACCAACCCATTCCAGTGGAATGGAACCATGACATTCCATTCCACTTTGTTCCCGAACTGAACACACCCTAGGAAATCATTCAAGGTGTAGTTCTTGAACTCGGTGCCATTGTCGCTTCTTATTATCAACACGGGGACATTGTATTGACGTTGAACCAAGTTGATGAAGTCGACGAAGGTCTTTTGGGTCTCACTTTTCAACTTGAAGAAATATACCCATGAGTATCTTGAAAAGTCATCAACAATCACCAAACAATATTTCTTCCCACCAAGACTTGCATGAGATGGAGGACCAAAGAGATCCACATGAAGGAGCTCCAAGATCTTTGTTGACTTGATGCAGTTCTTTGGCTTGTGGGGAGCATCATGCATCTTTCCTAGTACACAAGCTCTGCAAACACGATCTTTGGCAAAGGAAACATTTTCTTTTAGTCACAAAATATGGCCCTCCTTGTGGAGACTTTGAAAAGTTCTCATATTGACATGGGCTAGTCGGCGATGCCATAACCAACCCACATCGGCCTTTCCTAATAAGCACATCGCACTTGTAGTGGTTTGCCCCGAAAAGTCCACCACATACAAGTCCTTTTCGACGTACCCAACAAAAGCGACCTTGAGAGACTTGCTCCACATGAGGACCACACTATCATCATCAATAAAGACGGCAAAACCCATCTTTCCAAGAGCACGGACTGAAAGTAAATTGTAACCAAGGGTCTCAACAAGCATGACGTCTATGAGTGTAATATCATAGGCAACCACTACCTTGTCGAAACCCATTACCTTAGACTTTGACTTGTCGGCATATGTCATGGATATTTGATCATCATTTGGCCTTAAATATTTGACAATAGACGAGCTTCCGATCATATGACTTGTGCAACCACTATCAAGCACCCATTTTGACCATTCGGAAGCATATGTCTACAAAAGATCAAGCTAATTTTTAGGTACCCATTTTTCAATGGGTCCTCTTTTGTTAGCAACAAGGATTTTGGGGACCCAAATAGACCAAGCAATATAACCATCATATGGGCCAACATATTGAGCATACACATCACCATAATAATCACGCATTAGAACATAGTGAGGGTTAGCACTTCTCGCAAAATCATCATGAGACATAGTTTTACCACTTGTGGTCTTACTATCCACAATGGTCTTGTTTTTCTCTTATGCGGGCTTGGCCTTCTTCTTGGCTTTGGAGATAAAACCAATGCCCCCTTTCTCACCATTTGACCTTTGCTTACTCAAAAGGTCATCAATGGACTTGTTATCTTTAGGAAATGTGGCCTTGTCTAGCTCCCCCTTCAACCTAGCATTTTCTTCAAGAATAGTTGTACTACTAGAAGGAATGAAATTACTAGTTAAAGGAATATTGGTCAATTGAGTTTGAAGCTTTTCATGGAACTTTGTGAGTGACAAGAGTTCACTTTCCAATGCCTTATGAGCCTTGTTAAGTAAACTAAAGTCCTCGGCAAGTTTTTCATGAACCACACCAAACTCAATCTTGTCATTTTTAGCCCTTTTATATTTAGCAATAACATGATCATGTTCCTTGATGAGTCTATTAATAATTATGTCATTTGCCTCATCAAGCACTTCAAGTTTTAGTTCAAGAGACATTCTAGTCTCTTGTTCGTCTTCTAGAGCATTATTTAGAGCTTATATCTCAATCATGTGTTCACTCCAAAGTTTACATCTTACATAAAGAAGCTCTTGGATGTGGGAAAGTTGATCTAAGATGTTCCCAAAATGTATCTTAGCATCCCCTTGTAAGTTAGTCACAAACTCATCGAAAGCAATTAATTCCCTTTTTACTTCAAGAGACATCTCATCATCAATTTCAGCATTAGCTAAGGGAGTGGAGTGAGATGATGAGGATACCTCTGTTCCTCTTTCCATAAGGCAAGTGACGTTCTTGTTGGGAGTATTCTCATTTGGATAATCGAAGAGTGAGAATGTCGGATTAGAAGTAGTGGCTAGTGTAGGCACACCACATGATGTTTCCTCTTACTCATCTTCATCATCTTCATTGTCAGAGGAGAATTCTTCATGAGTGATCAATACAATTTCGCCCGACTTCTTGTTGATGGGATTCTTCTTGATGAAAGGTTTCTTGTAAGGAGCTTTGGGAGTTTTCTTCAACATAAGTTTACCCCCATGATCTTCTCTCTTCTCATAGGGACAACCCGCCACAAAGTGATAGCGGTCACCACAATTGAAGCAAGTTCTCAATTTAGTGACATTTTCTCTTCTTCCATTCGGGTTGCTTTTTTGTTGCATTTCCATCTTGGCCTTGGCGGGGTTCTTCCAAAAGTTCTTTGCATAGAAGGCCATATATTGACCATGAGAAATCTTGACATCATCGGGGTGGCTCATGGAGAGGCCTTCATCACTATCATCTTCATCCCCATGTTCCACAACTTTGGCCTTCAATGCAAGGTTGACAACATTGCTCATTCCAAGGGCTCGAGCACGTGCATATTTGGCATTCTTGGCGGCAACCTTGAAAGAGGACATCTCTTGCATAACTTCATTGGAGGTCATGAGGTGGTAGTTGTGTCTTCCTTGTAGGCTCTTCAAGTCGGTGGGCTCAAAGGGAATGAGTGCACTCACATATTTGCTTTTTATCCAAGCATCATCCACATGTGAGGCGCCCACATTCCTAAAAGCGATGGCGGTGGTCTTGAGCCTACGGTACATGTATTCATGATCTTCACCTTCCTTCATGTAGAATCCTTCGGTTTCATTGCTTAGTGCATCATATCGGTTCCTTCTCATGCTCTCATTCCCAACAAACAACACTGTGAGAGCATCCCAAGCTTCCTTGGCGGTGTTGAGGTGCTCAATGTGTGGGTAATCCTTTGTACCCAATCCTTGTTGAATCATGTGCAAGGCGGTGGCATTGAGTTGACTATTGATAACTTCTCTTCTTGTCAAGTTGTTTGGATCCCCAATATAGAGTCATTGTTCGATGATGTTCATAGTTCAATGCAAGAGATGCACACATGAGTTTTCATTAGAGATTGCCATTGAGCAAAAGTAGTAGATGCTTCAAGCTTTGGTGGGTATCCTCTATTGTTTACATGAGGGTGGGGAATTGGAGGGTCGGGAGTGTACCATCCATGAGAGTCATGGTGCTCTCCCTTCTCACCAACCTTTTTTGTAGAGGAATTAATGTTGTCTTGATTATCTACCACCACCTTACCCATGGGTGATGCCAGGGCATTCTCCTTGGGTAATGGTGGAAGTTCCTCTTGAGGAGAAGGGGATGATGAGGCACCTTTATCTTTAACAAGTTGCTCAAGTAACTTGTGCAATTGTTTGATCTCGTCGGCCATGGTGGAGCTCAATCTTGTTTCCAAGTTATTGAGATCCTCCATGGTCACCGAGGCGGTAGTCCCACCATCCACTTCCCCTTCTTTGCTACCCATATACTCTTAGGCTCTAAAGTCCGAATAAAGAGCCGAGGCTCTGATACCAATTGAAAGGATCGTATGGGCACCAAGAGGGGGGGTGAATAGGTGCTACTTCAATTTTTCTTCCTTTTAAATTTAGGGTTTGACAAGAAAGGTAAATTATATAGATTATGCAACTAAGGTGAATTTACCTATATGTCAAACAAGCAACAACTAGCACAACACTAAGCAAGAACAAGTAAGTAAAGTGCGGTAAAGGATAGAAGTAACCAAAGTGGTTGACGCGGAGACATAAGGATTTGTTTCCCGTAGTTCCTTCATTTTGAGGGCAAGTACGTCTATGTTTGGAGAGGGGGTGGTTTCAAACCACCAACGCCACGAGAGGCCTCCCTTTTTCTCCGATGAACCTCACCCAAGGGGTTTGATTCACCTTCCACTATATCGGCAACCTTCGAGGTGGAAGTCGACACCTTTACAACGAGTTCGGGGCACACGTCCACAACTTAATTGGAGGCTCCCAAATACAAGCAAGCTGTCAAAACAATCAAAGACAAGCTTGTAAGAACCAAATAAAAGCTAGGGTTTCCAAAGAAACACTAGAGAATGGGGGCCCTCAAGTGAATGAGGGGGAAATGAAGATCTCTCTTACTGAAGCTGTAGATCAAGGCCTCCTCCTTCGATTCTCCAAAGACCAATGACTTTGGATGGTTGGATGAAGAGATCTTGTTGATTTGGTGGCTCTAATGGAGTTTGTGTTCTTGAGCAGGTCGAGCGGCTCGAGAAAGGGGATAAGGGTCCCTATTTATAAGCATCCCCCTCCACGAACCGTTTTCTTACCGTTGGAGAAAAGTCAGACCGGAGACTCCGGCCTGCACACCGGAGACTCCGGTCTACACCAAAGATTCCGGTCCATCTCCGGTCCAGCCTTCAGACCAGCCTTCTGATTGACCAGGCCCAGTCACGAGCCAAGTGGGCCAGAGACTCCGGTCCAGCAGCACCGGAGACTCCAGTCTATGGCCCACACCGGAGACTCTGGGGTAGTGTCCGGACCTGGCTCCGGACCCCCTCACAGATTGTCCTAGCCAGAATCTTGATGCCTCCACCGAGGACGCCTGCGGAAACTCCGGTCCAGCCAGACCGGAGACTCCGGTCTGGAGTTTCCAGAACCTTGTCAAACTTGCAGGAATCATTCCAAAGTGTGAGGGTACTTTTCACTTAGCATTTTAACAACCAGTGGACAGTGACAAACTGTAAAATGATCTACTTGTTGTTAACGAACACCAAAAGTGATTATGACAGTAAATGTCCTTTCAATAGTGTAAATTTTCCATAGATTGAAATGTAGATTCAGTCGCTCGAATAGAATGAAATCCCTGATCAAAATCATTGCTCCTAAAGAATAGAGGAACATACTCCCACAGTTTTCTCTCTTGACAGACCAAATTATTATGGTTCTTCCCACATTTCTAACACTTCTGTGCCCCTCCCTAAGATGATGCACCCAACTGAAATCCTATCATCTGAGTATTCACATGAACACATGCAGGAAATTGACAACTGGTGCAGGTGTAGAGGACCCCACCAGCGTCATTGCCACTAGATTGATTCACCACTAGAACAGAAGACGATTGATTACTAGATACAGAAGGAACACTGAACAGGGCCGAATTTGGCACACTAACTGAAACATTTTGGGCTGCCAGTGGAATGCTAACTGGAATATTAGATCTCACAAGCACACTAACAGACGCATTATTCCTAACTAAGACTGGCGGCTCCACTACGAGCAAACAACGACACATCTCGGCGAGAAGAAATATCAATAGAATTACCTGTTCTTCCTGGGAATGATGAATCGGAGGAAGACGATGTGGAATCGCTGTTCATCACCGGGCGATGACCCCATCTACTCATGTTTCGAGCCTGATCTTCCTTCTTCGCGCCTCCACCAAGGACCTCTCCCTGGCCAACACCTCACGATGCTATTCAGAGGCCCTGGTTTCTCTGAGAAGATCATCACGCCTTCTATCCTCTTCCCTTGATTTCTCCTCAGCCTATCTGCGCTCGTCTTCCTGGCGATTCTCCTCCCACCATTGTTTCTCATCACGGCGACGCTCTTGCTCCCAGATCCAATCACTATGACGACAACGCGGATCAGGGAAGCGACGCTCCTCATGCTTCCTGCTTGGATTGTTTCCAAATGTCGACCTGTTCGCATAGGTAATAGGACGAGCTGGAGGGCGCGGTGGCGATCTCCTCGGCCCATAAAAACGACGATCCATCACCGGATATGATGACGCAACCTCCTATGTGAAGGATCTCTCATCCCCCGATCTGTTACCTCTCCACACAACTGGAACAGTAGGTCTCAGAGACGAAGGTCGAAGAATTGGAGCACAAACAAAAATGACTCTCACCACCTCTCTCGTTCTAGGGTTAATGGCTACTATGGAACTGCTCGTCAATTGCCCTCCCTTTTCGTATCTGAATCGCTCTGGGGTAGAAGTATCACGCACTCCTATTGCCATGTGGCCCTCGCTAGGATCCGGTCCACCACTAGAACAGAAATGTCGTGGTGATCCCCCAATCACAACCGTCTGACACGCACGCACATAGGGCGGCACGCCGACGTGATCGTATCATGGTACACGGTCGTGCACCAGTGGTCCAACAAGGACGTGACAATCCCCGCAAAAAAATTGAACCCCAAGCGTGACAACCATGGTACAACGAATCCGATCCACGAGATGCCTCCCCGCCTCGTCCAACAACGAGACAAGAACATATCCATCCATCTCGATCGAGCCAAGTCGACATGGGCACAACACATCTAAACGTGTCTCCCTGAAGATCACCTTCCACCGCCTGATCGCTGACAAACCTATCTCACTGGCGTTTTCTGCCATTGCGGGAGAGAGACGTGAGAGAGAGAGACATCCTCCGGTCCATGGGTCCATGTATTCTTTTATGTCCACTGCAACTTTAAAATAGAGTAGACAGGTGAACCCATGAAACCCGGTCCAGTTTTTATCACAATAAACAACGTTTAAACACTATTACTATCATTTACCTTTGATGCAATTTATTACCTTAAAAACACAAAAATACTTTCTTTCTTTCTTGTAAACACAAACACTCCACTCACTTTTTATAGAATATTTTAGGTCAAACCAAGTCAGTGGGAGAAAGATTGAATCGAGTCGGACGACCGAAGATTGAAAGAGGTTAGGTGGCTGATGGTTGTGAAATATAGCCATACACACTCACATCTAAACTGGATATTTTCCATACTTTTGATGAAATATCTCTCTAAACCCTGCCGCTAATGTCTAATGATCAAAGGGGTATTTAATCCTTTCTTGCTATTTTTCCCTGCATATATAATGATGTATAATTATGGGAATCACAACATTAAATTCAAAGATACGAGATTTCCAACACGTCAAAGAAACCAGGATCCGTGAAAGTGGAGGCAAAAACCTTAACGACCAACTATACAGCAGAAATAAAATTCTGGCAGTATAGTTCCGGCCATATAGTTGCCATCGAATCCACTAGGTCAAAAAGAACAACTTTCGTGAAGGGACCCCTATATAAATATGCCTTGGGAAATGAGAAAACTCCTCTCGGTAGCCCCCGACTCCATCTGCTTCGCCACCGACGACACCCAGCCATCAGAAACCACATCACCAGAGGAATAGATCTAGATCTAATCTCAAAACCCTTCTCCACCACCATAGCCATATTCCACCACTTGTAATAGTAGATATCTTCTCCAATTAGTGACATTGTAAGACTATTTGCTCTCAATCTTATGATTTGCATTACAATGTTTATGATTGCTGATCTCATCTCTATGTGTGAGTAATTCTCCTTGGGCTAAGGGCTTCGACCTATCCGTGTAGCATGTGCATGTTATTTACCATAGATGGGATCATGTATTAGTTTGTATGACATGATGATTATTGTACCCTCTCTTGCCTCAATCTAAGGACTTGTCAGGTACCCAAGACCCCGAGGATTCATCCAGGTATAGGGAGTGTGGGTAATGAATAATCTGCAGGATGGGAAAACCAGTGACAAAAAGGGTAGTACAGCTGTATGTGAGGGATCTACTTGGGATTAATGGTGACGTCACTATGCACATCATTAGTTCTCTTTCTTCTATGGATGAGACTAGTAGGTTATTGTTATAAGCGGTTGCTGAGGCAATAGCAATTATGGATGCACTCCCATATATATTTATCTTTCTCTAACAATTACATGCATAATTTATTATTATCTTTTATTCCTATTAGATGTTTTGCACAGCTACATGTGAAACCGAAATCCCTAGGCCCTCTCTCTCCATCATCATCAACAACAAAAGATCGCAAACTTTTGGTCCAGTAAAACACAAAAATAATTCCAAAACTCCCGAAGGTTCGTTAAAGTAACTTCACTTTGCTTTCTGTTTCCCAAATATTCAATAAACCTAGGTCTACTAGGGAAAAAGAAGCTATACTACATCTGTAATTCGGATCGAAGGTATCAAACCTTTTTCTGGCGCCATTGCCGGGGAAGCAAAAGCTCCCCTGGTGAGGTTAGTAGGAACCTTGCTAGTTTTAATTCTTGTTTTAATTTTTTAGTTTGCTTTCAGTCTTTATTTGAAAAACCAAAAAATAGCTAGTATTTAAATTCTTGTTTTTACTATCATAAGTTTTTAGTTTAAGGAAAACCCCAAAACATAGGAAATATGGCTGAAAAGAAGTTGGGGAGTTTGCAACTCCCAACAATGATTATTTGCGTACTCCTATTACTTAGCCAACAATTACTGCTTAAAATTATGAAATTAAGCCTCACTATTTAAGTTTGGTTCAACAGAATCAATTTGGAACCTTTGTTGTTGAGGACGCAGGTATGCACTTAAATACTTTCATTGAAATATGTGATATGATGCGCATTAAAGATGTTGACCATGATGTGGTCAAGTTGCGTTTATTTACTTTCTCTCTTAGAGGAAGAGCAAAATAATGGTTGCTATATTTGCCAAGAAATACTATTGCATCATGGGTGGAATGTATTTATTTATTTATTTATGACTAAATTATTTTCACCTGCAAAGACTATGCAATGAAGATCTAATATTACTGGTTTTAGATAGGAAGAGCGTGAGCCACTAGCGCTTGCATAGGAGAGAATGAAAGAATGCTTGAGGAACTGTCCCAGCCATGGAATGGAAGATTGGTTAATTCTTCATTTATTTTATAATGCACTTAACCCTTTGTCTAAGTCTATGCTTGATACTATAGCAGGAGGAACATTTATGGGCAAACAAATTACTGAAGCGAAGCAGCTGCTAGACAACATGCAAGACAACCATGCCCAATGGCATGTGGAAAGATCAAACACGAAGAAGGTGAACTCCGTCACACCTCAAGAAAATAAAGAACTCAATGCTAAACTGGATGAGCTCATATTAGCCGTCAAAGGTAAGGACATCCTGGTAAAAGCTATACTAGAACCAAATATTGAAGAAGTAGACTTCATAGCTCGTAATGATTATAACCCTGCTTGGAAAAATAACTATAATCAAAATTTTCAAAAACATTATTTTATCCCTGCAGGTAACTCTAATAATAATATGGCATCAAGTAATGGTAGTCTCCAAGAAAATCTTAAGTCCTTTATGGACTCACAAAATGAGCAAAACAATATCCTAGTTAAAATAACGGAGAACAATGATGCTATGCTTGGTAAATTATCTAACCAAGCTATTAGTTTGAGGAATGATTTGCAGGCCCTCCAATAAAGGACAAGGATTGTTGAGTCACAACTAGGTAAGATAACCGAGATTCAAACTCTCATTCTAGCTAAATTTGCAGGTAAAGTTGATCCCAATTCGCTTGAAGAACTTAAGATGATAAGAATCCAAAGGGAGGAGCCTGAAGAACTTGACTATAGCAATGCTCCTTCACCAAACTACACGGTTGAAGATCTTGTAAAAAGGATCAATATCAAGATTCCGGTAAGTGAAGGAAATGACTAAGCCATGTATAAACACTTTGTTAATCAGATAGCAATTAAGGTACGTGAGCTTGAGGAAGAATATAAGAAAATTGCTGAAAAATTACCAGTTAAACTTGACGATATATTTGAGCCTACTATTAAGATTAAAACTGGGACTAATGAGATAGCCGCACTTTGCGATCTAGGTGTAAGTGTTTCAACAATCCCAAAAAGTGTTTTTCATAAGTTGAATCTTGGCTCATTTGAAATCACTGAGTTAAAATTACATCTTGCAAGTTATACCTACAAACAAGCTGTAGGAATTGAGGAGAATACTTTAGTATACATTAAAAGCTGTCCTGCTCTCATTGATTTTGATATTGTTGATATGCCTAAAGATTCTACTAATCCTATAATATTAGGCTGTCCATTTTTAAGAACTATTAAGGCTTTCATTAATCTACATGAAGGGAATGTGAAGCTTCAATTGCCTTCGTGGGATCCTTTTATTATTCATTTTCCCAGGAGGAAGAAAGCCAAGCATGATGATAAGGAGGCCATCACTTTAAAGGCCAACTATTTTGGAGTGGGTGTTCCACTTATCTGGCCTAAGTGAGCAACATCAAGGTCAAGCTATTGACCATAAAAGAGCGCTGAATGGGAGGCAACCCATGTGAAATAAAGGTTTGAGTAAAGTTTTTAAGTTTTAGTTTAAGTTTCTTGTTGAATAAAGAGTGCTAGAAAACTCTAGTTGAGGATGAGAAGTTCGGTAGTACTAAAAATCCCGTTTTATACATGTTGTTGTTGGTCGACAATATAGACTGTCATTTTTCTGTCAAAAACATGGTGTCTCTCTATGTTTCAGTTTAAGAAAGAGTTCTCGAAGAAACGGAAAATTTTTGGCGAGTACAGAAGGTTTAACGACCAATTATATGGCGGGAATAAAAATTCTGGCCATATAGTTGCGGCCGTAGTTATCTATGCCATCGACACAAATTTTTTCCCAGACATAGAAAAAATTCCGGCCGTATAGATATCGAGGCCTTTTTGATTTTATTTTAAAAGATACAGTAAGCTTGACGACCAACTATACGGTGGGGATGAAAAATCCCGGCTATATAGTTTGGCCGTATAGTTGCGCTGCCAGGTGAGAAACCCTAGATTTTTGACGTTAGACCAACTATACGGCGGGAATAAAATGTTGCGATCGTATAGTTTGGCCGTATAGTTGCGTCCGACCACAAAATCGCCACGGGATAGGTACCCCAACACCAAAACTTAAATCCTTTTTCTCTCTTCTACCTCCAAACTCTCTCAAAACCTCAAGAGATCTTCATCTCTACTCAATTTTGTTTGATTTCCTCGCACACAAGTGATGTACGATATGTTTCTCCTCTGATCCTCCAATTAATTTTTGCAAATTCATCTCCGATCTATTGTCATTATGAATCTAGTGTGGGACTTACTATGAACTAATTGCCATGCTTCTCTTGGCTAGATTATTATTTTGAGGAGATTCTTTAATGTGCTATGACAAGGAATATGTTATGCTTATTACTATTGGATCAAAAAGTTTTATTTTTGCCCTTTCTTATTATTTTAGATGATGAACACAAGGAGCCAAACTCGTGCTCGTGCTGCCGCTAGTTCTTCTTGATCTGTAGCTCAGGAACGCATGGGGATACGGTTCAAGGATGAGTCCCACTGTGATCGCTTCAAAGGATCAAGAACCGAGAAGTGAAGGCAACCAAGTGGGATTGTCCCATTATATTGAATCGACTCGGTATTTCTGATGACTTTAAATTACTTTGCAATAGAGTTGGCCTGCAAAACTTTATATTTCATGATGCACCTACTTATCGCCGGTTAACTATTGAATTTTTAAGTTCTTTGAAAAGCATTGTTAAAGCACAGCATGGAGAGGATATGATTTCTTTTCGACTTATGAACAAAAATTATTAGTTATCACTTGATGAATGGTGCGATTGTTTTGGCTTACCCAAAAATGATCCTGATGCTCTATGCACATCTTTTACTGGCATAGAACCTTCCGCAAAACTTTACTATAATAGAATGAGCTTCACTTCTAGAGTCGGCAAGGGGAAAAATATTCAACATCTTGTTATTCGCTATTTGTTCTATGTTATTGCTAACACCTTGCAGACGCGCAATGAGTTTACAAGACTCAATGAGGATGACATTTTGGTCCTTGCAAAATCTGCTTTCAACAATAACAACTTGTCACTCCACTTGGGTGCAATTCTTGTGCGCTACTTGGAGTACCAATCCTCCCAAAGCCAAGGACCAATCACATGTGGAGGCGTCATCACCGTGCTTGCCAATTCCTTGGGCATCGACCTATTATTTAATTCCTTCTCTCAAAAACAACAAAAAGATTTCTCCATGTATCTTTATTTCCCCTCGTTCTTTTCTTTTCTCCTCGAGGTTCTCGTATATTTGCAGGAGAGTGATTGAATTTGAGTTTCCAAGAAACAAATCAAAATGGAAGAGAGAAGTGGAACCAAACATGAGAGGTATGCCTTATGACTTCCCACTTTTGAAGTTTGATAAACCCATGCTAGTTAGTAGTAAATGTTAAGATGTTATATTGGTGGAGTGAGCCTTTATATTGGAGTAAATTTTTGTTTGCATGGGTATTTAGTTGAGTACATTTTTGTTCTAGCTCTTATAGTTAACCAAGTCTTGCCTAAAATTTTTCTAAACAATTATAATAAGAAAAGTCTCACAATTGAACACTTGTGTATTGTAGTGTTTAGTCTTGAAAGCTTATTCCTAGAGACACTTGACACCACAGAAAATAGTGATTGACTCGATAGTTCTTTTTGAAAGGATTTATTCAATTGAATTAATGTTTAGCGGTTCTTGTGAGCATGCCAAAGTTTGACTTGTGAATCATAATAATGATATAGCTTTATACGTGTCAAACTTCATGGGGTGCCAACAACTCCGCTAGCCTACGAACGATCTTCATGGATGAAACTCCTAGATTTCGGCTATAAGTTGATTAAACATTTGTAGCAGCAATGCTATAATGGGTAAGATTCTTGTTACTCTCAGGTAGCTGTAAACATGATGGAACCACTCCTCTGGCTGATATGAGTAATCATTATGCAAAAGGAACAAAAACCTTAGTGATGCCACGAGTGTCCATCACAGCCCGATAAACTAAATATTTTTTTTGGCATGCTCTCAATTACTTAAGAACTGGAATTCTTGAAGGACAATGAATAGAAAAGTAGTACTTGCAAAGTCTTGAATTATTTGATGTGGGAGGATTGAGATACTTTAGTGTATATGCTCTTCATGACAAACTCTCACATTGTCAATTTTATATGATTATACTTTATTGTTCAAAGGCAAGTTTATGAGTTGATTACATGACATGGAATAGAATTTACTAATTTGAATCATCCATGCTAACAAATATTTTGCTGCGCTTTAAGGATTCATCAAAACATGTATGATATGCTTGCCATTACTCTATCTATGCTAAAGTTTCCTAGATTGATAAAGTGGAGGAAACATGATACTTCCAATCATCATCTCGTTATTTCAGTTTAAATGCTGAGTTTCTTTTTGATTTTGGTTTTCTTGCTCGAGGACGATCGTGTTTAAGCTTGGGGAGGTTGATGGCTGTGAAATATAGCCATCCACACTCACATTTAAACTGGATATTATTCATACTTTTGATGAAATATCTCTCTAAACCCTGCCACTAATGTCTGATGATCAAAGGGGTGTGCAATCCTTTCTTGATATTTTCCCTCCGCAGATAATGATGTATAATGATGGGAATCACAACATTAAAGTCAAAGATACGAGATATCCAACACATCAAAGAAACCAGGAACCGTGAAGTGGAGGCAGAAGCCTTAATGACCAAATATACGGCGGGAATAAAATTTCGGCCATATAGTTCCAGCCATATAGTTGCCGTCGACTCCGCTAGGTCAAACAGAACAACATTCGTGAAGGGACCCCTATATAAAGAGGCCTCGGGCGATGAGAAAACTCCTCTCGACAGCCCCCGACTCCATCTCGCTTCGCCACCGACGACACCCAGCCATCAGAAACCACACCGGCAGAAGAATAGATCTAGATCTAATCTCCAAACCCTTCTCCACCACCATAGCCATATTCCACCACTTGTAATAGTAGATCTCTTCTCCAATTGGCAACATTGTAAGACTATTTGCTATCAATCTTATGATTTTGATTACATGTTTATGATTGTTGATCTGATCTTTATGTGTGAGTAATTCTCCTTGGGCTAAGGGCTTCAGCCTAGCCATGTAACATGTGCATGTTATTTATCACAGATGGGATCATGTATTAGTTTGTATGACATGATGATTATTGTATCCTCTCTTGACTCAATCTAATGACTTGTCAGGTACCCAAGACACCGAGGATTGATCCAGGTATATGGAGTGTGAGTAATGACTAATCTGCAGGATGGGAACCCTAGTGACAGAAAATGTAGTACGGCTGTATGTGAGGGATTTACTTGAGATTAATGGTGACGTCACTATGTACATCATTAGTTCTCTTTCTTGTATGGATGAGACTAGTAGGTTATTGCTATAAGCAGTTTCTGAGGCAATAGCAATTATAGATGCACTTCCCACATATAATTATCTTGCTCTAACAATTACATGTATACTTTATTATTATATTTTATTCCCATCATATGTTTTGCACAGCTATAGGTGAAACTGAAAGTCCTAGGCCCTCTTTCTCCAACATCATCAACAACAAAAGATCGCAAACTCTTGGTCTCGTAAAAGACAAAAAAAATTCTAAAACTCCCGAAGGTCCGTTAAAGTAACTTCACTTTCCTTTTTGTTCCCCGAGGATTCGATAAACCTCGTTCTACTAGGGAAAAATAATCTATACTAGTTGAATGCCCGTGCGTTGCCACGGTCAATAAACTTAGACTCAATAAATAAAATGTAGACATGTTTTTCTAATATTTCATGTGATTGTTACAACCAGCAACACTCGGCTTACTCCTGCTACGCGCAATCCCTCTTTCATGTGTTCCATGCAAGAAGAGAACGTGTATCTTCCTCCGTCTTCATCTTAGTATAATAACTAAAATCAATAGATAGATACCCATATGCTTGCCACAAAAAAAAACATTTCAAAGTGGACACCCCTCTTGCGTGAAATAGAGATTTTTTTCCACCGCATCTCTTCATCTTATTTCCTCACGCCTGACGATATTATTTCTCTCTCCCCTTAATAAAAGTACGCTTGATACGAATTGAAATCAGCTACAAGCTAATTATACATTTGGCCATATTTTTAATCACAAACCTAGTATGAATTTTAAACAATTAATCAAAGTTTCTTTGCGGTTTTCCCGCTGGGGTCACCGCCGCTGCTGCTGCCTGGCGTGCACGTATAGGCGCTTAATTTTCAGAGACAAAACAAATCAAACAAAAAAGGTTCATGCCCCGTTGGGATTTGATATATGAATCTACTGGGTGGATCTTGAAGGGGCTAGCAACCGGGGTAGTCTCCGGGATGCGTATAAGATTTGCCTCCGGTTTAATTGACCAAGATCAGTGGCGTCTCCTCTTTGCCTAGCAGTGGTTTTTCTTCAATCATCATGATCTATGAACGTTATACTTTCTTAGGATCAACCGCATCTCCCACATGAGATTTTTTTTTTTTGAAAAACGTCGTGTGCATACCTGCAGTCTCATCACAGTAGGAAACACCACAGTGCAGGTAATCCAAACAAATCAAATTGCCAAGGAGCCAAGAAGGTGTCGACGGGCAGCGGCATGTGATATTGGAGCTGTCGATCGAACAGATGGCCGAGCAATTAGTAGTCGATCCAACACATGAACCGGCCCCCATGTGGACGGCAGCGTCAGGCGTGTCCTAGCCCTTGGTATCTCCAATCTTGACACCCATCAGGTTCCATGTCAGAAGGCCCCGACGAGGGAGCACACAAAGGTCGGGTGCGCGGGTGCCCCCCGTTGTGCAGAGCTTGGCAACCGCAAACGCATCCTCGCCGCGGCGGCGCAGGATGCCAATGCTCCTGTCAGTGTCCCCATATCTGGTTCCGTATCCGCCGTCACCCATGCCGCCATACGGGCATCGGACAAGTTACGGTCTGGCATCGATACCGAGGGAACTTCTTGAAGAAAATCAGTGCGGCCTCTCCGAAACCAGCCACCAGCACCTCGTCCGCGCTGCCGCGGGCCACGACATGACACGCCACCTCGTCCGATCCTCACCCTTCTAGGAGCGTTGAAGACCAGCGTGGCCTCTCCGGAGGTAGCCACCCGTGCTTCCACCGCGCCGCCGCGGGACAGAAGAGGCCCGCCCTCTTCCGAGTCTTGTACTTGTAGGAGCGGCGCGTCACCGGCGTGACCGAGGCCGCGTGGCCAGGAGGGCGGCCTCAGCGGCGCATTGCTGGGGGGCACGATTCGGGATTGAGGCTGGACGTACAGGACACGGACGTATAGGACGCGGAGACAGCCTTGATCGATCCGGACGAATATGCGATATCTATACTACTGCTTCCATGCGAGGTCTGGCAAAACAGACGACGGACGAAAATCGCGGGTGACGAAAACCACCTCTACACAAATTATATAGTACTAGCAGAATGCCCGTGCGTTTGCTACGGTCTTATAAAATATTCACTTTGAATGTCTAGTTATGGGCCATGAACATCTCAATGTGAGTTCAGAATGTCAAATATGTCTCTCGCGCCTCTTTGATACAGTGCCTCTTTTTTAGGGACGTGCCTCTTCTATTATGACGACGCTATTAGGGACGTGAGCACCCGACGATGTTCTTCCTCCCCTCACTGCGTACCTCTCTCGATGCCATGCTCAATGTTATCGTCCTCCTTTGCTAACTCTCTAACATATGAAAACCCGGTGCATTATCTATCTCCCTCACCGACTCTTAAGTTTTGCTTGTGTTTTTCACTGCCTGTCCTCCATGGTGACAATGTCAATTCTCCTGGATCAAAACTGGTCCGGCACAACAACCTGCTTTGTCTCCACCTCGGTGGACATGAGCGAGAGTACTATACAACGTTCTATAGTAGAATAGATCCATTTTGTCATGTATGTGACCGCCACTGGCATGTGGTCCCAACATCATATCCATGTAGTTCAGAGCTTCACGCCCTTCCTGAAGGGTAACATTCTCACACTACATCGTCGTCCTCTTGCACCTCATTGGTCGTTGCGATGTACTTCCTCAACCCGACCTGGTACGGAGACGAACGCGAACACGTATGAAGGCGCACAGAGGACAGACGAAAACCACCGTAACAGTTTTTACATAGTAAAGATAATAATAGAGATTGAAAACGTATTTTTTGCGAATGAAAACGTATTTGACTAACCTATCTTAAGAAAAATTAGTAGATAGATATACAGTAGTAAGGGTGGACACAAATAGACTGTTCATACTGTGTAAACCGGCTGTTCCGGAGGCAGTTCAATTTCCTTCACAAACCAAATTAGATCTCCCAATGTAGTTATAAAAAGCGAACTAACACAAACCGGTTGAACAGGTGACACCGCTTTTGTCCACCCCCCTATACATGAGTATAGTTCTTTCCACTCTCGGTCTCTCATTCTCTTTCTGATTTTTCTCAGCTTTATTTTATCTTCTATTTAATTGTGAATATGTAGCAATGCACAAGTAAAAACTTAAGGTAAATCTGTGACTAACCAAAGGAACGACAGAAACCAGATTGGTGGGTTATGTACCGAGTTAATAGAGTTGGCTACTTGACTCTAGATCTTTGGAGCATGACCACACCCAACTGTTGATTAGTTGATATATGATTTTCACCACGGTCTTGACTATCAAACTCCCATAATAGTGTCCTAAGTCGTGATTGCAAAATCCACTCGCAAGGGAAACCACACCTCCGGCCAGACAACGCCCATATGATCCAAACTTTGGTCTGCTATTCCTTGTGTCCCTCAACAATAACGGATCGGAGTCAGATGGCTTGAGAGAGGTCGATTCTTCAATCTTCGGTGGAATGATGAATTGCATCTGCCGTTTGCAAGTGCTGCGGTGAATCTGTCTGCCTTTGGGGTTGAGCCTCTCGAAGGCTACAACTTTCCCGACAATGCCTTATGATTTGCAGCTTTCCCTGGTACGTCTAGCCAGAGAACCCTCCCTATTTAGAGCACCATTACCAACGATTCCCACTCCTCTATCTCGATTAAAGTGCGGACATAGTGAGGTTGCAGGCAGACACTCTCCTGAAAAGTCCCGGTGAAGCCATCAACCATGTCATACAAACTGAAAGTCCTAGGCCCTCTTTCTCCATCATCATCAACAACAAAAGATCGCAAACTCTTGGTCTCGTAAAAGACAAAAAGAATTCTAAAACTCCCGAAGGTCCGTTAAAGTAACTTCACTTTCCTTTTTGTTCCCCGAGGATTCGATAAACCTCGGTCTACTAGGGAAAAATAATCTATATTACATCTGTAATCCAGATCGAAGGTATCAGTGGCACGTGTAGTAGGGCATGCCGCGCCACCCAGACTCTTTCGGGCCTCCAAGCCTCCCTCATGAGATGTAAGCACTCTAGATCACCGTCTTCCCGAAATACTGGCTTTCCTAGAATATTAGCTTCATTAGACTTCGTTTAGGTCCCTGAAAGATTAAAATATAAAAATAGAGTTTTTCTATCATGCAGAGTTGTAACCAAAATAAATTCGATCATTGGTAAGTCCCAAAAAATCAATATAAAAAATGGTTATTGTATTATAAATGCTGTAGATATGCGGGAATATGTATCAATAAACTACAAAATTTATATATGCATTTTACATGCATCAAGCACTTAGCATCCCTCCCTCATCCTCCTTCAGGTTGATGCATTTGTAACAGATGAGGACATCCCCCCCCTACTCTGATCCGAAATTGACTGAAAATTCTATAATCCTCCACCTGAAAAGTGAGATCTACGCCCAACCCCTGAGATGCTAGGAATCATTGGCCTCGAAACTTCATCTCTTATCCGCGAGATGACCTCATTCTCCATGAAACCTTCCTTCGCTACACACACCAGAATTCCCCCCACCTTCCTCCTCTTATCGAGCTTCTAATATCTCCTGTAAGTCTTTCTTGCAGTATCAGAAACTTCCGTCGTAAAAAAAGAAACTTCCGTCGTAATTTCTCCTGGAAATGTTGGTTCTCATATTCCTTGGCTCGATGTCGACTGTCGAGCATCCCCTTATACCGAGCGCTTCCCACACCTTGAAAAAAATGATCCATCGAGCATGCTGGCCCTTGCCCTCTCCATCCTCCATGCTCGCCGTCTGCAGGATCTTAGGCACGCGGTGGCTTGGTCAACGGGAACTCCTGGTCGCCTCTCTATCCTGTCATAGGTAACAGTCATAGATTATACTGTTCGGATTGGCCGTACTATCAGTTCTTAAATACGTATAAAATGTTTAAGTAGCCTAAAATAACTTACGATCAGAACGAACAATTCCTGCCTCCATGGCCATCCGATCAAGAGCCACGCGACGACTTATCACCTAGCACACACACAAAATGCACCAATCGTATTTTTCGACATTTCCCACAACGCTCATGCGTCACCGCTATCTGAGCCACACACATTGGCCACTTCCTGCAACACCACCTTGCCCACGACTCGTAGCTTATGACACTCGCCGACATGGGTTCTTGTAGCTCGCCACACCCTGCCCTTTCCCACCACCATCCACCGTCCTTCACGACATCTAGTGTTTCCTAGTCACTGCATCAAATACTGGTACTCACAACTCGATGCACCAAAGGTTTCCACTCGGAGCTGGCAACAATACTCGCCGGCTTGCAGATGTGGTTGTCGTTCCCATCACTGACGGTCACCATATGCAGTATCGCTCATCGTCACCGGCCTCGTGCACCATTATAGCACCATCCACTCATGGTCGTAGCTCTCTTGCTCCGCAATTGTAGAACCAGTTGCTCGTGGAAGCTTGCCACCATGTGCTGCAAATCCACTACACCAATGCGACAAATATGCCGCTGATGCATGTTGCGACAGCCATGGACATACTGATGTAAGCGGTTGCTGATGTTAGGTAGCTTTCCACCGTGTTCGACAAAGCTGGTTATCTAATTAATGTTGCAAAGAAGTTGTAGTTCTCCATCGCCACACCATGGATGAACAACTTCAAGCGTACACAACCATTGCTACCAATGTGGCCATGACATGTTGAGGGCTGTGATGCTACCAAGTCATGGCCATTGCTGCAAAATACTCCATTGTCATCTACGCGATGCTGCAAAGAGAGGAAGGGAGGGGGTTGGAGGTAACACCCCAGTTTTAGTTAATTAATAATTAGGGTTTTGATTGTGGATTCATGAGCATCATATTTAAAAATGCATGCAAGAAACAAGATCAAATACAAAACCCTACATCCCCTCTCTCTTTAAAACCTATTTAAATGGTTTTTATATTTTGAAAAGTACCAAACTGAATGGATCCCAAATGGACTAAAAAGGGCCCCACACTTTTTCATATATTTTACAAAGCCTTTTGGTATTTTCAAATGATTCAAAATAATAAGCAATTTGGAAATACAAAGAGGAAATACAAAACAGAAATAGAAAAAGGGTTTCGAAATTAAAAACAGAAGCCAGCAGCCATACCAAGCCGGCCCATCTCTCTCCTCTCTTTCATGCCTGCACGCGAGAAGCACCTAGCAGCATCCGGCGCCCACCTAAAGCCTAGTAGAGACCCAGCCCAGATACCTCTTCGTCCTCGTCGTCTTCGAGAACGACGTGAAGCAGCTCGGTGGCTGCCGCGCCGCCGTCCGTCGCTACGCCACACATGGAGATCCCCGCCGCCGCCCTGGAGAGGATAAGAGCCTCCTCGAGCATGCCTCTATCCTCTCCTGGCCTTATCCCCTCCCCTGCGCCCTCTTTCTCTCATTTCCCCACTCGAACCCGAACCCTAGCCATCGGTGCCGCCATGCGCCACCTTCTCCGACCTTCCATCGGCCATCTAATGCCACAGCCGTGACCCCCTCGCCTTCCTTGTTCGTTTGCCCCTACTAATCAGCAACTTCGTCTTCACTTTAGCTGATGTATATGTTGACTTCTTTGACTTCATTGAAGAGTTTGAGCTTTTAATGATGACTCCTGGAGCATAAGTTGATGTAGACGTCGGCTGTATTGGCTTCATAATCTAGCAAGGGTTAAGAAGATACTTTGAGTACGAGCGTACTCAGCAAGTTCACTAGAAAGAAGTGTTTGATGCACTATATCTACAGCCACAGACCATAGGTCATAGGCAATGCAGGTTTTCATAAACATTTCTTCAAAGTTGCTTTTATTCTGAAAAGCTATGTCCGTCGGTCCTCACCGGTTTACCAGAACTTTCATGGAGTTCCTTTCCTATAGCGTTCACAGCTCCTTCCCGAAACAGGGAGTAACAAGTTACAGTTCTTACACTCTGTAGAGGTGTGTTGCCTTAACAATGAGAGATCTTAAGCTTTGTTGCACGGCCGAGAGTATGTCCCCGTTCAAACTTTCTTGGTTTGAGGCCCAACCTAAGATCCAAGCCAATCACTCTCCTTCTCCGCGACCCCGCATACAACGCAATGTTGTATGCGCAGACTCAAGGTAGACTTTTCCCCGTATAAAACGGCTATAGCTTAGTCTGATACACACAACAACCATTAACACTAGAAATCTGTCTTTTCTAAGACCAGATCCACGGTAGACCTTTCCCGTATAAAAAGGCTATACCCACGATCTGCAACTTACAAATGCCCAGAACAGTGTCCGATGCATGCGAAAGGGAGCCGATCCAGCTGACTTCCCCAGTGCCCATATAGATCTTATGGTTAACGCGTAATATATAGCGCTAGAATCACTGTCGACAGTGGTTGTTAAGTCCTATATGATATATTCCTGTGCAGTGGTATTCCAACTGTCAGACTTAATAGATTAGCTGATCACCCTGGATCGGTAACCGATACTTCAAGTTTATTATGAAAATAGTGTTTTTGATTTTTTTAAATGCAGGTGATGACACAACAGTTTGCAAATATTTAATAGAAAATAATCAAAGGACATGAGCAAGTGTGAACTTGCCTTTGTGATTGCAATATTATGTAATCACGGTCTTCGAGACGATATAATATCCAATATCTGAAATTAGCATTATTGGTCCGGTAAGGACTAATGTTTAAAGAAGCAGTATGCAGTTATGCATAAGTAATGCTATGCATTTTGTAAACCTCCCAAAGTGGATCCCCAATACTTTGAGTGAAGTGAGTTTAGATGATTCTTTTAAGAGTTGGTTTATCTTCAAGTTATACTTTTACAAGTAATGGCATTTATAAGGAACTTAAGTGTTAACAATCCAAAATATACAAGTAAAGGATAAAGTAATGTGATTATGATTAATTGTTATTCGGTGACTATGATAAAAGTCCTTGGGTTGAGTTGTTAAGAATTGGAGGAACTATTATATAGTTATTGTTTGAAGTGGCAAAAGGAATAACCTTCGAAGAAAAGGTTTCTTTGATAAGGTTTAAACAATCTTTAAAGTTTAATAGAATGTGGTCGATATCTCTTGGCGTTTGTTTGATTAGTTTGTTCTTGAGATAATTTATGTGTTAATTGAAATAGACCAAAGTTAACTATAAAAATATAAGTAGTTTATTAGACATGATGTTTATAAGCTTTTGAGACTAAAGTTAACTTTAAAAGGGTAAATAAACTTAAGGTGTAATTTGTTTTAATTATTCTCTAGTTTTGGATTGATGATAAGTATGATTAATGTGTGGAATTATTCACTTTATAGTTAAGTGAATGATTAGATTAAATTGTCTTGCTATTATGAAAATAATATGCAACTATTTAATGAAAGTATAATTTGGATGATATTATTAATGTGATAGATTTAAAGTCATGTTAACTATTATTTAGATATTAAGATCATTCCCTCTTAATATCAGTGAAATATGTATAAAGTTTTTTTAAAAGATTGTGATTTCGAATTTTAATTTAAAGTTTCAAAATAGTATTAAAAGGTTAATAACTTACCTGTTAGTTTCATTATGAGTCTTTAATCATGGATTTAGACTTAGTAATTAAGCTTAAAGGATTTAGTGTTTTATAAGGAAATGTGATTATTTCTTACTTAGGAAATAATTTTAATGAATTAACAAAATACTTATCTTATTATAATAGAATAGGTAATAGATAAGGATTTTTATTACTTTTAAAATTTTGAAAACCTTTCTTATGTTACATTTAATATTTTTCTAGTATAATATATTTATTTAAGATTTTAAAAATGATTTTATTTATCATTTTTAAGTATTAGTCTTATGTTTATAAAATTCCATAAAGGATTAAATGTCTTTGAAAATTTACTTCATATTTAAAAAAAAAGGTTAGTATTTTTATAAAATACACTAAATTTATTTTATATACAAAAATGATTTTTATTAATTTTTAAGATATTTCCTTATATTGTTATAATTTATTGAGAACTCTTGTGTCTTTAATATTTAGTGGTATTTTATTTAACTCAAACAAGTGGTTATATATTTTCTTAGAAAGATCTCATTTTTGTGATTGATTAGATATATTATATATATTTTTTATGATTTTTAATATTTTTCTAAAGCCTTAAATATCTTCAGGGTCATTCTTGTAAATTTGTATTTTTCCTTGAATTATTTTATTTTATTTTAAGATGGGTCTGGCACCCAGCAATGGTCTAAGTTAAACCAACTGGGGTACTGGATCGTTCAAACCGACCCAGCCCGTAGCTCGCCTCATCTCCCTGAAGCTTCTCTTCTCCTCTCGTTCTCTCTTCTCGCGCTCCTAGGCGTTGCCATCACCGCCTCCTGTTGCTTCCCCGGCTACCACCGGCTGCTTCCGCTAATATGGCTCTGTTGTTGCCCCCTCCACTGATTCTCTAAGCTATGCTGCTGCTCTCTCTTTGCTCAATCGCCCGACCGAAACCCTAACCCCGCCTAGGGATTGGTCCGCCGGAGCGCATCTCCCTGTACCGGAGTTTTGGCCACCTCCCCTAGTCGAGCGAGCCTCCTTGTCGACCTCGCTGAGCTCTTTCTACACGGCCTCGACACCCGCGTATTCTACATGGAGCCCTAGCTCAACCACCCGTCCTCGACCTTACCATGGGGGTGTGGTTCTAATTCTACTGCCTACGACCATGGTTGGCCGTGGTCTCCTAATGCTCTCCGTTGACCTGGACTTCACCTTCCTTAACTCGACGCCGGTGGGAAGCTGTGCAGGCGCAACCCTGGTGTCTCCTGCTCCTGATACCTGTGGGACAGTGTGGATAGCGCAACCCCGGCATCTAGTGCTTCCGCTGATTCGTTGATGGTGTTGGACATGAGATGTTCTATGGCTTCGTCAAGCCTACGCTCCAGGTGCTCAGCACCCTCGGTGAGCTCTAATTCCATGTGACCAGCCTTCGTGGTGATGGCCCTGATCCATGGTTCTGCTATGATTGTTTGTTGTTGATCAATTGCTAGCCAAAATCCCTGAACTTGGATGAGCAAGTGCTCTAGTGGTACTAATTTGGGTTAGTGGTTATGTGGTGGTGAGTTTAGTTTAACCATCCTCTGCCGACCTTCCAAGGAAGAGGGCTAATCTTAAGTGGCACTAAGAGAAGGTTAGTACGTGTGGGTAAAGTTGTACACCCCTGCAGGGTTAAATCTTATTGAAAAGCTGTGTTCACGGTTATGAACACTTGGTGACCAAATTCTAAGATCATAGAGAACTATAACCTAATCATAAAACTTGGCAAATCAACGTGTTCTCAAGGATGCTTCCTCATGGGCATGAGGGGGTGATCCTAGTTAAGGTTCAGATGATGACTTGGTGGATACCAAAAGATGATGATCAATACTTTGGAGATATGGCTCTCTTATCCTCTTTTAAAATATTCTAATTAGACGAGATTCTTCTCTCTCCTGTTTTATAAACAAAGATGGGTTTATGCAAAATTACCCCACCAGCCATAAGTCTTGCGGAGTACACCCCATACTTACCCTTGCTTTGTTGATACTTTTGTAGTAGACTAATTGTTCACCTGAAGATGATTTCCGTACGACATCGACACCGACGAGTAGCTTGGGGTTCCCGCCCGGCAGCCTGGAATCTATGGGCTAGGACGTCATCGTTATGATTCATGCCTCTGAGGCCATTTGTTAAGTTTGCTATACTTAATAGCATAATTTTCCTTCTGTTGTTTGATGTTTGTGATCAGTGACCTCTGCTTGTAATAATTTGGTTCTTTGCTAATATATGAGCTTGCTGTAATAATTTTGTGCCGTAGGGTCACTGTCGTGTTACTGATTCTTCACTGGATATCCTCGAGCTCAAGGTTAACTTATGTCAAAAAGAGGTCTGATATTTGTTTAGCCCTAATCCCGGGGGTGTTACAGGTTTTGGTATCAGAGCAGTATCGATCGTAGGAAAACCTTGCTATTGGTCGATGTTGAGTCTAGTGATTGTGAAAACTATTTTAAAGATGAAAAGTTATTGTGAAAACTCTAGTATGCTTCTTTTACTTCTGGTATGGTATCGCTCTTACTCTGGGTTACCTTATCTTGTGTTGACTTTGAATTTTTTTTATATCTCTTCTAGTCTTTCAAAGCTTAGGTGCCTTCTGGGCATGTCATTTCTCAACCAGTTAACGTAGTCTTGAGTTCTCCAGAGTTGTGTGTGTTGTGAACTCCTTGTTCCCCTATGCTCTGTTTCATCTGAGAGATTACTTTCCATCATGATCTCTCTATCCTATGGGCCCACAATATTGTATTGTAGGATCCATAGTGTTCTGTTCTAGGCTTCGATGTTTCCTTTTGCCTTGCGTGCCTCCATTTTGTTTGCTTGGGTACTTCTGAAGTTGTATATTCATTTGGAAGTTACCTTGTGGTTACTATCTTGCAGTGTACGCTATGTCACTCAAGTACTAGTTACTCCTTTATTTGGGTTTTAACCCTTGGAATTGAACTGAAGATCCCTGATTGTGCTGGATTCTGGTGTTGTGAATCTTGTACATGAAGCTGACCTTTAACCCAAGATCCAATCCTTTGACCCCTGTTGCTAATGTTCACACGTTACCTCAGGATGGCTGGTACTATAATTCTATCCTTCAAGCTTGTGGTCTTTGTCGCGATTGCATTGTAACAACTAAGGACTTCCCCTACCACATGCTATGGCAGATGTTCTTTAATGGAACCAAATAGATCACGACAAGACTACTCCTCGAGAGTCTCCTATCTATATTCGTGACACTGCCACACCCTTACTTTCTTTGCATTGGTTTTTGGAAGATTGATAATCTATGCATCCACAACTTGGGATTCTATCCTGAGTATGTTCCTTTTTCCCTTGTTGCTTTCCGACCTTTGTCTACCGGTTGGTATCCAAGTAGTAAAAGTGCATCGATGTGTTTCGATGCAAGATACTCTTGTAGTCCTCCATGACAAACTAGTTTGGGATGTTAGGAGAAACAAACTCCAGTACCTCGTCATATCTAGGACCAGGTCAAAGTGTTGTAATCCGCAGATCAAGAGGCATCGATTGTCTTCCATCTGTTCTACCTTAAAGTATAAAACTCTTTTATACTAAGAGGTTGTTCTAAGTTTCATGACCCCTTAATGAAGTGATGCTTTTACACATTGTTACCCACCCTTTTTCCGATCTCTCGCGCTTGTGAATGATGCGTGTTCGTAATAATGTGGCTATCTGAGATTCCTAGCAATTTTCATTGTTTAGAACTCAAAGGACATTTGTTTCATTCTTAGCGTGATTCTTAACCCTATCACTAAGAAAAGTTTGACTATGCTACTAAGTTCGTTAGTATGGTGCACTCTTTTCGATCAAATAGTTAGGCTTGTGCCAAAGCTCTAAGACTATGTCTTCTTGTCGTACCAAGTAAGTTCCCTCTCGAACTAAGTGACATATCGGTGGTTCGTGATATTCTAGATGTCTACTAGAAATATTTCCATGTTGCCACATGACCGTGTTATCAAGTTCTTGAGCAAAAGTTCTCTGAACTGCTCTTTTCTCCAAGAATCCGTACTGGATACCCCTGAACTAGTTGGTTAAGCTTAAACAAAAAACTTGGAGAGTTGTAAGACAAAATTTCTATCCGACTCAGTTCCTTCATAAAGGGATGTCTAGTTTTGTTCATGCTGAAGAAAGATAATATCTCCTCTTTGGATATGTTATCTTACCCCACCTTTGATTCTATTTGGGTTATCATCAAATCAAACTCAGTTCCAAGGACTATCTTGATGGTGTTGTTACTCGTGATGTTTCACTTGAGTACATCCTCATGTCTACGGTCTGACCAACAGTTATGTCTTGTTCAAGCAACATAAGAGTCCATCTTCTTGGAGTGTCTCGATAAGTTAATTGTTGATCCCATCGAGGACATACTTATTTTCTCCATGTTAGATTAGATTCATATGGAGAAAGTGGCATTAATGTTTGAAAATTTTAAGAACCATCTTCGAGTCATCTCAAAGTATGTCTTCTGGATGTGAGAAGTAACCTTTTCTGATTCACGTGTAAATATTGAAAGATGTCGCCATGGATTTGAGTAGAGTTATCTCTGTTCCTTAAGGATACATGTGTGTTTTATTGTCAGTAATGTATGTGTATGCAGTTGTCTTTCAATAAATTGCTAAATGCATGGGTCTAGCAATCTAGCTTAGTCTTTTAGAGCTTAACACTGTATTCCCTATCTTGAGAATCTAGTAACTTTGCCTTCATGGTAAATGTTGCACCCTTTCTATTCGGACATGCTGAGTCTGAAATATCATTTTGCCTAACCAAAGTTGAATCTTAAGCAGCAATGATGGTTGGTTGTTCCTCAAGGTTTTGACATAGGTCTCTTTGTAAATCTGGCAAGATTGACGTAAAGGTTGAAAACTAGCCGGAAGACCCTTTGTCATATTTTCTTAATCAGCAATAATAACCACTCTTCATGAGGCTTCTTCTATTATAGAAGTTGTTATTATGGTATCATTTGTGTTGGGGATATACTTTTCGGGTATACCCACAGGACGCGCTGACCAGGGTGGCCCACAAACGGGTTAGAGCTTTGCTTCACGGGCGGCCCAGTTAGAGAAGAGGAGGAGTCAATTCCGGCTACGACAGGGCCCATAAGAGTTGCCGACTTAGGACTGTAGTAGTTACTTGTAGTCCAAGATGTACATAGTTACCGACTCTGTAATGTAGCCGGATAGGTCTCTCCTGTATTCCTAGGCCCCGGTGACTATATAAACCGGCCCTATGGGAGCCTTTAGGGCACCAGATCATAGATCAACCACAACCAACTCGCAAAGGCGAACCTCTCTTGTAATACGTTGTAAACATCCGGCTTACGCCGATATATTACTGGGTTGCTAGTAGGAGTAGGATCCGATCACCAAAGTCGGATTTGAACCTGGGTAAACTTGTGCTCACCGCTCCTGGAACATCCGACGTTTCACACCCCATCCTTCCAATGCACTAGGACCCCCTATGGCGTACTTGTCGACAATCCAATGACAGTTGGCGCCCACCGTGGGGAAGGTGACCTTTGGAGCATCGTTCCAGGCAGAATCTACGCGTGCAGGAATCCGCAAAACAATCGCCATGGGTCGCGTGGTCTACACGATGTCCCTCTCGTCCTTCTCGTCCTTCTCGACGAGACCTGGATTCCGGCTTCAAAGCTCGTGACAGCCTACACGATCATGTCCATCGGCAAAATCAATATCTATCTTGGTTTCGCTGAACCCGCCCAACCCACCCTTGAGGTGATGACCATGGCGGAAGAAAAATCCGGATCTACTTTGTCCGGAGAGGCGGAAGAGTTCAAGGTCCCGGAAACAATCAAACCCACCCAACCCACTCCTTTAGTGGAAGAAGAGGCGGAAGAAAAATCTGGATCTGATCTCCCAGACGAGATCGGATATACAGACGAAATATATCCGCTACGGATCTATCGTCCAAGACGCTGTAGCAGAAAAACTGCCCTTGAAGCACATGATAGAGAAGATGATGAAGCGCCCCTACATCGACTACGAAGCAATCGCCAGCATCATGGAGAACTTTGAAATCGAAGAGGCAGAAACCCAGCTGCGCCAATACCTGAAGAACATGAACAAGAAGAAGCACTATTTAGTGTACCATGTAAGCACTAGATCCGACTCTGTCTAGTTCAACATGTAAGCATTCTCTATTTCCAAGATTCATGTAACTCGGATCCAACGATGTTTATCTGACTTCATGCTTGGGGGCTAGAGTATACGATAATAAATGCAAATATGAATCGGAAATCTTACCAAGCACGGAGTGACTCCATTCAGCATGCGCCTTGCAGAGGCTATCTAGTTCACTTGCTGAGGCCTGGGCAAGATCCTTCTGGATATCAAAGTCCTTTCTGAGATCAGCAAGTTCCTTTTCTCGGAGGGTTATGAGCTTCTCGTGCCTCACGGTCTCGTGATTGCTTGACTCCAGGACTGCGGCTCCGGATTTCTCCTCTTCCAAAATCAGCTTTTCAAGCTTGTCCCGAAGTTCAGCATTCTCTATTTCCAAGACCTTGAAGTTTTTGGCCTGCTCCACCATTTTGCTTGATTGACACAACAATTCTGCAAAGACATAACAATCAGTTGGATAAATCAAAATTCGACTATGACAAAAAAGAGAATTGATTAAGAGGAAGTCGGAAAAGTTTACCTTCCGCTTATCTTTCTCATTTTTTAACTTCGAATTTTCAAGACGCAAAGCTTTGATTTCTTTGCACTTGTTATTAATATTCTTCAGGAATTCCTGATTGGAAGGTGCAATTTTATGTAAGTATGGAGAAGGAATACCGTCAGACGGCTACTAAGACTCGAGCTGCAAATTTAACTAAGTAAAACCACAGCACGAGCCTTGGGGGCTACACTACATCGTTCTTTTGCAACCTAAAAGCATTAACTCGGATACAATGATTTTTATCCGATTTCATGCTTGGGGGCTAGAGGATATGATAATAAATGCAAATAAGAATCGGAAACTTATAATGTGATCCAGGTGCATCTTTTCAAATCCGAGTTTGGTGCTGTGAAACACCTTATCGGTAAGGGTGAGGGGAAGGAACATCTGTCGCTGGAAGCTCGCCAGATGCGACTTTAGCATCCCAGACCAAAATCTGGTCCAGGAGGATGACCAGCTTGATGTCTTCCTCCTCTTGGCTCGCTACTTCTAGGGTCAAGATTTGCTTCTCAAGACTGGACTGAGCTAGTCCGAGGATCTCTTTTTTCTCTTTCCTTTTGAGGCCAGGAACAGTAGAGCCAACCACCTTTTCCATCATACCTGTGGTTATTACCATGGGATCATTACCCTTGACGGGTTCACCCTTGTTAGTTGCTTGGTCATCAACGGTGACCAGGGCTTTCGAGATCTTGCCAGCATCAGGGGAAGCAGAAGCTCCCTGTGCTGATGAAGTGGTAGATGGGGTTGACGACGACACAACAGGGGAGATTACAAGCTTCTGCTGGCGCATCTGCTTGCTCGGCTTGCTGTCCGGCTTGGTCTTACTTTTCAAAACAGATTTAGCTCTGGGACACACAAATACTAAGTATTAGGTGTGTTCTGGAATGAAATAAAGGTACAAAAATACTGAAAACGAAAGATAGGGTGCTTACTTTTTAACTACTGGCAGCACTTGGCTGCCAGTAGCAACAATTTCCTTTGCCTTACGCTTCTTGTAGGCGGGGGCAACAACTTCTTGCAGCTCATCATCCTTCGTCGCCTCCGGGTCGTCTGAAGCATAGCCCTCTAGTGGATCTAGCTCGGACTCGGAGAGTTTCTCGAGCTGACAGAGTCGAAAAAGCATCGATGAAAATAGAGTCGGAGAAAGAACAGAAAAAGAACAACGAAAGGCGAAAGTAGAGTCGAAAACACTTACCGGAGTGAGAGGATGGTTGGTCGTATACATCTTCATGGAAACTTCTAGAATCTTGCGTTCCACTCTTTCCTTGATCAAGAACTGCATGAGGGTCTTGTAGTCCTTCGCCGAAATCTGGCTAGAACTGACCCGCATCTTGTCCTTCTTGTCACTCGTAATCTGGTGCATGAGGCGATCTCCATGGTGCTAGAGAGGCTGAATCCGGCGCTCCACCCAGCAGTGGATCAAATCGGATCCAAGGAGCTCCTCATGCTTCATCAAAAATTCTATCCGCCTCTTCGCGAGCATCAAAATATCCGACAGCTCTGGCGCTTCCGCGTCCCATGAGTTCTGGTGGGAGGCGACACCATCGAAGAATGCCGGAAGACCTTCCACCTTTCCTGGAGCCGAAATATCCTTATGATAGAAGAAAGTTCTGGCCCAGCGCTTTACGGATTCACTAGCGTTAATCCTAGGATAAAGTCGGTTTCTCCTAAGGACTAAGCTAAGAGTGCTAGTGGTGTAAGGAACACCGGCACTGATAGAATTCTTCCGCGTACCATAGTAGTACCAGAAAAGGGTGAGACTTGGCCTAATGCCAAGAAACCCCTCACACAAAGATGCGTGAGCACTAAGATCAAGCAGTGAGTTTGGAGGAAGATTGTGGAGTTGCACACCGTAGTAGTGGGGGACCTCGATGAGGAAGTACGACGGTGGAAAGCTGAGGCCGCGGTCGACTGGCGTGTCGAACAACACCCTTTCTCCGTCGAGCGGGGTAGGAACAACGTTCCCTGAGGCGCTCTGACACGCACCAGCGATGATGAACCCTTCTTCCTCCATGAATTGGAGTTCGGTGTTGTCCATGACGATGGGGATCCAGAGACCCCACATCTTTCTTTCCTCCGCCACCGACGAACCTGCCGCCGCCTCTCCTGAAGATGAAGCCATAGATCTTGGAGAGAGAAGGGCTGGTGGGGGAAGAAGAGATTTTTTCTCATGGTGCATAGATGGGAACTGGTGCGGAGCGCTCGAGGAGTACGAGGAGGCAATGAATAAACCAATGGAGAGGTAAATCTGAGAGAAAGGATTTTTCCCCCTCTTTATTTACCTCTGCGTGATTAATGCCATGCGTATAGGAGAGAGGGAGTTAGCTTCCTCGCGACTCTTCCGCCCCCTCGATTTTCGTGTAGGCATTGAAATAGTGTTCTGTTCCGTAAAGAATGGACCCACCAACGGTCGTGCTGATGGAAATCCTGTCAGTGACAGGACTTGACCTCTAAAGTTGTCAGTGAGAACGCCGCTTCAAAATCTGGCTTATGTTTCAAAACCAAGCATGAAAAGACTAAGGTTAGAACAGAATCACATCCGACTCAACTGACTCGGAACCCTACGTTAATGAATGAAGTTTTCGGGAACCCTTCAAGATTCTCAAGATGAAGAAACCATCAAGCTAGACGATTTATCCGACTTTGGATCTTGGAGACTTCCAGGGGCTATTGTTGGGGATATACTTTTCGGGTATACCCACAGGACTCACTGACTAGGGTGGCCCACCAACGGGTTAGAGCTTTGCTTCACGGGCGGCCCAGTCAGAGAAAGAGGAGGAGTCAATTCCGGCTATGACAAGGCCCAGAAGAGTTACCGACTTAGGCATGTAGTAGTTACTTGTAGTCCAAGGTGTACATAGTTACCGACTCTGTAACGTAGCCGGGTAGGTCTCTCCTGTAACCCTAGGACCCGGTGACTATATAAACCGGCCCTATGAGAGCCTTTAGGGCACCAGATCATATATCAACCACAACCAACTCGCACAGGCGAACTCTCTTTTAATCCGTTGTAAACATCCGGCTTACGCCGATATATTACTAGGTTGCTAGCAGGAGTAGGATCCGATCACCGCAGTCGGATCTGAACCTAGGTAAACCTGTGCTCACCGCTCCTGGAACATCCGACGTTTCACACCCCATCCTTCCAACTCCACTAGGACCCCCTATGGCGTACTTATCGATAATCCGATGACAATTTGTATCCAAAGTCCAACCTTTACTTGATGGCTTGTGTCTCGAACATCAAGGAGAACATTTAAAGTAGAGTTGCTAAATGTCTCTCGATCGATCCGTCAGACCCTTTTATGTTGGCAATCATTTTGTTGTGCCAAATAATTGAAGTCTGAGAATGAAGTTTCCTTTTTCTCGTGTCATCGGGAATCTTCTTATTTATTCATCTAGTGGTGTAAAGTGATACCATGATCTTTGGCTAAGATCTTGATATACCTAGATTAATAAGGAGTTTCCTTCATTTTCTTAGTCATGTTTTAAGAGTGACTATGATTTTGGTAATAAAAAGTTTCTCTGCATACATGTTTTTTGTGACTCTTATGAGTCCTCTCCACCAAAACACCTTTCTGTCTTAGGCCTTCTGTTGGATCAAAGAGTGACCCTTCTGTTTCAAAAGTAGTTCAACAACCTGGTTTTGTTGATACATATCTCTGTAACCCGAAATTTCTACTTAAGCCATTTAGTAGAGGTTCATTTCTCGAAGTCTGTGGTCATGTTCTTTCTATGGGAAGATTTCTTCTTCAGAAGTTTCAAACCCTCCTTTAAGTTCCATGGTCTCAATCCTTATGAAGATCCTCTATCAAACAATTTGAGATCTTCTCCTCTTGTTTCCTCCATTACCTTGACGTGTTTCATGTTCGTCATCGCAGAGTTTTTTTGAACACTCCTCCCATGAGTTAACCATGAGATACTTTGTGTGTTGCCTAGCATGTTTCCCTCTTATCCTTAGAAGTGACTGATACGTCCAATTTGCATCACTACTCTATATCGTAATTTACTGCTATTCATTGATATATTTATTATTACGAGGTGTTACTTATGTTATTTCATCTATTTTTGCATGTTGGATGACTTTTGGAGGATGCACTATCGCAGTTAGGATTCTGATGAAAAAGCGGTGTCCAGATGCAATATTCGCGAAGATCAGAAAATACAAGAAAATATATGGAAAATCATATTTTTCCAGAAGACGAAGGAAGCCAGAAGGGGAGGCGAAGATGGGCCACAAGGGCCCACACCACCCTTGGTGTGGGCCCACCCTGGGACGCGCTAGCAGGGGGTGTGGCCACCCTGGACCATCTCCTGCTTCGCCCCTTCACCTATATCTTCCTCCTAAAACCCAAATGTTCAGAGAGCGACCACATAAAGATTCCGCCACCTATGCGGGGCGGAAACTACAAAGAGAGAAAGAGCTCTCCGGCAAGCAGATTTTTGCTAGGGAAATTCCTTGCCGGAGAGGGGAGATCATCGCCATCAACACCGTCATCAAGCTAGACTTCATTGGGATCATCATCATCATCCTCACCACCATCTCCACCAGCACCATCATCACCACTCCATCCCGCTGTAACAATTGTGTTGAATATTGCATAGTTCTTAGGGGATACTTTCCCGGTGTTGATTACTTTTGTAGTTGATGCTTGTGAGTGGAACCATTGAATTATTGTTTATGTTCAGATTGTTATTCATCATCCTATCATGTCTGATCTTGATCCATATGATGTCTCATGAGTAGTTCGTTTAGTTCTTGAGGACATTAGAGAAGTCATGTTTTTAGTAGTGGAATTGTGTTGAGGTATTATTCAATGGTTTGATATTTAAGTTGTGGTGCTATTATTCTAGTGGTTTCATGTGAACATCGAATACATGATACTTAACCATTTATGGGCCTAGGGGAATGCATTGTGTATTTGGATACTAATTGTGAGGTTGCCGGAGTGACAGAAACCTGAACCCCCGCTAAGAAACCTTTGCACAAGGGAGTGTAGGATCTTAGAATTTAATGTCGTGGTTAGGTTTTTATCTTAATTACTTTCTTGTAGTTGCATATGCTTGCAAGGGATTTAATCACAAGTATGTATTAGTCCAAGTAAGGTCGGTACATTAGCACAGGTTCACCCACACAACACTTATCCAACCAAAGAAGATTAATCAACTATATGAAGCGAAATCACTTGACAATATTCCCGTGTGTCCTCGAGAACGTTTGGTCCTCATAAGTATTACAACCGGCTTGTCCTTTGCTAAGAAAGGATTGGGACACTTGCTGCAATTATTTGTTGTCTTTATTTACTTGCACTTTATTTCTTTGCATTATCAAAAAAACCTAAAAATCCGTTTGCTAAGTATTTACAGAGAATTCCTGCTCCAAACCATTAGTCAACACCTTCTGCTCATCGTTGGGATCGACACTACTATTTATCAAAAGTACTACGATACACCCCTATACTCGTGTGTCATCAGTGACCTTGTTCCCTCTCTCTCTCTCTCTCTCTCTCTCTCTCTCTCTCTCTCTCTCTCTCTCTCTCTCTCTCTCTCTCTCTCTCTTCCTACCATAGGAATCTCGGGTCAAGATTCTAGTAAGGGGATAGAGCTGTAACACCCAATTTTAGTTAATTACTAATTAGGGTTTTGAATGTGCATTGTTTCTCTCTCTCTCTTCCTACCTTAGGAATCTCGGGTCAAGATTCTAGTAAGGGGTGAAGGGAATATGCCCTGAGAGGCAATAATAAAGTGTTTATTATGTGTATTCCAAGTATATGATAGATGTTTATTTTGCATGCTATAATTGTATTGATACGGAAACGTTAATACATGTGTGTTTAATAAACAAGCAGAAAGTTCCTAATTATGCCTCTCTCATAAACTAGCTCGTTGATTAACAAGATGATCAAGGTTTCCTGATCATGGACATTGGATGTTGTTAATAACGGGATCACAACATTAGTGTAATGGTGTGATGAACATTCATCCAAAGTATAGCATTACGATCAAAGTCATTGAGTTTATATAGCTATAACAACTTACGAAGTGATCCTAATCCTTAGACCATGAGATCATGTCAATCACTAACACCGGAAGAGTTTCTTGATAACATCAAACGTCACACCGTAACAGGGTGATTATAAAGATGGATTCGGAACTAATAAAGTGTTATGTTGAGACTCATGGATCGAGAGTGGAATTTGTTCATCCCGATGACGGATAGATATACTCTGGGACCTCTCGGTGATATCACATTGATTAGCTTGCAAGCAAGTGATTTGATCACTAGAATGTTATATCACAGGAACGAGAAAAGAGTGCATGACGGTAACGAGATCAAACTAGGTATGGAGATACCGATGATCGAATCTCGGACATGTAATATATCGTGAAACAAAGGGATTAAGATACTAGCGTAAAAGGTTCCGACGATCACAAGAAAGTCATCGTTGAATGTGTGGGAGTCAGTATGGGTCTCCAGATCCCGCTTCTGATTATTGATCCGAGAGGGGTCTCGATCATGTCCGCATTATTCACGAACCGTAGGGTGACACACTTAAGAGACACCGACATCCAATTGGAGCAAATGTTTCATGCCGAAAGAATGAACAAGCGCAGGAATTTATTTCACTAGATACAGAAACAGGTTTTCAGGTGAAATTGCATAAAGTGGTTATGCATGTGAAATAGAATTCTAGCAAGGGGTTATTTGTGAATGTTTGTCATTAAAGTAATTTACAAAATTCTGAATAAAATAAAAGAGTTTTATTTAATGAGAGTTTGCATTAAATTTGGTGGAAATTTAATGGGAATTTGAGTGGACTTTTGAGTGGAGGGAATTTAAAGGAGATTTGTGAGTGGAGTGTCCACCCACATGAAGAGGGGAGGGCAAGGGGGCAGCCCCCATGCGCCGGCCACCCCCTTGGGGTTCCCCTCCTCCTATAAAAGGAGCCCCCTCCTCACTTGTCTCTCACACCTCCTCGTGAAGGATCTCTCTCCCCCTCTAGAATTTATCCCCCATGGTCTCGGACTAGCGAGATACATGTTCCCGGTGGCTATTTGGCAAGAAAGAGTTGTGCTTCCGCTGCATCGCTGGAGCGAGGAGGCGGAGGTTGCTCGGTGCCTCGAACGTGTGTGCGAGCATGGATGCGCTGCTGATTTGCGGCGCTAGGACTTCCTCTCGATCTTGAGATCGGCAAGAGATCGTCTACATCAACCACGAGTTGAACTCGTTAAGCTTTGTCGGTCTTCAAGGGTATGTTCTCTATGGATATACATCCGCCCGTTGTTTGTATCTAGTATATAGATCTTGGTATATAGTTCACATCGTAGGAATTTTTTTTGTTTTCTATGCTGCGAACCCTACAGTGGTATCAGAGCCGGATCTATGCATAGATACTTTACACGGGTAGTACACATATGAGTATGTGGGCGATGATGATCATGTTGTTGCTCCTTTGTTGTAATTTTGGATATTGGTGGCATAGTGGGATGAAGCGGCCCGGACAAACTTTACATGTCCTCGCACATGAGACCTGTTCCACGCTTGACATGCAACTAGTTTGCATAAGTGGCTAGCGGGTGTCTGTCTCTCCTACTATAGTCAATATCTATTTTGCAAGTGAGTTGTCAACAATTTGATTATCCTCGTTGTGGTTCATGTTCGTAGGTAATAACGGTTGTATCTCGAAAGCCCTAAGCCACGTAAAAACTTGCAATGGAAAAATTAGAGGCGTCTAGTTTAGATTGTTGCTGGGCTAGTGTTATGATATGGTAGTGTTGTAAGTAGAAGTATGAGATGATACTCTTACAACACACATAGCGTGTAAAATCCATAGACCTTGGATTTACACATATAGGTATGATAGTGATCATACCACGATGCACATGATAGAGATCATCTGCGGGAACCATATAATTTCATTAATAAACATATGATGTTTGATAGCATCTTATATTGCTTGTTTAGCACTTTGTTAGCATAATAAGATGATCCCTCATTTAAATATCAAGATAAGAATGTGTTCTTCCTTTAGTATGCACCGATTATGTTTTCGTCTCTCCAAGACATCACGTGATGATCGGGTGTTCTTGGATCCACGACCATATTTAGGGTGTAAAACAGTTACACACGTGAATACTAAGGTTCTTACTTGGCGAGCCTAGCATGTACAGACATGGCCTCGAAACACGGACCGAAAGGTTAAGCATGAGTCATATAGTTGATATGATGCCCATTTGATGCTCGCCTTTGAAGCTATACCGACTCACGTGATGATCGGACTTGGTGTAGTGGATTTGGTTCATGTAATCACCAATAAGGCACGAGGGATGTCGTTTTTGAGTGGGAGTTCATTCGATTAGTTGAACTTAATCTATCATACACTTAGTCTAAACTTTACAAATTCTGTTGTAGATGGCACCACCTGCTTTTAATTTCAATGTGTTCATGGAGAAAGAGAAACTAGCAACGAACGGTAGCAACTTTACCGAATGGGCCATGAATTTGAGGATTCTCCTCTCTGCTGCACAAAAGCAATATGTGCTAGAAGCGCCGTTAAGCCCCCCACCTTTAGATGATGCCCCTGACAAGGAGAAGAATGTCTATCAGACTCGTCAGGAGGACCACAACTTAGTTCATTGCGGCATATTGTATGGGCTAGAGCCGGAACTTCGAAAGCGTTTCGAAAAAGGCAATGCATTTGATACAATGGGTGAGTTGAAAATGATTTTTGACACACATGCTGCTGTAGAGAGCTACAACGCTTCAGAAAAGTTCTTTAGCTGCATGATGGAAGAGCACAGCTCCGTTAGTGAGTATGTACTCAAGATGTCGGGTTACACCGATAAGCTTGTGTCCTTGGGAATATCGATTCCCATTGACTTAGGCATCCATCATGTTCTGCAGTCTCTGCCACCTAGCTATAAGAGCTTCGTGATGAACTATAATATGCAAGGCATGAAGAAGTCTCTCCCCGAGCTTCTATCAATGCTTAAAACTGCAGAAGTGGAGATAAAAAAGGAACATCAAGTGTTGATGATCAATAGGAACACTGGTTTCAAGAAAGACAAGAAGGGAAAACGGAAGGGAAGTAAGGGCGGAAAGCCGGTTGCCGCGCCTGAAAAGAAACCCCGAGTTGGACCTAAGTCTGATTCCGAGTGCTACTATTGTAAGGGGACTGGCCACTGGAAGCGCAACTGCCCCAAGTATCTAGCAGACAAGAAGGCCGGCAAGGCAAACAAAGGTATATATGATATACATGTTATTGATGTGTACTTGACTAGTGCTCGCAGTAGCACCTGGGTATTTGATACCGGTTCAGTTGCTAATATTTGTAACTCGAATCAGGGGCTGCGGAACAAGCGACCGCTAGCAAGGGGTGAGGTCAAGATGCATGTCAGCAATGGATCAAGCGTTGATGTGATCGCCGTCGGAACGCTGCCTCTCCACTTGCCGTCGGGATTAGTTATAAACTTGAATAAATGTTATTTGGTGCCTGCACTGAGCATGAACATTGTATCTGGATCATGTTTGATGCGAAGTGGTTATTCATTTAAATTCGAGAACAATGGTTGTTCTATTTATATGAATGAAATCTTTTATGGTCATGCACCGATGATGAATGGTTTATTTCTATTAGATCTCGATGATAATGTTACACATATTCATAATGTTGATGCTAAAAGGATTAAACTTAATGATGATATATCCGCATATATGTGGCACTGCCGTCTAGGTCATATTGGCGTTAAACGCATGAAGAAGCTCCATTCGGATGGAATTTATGAATCACTTGATTATGAATCATTTGATACATGTGAGCCATGCCTTATGGGCAAGATGACTAGAACGCCGTTTTCCGGTTCAATGGAACGGGCGACAGATTTATTGGAAATCATACATTCTGATGTATGTGGTCCAATGAGTGTGTCGGCGCGAGGTGGATATCGTTATTTTGTTACTTTCATGGATGATTTGAGTAGATACGGTTATATCTACTTGATGAAACACAAGTCTGAAACCTTTGAAAAGTTTAAGGAATTTCAGAATGAAGTGGAAAATCATCATAATAGAAAGATCAAATTTCTACGGTCCGACCGTGGAGGTGAGTATCTAAGTTACGAGTTTAGCACTCACATGAAAGAGTGTGGAATTGTTTCACAACTCACACCTGCCAGAACACCATGTGTGTCGGAACGTCGTAATCGTACTTTATTAGATATGGTTCGATCTATGATGTCTCTGACGGACTTGCTGTTGTCATTTTGGGGTTATGCACTAGAAACTGCTGCATTCACTTTAAATCGGGCACCATCTAAATCTGTTGAAAAGACACCGTATGAATTGTGGTTTGGAAACAAACCTAAGCTGTCATTTCTTAAAGTTTGGGGATGCGATGTTTATGTGAAGAAACTTCAACCGGATAAACTCGAACCCAAAGCGGAAAAATGCGTCTTCATAGGATACCCTAAAGAAACTATTGGGTATTCCTTCTATCACAGATCCGAGGGCAAGGTTTTGTTGCCAAGAATGGATCCTTTCTAGAGAAAGAGTTTCTCGCGAAAGGTGTGAGTAGTCGGAAGGTAGAACTCGAAGAGGTTGTGGAACCTTCTCTTCAAAGTATGGCGAGTAGCGCAGCGCCGGAAGTTGTTCCGGAGTTGGCTCCACCTGTTGAAGAGGGAACTAATGATAATGATCATGAAACTCCGAAAGAGAGTACTACCGAACCTCGCAGGTCAAATAGGACGCGTGCAGCTCCCGAGCTGTACGGAAATCCTGTCATGAATTTCATGGTTGATGAAAATGATGACCCTGCGACGTATGAAGAATCGATGATGAGCCCTGATTCCAACAAATGGTTAGAAGCCATGAAATCCGAGATGGAATCCATGTATGAAAATCAAGTTTGGAACTTGGTGGAATTACCTCACGACCGAAAGGCCGTGGAGAACAAATGGATTTTCAAAAGGAAAACTGATGCTGATGGTAATGTGACCGTCTATAAAGCTCGACTTGTCGCAAAGGGGTTTCGACAAATTCAAGGAGTTGACTACGATGAGACTTTCTCTCCCGTAGCGATGCTAAAGTCAGTTAGGATTATGTTAGCAATTGCTGCATATTTCGATTATGAGATATGGCAGATGGATGTCAAAACCGCGTTTCTCAATGGTAATATTGAAGAAGAGTTGTATATGATACAACCAAAGGGTTTTGTCGATCCTAAGGATGCTAACAAGGTGTGCAAGCTTCAGCGATCCATCTATGGATTGAAGCAAGCATCACGAAGTTGGAATCTCCGCTTTGATGAGGTGATCAAAGAGTTTGGATTTGTCCAAACTTATGGAGAAGCTTGTATTTACAAGAAAGTGAGTGGGAGCAATGTGGCATTTCTGATATTATATGTGGATGACATATTATTGATCGGAAATGATATAGATCTTTTAAACAGTGTTAAAAGTTATCTAAACAGCAAATTTTCAATGAAGGACCTAGGTGAAGCGTCATACATATTAGGCATAAAGATCTATAGAGATAGATCTAGGCGCCTAATAGGGCTATCGCAAAGTACATACCTTGATAAGATTTTAAAGAAGTTTAAAATGGACGGAAGTAAGAAGGGGTTCTTACCTATGTTGGAAGGCAAGACATTGAGTAAGACTCAAAGTCCGGCTTCGGCGGAAGAAAGAGAGATAATGGACAAAGTCCCCTATGCTTCAGCCATAGCTCTATAATGTACGCCATGCTATGTACAAGACCGGATGTGGCACATGCTATTAGTTTGACTAGTAGGTACCAATCGGATCCAGGTTCGGAACACTGGATAGCGGTCAAGAATATCCTTAAGTACTTACGAAGAACTAAGGATATGTTTCTTGTATACGGAGGTGAAGAAGAGCTCGTCGCTAAGTGTTATGTCGACGCTAGCTTTGACACCGATCCGGATGACTCTAAGTCTCAATCCGGATACGTATTTCTCATGAATGGCGGAGCGGTTAGTTGGAGGAGCTCCAAACAACCTGTGGTAGCGGGATCAATAACGGAGGCCGAATATGTTGCTGCTTCAGAAGCGACTCAGGAAGCAGTTTGGATGAAGGAGTTCATATCCGAACTAGGAGTGGTGGCAAACGCGTTGGACCCAATGGTGATCTATTTTGACAACAATGGTGCCATTGCCAATGCCAAAGAGCCAAGGTCTCACAAGCATTCCAAGCATATTAAGCGCCGGTTTCACTCCATCCGCGAGCATGTCAAGGATGGAGATATAAAGATTTGTAAAGTACATACGGATCTCAATGTAGCAGATCCGTTGACTAAAACTCTCCCTAGAGCAAAACATGATCAACACCATAACTCAATGGGTGTTAGATTTATCACTATGTAACTAGATTATTGTCTCTAGTGCAAGTGGGAGACTGAAGGGAATATGCCCTGAGAGGCAATAATAAAGTGTTTATTATGTGTATTCCAAGTATATGATAGATGTTTATTTTGCATGCTATAATTGTATTGATACGGAAACGTTAATACATGTGTGTTTAATAAACAAGCAGAAAGTTCCTAGTTATGCCTCTCTCATAAACTAGTTCGTTGATTAACAAGATGATCAAGGTTTCCTGATCATGGACATTGGATGTTGTTAATAACGGGATCACAACATTAGTGTAATGGTGTGATGAACATTCATCCGAAGTATAGCATTACGATCAAAGTCATTGAGTTTATATTGCTATAACAACTTACGAAGTGATCCTAATCCTTAGACCATGAGATCATGTCAATCACTAACACCGGAAGAGTTTCTTGATAACATCAAACGTCACACCGTAACAGGGTGATTATAAAGATGGATTCAGAACTAATAAAGTGTTATGTTGAGGCTCATGGATCGAGAGTGGAATTTGTTCATCCCGATGACGGATAGATATACTCTGGGCCCTCTCGGTGATATCACATTGATTAGCTTGCAAGCAAGTGATTTGATCACTAGAATGTTATATCACAGGAACGAGAAAAGAGTGCATGACGGTAACGAGATCAAACTAGGTATGGAGATACCGATGATCGAATCTCGGACATGTAATATATCGTGAAACAAAGGGATTAAGATACTAGCGTAAAAGGTTCCGACGATCACAAGAAAGTCATCGTTGAATGTGTGGGAGTCAGTATGGGTCTCCAGATCCCGCTTCTGATTATTGATCCGAGAGGGGTCTCGATCATGTCCGCATTATTCACGAACCGCAGGGTGACACACTTAAGAGACACCGACATCCAATTGGAGCAAATGTTTCATGCCGAAAGAATGAACAAGCGCAGGAATTTATTTCACTAGATACCGAAACAGGTTTTCGGGTGAAATTGCATAAAGTGGTTATGCATGTGAAATAGAATTCTAGCAAGGGGTTATTTGTGAATGTTTGTCATTAAAGTAATTGACAAAATTCTGAATAAAATAAAAGAGTTTTATTTAATGAGAGTTTGCATTAAATTTGGTGGAAATTTAATGGGAATTTGAGTGGACTTTTGAGTGGAGGGAATTTAAAGGAGATTTGTGAGTGGAGTGTCCACCCACATGAAGAGGGGAGGGAAAGGGGGCAGCCCCCATGCGCCGGCCACCCCCTTGGGGTTCCCCCCCTCCTCCTATAAAAGGAGCCCCCCTCCTCACTTGTCTCTCACACCTCCTCGTGAAGGATCTCTCTCCCCCTCTAGAATTTATCCCCATGGTCTCGGACTAGCGAGATACATGTTCCCGGTGGCTATTTGGCAAGAAACAGTTGTGCTTCCGCTGCATCGCTGGAGCGAGGAGGCGGAGGTTGATCGGTGCCTCGAACGTGTGTGCGAGCACGGATGCGCTGCTGATTTGCGGCGCTAGGACTTCCTCTCGATCTTGAGATCGGCAAGAGATCGTCTACATCAACCACGAGTTGAACTCGTTAAGCTTTGTCGGTCTTCAAGGGTATGTTCTCTACGGATATACATCCGCCCGTTGTTTGTATCTAGTAGATAGATCTTGGTATATAGTTCACATCGTAGGAATGTTTTTTGTTTTTTATGCTGCGAACCCTACAAGGGGATAGAGCTGTAACACCCAATTTTAGTTAATTACTAATTAGGGTTTTGATTGTGCATTGATACGTCCAAAACGTATCTACTTTCCCGAACACTTTTGCTATTATTTCTCCTCTAAACTTGTATGATTTGGATACAACTAACATGGACTGACGCTATTTTCAGCAAAATTACCTTGGTGTGTGCAGAAAATCAACTATCAGGAAAAATCCCGGAAAATATGCCAAAAATCTGAATTCACCAGAAGACTCACGGAGCCAGAAGACGAGACGGAGTGGGGCTCCGAGAGGCCCACACCCCTGGCCGCGCCTGGGGGTGTGGCCGCCTCGGGCACCCCCTCGGCCTCCCTCTTCACCTATAAGTTGCCTTATAACCTAAAAACACAGGGGTTCGACTTTTTTCTAGAAAGATTTCCGCTGCGCCGCCAACACCAGAAACCGTGATTCGGAACCAGAAACTCCGTTCTGGCACCCTGCCGAGACGGGAAATTTGGAGAGGATCATCGCCATCATCATCACCGACGCCTCTCCATCAACCATCCATGTTTCCCTCATCCATGAGTGAGTAATCCCCCACTGTAGGCTATATGGATGGTAGGGATTGGATGAGTTCTATCACGTAATCTAATAAGATTGTTAGGGCATGGTGCCTAGTATCTCTATTAGTGCTATTTGACTTTTTGTTGCAACTTGTTATGCTTAATTCTTGTCGCTAGGGCCCGAGTGCCATGATCTCAGATCTGAACTTATTATTGATTCACGATGATAGTATTGTTTGTGATCTTATCTGCAAGTTCTATACACATATCATTGTCCGGAACCAAAGGCCCCTAAGTGACAGAAATTGGGACAGCTAGAGGGGATGGCTGTGAGGATCACATGTGTTCACGAAGTGTTAATGCTTTGCTCCGGTGATCTATTAAAAGGATCACCTTAATTGCCAGTATATTCCCTTAAGGCCTCGCTGGAACGGGCTGGCAGGACAAAAGATGTTGTGCAAGTTCTCACTGCGAGCACGTATGACTATATATGGAGCACATGCCTATGATTGTTTAGTACTTGGATGCTTTATCCTATTTATCTGCAATTGCCCTAGATCTTGAAGTTACATGTTTAGACTTGTCCATGCAATGCCCGTCCATCCATCCCTATGCCTACCGCACTCATATCCTACTGTTTGCTACTACTGTTACTATTGCCTTTGTTTTACTGCTGCTGTTTCTTTGCTATTGCTACTACAAAACTGTTGCTACTGATAAATTACTATGAGCAAGACTATTTCCAGGTGCAGCTGAATTGACAACTTAGTTGTTAAGGCTTATAAGTATTCTTTGGCTCCCCTTGTGTCGAATCAATAAATTGAGTAATACTACCCTCGAAGACTGTTGCGATCCCTATACTTATGGGTCATCAAGACTATTTTCTAGCACCGTTGCCGGGGAGCATAGCTTTATTTGTAAGTTCACTTGGATCTATTATTGTTCACTTCTATTCCTTTCATCATGGGGAAGTCTCATGATAGAAAGTTTCCTATTTTACCATCCACTACAAGAAGAGGTACAGTCCTAAACACCTCTGCTGCTCTTGATTCACCATCTGTTATAAGTAAGCTTGTTACACCACCACCACATACACATGCTACACACACTGCTACTACTGCTGAATCTGAAATTTCTTCTGATACTCAAGATGTTACTTCTACCGTGCTTGATGAGAGTGGTTCATTAGGTCCTTTCCTAGATGCTACTATTGCTAGAACTATATTGGGAAACACTGAAACTACTAGTGAAGACACTATTACACCTGTTAGCTCACCTGAGTCTAGAGAGATATGATATTAATGATGGTTACATTGAGTTGACTGATGAATTTATTGAAGAGTGCCAAAACACACATGGTGCTAGTGCTATTAAGAGTCTCCTTGAGAGACGTACCATTATTCCTAAACTGTCTGCTGATGCTAAGTTTGCTACTTCTCCCATAGATATTAAAGATAAAGCTTATGATTTCTCTCTTGATTTATCTTATATAAACATTGTTGAAAAAGAACCTTTTTGTGGGACTGAGAATGAAAGTGCTGTGGCACATATGAATGAGCTTTCTACTATGAGTGCCTTATTATCCGATGATTTCAATATGCACAAGTACTTTGTTACTAAGATCTTCCCCTTTTCACTAAAAGGAGAAGCTAAAGCTTGGTTTAATAGATTACCTCCTAGATCCATTGATAGCCCTGATTGTTTGATTGCTTCTTTATTTTAGAAATATTTTCCTCCTAGTGCTAGACATGTTGCTTTGCAGAAACTTTTTGATTTTAAATAGGGAGAAGAAGAGAAATTGCCTGAGTCATGGACAAGGTTCTATGCCTTGATTCATGCACATCTTGGATGTCCATTACCTAAAAATGAGCTTCTTGATATTTATTATAATGGACTAACTGATGATTCTAGGACATACCTAGATAGTTTTGCTGATTGTGTTTTCAGGAAAAGAACTCCTGAAGAAACTGAAGAATTAATGGCTAAAATAATCAAGAATTATGATGATTGGACTTCAAATGAGCTAAATACACCTGAGCCTACTACTCCTGAACCAGTTGTGCCTGAACCAGTTCCAACACCAACATCAAAGAAGAGGGGAATGATTGAATTAAATGATGAAGTGATGAAAGAAGCTAATAAATATCTTAAGGAGAAAGGTATTAGATCTGAAGATGTGAAGAATCTACCTCCTATAGAAGAATTATGTAAGCCAATTCTCCACTCATCCACTATTGAGGTACACTCTCTCCACTTTGATGAAGGTGATATTCCCTATGGTAAACCTCCTGATCAATCCATAGAGGAACTTGACACTTTTATTGTTAAACAAGGTAATTTTAATAAACAAGTTTAGAATCATTTATTGGAAAACTCTAGAGCTATTAATGAGTTGAAAGATATTGTGGAAAGAACTGCTAATGATGTTAAAATTCTTTGTAAACACTTCCAAATGGTTCAAACCCAAATTGATCAATTTGCTAAGGTACAAAAGAATATGCTAGTTAATGCTTCAGGATATAAACATGCTTATGGAATTAGAACTAGGAGTGGTACAGCCACTCAAGATCCTTTATATCCTGAAGGACATCCTAAAAGAATTGAGCAGGATTCTCAACAAGCAGAAAATAATGGTTGTCCTCATAAGAGAAAGAAAAAGAAACATAAAATAGTTGAGGAACCTCCTGAACCTTCTGTAGATCCTAATAGTATATCTGTCTCTGATGCTGAAACTGAAAGTGGTAATGATAAAAATGATGCTCCTGATAAGGAGGAAGTTGAGGAAGAACCTGAGAAGCACAATAAGAACACTTGGTACACTAAGGAAGATTTTATTGCTAATAAACATGGTAGTGAAAGAGAACCTTGGGTGTAGAAATGAATGCCTTTTACCAATAAGAAACACAAGTCAAAGGAGGAAGAACACTATAACAAGTTTTGTGAGTGGATGAAACCTTTATTTTTGCAAATTACTTTGACTGATGCTATTAAGTTACCTCCTTATTCAAAGTATATGAAGGATATTGTCTCTAATAAAAGGAAGATTCCTAATGAGGAAATTTCTACTTTGCTTGCTAATTATTCCTTCAATGGTAAGGTTCCAAAGAAACTTGGTGATCCAGGTATACCAACTATTCCTGCTCTATTAAAAATAATTATGTTAGAACTGCTTTGTGTGATTTGGGAGCTGGAGTTAGTGTTATGCCTTTTTCTCTCTACAAGAGACTCCAGCTAGAAAAGTTGATACCAACTGATATATCTCTGCAAATGGATGATAAGTCAACTACTATTCCTATTGGTATATGTGAGGATTTTCCTGTTCAAGTGGCTCATAATTGCTTGGTTTTAACTAATTTTGTTGTGCTTGAGATGCCTGAAGATGATAATATGTCCATTGTTTTTGGGAGACCTTTTCTTCATACTGCAGGTGCTGTCATCAATTGTAATCAAGGAAAATTAACTTTTAATATTAATGACAAAGAGGACTTGTCTATTTCCCCAAGAAGATTGATAAGAGCTGCCTGAATTCCATTGAAAATATTGAGAGCATCAAAGTTGGAGAAATATATTGTCCCATTCCACAAGAAAGTTTTGAAACTATTATGATTGGGACTATTGCTATCAATATTGTGGTAACATAATCACTTTGTGGAATGCAAAGTTTTGTTTCATATAATATTATTTTGTTAACAAGACATGATCACCTTGTTAACAAAGGGATTTTTAATGAACAAAACAATGCTTTCACAGTGGTTATACTTGCTCACTTTTATTTTTCTCCTCTCTAGTCTTTGCTCCTAGTCTTACTTTTCCTAGTTGTTTGCTTGTTGGAGTGTCTTAGAACTTCTATAGTTTTGGTTTTGGTTTGCTTTTTGCTTCTTCTAAAAAATATTTTCCTATGAGAAAATCAATTTTCATAACCTAAAAATTGGCCAAAAATAAAGTTTTCCGAAAAATTCTAGAAAATTCATATTAAATTTTTCCTCGAAAAAAGGGTCAGAGGGACACGTGAAGTGGCCCAGGGGGACCCACCAGGCCAGCACACCCCCTTGGTGGCGCAGCCAGCCCTAGGGCGCGCCTGGCCTGGGTGGGGCCCACCTGTGGCCCTCCAAAGTGTCTCCTTCCAGCCACTTCTTTCTCTCTCCCGAAAACACTAGAAAAATTTCTCAAGCTCGAGTTCCTGCTGTTCTTGCTCCCGATTTTCGATCTCCTTGCTTAGCCCATCTTTGCTGCTGATTTTTGGAGGGATTGCTCTCCGATATGTGCCTCCTCCGCTTGTCCAATTAGATTTTTAATCGGTAGATTGTATCTTCAATATTATTTCTACTGTAGGTGACATGTTGTGTGAGGTTGCATGCTTGTTCTATGCTTAGAAAATTCATTTTGATGCATGTTTAGCCCTCTAGCAAGTTCCTATAGTAGTCCCTCATCATTTATCAACTTGGAAATTACTTGGTTTGATGTTTGTCTAAAAATTTCAGAAAAGAAGATGAGTGCATACCAACTAAATCAACATGATTTGATGGTACCTGAGCCAATGAAAGTCCATCATGAGGAAGAAGTATTCCCTTCCATATATTAGTGTCCTAATTTTTGAGAGCTGCGGGGATCTTCCAGGATTTCCAAACTATGATTACTAATGCATGGTTGGAACACTTTGCTGAAGAGGAACCATATCAATATGTTAAGCTAACCATGGCTATGGTGTAGGACTTCCGATTTATTTGGTCCTTGTCTAACCCCATGGTCCATTATAAAATTTAGTACATAGCTGTTGACTTGCGTTTTGCTAATTTTTGTGCAGCTATTAGAGTGCCACAATGGGGCTCTTGTGAGAAGATTAGAGAGAGGCCTAAGCCACTCATGGATTTATATGCTGAAATTTGCCAAGGTTGTGACTTCTCAAAGGAAAGTGGTAAAATTCGGAACATTCAGCTCCCATCCATTAGATATTTTGCCTATTTCATTACCAAGTGTGTTCTTGCTAGAAAGACTGCTAGAAAGTTATCTTCATTTGATCTAACTTTTATCTTAGTTGCATTGAATATGGATAGATCTTATAACTTGGGTGCTTTGATAGATTACCGTCTTACCACCAACCGCGAGAAAGGTGGAATTTGTGGAGGTCTCATTGCGTCTCGTCTATTAGCTTTTCATGGTTTAGAGCCTTACCTTTCATATTATTGGTACCCCATAGAGAGACTCGATCTCAATTCCATGGTTCAGCATTGTTTTGTTTCTTCTTGGTCTAGTTTGAGAGATTTACCGTATGATATATCCTTTGTAAAGGGTGGTTGGAGAGGGGGTAGGACTGAGAAAGTAGTGTCTTTGCCTACGCCTGCTTTGTTTAATTTTGACAACATGCAAGGATGGTCACTCACGGAAGAAGAATTTGACACATACTTGGCGGAGCTACCCCATCAAGAGGAGAATGTTGGAGAGGATGCCTAAGATGATTCGGTTCAGCCCTCCAACATGGGGGAGTCTTCATACTAGCAGCCCACCTATGATTGGAGCGCGTCTTCTTCTTCATCGGTCCTATGATTGGAGGGCCTGATTATGATCATTCCTACGATGACCACCAGCTTGGGTATACTACCCGCGCTATTGAGCCCCACTTAGGCAAAAATCCTAAGCTTGGGGGGAGGTATACCGACATCACACTCATCTATACATCATGTTTTGTCGGTTCTTTTTATATCCATGTTTTGCATTCTTTTCGATTTTTGTTTCTGCTTTCCCAAAACACAAAAAGACCAAAAATATTTTTCATTGTGTCTCTTGGTTTGTTTCTTTTCTTTTTAGTTTTGGTTTGCCTTGAAAAAAATCCAAAAAGATTTTGTTTTGTGTGCTTGCTTTAAAAAATCGAAAACACAAAAAATATTTGTTGTTCTTCTTTGGTTTTGTGAAGTTCTTTGCAGGGTTCAGTAGTCCTCAGTGGAGTTTGGTTTCATGTTATTATTCAAGCCACACAAGTGAAGGGCGATAATGAAGATTAATACAACTTGAGGTGTGGTAAGAGGCTGGTAACGAACTCTATTTGTTTTCTTTTTTGTACATATACTCATCATTGTGGGCATGCTTAGTCTGTTCATGTAAGGTGTATGTTATTTATGGATGCTTAGTAGTTCTAGCTCTCTTATGATTAGCTTCAGCTTGCTAATAGTTTGTAGCATGACATATGAATGTTTGCTTGCATTGTTCTACTCATAACTTGGTATGATATTGTGGTATCCTCCTCTGAATGTTCCATTTGAATCGACTTGGCACATGCTCATGCATGCATATGACTGAACAATAGTCAGTAAGCCTTGATGACTTATTTTGCCTCAGAGTTCTTTTATCACTTTCATTCCATAATTAGTCTTGTTTTGTTGAAAGCATGATTATGACAGTTATTGCTCTCTCGTTTGTCGCTCCCTCTCTATTGCTAGCCTTCACTTGCACTGAGTATGATCTGTACTCGTGCTTCCAACTCCCAAAACCAATATTGTCAAAAGTGTCCACCATACCTACCTACTAGCATCATTTGCTGTTCCGTGCATATTTATTATGCTTTGTTTTCTTCCAAATAAAATGTTTGCTTGTTATGAGAAAGTTAGTTAGTAAAGCTCTCACGAACTTGATGGCACACTTTATTTCTCGCGCTTACTAAACCTAAACCATTGTGACTGTCCTTGAAAGTTATATGCTTGCAAATTATAGGTTGGGAGTTAGCAGAACCGTGCTGTCATGGGGAACACTTTCAACACCTGTAAATATTATACCCAGTTTATATCATGCTCTTTTGTTTGCGGATGTCGTTGGTGTGAAATAAAAGGGGAACTTGTAAGTCCTTGGAGTTATGTATATGTGTTAGAGAAACGCCTAGGCCGCTAGCCTAAGCCATGCCTAATCATGGTGGAAACTTGCATCATAACCATAGTGAGCAATCTATGAAACATTCTTCTTATAAAAAAAGAGATAGATATTGAGAAAAAGAAAAAAAAAGAGGCATATGAAAAGAGGAAAGAGAGATAAAAGCACCATTTTCCCATGGTAAATAAGAAGATTGCTGAGATGCTTATTGTCTGCTTGCCTTGTCATTTTGATTATGGGATAGCTCTTGTATCATGTGCAAGGGGTACCCTGTTGGCGGTTCTCTATGATACGCATGTATTTACTATGACAAGAACTTACCGGTAAATAAAGTTGAGTAGCATGAGGAGAGGCCCTCGTACTCAAGGGACATGATATTTCCAGTTTATGGCATGTCAAGCATATAACTCATATTGGACCTCACTTTCACCTTAACCATTTAAAGATGCCTATGATAGGGGCAATGAGAGCTCAAAGCTAATGAGTACCATACTTTTAGCATTTGGAAGCCTTTCAAACTTTTCAAAACCTTTTCACTTCCTTGTGGAGTCACCACTAAATCTATGAGCAACTTCTTGAGAGCATAGTTGTCATTCTTAGTGTAATGTGCTCGTCTCGAAACTTGGTTAATTACGTCATGACTTTGATGCTTGTATCTTTGATATCTTTACTTCTAGTCTTCACTTGAACTTCAGAGGTGCCTTGACATTTATGTTGTGCTCTACAATCAAAGGCAAGTGAGATACCCCTCTATCATACCTTTTTATGAGCATTGCAATGTGGCTTATGTTTATGTTTCATGCTACTTATTATTATTGAGTTGGAATCTCTTCATAGCTTGCAATGACTATTAAGTAGACTTAGCTGCATACTCTTTATTATGAATTGTATAAGTATATACTCATGTGCTAAGAATATTTACATCATATGAAGCAAATGTGTTCGTGAAAGTTCTTTTATCGCACTCAGTTTTCAACTGAATTGCTTGAGGACAAACAATAAGCTAAGCTTGGGGGAGTTGATACGTCCAAAACGTATCTACTTTCCCGAACACTTTTGCAATTGTTTATCCTCTAAACTTGTGTGATTTGGATATAACTAACACGGACTAACGCGGTTTTCAGCAGAATTACCTTGGTGTCTAGTTTTTGTGCAGAAAATCAACTATCAGGAAAAATCCCGAAAAATATGCCAAAAATCCTATTTCACTAGAAGACTCACGGAGCCAGAAGACGAGACGGAGTAGGGCTTCGAGGGGCCAACACCCCCTAGCCGCGCGGGCCAGGCCTGGTCGTGCCTGGGGGGTGTGGCCTCCTTGGGCACCCCCTTAGTCTTCTCCTACAAGTTGCCTCTGACCTAAAAACCCAAGGGGATTCAACGTTTTTCAGAAAGAGTTCCGCTGCGCCGCCACCACCAGAAAGCGCGATTCGGAACCAGAAACTCCATTCTGGCACACTGCCGGGACGGGGAATTTGTAGAGGATCATCGCCATCATCATCACCGACGCCTCTCCATCAACCATCCATGTTTCCCTCATCCACGAGTGAGTAATCCCCCGTTGTAAGCTATGGGGATGATAGGGATTGGATGAGTTCTATCATGTAATCGAATAAGTTTGTTAGGGCATGGTGCCCAGTATCTCTATTAGTGCTATTTGACTTTGTTGCAACTTGTTGTGCTTAATGCTTGTCACTAGGGCCCGAGTGCCATGATCTCAGATCTGAACTTATTATTGATTCATGAGAATAGTATTGTTTGTGATCTTATCTGCAAGTTGTGTACACATATCATTGTCCGGAACCAAAGGCCCCGAAGTGACAGAAATTAGGACAGCTAGAGGGGATGGCTGTGATGTGATGATCACATGTGTTCACGGGGTGTTAATGATTTGCTCCAATGCTCTATTAAAAGGAGCACCTTAATTGCCAGTAGATTCCCTTGAGGCCCCGCTGCAACGGGTTGGCAGGACAAAAGATGTTGTGCAAGTTCTCATTGCGAGCACGTATGACTATATATGGAGCACATGCCTCTGATTGTTTAGTACTTGGGCGCTTTATCTTATTTATCTGCAATTTCCCTAGATCTTGAAGCTACATGTTTAGACTTGTCCATGCAATGCCTGTCTATCCATCCCTATGCCTACCACACTCATATCCTACTGTTTGCTACTACTGTTACTATTGCCTTTGTTTTACTGCTGCTGTTACTTTGCTATTGCTACTACAAAACTGTTGCTACTGATAAAATTCTGGTGAGCATGACTATTTCTTGGTGCAGCTGAATTGACAACTCAGTTGTTAAGGCTTATAAGTATTCTTTGGCTCCCCTTGTGTTGCATCAATAAATTGTGTAATACTACCCTCGAAGACTATTGCGATCCCCTATGCTTGTGGGTCATCATGCATTCATGAGCATCATATTTAAAAATGCATGCAAGAAACAACATCAAATACAAAACCCTAAAACCCTACATTCCCTCTCTCTTTAAAACCTATTTAAATGGTTTTTATATTTTGAAAAGTACCAAAATGAATGGATCCCAAATGGACTAAAAAGGGCCCCACACTTTTCATATATTTTACAAAGCCTTTTGGTATTTTCAAATGATTCAAAACAATAAGAAATTTGGAAATACGAAACATAAATAGAAAAAGGATTTGGAAATAAAAACAGAAGCCAATAGCCGTACCAAGCCAGCCCATCTCTCTCCTCTCCTTCATGCCTGCACGCGAGCATCACCTAGCAGTAGCCGCCGCCCACCCGAAGCCCAGCAGAGGCCCAACCCAGATACATCTTCGTCCTCGTTGTCTCCGACAACAACGCGAAGCAGCTCGGTGGCTGCCATGCCGCCGTGCATGGAGATCCCCGTCGCTGCCTTGTAGAGGATAAGAGCCTCCTCGAGCATGCCTCTCTCCTCCCCTGGCCTTATCCCCTCCCATGCGCCCTCTTTCTCTTGTTTCCCCACTCGAACCCGAACCCTAGCCACCGTTGCCGTCCTGCGCCACTGTCCCCGACCTTCCTTCGGCCATCTGATGCCATAGCCGTGAACGTCTCTCCTTCCTCGTTCGTTTGACCCTACTAGACCAAGCCGGGGAGCTCCCAGTCGCCCGAATCAACTCCTTCGTCCCGAGTTTTGGCCACCGCGCTCATCGTTGATTCTGGGCTCCTCGCGCCTCATCGTCAAACCTGGCCAACGGTCCGTGCCTGGGGCGGGCTGGCCCGCGGCACGCCAAAAAAGCCCGGCACGTGTCTGGCCCGTGGCACGCGGGTGTCGTGCTTGTGCCGCCTTCCAGGCACGCGGGCTGGCCCGGCACGACCCGTTTAGCAGTTGTCCAGAGGACACTACGAACAAATATGCAAAAAGGGGTGGCGGGGGTTCGAACCGTGGACCTGCTGCTCTCCAGCGCTCCTTCCTACCACTGGAACACTGAAACTTAGCTGTTATGATACAGATTAGAATATTTTTGAAGGCAAATTTTGATGGGCCAGCGAAAAAATGCCACAGCCCAGCGTGCCTAACATGCCGTGGGCTGGCCCGTGAAGAGCCGGGGCCGGGCTCGGGCCGCCAGGCGGGGCATGCGTGCTGGCCCGGCATGGTACGTGGCTTGGCGGGCCACGACGGGTCGTGCCGCGTGTCGGCCCGTGTGGCGCGTGACGGGCCTAGGCCGTGCCGGGACGGCCCATTGGCCAGATTTGCTCGTCGTCGCCTCTATCCGCTTCCTGGTGAGCTTCTGGTCCTTCTGGACCCTCCCCTTCCTCTCCCTCGTTCTACTCTGCCCGCACGCCGAGCGCTGCCTTCCGCCGCTGCCGGGCCTGGTCGCCGCCAACGCTCCGGTGACCCAAACGGGGCGGCACCACCACCTTTTGGCTCGGCTCGGCCTCCCTTCTCTAATGCGCATACGAACACACTCCACCTCGCGCTCCTGCTTCGTCCCTGGCCGCCGTCCGACGTGGGTTCCGGCGAGCCCATGTGGCATCCCTGTGTCGTCGACGTGGCGCCCGCGTGTCACCATCATGGACGCTAGCAAGATTTGCGAGTGTGTCAGCTGAGGTGGCCCTAGGACCCCACCTGTTGCGTCTAGGGCTAGCCCAGTGCTGGTGTAAATAGGTTAAACGCCTGCACTGACGTCGTAGTGATGCAGTAATCCATTTTAAAATGGTTTAAAAATTTATGAAATTGATATAATATTATAAATTCCATAACTAAATATTTATAAGTTAGAAAATATATATAATATATCAAAATGTTCAGAAAAATGAGATCTATCCATTTAAGCTGTAATCATGCATATTTCAGCAACTTTCATAACAAGTTTAATTAGAGGAACAAAGTGAACCCCCACAAGTGACTCCGAGGTTCCCCCTGTTCTAGGGATTGCACTCGCGGACCCTGTTTAAAATGGTCAATCATGTTTTACGGATTCATTAAAAAATTATTTAAATTGCCATATCATCATACTTGCTTGAGCATTGCATCGATGCCATGTGTTTATTGTTCCCCTCTCTTTCCGGTTTTTGGTTCTTCCTGGTAGAATACGATATCGAGGTCAAGATAGAAGCCCGAGATCAACACCATCGAATATCGAAGAACATTACTTGACCAACTTTAATCAAGTCAAGTACAAGGCTTCCGAAGATCTGCTTATTGGTTATCAACAGGCAGAGGCAAGCATAGCCCCACCATGATATAATCCTATGATTTCAAAAGTATTTCAATTATTTCCATGATGCATATGATTCTACCGTGGTCTTTTATCGATAGATAGAGTATCCTATCTGTTGCATTACTCCCTTTGAGCTTATATTACCTGATCCACTGCTCCTAGCATAACTAGTTTTGGCTTGTGTGCACTGCTAGAGCTTATACTTATGTCTGCTTAGCCATGCATAGCTGTCAGTACTGGTCCATCTAGATGATGTATCAGATGTAGAGAATCTAGTATGATAGGAGAACAGGATATACTGATGAGATCAGCAGTAAAGGTTAAACATGCTAAGGCTTGTATGGGAGGCCACGGTAGGATGTGGTTTTTCTAGTCCCATGCTCTCCACCACTAGGAACCGAGTTCTTGCCTTTGGAATCGAGACGAGCGTACAACCACATGGGGCCTGGATAACCTCATGACTAACTAACTTTCCTAGTAGATTCCATGAGTCACATAGTTCAGGCATTCCATTCGACATGCATTCTGGATCTTCTCGGAGGCGGTGAAGGAGGTGCATTCAAAACAGGTAGGGAAGCGTGGACCAGTTTTCTTAGGGTGGATGGAGCCCCTGGTAAACCAACCTCGCCTCACATCTCTAGGGACCGGCTTTGGGATTTGACCCATTACGGCGGAACCATCCTTAGGGCGTGACTCATGGTCTCGGTGAAAGCAAGGTAAAGGTCATGTCTAACCACCCTCTATCGGCCTTCCAAGGAAGAGGGATAATCTTAAGTGGCACTAAGATAATCTTAGTACGTGTGGGTAAAGTTGTACACCCCTGTAGGGTTAAATATTTTCGAAAAGCCGTGTTCACAGTTATAAAAACTTGGTGACCGAATTCTAAGATCATAGGGAACTATAACTAATCATAAAACTTGGCAGATCACCGTGTTCTTAAGGATGCTTCCTCATGGGTACGAGGGGGTGATCCTAGCTAAGATTCAGATGATGGTGACTTGGTGGATTGTTGGGGATATACTTCCCAGGTATACCCATAGGACTCACTGACCAGGGTGGCCCACCAACGGGTTAGAGCTTCGCTTCACGGGTGGCCCATTCAAAGAAAGAGGAGGATCCACTTCCGGCTACGACATGGCCCAGAAGAGTTACCGACTTAGGCTTGTAGTACAATATGTATCTAGTTACCAACTCTGTAACATAGCCGGATAGGTCTCTCCTATAACCCTAGGCCCCGGTGACTATATAAACCGGCCCTATGGGAGCCTTTCGGGCACCAGATCATAGATCAACAACAGCATACTCACACAAGTGAACCTCTCTTGTAATCCGCTATAACATCCGGATCTCGTCAATATATTACTGGGTTGCTAGCAGGAGTAGGATCCGATCAGCGTAGTCAGATCTGAACCTGCGTAAACTTGTGCTCACCACTCCTGGAACATCTGACGTCTCACACCCCATCTTCTCAACACTGTTAGGACCCCCTATGGCATGCTTTTCGACAATCCGATGGCAGTTGGCACCCACTGTGGGGCGGGTGACCTTTGGAGCATCGTTCCGGGCGGAATCTGCGCGTGCAGGAATCAGTGAAACAATTGCCATAGGTTGCGTGGTCTATGCCAGTGATGTCCCTCTCGTTCTTCTCGATGAGACTTGGATTCCGGCTAGGGAGACCGTGACAACCTACACAATCATGTCCATATGCGAGATTGACATCTACCTCGGCTTCGCTGAACCCGCCCAACCCACCCTTGAGGTGATGACCATGGCGGAAGAAAAATCCGGATCTGCTCTGTCCGCAGAGGTGGAAGAGTTCAAGATCCCAGAAAAATCTGAACCCACCTAGTCCGCTCATGAAGTGGAAAAAGTGGTGGAAGAAAAATCTAGATCTGATCTCCCCGTTGAGATCAGACACACAGATGAGGAACTTTGGATCCAACTATGTCGATGTTGAGGCAGAACAAGTGTCCGTCTCACCTTGTGTTGTTTTCGAGGTGTATTTCTGTTCGTACGATGAAATGGACACCGGAGATTTGTCCGAGGTCCATAAGCAAACTACTATGGAAAGTACCGATGGAAGTTTATACCCCGGTACCAGACCAAAAGTCGTCTTTGCCACCAGTACGCATGTCGTGGTATTGCCGACGAGTACGCCATGGAGGGGTCCTCACAGTGCGTGTTTAGAGACGTGGGGTAAGGCAGACGGTTGAGGGGTACGAGGTAACACAACTTACCCAGGTTCGGATCCCACAACGGTGGCGGAATCCTACTCCTGCTATAAATCACTATAAGGGCGATACACCGAGTTACAGAGATAGGTTCGATGTGCGAGGTTGTCTGAATCGATGCCCTAAAGTCTCCCATAGGCCTGACTTATATAGTCGCCAGGTCCTAGGGTTACAGGAAAAAGTCCTAGCCGGACAGGTTACAGAGTCCTACACCGTCTATTACTAGTCTTGTGTATCTTGCACTCCAAGGCTCCGGGTACGCTGGTGACTCCACCGTAGCCTTCTTTTATCCGGCATGGGCCTCCCTTCTGGATCCATCTAACTGGGCCGCCCAGCAGGCCATAGGCCATGCTACCGACTATGGGTCACCCGGGTTATCCGGATAAGTGACATGCTATGAGGATACCCATATAGCATATCCCCAACAGTAGCCCCCGGAGAACTCCGAGATCTTGCGCCGTCTTGCCTCTTCAGACGAATGCTCCGTCTAGTTGGATGTCGGCAAATCGTCAAGCAATATCTTGTAGTCCTCCCAAAGAACCCTGCAAAGTTTTCTTCGTATTCAACTTGTAAGCGGGAGAAATGCTGAATCTTCCATTGTACTCTTCCGTAGTCAGATTGGATCCGTCTATGTCAGGATCTTTGATGTGACGACTCATCTACCCATGTCAGCTAGGACGACGTAGGATTAGGTCAGCGAAGCCTCGTAACTCACACATACAGAGAACGCAATCATGTCCGATTTTCCTGCGCGAGCGATACGAACCGTTGGCGGCGACGGTTGGAGACGTGGCGAAATTTCCGCACACGTTCGCGAACATGTCGTGTACGCGGCAACCGTTCGATCAGGCTGCACGAATCTTGACGCCGAGGATGATAAATAGTAACCATAGGGAAATTTCCACTTTTTACCTCATTCTCCTCGCATCATCTTCTTCCTCCAGCGCGTGCCCCTTCGAGCTTTCCAATTCCAACTCGCGAGAAAACCCTAGCTTCCAATCTGCACCAGTCACATCCATCCTTACTCCATGGCCAGCAGCAACACCTCTCCTTCCATGGCGGCGTCGAGCGAAGCCGCGGTGAAGCCGGCGAGCTCCATTGTCATGCCCCCAGAGGGCCTAGTCATCCCCGCATCGGCGGTTATCGAGTCCACCGGCGGTGACCTTAATCTGGTGGCGCTAGAGCCGTTGGAGGAGGAGCCAGACTCGCACAAGGGTGACTGGCGCGGCTCAGATATCACCGACCGTGATATCCAGGAGATGATCGCCGAAGGTTACCTTCCTGTGACGGAGGGGCTTGCCTGGCGGGCGGCGCCGGCTGGCGAGGTGACACCTACTCCCCAAGCCGGAGAAAAGGTGTACCTCAAAGCTCAACTGGTACGCGGCGTCTCCCTGCCCATCTCCAACTTCTTCCTCTCCGTCTTGAACCATTATAGAGTCCAGCCCCAGAATCTTTCCCCCAATAGTATCTTAGTGCTTAGCAACTACGCGGCACTTTGCAAGGGATACTTAGGGATAAAGCCTAGGTTAGACCTTTTTGTGTACTACTTCACCGTCAAACGTGAAGCTGGACATAGCAAGGAAGAGCTTAGGAACTGTGGCACCATAAGCTTCAAGATTCGACCTGGACGGCGGTTCCCCGACATCGTCGGCCACGAGTCCTGCAAGAATTGGCAACAAACGTACTTTTATGGCCCCGACATCCCGCTGTCTGGCCGACAAGTCACTTACCCGGACTTCGTTGACGGAGCCGCCGCTGAAGCCTCGTCATGGGGATCCCAGGCCTCCCTTCCCTCCGACATTGAAGCCTCTCGCGCCATAAGGCGGATAGAGTGGTTTGTAGAGACGGGTTTGACCGGCTTAGACCTAGCCATGTGCTGGTTCATCAGGAGAATCCAACCTCTGCAGCACCGCGCGAAGCTCATGCACGAGTATACCAGCGATAGAAGGGATAGTCTCCGCATCTCCATGGACAACTTCTCGAGCGACTCCGTTAAGCTCTGCCCTAAGGACATAGTCAAGGTGAAGGATAAGAAGCGCGGCTTCACCATCACCTACGACATGTTCGTAGACGGCAAGTGTCCAAAGGTAGGTTTTTATTTTCCATGTACGACATATACTCCAGTTCTTCCGTCTTGCAAATATCATCTTATCTAACACGGTGATTTCTTACTTAACAACTTAGCGACATAGATGAGATGAGCATGGATCCTCAAATCTATGATCCAAAGATGAAGGAAGTCACGGTCGTGTCCGACGATGAAGCTTCGTTGGCGCGGAAGCGGAAGAGCTCCACCTCTAACGCTGCCGACGGAGGCAAGAAGAAGAAGACAGGGGGTGGATCCTCCAAAAAGACTACCGTCGCCCTGGAGGCGGAAAAGAGAAGGACCACCGGGATCCCCTTTTCCAAAGCACCCCCACTAGTGTAAGCTTCTCATTCTCCGACATTGTCTATTTATCTGTCTTGCTCCTGTACTTATGAATTTTGCACGTTTCAGGAAGAAAGCCACGACCAGCCTCAAGAAAACCTCCAAAACATCGGGGGCTTCTCGTAATATCAAGGACATGCTGCATCGCGACGCCTCCCGCGCCATCACCCCTACTACTCCTGCCGTCAAGCCCTCTTCTGCCCCGACAAGCTCTCAAGCTAAGGAGGCATCTGGCACTTCCGTCATGGAAGTGGACTCAGGTGCTTCTACCGAGGTTGCAGTCGTCGGCGAGCAGGTGACGCAGGAAAGTACCGCCCAACAAATGGCTGAAGCTTCGGCTAAGGATTCCATCGGTGGCGGCAAGGCGGTGGTGGAAGCTGGTACTTCTATCGAAGGTGGCGCCCTTGGTCCCCAGAAACCATTTGAGTTTCCAAAGATAGTCTACCCGACACTTACACCGAGTAGCGCAACTCTGGTTCCTGGAGCAGCACCGACATCTCCGACGTGCGGTCTTGAGGAGCTCCTCCGCCAAGCAGACATCTTGCGAGGAAACAACATCCCTTTGGCAAGCTGCTGGTCGAGAGCGCTACAAACCTCAAGATCATTGCACTTGTAAGTTTTATTTGCCTTTCTTATTTCATATGAGTATCCCACTGTAGCCCCCGAGGATGTAGACGGAAAATCATAGGCTTTTGCGTCTAGATGCTCTAAGAGTGATTAAGCTAGAAAACTTCTCACAGTAGCCCCCAAGCATTTAGATGGAATGAATTATTTAGACTAGATGCTTAAAGAAAGATAAGCATATTGTTAAGTCAAAAACTCTCGCTGTAGCCCCCGAGCGTCTAGATGGAAAATTTCTGACAAGATGCTACAGGCAGACCAAACAACGTTTAACTTTGTCCTTTTTTCCACATAATGAGAATGCTCGGAGGGGCATGGAAAATGACAAGTATCAGAAGATGTGCGCAGATCTTGAAGCCGAAAAGGGTAAAACTGCCATCTTGAAGGAACAGATAATCAAAAACAAGAGTCTGTTTTCTTTTTGCGCATTCTATCTTGGTTTTGTGCCTATGTTCTCCGAGTACTTACAGTGTACTTTGCTTTCTCCAACTTGCAGAACATGTTGCCAAGGCCAAGGACATTGTCGAGCAATCCAAGCACATTCAGCAGCTGGATAGCGAGAACAGGATCCTTAAAAAGGAGAGAGAAGACATGCTGAAAATGCATGAGGAGTCGATGAAGGCCCTGCAGGACTCCACCACCGAGGAAATCAACCGCTTGAAGGAGGAGATCGCGATCTTAAAAGATCAGAAGCGAGCTGCCGATGAGCAGAATCACCGCCATAGAGAGGCGTACAAGCTCCTCCAACAAGAGAAACAATCCTTGGAGGACACCCTTTGGCAAGCTGAGGCCAGCATCTTCAGTAAGTTTTATCCGCCTTGGATTTCTGTAGTCTGGATACTTTAAATTGTTGAACTCATGCGCTCCTTGTCGAAATTTACAGCTCCTATGGGTTTAACCAGATCGTCTCCTCTAGCCAAGGAATGCATGGTTCTTGCCAGAAACTTCATCAACACTGCCATCACCCAATCCAAGGAGATTGCCAAGCCCCTCCAGATAAACATCAAGGCATCGGACTCCATGGCGAAGTACTCGGAAATTCTGCGCCGAGCCCCCGAGCGTATCACAAGCTGGAAAGCTTCATGTGCACGGGCTGGTGCAAGGATGGCGCTGTCAATGGTGAAGGCACACTAAGAAGGTGCCGACATCGAGAAGGTGACTTATGGTATCCCCGACGTCGACGATGATGGCAAAGAGATCGATCATGAAGCCATCTTGTCGTCACTCGGGGGTTATGACTGAAGGGTTTCGCAGCATAATAAATCAAAATTTTCTACGGATGCGAACAGGAAAGCCAAGATCTAATCTAGGAGATGCAAACAACGAGAGGGGGTAGATGAGAACTTCATACCCTTGAAGATTCGCATAGTGGAACGTTCAACGGAACATGGTTGATGTAGTCGTACTAGCCTTCTCCTCCTCGCGATCCGATCCGATCCAACGCCACAAGTGGCGACCCCTCCGAGAGATGCACACGTACGGCACCTCGATGTCTCCTCCTTCCTCGGTCCAGAAAGTGGGGTGGAGAGATAGATTGGATCTACAACACGACGCCGTGGTGCAAAGGTGGAGAGTTTCTGGGGCAGGGCTTCGCCTACGCGCAGTCGGGAGAGAGAGAGAGAGAGAGAGAGAGAGAGAGAGAGAGAGAGAGAGAGAGAGAGAGAGAGAGGAGGGCAGCAGGTAGGCGGCTAGGGTTTAGGAGGTGTGGGGGAAGGGTGCGCCCGTCTGCCCCTTGCCCCCCTCCAAACCATAGGGCCGGCGGCCACATGGGGTGGAGTGGGGGGCAAGTTCCCCCCCCCCCTTCTAAAAGCTCTCCCTAGGGTTTCCCCTAGGGCTTGGCCGGCTGGGCCTATGGGGCCTTGTGCCCCTTGACCAATGCGTCCAGGGCACTCCCTCGTAGGCACACGCCCCCTCCCGACAAGTGGGGACACGTTGGTCCCACTCCGGAAGGTTCTAGAAGCTTCCGGTACAATACCGAACATTCTGAAATCCAAAAACTGCTTTCCCTTATATGAATCTTATTCTCCGGACCATTCCGGAACCTCTCGTGATGTCCTGGATCTCATCCGAGACTCCGAACAAAAACTCATAAACCAATTATCCATTCTATCCTAGCGTGGATACACGTTAAGTGTGTGACCCTACGGGTTCGAGAATATGCAGACATGATCTTCTATAAATAATCAACAGCGGGGTCTGGAAACCCATATTGACTCCCACATATTCATCGATGATCATATAGGATGAACCACGATGCCAGGATTCAATTAATCCCATATATATATTCCCTTCGTCGCACGATATTTTACTTGCCCGAGATTCGATCGTCGGTATCGGCATACCTAGTTCAATCTCGTTCACAGCAAGTACTTTACTCGTTCCATAATCCGATATCACATTGTGATTAACTCCTTAACCATGTGCTTGCAAGCGGTGTTGATATCGATTACCGAGTGGGCCCGAAGTATATCTCTCCGACTTGGGAGGGACAAATCCCATCTCGATACATACAACCCAACAGGTACTTTCCGATCACCTGAGAGACACCTTTATGATCACCCTCTCATAGGATGACGTTTGATGACCTCAAAGCTTTCTTCCGATACCAGGGAGTTGCATTATCTCATGGTCTAAGGAATACAATATTTGACATAAGAAAAAGCTTCGCAAAGATGAACACGATGACAGGATCTAATTGCTCTGCTTGATTTGGGTCTGTCCATCATATCATTCTCCCAATGACATGATCTCATCATTAATTGACAACTCATGTCTATGGTTAGGAAACCTTAACCATCATTAATCAATGAGCTAGTCCATAGAGGCGTACTAGGGACACGGTGTTGTTCATAAACCACACAAGTATCAAAGTTTCCGCTTAATACAATTCTAGAATGGAATATAAACTTCATCATGAACAAGAATTATAATAATAACATCTTTACTATTTCCTCTAGGGCATAATTCCAACAATCTCCCAATTGCACTATAGTCAATAATATAGTTTACATCTGGTAACAATCTAACACCCATGGCATTAAGGTGCTGATCATGTTTTGTCCGTGGAAGAGGTTTAGTCAACGGATCTGTGACATTCAGATCCGTATGTACTTTGCTAATCTTTAGATCTCCATCTGTTATGTAATCTCGAATTATATGAAATCAGCGATTGATGTGCTTGGTCTTTGGATGATATCTTGGTTGTCGCACAATATCTCCAGTGGGTCCAAGGCACTTGGAACCACACCAAGCTTAGTGATGAAGTTCCTGATCCAAACTCCTTCACTTGACGCTTCTGCAGCAGCCATGTATTCCGATTCTACTGTAGATCCCGCGATCACGCTTGGCTTGCAGCTTCTCCAGCTCATAGCTCCTCCATTCAAAATATAAATGTATCTTGTCTGAGATTTAGAATCATCCAAGTCAGTGTCGAAACTAGCGTCGACGTAACCTTTTACGACGAGCTGCTCATCACCTCCATAGACCAAGAACATTTCTTTAGTCCTATTTAAATACTTTAGGATGTTCTTTACGGTTGTCCATTGTTCCACTCCTGGATCACTTTGGTATCTGCTCGTCAAAATAAGAGCATTGGACACATCCGGTCTAGTACACAACATGACATACATGATAGAACCTATGGCCGAGGCATAAGGCACTTTGCTCATGGTTTCTATATCGTTTACCGTAGCTGGACACTGAGCCTTGCTCAATATCTTACCTGACAACATAGGCACTGAACCTTTCTTTGCCTTATCCATTCTGAACCTTTTCAGAACTTTGTCTAGGTATGTACTTTGGCTTAAAGCTATCAGGCGTCTTTGTCTATCTCTATAGATTTTGATGCCCAATATATAAGCAGCTTCCCCTAGGTCTTTCATTGAAAAACATTTGTTCAAATAACTCTTCACATCGTTAAGCATGTCAATGTCATTTCCAATAATCAATATGTCATCCACATATAGTACCAAAAATGTCACTGAGCTCCCACTCACTTTCTTGTAGATACAAGCTTCGTAGCAATTTGGAACAAATCCAAAGCTCTTGATCACTTGATAAAAACGAAGGTTCCAACTCCGAGATGCTTGCTTCAGTCCATAAATGGAACGCAGAAGTTTGCACACCTTATCAGCATCCTTAGGATCGACAAAACCTTCGGGTTGCATCATATACAACTCTTCATCAATGTTTCCATTGAGGAACGCAGTCTTGACATCCATCTGCCATATTTCATAATCATGAAACGCAACAATTGCTAATAAAATCTGAATGGACTTAAACATCGCTACGAGAGAGAAAGTATCATCGTAGTCAACACCTTGAACTTGTTGAAAACCTTTCGCGACAAGCCGCGCTTTATAGATAGTAACATTACCATCCGCGTCCGTTTTATTCTTGAAAATCCATTTGCACTCAACGACCTTTCGGTCGCTGGCAGGGTCCACCAAAGTCCATACTTGGTTTTCGCTCATGGATCCCAATTCGGATTTCATGGCCTCTAGCCATTTCTCAGAGTCTGGGCTCATCATTGCGTCCTCATAGTTCGCAGGTTCACTGTTGTCTACTAACAAGACAGTTAAGACAGGGTTGCCGTACCACTCAGGAGGGGCACGTGACCTTTTTGACCTGCGACGTTTAGTAGTAGAATCGTCCGAAGCTTCATGATCCTTGTCATTAGCTTCCTCTATTGTTGGTGCAGACGGCACTGGAACGATTTCAGGTGCTGCGCTACTCTCCAACTCAAGAGAAGGTTCAATAACCTCGTCCAGCTCTACTTTCCTCCCACTCACTTCTTTTGACAGAAACTCCTTCTCAAGAAAGGATCCGTTCTTTGTGACAAACACTTTGCCTTCGGATCTGTGGTAGAAGGTATACCCAATCGTTTCCTTAGGGTATCCTATGAAGACGCATTTCTCCGCTTTGGGTTCAAGCTTGTCCGGCATCAACTTCTTGACACAAGCCTCGCATCCCCAAACTTTAAGAAATGACAACTTAGGTTTAGCACCAAACCATAGTTCATACGGTGTCGTCTCAACGGATTTAGATGGTGCCCTATTTAAAGTGAATGCAGCGGTTTCTAATGCATAACCCCAAAATGATAACGGCAAATCTGTAAGAGACATCATTTATCACACCATATCTAATAGAGTTCGATTCCGGCGTTCAGACACACCATTGCGCTGTGGTGTTCCGGGTGGCGTGAGTTGTGAAACTATTCCACTTGCTTTAAGATGCGTGAGAAAATCATAACTCAAATACTCACCTCCACGATTGGATCGTAGAAATTTAATTTTCCTGTTACAATGGTTTTCCACTTCATTCTGAAATTCTTTGAACTTTTCAAATGTTTCAGATTTATGTTTCATTAAATAGATATACCCATATCTACTTAAGTCATCGGTAAAAGTGAGAAAATAGCGATAACCACCGCGCGTCGAAACACTCATTGGTCCACATACATCGGCATGTATGATTTCCAACAAGTCCGTTGCTCGCTCCATTATTCCGGAGAACAGGGTTTTGATCATCTTTCCCATGAGGCATGGCTCACACGTGTCAAATGATTCAAAATCAAGAGACTCCAAAAGTCCATCAGAATGGAGTTTCTTCATGCGTTTTACACCAATATGACCTAGACGGCAGTGCCACAAATAAATCGTATTATCACTATCTACCTTGCATCTCTTAGCCTCAATGTTATGGATGTGTGTTTCATTGCTTTCGAGATTCAGAAGAAATAAACCATTCATAGAAGGTGCATGACCATAAAATATGTTACTCATATAAATAGAACAACCATTATTCTCCGATTTAAATGAATAACCGTCTTGCAATAAACACGATCCAGATATGATGTTCATGCTCAACGCAGGCACATAATAACATTTATTGAGGTTTAAAACTAATCCCGAAGGTAGAACTAAGGAGAGCGTGCCGACGGCCATCGCATCAACTCTTGATCCGTTGCCAACGCGCATCGTCACCTCATCCCTCGCTAGCCGTCGTCTATTCCGTAGCTCCTGTTTCGAGTTACAAATATTAGCAACTGAACTAGTATAAAAAACCCAGGCACTACAACGAGGGATAGTAAGGAAAACATCAATAACATGTATATAAAATATACCTTTGATGGTGCCAGCTTTCTTGTCTGCTAAGTGCTTCGGACAGTTGCGCTTCCAGTGACCCTTGTTCCTTGCAATAGAAGCACTCAGTGTCCGGCTTAGGTCCAGACTTGAGTTTCTTCTCAGCAGGGGCAACGCGTTTGTCGCTGCCCTTCTTGAAGGACTTCTTTGCACCCTTACCTTTCTTAAAGCTGGGGGGCTTGTTGACCATCAACACATGATTATCTTTCTTGATGTCCACCTCCACAGCTTTCAGCTTAGCGAAGAGCTCAGTGATCGTATCAGTGGAACCAATCTGATTATGAGTAACTACAAAACCTTTGTAGCTAGGAGGGAGCGATTGCAGAACTTTGTCAATCTTGAGCTCCTCTGGAATCTTGCAGTCCAGTTGCTCAAGGCGTTGAGTGTAGCCCGACATCTTAATGTCGTGCTCACTAACAGAACTCCCTTCCTCCATCTTGCAGTTAAAGAATTTCTCAGAGATCTCATATCTCTCAGAACGGGCCTGAGTCTGAAACATAGTTTTCAGTTCCTCAAGAATCTCAAAGGTCCCGGGGAACTCCTCAAAACGATTTTGAAGGTCCGATTCCATAGCAAACAACATGGTGCTCTTAATCACACCATAATCATCCTTGCGCGACTGATAAACAACTTTCTCATCAGCCGGCGCATCTACAGCAGGGGCGTCACCTAGCGCTTTCTCAAGGACATAGTCCTTTTGTCCGCCAGAGAGAATGATTCTCAGATTGCGGAACCAGTTGATGAAGTTAGACCCATTGTTCTTAAGCTTTTCTTTCTCAGCAAAAACGTTGAAGTTGAAGTTGGACTTAGCCATTTGATCTACAAAATTTGCAAGTACAATTTAGACTATGTTCATGATAACTAGTTCAACTTAATCAAATTACTAGATGAACTCCCACTAAATTCAACATCCCTCAAGTTGTTTAGTGAACATGATCCAAATTCACCACACCTAATCCGATCTTCACGAGAAGATATGTGGTTTCAATGGTGGACAACAAGGTGTCGATCATATCATTCATATGACCCATGCTTAACCTTTCGGTTCGTGTGTTCCGAGTCCATGACTGTACATGCTAGGCTCGTCAAGTCAAACCCAAGTATTTCCGCGTGTGCAAAACTGGCTTGCACCCGTTGTATGTGAACGTAGAGTTTATAGAACTCGATCATCACGTGATGCTTGAACACGACGAACTTTCACAACGGTGCATACATGGGGAGAACACAGTTTTATCTTGATCTTGAAGTGAGGAATCATCTTATAATGCTACCGTCGCGATCTAAGCATAATAAGATACATAAAAGGATAAACATCACATGCATATAATTTTATGTGACATGGTATAGCCAATCTCTACGCAATGATCTCCATCTTGTGCGCGCCAGCATGATCTCCATCACTCCACCATGATTGCCTCCACCACGAATAGGAACTACAACTATTGCTAACTACTTAGCAATAAAGTAAAGCTATTACATGGCGTATAAGAAGTTGACACACAGGTCATACACAATTATAAAGACAACCATATGGCTCCTGCCGGTTGTGTATTCATCGACATGCAAGTCGTGAAGCATTACAAAACATGATCATTGCATACAACATACACATCACATCTTGGGCCATACCATATCACAAAAACACTCCCTGTAAAAACAAGTTAGACGCCTCTACTTTGTTGTTGCATGTTTTACGTGGCTTATGGGAGTAACAAGCTAAGAACGATTCTTACCTACGGAAAGCCACAACGGTGATATTATGGTTGCCAACATCCGGTGTAAATCCCATGACAACTATAGTGAGAGAAACTGGCATCCACCAGCCGCATGTGTGGAACAAGCCACACGTCAAGTGCGGAGCCGGTCTCGCGAACGAGGTCGCGTAAAGTTGGCCTGGACCGCTTCGATCTCAGTATCCCGCGTCATAAGAAGTACACAAATAAGAGGCTTGCAACACAAAACATCAACGCCCGCAACAAGCATGTTGTCTTCTACTCGTGAAACACATCTACGCATAGATCTAGCTCTGATACCACTAAAGGGTTTCGCAGCATAGTAAATCAAAATTTCTACGGATGCGAACGGGAAATCCAAGATCTAATCTAGGAGATGCAAACAACAAGAGGGGGTAGATGAGATCTTCATACCCTTGAAGATCCGCACAGCGAAACATTCAACAGAACGTGGTTGATGTAGTCGTACTAGCCTTCTCCTCCTCGCGATCTGATCCGATCCAACGCTGCAAGTGGCGACGCCTCCGAGAGATGCACACGTACGGCACCTCGACGTATCCTCCTTCCTCGGTCCAGCAAGTGGCGTGGAGAGATAGATTGGATCTACAACACGACGGCGTGGTGCAAAGGTGGAGAGTTTCCGCGGCAGGGCTTCGCCTACGCGCAGTCGAGAGAGAGAGAGAGGAGGGCATCAGGTAGGCGGCTAGGGTTGAGGAGGTGTGGGGGGAGGATGCGCCCGGCTGCCCCTTGCCCCCTCCAAACACTAGGGCCGGCGGCCACATGGGGTGGAGTGGGGGGCAAGTTCCCCCTTCTAGAAGCTCTCCCTAGGGTTTCCTCTAGGGCTTGGACGGCTGGGCCTATGGGGCCTTGTGCCCCTGGCCCAATGCGTCCAGGGCACTCCCTCGTAGGCCCACGCCCCCTGCCGACAAGTGGGGCCACGTTGGTCCCACTCCGTAAGGTTTAGAAGCTTCCGGTACAATACCGAACATCCCGAAACAATTCCGAAATCCAAAAACCGCTTTCCCTTATATGAATCTTATTCTCTGGACCATTCCGGAACCTCTCGTGATGTACTGGATATCATCCGAGACTCCGAACAAAAACTCATAAACCAATTGTCCATTCTATCCTAGCATCGAGAGACGTTAAGTGTGTGACCCTACGGGTTCGAGAATATGCAGACATGATCTTCTATCAATAATCAACAGCGGGGTCTGGAAACCCATATTGACTCCCACATATTCATCGATGATCATATCGGATAAACCATGATGCCAGGATTCAATTAATCCCATATATATATTCCCTTCATCGCGCGATATTTTACTTGCCCGAGATTCGATCGTCGGTATCGGCATACCTAGTTCAATCTCGTTCACAGCAAGTACTTTACTCGTTCCATAATCCGATATCACATTGTGATTAACTCCTTAACCACGTGCTTGCAAGCGGTGTTGATATCGATTACCGAGTGGGCCCGAAGTATATCTCTTGGACTTGGGAGGGACAAATCCCATCTCGATACATATAACCCATCAGGTACTTTCCGATCACCTGAGAGACACCTTTATGATCACCCTCTCATAGGATGACGTTTGATGACCTCAAAGCTTTCTTCCGATAGCAGGGAGTTGCATTATCTCATGGTCTAAGGAATACAAAATTTAACATAAGAAAAAGCTTCGCAAAGATGAACACGATGACACGATCTAATTGCTCTGCTTGATTTGGGTCTGTCCATCATATCATTCTCCCAATGACATGATCTCATCATTAATTGACAACTCGTGTCTATGGTTAGGAAACCTTAACCATCATTAATCAATGAGCTAGTCCATAGAGGCGTACTAGGGACACGGTGTTGTTCATAAACCACACAAGTATCAAAGTTTCCGCTTAATACAATTCTAGCATGGAATATAAACTTCATCATGAACAAGAATTATAATAATAACATCTTTATTATTGCCTCTAGGGCATAATTCCAACAATGACACCAGAGTTGCCGAGTTGGTGGACATCGACGTCTTCGTGCCCATGAACATCATCGACAGCGGTAACCAAGATTCCTCCGAGTCCCACCATAGTGCCGACGTTGAGGGTGATTCTCTAGCTGGTGACGATGCTGCCTCCAAGTCTCCTACGCCAAAGGAATGAAAAACAACTTTGTAATATTTTTTTCACCTTAAAAATTTGTTGATGTAACTTAAGGCGGAAAACAATGGTTGTTTATTTCCTGCTGCTTAAGAACTAGTTTCCAGCATGTATATATTTTTTAAGCAAGTGTTGGCTTATCCATTACTTTGGTTCTTATGCTTGACTTTTCGTGAGTCGGAAGACTCGTTGTCGGAACCATGCGCTTAGGTGATGATGCCCAATGGCACCGTCAATAACCTGAGCACAAAATCGCCGACAATAATTGCCAAAAGTCACTACTCCAGAATCCACATAAAAACGACAAAGAACGTGTAGACCAGAAAACTTAAGCTAACGCCCGTAGGCGGAATTTTCACAAGTGCAAACGCAAAGCTTGTGCATAAAGGTTTTACATGATCCAAAAATGAACACCAAAGGAGGTAAAAGACTCATAAATATGAGTGAACCAGAGAGCTTTATTTCATTGATCATATAAGAGGTACACAATTAGATAAAAAATGCTAAGTGTGGAAAGGACGTAGCTGTGCTATGTTCCATGGCCGATCAAGCTCTGGGTAGTCATCATCCGGGTCACGTCGCTTACGCTTATGATCCTCGTTGGGTCTATCCTTTAGTTCACGATTGTCAACAAGGTAGTAAGACCCATTCAGTAGCGCCTTGCTTATGATGAACGGTCCTTCCCATGGCGGGGATAATTTGTGCGACTTCTTCTGCTTAAGTCGGAGCACCAAATCCCCCTCTTTAAACGAGCGATGCCGAAAGCGGCGACTATGGTAGCTGCGTAGCTTTTGCTGGTAGATGGCGGATCTTTGGCATACCAAAACGCGCTCCTCCTCGAGAAGGTCCACATCCAGGCGTCTGGATTCTTCAGTGTCATCTTCGTCGTAGGCGGCAACTCTTGGTGCATCGTGAAGTATGTCGGAAGGCAGGATGGCTTCTGCTCTATATACCATGAAGTAAGGGGTGTAGCCGGTGGATCTGTTGGGTGTAGTTCGTAAACTCCACATCACAGATGGCTATTCTTCCGCCCAGGCTCCAGCTGCTCTGTGTAGCGGTGCCTCAAGACGTGGCTTGATTCCCTGCAGAATTAATCCATTGGCTCGCTCAACCTGACCATTGGATTGTGGGTGTGCCACAGATGCAAGGTCAAGTCGGATGCCTTTCTCCCAGCAATAAGCCTCCACTTCTCCGAGTGACAAGTTGCTGCCGTTGTCGGTGATAATGCTATGCGGGAGACCAAATCTCACCACTAGATCCCGGACAAACCTGAGGGCAGTTGCCCCATCAAGATTTCTAATGGGTTTAGCTTCTATCCATATAGTGAATTTATCAACTGCTACAAGCAGATGCGTAAACCCACAGGGTGCCATCTATAACGGTCCCACCATGTCTAGCCCCCAGACTGCAAACGGCCAAGTTATTGGTATTGTTCGCAGTTCTTCAGCGGGAACATGTGGTTGTCGGGCATAATACTGGCATCCCATGCATGTCTCAACCAACTTGTCGGCGTCCGCCTTCGCGGTCAGCCATTAGAATCCTTGCCGGAAGGCTTTCACGACCAAAGATCGAGGAGCGGCGTGATGCCCACAATCTCTGAGATGGATTTCGCGTAGGATTTCCATACCTTCTAGCTGGGAAACACACTTTAGGTATACACTAGTAGTGCTCCTTTTGTAGAGTTTCCCATTGACTATGGTATAACCCTTTGCTCGTCGTACTATTTGCCGTCTTTTGTCTTTGTCGTCGGGCAAAGTTTCGTGTTCGAGATATTCCATGAACGGTTTTGTCCATGCCGGAGGGACCTTAGTCACCATGTTGACGAAAGAGTCAGCTCTATCCGGGTTGTCGATGTCGGCGCCCTTCATAGATGGTGTGCGCAGGTGCTCTAGGAAAACTCTTGGCAGAATTTGTTTGCGCCCTGATCCAAGCTTAGATAGCAGATCAGCCGCCTCGTTTTGTTCCCTAGGTACATACTTGACTTCGTAGCCCAAGAAGCTCTTGGCTATCTCGTCCACTTCGTCTCGATATGCCGCCATCATAGGGTTCCGCGCATTCTAGGTGCCAGCCACTTGATGGGAAACCAAGTTGGAATCTCCACAGCAAACTATGCGCTTGATGCCAATATCCTTGGCTACACGCAGTCCGTAAATAAATGCTTCATACTCCGCCATGTTGTTTGTAGCCTCGAAGTGGATCTGCAGAACGTAGTGCATCTTGTCTCCTATTGGTGACTGTAGCAATACACCAGCCCCCGAGCCGTTGAGCAGCTTTGATCCGTCAAAGTGCATCACCCAGTACTCTGGCTCTGGCAACGGAGTAGTATCTGGCATCTCCGTCCAATCTGCAACAAAATCCGCCAAGGCGTGTGACTTGATAGCATCGCGTCTCTTGTAGGTGATCTCAAAGGCGGCGAGTTCAATACCCCACTTCACGACCCTTCCTGTAGCGTCGCTGTTATTGATAATGTCGAACAGTGGAGTCTTGCTCACCACTGTGATTGGGTGCTCCTGGAAGTAATGCCTCAGCTTCCGAGAAGCAAGGAATACTCCATAAGCTATCTTTTGGTAGTGCGGGTAACGCTGCTTGGAATCCGTCAAGACCTCGCTCACATAGTAAACTGGTCGTTGAATACCGTGCTCATAGCCTGGTTCCTTCCACTCTACCACGACGACGATGCTGATAACCCAGTTGGTTGCCGCCATGTAAATTAACAGGGGCTCTCCAGGCTCGGGTGCTGCAAGGATTGGCGCTGAGGAAAGAATCTCCTTGAGCTGCTTCAATGCTGCATCTGCTTCGTCTGTCCACGTGAATTTGTCCGCCTTCTTCAGCAACTTGTACAGCGGCAGAGCCTTCTCTCCAAGTCGGCTGACGAACCGACTAACTGCTGTAACACAACCTGTTAGTCGTTGAATGTCCTTTAGGCATGTCGGACGGTTTATTTTTAAGATGGCCTTGATTTTCTCCGGGTTTACCTCGATTCCACGTTGGGAAACAATGAAACCCAACAATTTGCTGGCTGGAACCCCGAAGACGCACTTCTTAGGGTTAAGCATCATGTTGTATTTCCGAAGATTATCAAAGGTTTCTTTTAAGTAGGAGATTAAGTCATTTGACTTTTTAGACATCACCGCGATATCGTCCCACATAAGCGTAAACGTTCCGACCAATTTGGTCGTGGAGGCAATGTTGCATTTTCCACTGGTACGTAGCACCTGCGTTTTTCAGCCCAAAGGGCATCGTGACATAGCAAAACATGCCGTATGGGGTAGTGAACGAAGTGGCCAATTGGTCTGACTTCCTCATCTTGATCTGGTGGTATCCTGAGTATGCATCGAGAAAACACAAAGGTTCCGAGCCAGCCGTCGAGTCAATGACTTGGTCAATGCGAGGCAAAGCAAACGGATCTTTGGGACATGCTTTGTTCAAGCCGGTGTAATTAACGCACATTCTTAATTCATTGGTTCCCTTTTTGGGGACAAGTACAGGATTGGCCACCCATTGGGTGTGAAGGACTTCTCGGATAAATCTAGCCTTAAGTAACCTAGCTATCTCTTTGCCAATGGCGCGTCTCTTCTCATCTCCAAAGCGTCGTAGAGGTTGTTTCACTGGTTTATTTTGTATCAATGTTTAAGCTGTGCTCGGCAAGTTCCCTAGGTACACCTTTCATGTCGGCAGGTTGCCAGGCAAAGATGTCCCTATTCTCACGGAGGAACTCGACGAGCGCGCTTTCCTATTTGGGATCTAGGTTCGTCCCAATGGCGGTGACCTTGGAGGCATCGCCTACCACAAGTTCCACCGGCTTGGTCTCGATGGCGGCCTTGAACGCAGGAGCGGAGTCGGAGATCTGCTTCTTCGACGCGGGCATCTCTGATTCATTGACCTTGCTCTGGATCTCTTTGAATTCTTCGATGTAGAGGATAACTTCTGCAACGGCTGCTTCATTGATCTCGCAGTCCCTTGCCTTGGTAAAGCTTTCGGATACGATGATGACACCGTTTGGTCCGGGTATCTTGAGTTTATTGTAGACGAAGCATGGATTGGCCATGAACGTGTGGAATATGTCGCGGTCGAATATGACGTGGTACACGCTCTTGAAGGGGACCACCTCAAAGGTCATGCGCTCTTGGCGGTAATTGTTAACATCGCCAAAGGCAACCTGAAGTGTAGTGCACCCAAGGGACCGAGCCTCCCGACCAGGAACTACGCCGTGGAAGATGGTGTTGGTCCGCCTTAGGTTTGCCTCCGTCAAGTTCATCTTCTGCAGTGTATCCAGGTACATGATGTTGATGCTGCTTCCACTATCCACCATACACTTGGTGAACTCCACGCCGTCAATCAAGGGGTTGGTGACCATGGCGTACTGGTTCTCCGTAGGTACGAGGTATGGGGGGTCCGTCCTGTCCCAAGTTATTGGAACCTCTGACCAGCGCAGGTACTAGGGAACTGGGGGGAGAGTGGCTATCAGGATCCTCAGAGAGGTCTTCTGTTGTCGGAAGGTGGGGGGTGCCAAGGAAAGTGTGGTAGACTGGAGCCTTCTTTGTGAAGGGGTTCTTGCCCTTGTCGTCGCTCTTGGCAGAGTGCTTGGGGTCGATGTCTTCATCCATGTCACTCGAATCCTTGGACTCCTCATCCTTCTTCTTCCCCTTGCCCTTGCCTCGCGGTCTGTTCTTCCGACTTCGCTTGTAGCCGGACTTCGGGTCTTCCTTGAGGTCGTTGACAAACTTGCAGTGTCGATTGGTATGGGTGGCCTTGCCGTTGGCGTCGAGGTGTACGAGGCACGGCATATCGCGGTACTCCTCGTAGGTTTGGGGAACGTAGAGCGGTGTCAAGGTTGTTTCACTGCCTCGCTGCTGCCCACGACTAGCTCCCCTTCCTCGGCCACGTTGTCCGCCATCACCTCGTCCTGCAAAAGTCATAGCGACCATGTCGGTAGATTGCTTTTTTTCTGGAGCGGTTTTCCGCTTTGTACTACTATTCCTCCGAGCTTGGGTTGGAACGGCTGTTTCCGGCAAGGAGCCGCGAGCATCGTCGTCGGCGGCTGCAAACTCACTAGCCAACTGAATCATTTGGTTCAAGTCAAGATGGTGATTATCCTGCAAGCGCTTCAGTTTATGTCGGAGCAATGTGCCTCTTTCCAATCCGTTGATGAAGGCAGCCATGGCGGTCTGGGCGTGCACTCCTGCGCAGGAATTCTTCATGTCCAGCCAGCGAGAGAGGTAGGCGCGAGATGTTTCGTCTTTCTCTTGCACGCACCGCTGTAGATCACCCACAGTGCAGGGACGCTTGTAAGTACCCTCAAAGTTCTTGGTGAACGCTTCTTGCATGTCCAACCAGTTGTAGATGGATTTCTTTGGCAAGTCGTCGATCCATTGACGGGCCGTGCCCGCCAACATTAATGGGAGGTACTTGACGGCGATGTTGGGGTTGCCTCCGGCAATCTCCACCGCGTTGCCGTAGTCCTGCAACCATGTGGCTGGCTTAGCGGTGCCGTAATAGGGTTTGATGGTCTTGTCAATCCGGAAACCTTTGGGGTAAGTTGCGGACCGTATTGCAGGTCCAAAGCAACGTGGTCCTAGGTATGGTCCTTCCTGAGCCTCGTGGATCTTATCAATCCACGAACATGCATCGTACGGCTCCGGGTTCTACTTCTTGTCAACAGAGGATGGGCTTCATGAACGATGCGGGCCTCCTCCGCCATGGTGACTTCTTGGCGGTGACGGAGGTGGAGGTGGCGGTGGGTTAGCCTTCTTGTTGTTACCCTCCTGCGACGCCTCACGCCTTTCATGGTTGCTTGTCGGACGGGGAGGGTCATGGCGTGACCTGCTCTTGTGTCCTTGGTTGTGCTCTCCGTCATGACGGGTCTTCTCGGCATTGTAGCGGATGACGATGCCGCACTGCTTTGTTGGGGGCATATCTGTACGATGGTGAGTCTTGTAATCTTCACGATGTCGGGGGGATCGGGGCGGTGGTGATGGGCGACGAGGTCAGGCCTTTTCTCCGTGGTCGGAGGATATGGGGATAGCATCCTTCCTGTTGCGCGCATCCCTCCGTCTTCGTTCTGATGAACCCGTCTGGGACCCAACATCAAGAGGAGATCTGTCCCTTGGTGGCTTGTACTGGCTAGATTGGCAGAGCGCTGGGTCAGACTCAAGCCTCTGAGAGGTGGCATTTTCCTGCTGCTTCACCGCCTTGTCCACTAGGTCATAGACCTGTTCCACTGCCTCGGGTGATCTATCCTACTCCAGAACGGTCTTGGCGACGGCGATGTTAAGGAGTGGGGTGGGCATCACCTGCTTGCCTTCACTGTCAATGTATGTCTTGGACTGTGCCGGCTTTGAGGGAGCCCATCCTAGGTTGCTCCGTACACCAGGATCGTTGATGACGCGAGCTGGAGCTTTCTTAGCCTTCTGCTACTGCATTTAAGTCTTGTATTCGGCCTCCATTGCTCTAGCTTTCTCTATGGACTTCTGCGCATTGACCAGATCTCGATCTAGCTTAGCGCCTTGCTCCACGATGGCCTGCGCTTCCTCCAGCAGCTGCTGGCGTTTCTCGTCAAGCTGGGTCACGTTCCAAATATGAGCAACGGTCAGTGGCTCGACAAGGAGATTGTTGTACATCACTCTATCAGCTGGAGTAACTTGGGCTGCTGCAGACGTAGATGCTGGAGGCGGCAAGTTTGCGGTGTTGTTGTTGATCGGGCCGGTGCCGAGTTCCTACGGCTATTGCACTGGGTTAGGCGGAGGAGGCATGACTTTTGTGTGATCATCGTCAGCAGCAATAAGTGGCCCCTTCCCATTTTCCAGTGTTGTAGGCGGATCTCGTCCGGGTTGATCTTCATCCATCACCGTCCCAATGGTGACAAACATCCCTCAAGATGTGACGGCGTTGTTGGCTTGCTCATCGCGCGAGTACTCCTCCTCCATCTCCTGCATAGCGGAGTCTAGCTCTTTTTGACTGAAGTCTACCTCCTCTAAATCTCCACTGAAATCAGCATAAAGCGCGTCAATGACAGAGTTGGAGGGTGCCAGAACTTCCTCAATGACAGGTGGTGGAGGTGCAACGGCCTCGACGATGACTGGAGGTGGTGGTGCTGCTGCGACGATGGCAGTGGGAGACGGTGGCGGCGGTTGCTGATTCTGAGGTTCTCCGTCTCTGAGCGCAAGCTCCATATGGGCTGCTGCGTCAACTTCCGCGTAGTTGTTGACGGTGCTCACCATCTCTTCGAGGATAAGGCGTCCTATTGCCTGCTGCCGTCTTAAAGAATGTCGGAGAAGCGTACCACGGTCCAGTCCTTCCACGAAGTGATACAAAGCGTTATCATTGGGGTAGTGGGCTAGATAATCGCGGGGGTTTTCGCCTTCTCTCTGAACGCAGCGCGCCAGATCGAAGATGGTAACCACGTCGACGAACTTGGATCTCTGCTATCCAGACGCACGGGCGAAGCCGGCGGATTTGCAGTGATCTTCCACCTTTATGTCCTGCATAGGGGCGGTTTGGGTGGGCCTTGAATTTTTCCGATCTTTGCTGGCAAACTCCGAGGAGAGATCCGACATCGATCCTTCCGCGAACGTATCCTGCCCGTAGGCGGTCCGTGCGGGACTCATGCTTTGCGATCTTTGTCGGCAAACTCCGAAGAGAGATTCGACATCGATCCTTTCGCGTACGTATCCTTCCCGTAGGCGGTCCGTGCGGGCCTTGATGCTCCTCTGACTCACAGGGAACTAGTGCCCGAGTCGGTTTCGCAGATGAAGAGGTGGATGTCTCCGATAGGAACGATTGAACACAGCGTGGGGTTTGTCTTTGCCGGGATCCAGAACTCGTCAGGAGGGACGATCGGAACGTTGCCGGAGAAAAGAAAATGTCCGATGGCTACGGTTTCGCCGATTCCCGTGAATATCTTGGTCCTCGCCCGCTGAAGAGCCTGAAGCACCTCTTGCCCCACGGTGGGCGCCAACTGTCATGGTATTGCCGACGAGTACACCATGGAGGGGTCCTCACAGTGCGTGTTTAGAGACGTGGGGTAAGGCGGACGGTTGACGGGTATGAGGTAACACAGCTTACCCAGGTTCAGATCCCACAACGGTGGCGGAATCCTACTCCTGCTATAAATCACTATAAGGGTGATACGCCGAGTTACAGAGATAGGTTCGCTGTGCGAGGTTGTCTGAATCGATGCCCTAAAGGCTCCCATAGGCTCGACTTATATAGTCTCCAGGTCCTAGGGTTACAGGGAAAAGTCCTAGCCGGACAGGTTACAGAGTCCTACACAGTCTATTACTAGTCTTGTGTATCTTGCACTCCAAGGCTCCGGGTACGCTGGTGACTCCACCGTAGCCTTCCTTTATCCGGCATGGGACTCCCTTCTCGATCCATCTAACTGGGCCGCCCAGCAGGCCATAGGCCATGCTACCGACTATGGGCCACCCGGGTTATCCGGATAAGTGACATGCTATGAGGATACCCATATAGGATATCCCCAACAACACACGTTAAGGCTACTGGGCGGTCAAATAAGAAGAAAAAGAAGAAAAATCCGACACCAGAAGAGCCGGAGGTCGAGGAAACCAACGAAGAAAAGGTTGACAAAGAGATTGAGATGGAGAATCAGGACAGAGACCCGATTAATCCCACACCGATCGACCCTCCTGTGGATGGACACGTTGTCACCAAGGGTGCACGTGAAATTGACGGAGACGCTCTCACAATTCCAATCCCAACTGCTTCAGATCTTACTCCGGATGCGCTGGAGAAAAGGGATAAGGATCTAGAAAAGCATCGGTTGTTCTTGCTCGAAGAGGCCGCACGCATCATCAAGATTAGACAACAGATAGACAGTCACCCTGCCCATTATTAGTCAAAATTCAAACAACTACCAAACAAGACAAGGGGTGGCCCGGTTCTTGCTAACAGGAACCCAAAAGTCCAAAATGATCTATTCGACGGTAAAACCAGAGAGAAGATTCGAATCTAAAGCACACTGGTGGAGAACACTGCAGCTGCTCGAGCTATCCTTGCTAATAATCCGTCTCTAGAGCAAGTCTGAAAATGTGTAGCGTTGCTGGACAAAGGATTAAAACAGCAGAAGACGGACGCGTCATTCAGTGGAAAGCTAGCCTCAAGGTCACAATTTTGTCACACTAGCACAGACCAAAGTGCCAAAGAGAGACCCCATAGGGATACGGATCAGCATTATCGTCCCCGGGGACAAGAAGAAATTCAAGGACCAGATCAAACGGTTATCGTCGCATGCGCGCACACGACTGGTCGAGAGTTATTCCGGCTGCGTCCAAAGACGCCATCAGGGCATTGGTGCCTCATCAAGTCCATCGTCGGCAAAACAATCGCCACAGAGAAGACTCGGAGGTGCGTCTCCAGCGAGAACAAGATCGGCTAAAAATGCCACCCCCTAGCTGTCCGGCTGGTAACGCTGGACGAAGAGATGATCCGGATCATCCTAAATCAAGTAGGGACGATACCCGAAGAAACCAACCTCGGAGTCAGCATAATGAGGCTCCACCAGCATGTCATCCAGCCGGAAATAACCCACCAGGGCCACCATCACCACCAGACAATGACCATGAGGGATCTCATCGTAGCCATGGAAGCTGCAGAGGCGGAGGAGGCAATGGTGAAAGAAGAAGCAGGAATCCGACTCCGCCGCGCAGAAGCCACGAGCCTCCAAGACGCAGATCTCTCTCGCCAAACAACGCTCGTCATTGAATTGAGTCAAACATAGAGGCGCAACGGTATGAGGAAGAAGACATATGCGTGGTACCTAAATGCTTTGGCCCACGTATCCGTCAAACCAAATTTCTGGTTGACTTTGGTATTGCCAAACACATCCAACCCTATGATGGCGCAGCTCGACCAGATACTTAGCTTCAATACTTTTTCCAGGCTTGCTGCATCGTCAAAGGAGGAAACAACCTGGTTGTAGTCCGGTATCTCCCACTCATGTTGCGGAAGACGACTCGATCATGGCTTAATGAGCTACTAGAGAATTCAATCCACAACTAGTATGATATGAAAAGTGCATTCTTTTGAAACTTCGAGGGAACATACATGAGGCCCTGCATAGTCGAAGACTTGCAGCGTTGCACCCAAAGACCCAGAGAAACCTGCCGAGATTACCTTGGACACTGGATCGACACGAAAAACTCCTGTGAGGGAGTAAACGAACAAACTATGATTGAAGCTTTCATTGCAAGACTCCTAGTTGGACTTTTGCGTCATAGGCTAAAGCGTGACGATGTCACAGATTTGGGAGAGATGATAGAAACGGCGAGCAAATATGCCAACACCGATGCTGATTCAGAAGGGTTGCTAAATATTCTGTCCAATCCAAATGCGGCCAAATAGCCAATACAGCAAACTCAGAAGCGCAAGAATACCTCGGAAGATAAATCATCTCCATACAACACGGCCATTAATGCAACATTTGGATCTGGAGGACAAGGAGGGCGCGGAGGCGGCCGGGGACGAGGCCACGAAACTTCCAGAATCTAGGGCAGAGGAGATTAGCAACCCGGAAGAACCTATACCTGGGCCGACATTACCAATATCCCTGTGTCCATCACCTGGATAGTAACGGAGGTTCTACCCACACAAATGCCGAGTGTCATTTTAATGACGACATAAAAAAGACGAATCCGTTGGCTACAAAGCCAAGCGACGAAAATGAAAGAAAAATTCCAAGAAAGGCAAGGAGCCCAAGGTAGATTCCAACATGGAAGAAGCGGATGCTGCACAGCCCAAGTCGGATGGAAATAAGGATTACCCTACAAAGAAGGACACATACGTCTTCTTCCTTGGAACTCAGCCGACTAAGGTCAATAAGGCGGTTCTCCATGAGCTCAATGCCACGTTTCCGCCTGTCCCCCAATTCCTGGCCGCTCAGATCACCGGAGGAAAACACATCGTCGAGGAAAGTACCCTCTGGCCGTCAATACTCTTATTGATGGCTATGAGTTCTCGAAAACTCTCATGGACGGTGGCAGCAGCATCAACATCCTCTACATTGATATTCTCCACCGCATGAAAATCCATGAGAGCCAGTTGAGTTACAGCAGTGTAACTTTTCATGGCATTGTACCAGGGAGACATGCGAATTCTCTAGGTGAGATAACACTGGACGTGACATTCGAAACCCGAGATAATTATCGGACCGAGCCACTCTCTTTTGAGGTGGTACCGTTCAAAAGTGTTTACCACGCCATCTTCATGCGTCTGACTTACTGGGCGTTCATGGCCCATCCCTGTTACATTTACAACATGATAAAACTTCCAGATCCATAGGGCGTCATCACCATCCGGGGAAATCTGAAGAAAGCGTCAGAGTGCAACGCATGATCTGCTGACTTTACTGAAATCGTGCTGCACGCCCAGGAGTACTAGGAGATCAGGAAGACCATTGACCCGTCCAAGATGCCTACTATGAAGAACGAGGTGCTAAAGCCAAGCATGCAGTTCAAGGCGTCGGAAGAAATGAAGAAGACATCGCTGAAGGAAGACAATCCCTCCAAGACGAAAAACATAGGGGTAGGCTTAGATCACGTATAGGAAGGCATGCTCGTCGAGTTCCTCAAAGCTAATAGTGATATCTTCGCATGGCAGCCTTTTGACATGACTGGAGTACCTAGGGAACTTGCCGAGCACTCTCCTAATGTATACCCTGACGCTAAACCCATCAAACAGTTCTTGCGACGGTTTGGTGATGAAAAGTGCAAAGCTATAGCCAAGGAAATAGCCCGACTAGAATTAGCCGGATTCATAACAGAGGTCATCCACACAGATTGGGTGGAAAAACATGTAATCATCCCTAAAAAGGACACTATTGAATTAAGGATGTGTGTTGATTATACCGCTTTGAACAAAGCCTATCCAAAAGACCCGTTCCCTTTGCCAAGAATCGATCAAGTTATCAAATCAACGGCAGGGTCGGAATTACTCTGTTTTCTCGACGCATATTTCGGATATCACCAAATACCGATGAAAAAATCGGATCAAATCAAGACATCTTTCATCACTCCTTTTGGAACCTTCTGCTATAAAACTATGCCTTTAGGCTTAAATAACACAGGAGCAACTTATCAATGTACTATGCAACATTGTCTTACCGATCAAATCTGACGCAACGTCCATGTATACATAGATGACATAGTAGTTATGACCAAAAATATGGGATCTTTAATTTCCGACTTGGAGGAAACATTTGCTAACCTACGAAAAATAAATATGATGCTAAATCCGAAGAAGTGCTTCTTTGGAATTCCAGCCGAAAATTTTTTAGTCTTCATCATGTCTAAAAGAGGCATAGAGGTGAATCGAGACAAAATTAAGGCTATACTCAACATTACCAGGCTGACTCGCCTGAAGGACGAACAACATCTCACTGGTTGCATTGCAGTAGTGAGTCAGTTCATCAGTCGGCTCGGAGAAAGAGCTGCACCTTTTTACAAACTCTTGAAGAAGACCGAAAAATTTGTATGGACCGAGGAAGCCGAAGCTGCTCAACAAAGTTTGAAATATCTACTTTCAAACCAAAAAGTTCTCGCAGCACCAGAGCCTCAGGATCCTATGTTACTTTGCATTGCAGCGACTAAAAAATACATAAGTGTGGTAACATCAGGGGAGCATGAGCAACAAGCCTATGAGCATAAGGTGAAACGTCCAACATACTACCTAAGTGAGGTCCTGACAGAAAAAAAACAACGGTATCCACACCATCAAAAGCTAGCCTATGGAGTGTTCTTCGCCTCGAGAAAGCTACGACATTACTCTCAAGAGCATAAGATCACAGTGGTGAGTACTGCTCCCCTGTGAGATATAATCAATAACCGCGACGCCACATGATGTGTCGCAAAGTGGGGAATAGAGCTTGCAGCTTTATACATCGAGTACAAGCCACGAACAACAATCAAGTCCCAGATATTTGCCGATTTCGTCGCTGATTGGACGGAGACGGTAGAAAATACAAGTCCTCCGGACTCGGAATTTTGGACCCTTCATTTTGACGGATCAAAAGCACGAGGAGGCTCGGGGGCTGGCGTGGCACCCGAAGGAGATAAGATGTTCTATGTGTTACAAATACACTTCACGGCAGCCAATAATATTGCCGAGTATGAAGCATTGTTACATGGAATATGCATGGCCAAAAATATTGGCGTAACTAGACTCATGTGTTACGGAGACTCGGATTTAGGTGCTTGGCAAGTATCTGATATCTGCAATGCAAACAAGAACATGGAAGCCTACAAAGCTGTTGTGGATGAATTATCTAAATCGTTCGAGGGTTTTGAGGTTCAACACATCCCTCGAGCAGAAAATGAGGAAGCATATGCTTTATCAAGGATAGGCTCTGCGCGGAAACAAGTCCTGGATGGCGCTTTTTTACAGTATTTAAAGGTCCCCTCCATCACAGGAGTTGATGAGGACTATCCGACGAAATCCGACTCACCTTTAATAACAGTTCTGGTTGTAATTCCTAGCTGGACAAAATCCTATCTGGATTTCCTGATAGACATAAAATTACCCGAAGCCAAAGTTCTAAGCCGGCAGATCTTCCGATGAGCAAAAGCTTATACAATAATAAATAGTGAGCTCTATAAGAGGAATGTTTCTGAGGTTTTTCAGCGCTGCATTTCTCCTGAAGGAGTGGAAATCTTAAGAGAAATCCACGAAGGCGAGTATGGTCACCACGCTGCAACCAAATGTTTGGTGCCAAAAGATTTTAGACAAAGATTCTTTTGGATCATAGCTAAGGCGGATGTCGGTAAACTGGTCAAAATATGCAAAGGCTACCAAAAGTACGCCCGTCAGGCACATGTTCTGGCGGATCAGCTGCGAACAATCCCTATTTCATGGCCATTTGCGGTCTAGGGGCTTGATATGTAGGGCCATTTCGCACGACAAGATGTGGATTTGTTCACCTACTTGTGATGGTGGATAAATTTACAAAATGGATTGAGACTAAACCCGTAACGAGTTGCGATGGAGCCACAGCCAGAAAGTTCGTCGAAGACATGATCATCCAATTCGGATATCCGCACAGTATAATTACTAACAACAAGAGCAACTTCTCTTGGCTTACGGTGATATCCGCACAGTATGTGCTTGAGCGGATGAATTACCGTCTGTGATATGGAGCTTACGAACAATTCCTAACAGATCAACCGGATACACTCCTTTCTTCTTGGTCTACGGTGCAGAAGCAGTTCTTCCAAGTGATTTAATACACCAATCTCCTCGAGTCAAAGCGTATATCGAAGAAGATGCGGAAGTTTCTCGACAAGATGATCTCGACATAGTCGAAGAAGTCCGTGTCGTTGCTGAATAGAGATCTACAACCTATCAGCAGAAGTTATGCAAGTATCATAGTCAGAGAGTGCAAAACCGTTCTTTCAGGAAGGACGATTTAGTTCTCCGAATCGTGCGAAAAAGAAAGCACAAAATTTACCCGATATGAGAAGGACCTTTTATGATCAGCAGAGTTCTGCATAACGGGTCATATTATTTAACCAATATGAGACCAATCAAGAAAAGACCGCTTACTCAGAAGAGAAAGAGCACTGGCGGTAGTATAGACCCGGATGAAATAGACTGTCCATGGAACATTGCACAACTACGTCCCTTCTATTCTTAGCTATATTTCCTTGTAATCATATATGTACATGTTCAAAGCGAAATAAAGTATTGGTTTCCTCATATATTATTCTTGAGAAGTTTTTGCCATCTTATTTCCAAAAGAGCATGTCGTTTTCAAAAATCCTAGAATGCTTGAAAGTAATTTATGCTCATGTTCGTTCTGGTTATGATTTTTGAATATCTAAACAAAAAATGTTACCTTAGGGCGTAAATCTAATGTTTTGTTTATACTTTATTTTTTATCTGATTGCTTAGACGCGGGTATTTTCCAAGTAATGAATTGTTGGTACTGAAAGCCGGATTTGTCTCCGAGTTTAAACAGGTTTAGCAATTGAGCTCCATTGCTCGGCAAAGTTTTCGTGCTAAAGGTTGACCAGCTCATGAAAGGGACGAGGCAGAGAGCCAGATAAAACGATAAGTGTAAACACAGAGCAGTGCTTAAGAATTCTTTCAGGCACACGCATAAAAATATATACAAACAAGTGCTAAGATAGTAAAGCATCAGTTCTTACAAACCAGCACGTATTCAAATACAAAAATATTTTCCCCATCATTACATGCCAAGAAATAAGTTTAGAATAATGCATCAAAGATGTTTATGCTGCAGATTCAGGCGGTGATGAAGGAGACCGTCGAGCGCTGGAGTCAACATCGCCGCCACCTTGATCCTAAGACTCGGAGGCTCCTTCGATGAGGCCGTCTTCTGGATCTTGGGGCAAAGGAGGTACAACAACGGATTCAAAGAATGGCGTCATGTAGTTTGTCATCTCAGCCACGCGACAAGCATAACCTGCATAGGATTCTTGGATGGCCTTGATGTCTTGCGGCTTACCGTCATCGTCATCATCAGCGATGCCCCTGGTGACATGCTAGATCTCCATATCGTTGTGGTGGCTCATCACCATGGTAAGGGCAGTCTGTGCAGAAGTCCAAGCATAAGAGGTCTTCCAGTCTTAGATGATCTTCGGAATCTCCTTAACCTTGTCCCTCACCTCAAGCACTGGCATTTTGTGCAAGTCAGAAAGTCTGACCGACTCGCCAACATCCTCAAGAGTCTGGCGGAACTCGAAAAGAATATCTTTGACAAGCTTTATGTGCTCTAGGAGAGGTTCGGAGGAAGAAGAGTCGGAAAGATGCAGAGGAGTAGGAGGAGGCATGACTGGAGAAATGACAAGCTTCTGTTGACGCAGCTGCTTGCCTGTCTTGTCCTCTGGCTTCAACTTGATCTTCAAAACAGACTTTTCTCTGAACACATATGAATGAATGTCAGATGTGTTTTAGAAAGAAAAACAATGTATAGAATATTAGAAACCAAGAGATGGTTACCTTTTTACTACTGGAAACACTTGTGTGCCTGCAGTAACGACGGTTTCCTGGGCCTTACGCTTCTTGGAAGCAGAGGCAGGAACTTCTTTCACATTGTCATCCTCCATTGCTTCTAAGTCATAACCCTCGATAGAGACAAGCTCGGACTCGGGAAGTTCCTTGAGCTGATAAATGTTAAGAACGTCAGTCAGAGAGAAGCCAGATTACGAGAGGGAAAAGAGCAAATAAGCTTAAAAACAAGTCGAAATATTTACCGGGATCAGAGGACGGTCGGCGGTGAACATTTTCATGCAGACTTTGGGGATTTTCTTCTCCACCCACTCTTTGATCAGGTATTGCATTTGGGTCTTGTAATCCTTCGCAGCTATGCACGTCAGACTAACCCTCAGGCTGTCCTTCCGGTCTCCGATGACCGTGTGCATCAAGTGATCTCCATGAAACTGCAATGGCTGAATCTAGCAATCTAGCCAGCAGCGGATCAAGTAGGATCCATGGATCCCCTTGTTCTTCATCAAGAACTTGATCTTCCTCTTGGCAAGGATCAAGTCCTCGGATAGTTTCGGCGCTTCTGCATCCCACGACTCTTGGTGGGGAGCAGCACCGTCGACGAAGGCCGGAAGACCTTCTGCCTTGTCTGGAGCCGGAATATCCTTATGGTAGAAGAAAATTCCGGCCCATCTTTTTACAGATTCACTAACATTAATCCTAGGGTACATTCAGTTTCTCATAAGGACTAAGCTAAGAGTACCGATGGTGTAAGGAACACTAGCACTGATCGAATTCTTCCGAGTACCAAAGTAATACCGGAAAAGGGTGTGACTTGGCCTAATGCCAAGAAAACCCTCGCTCAGTGCTGCCCCTCCATCCTTCTCCCTCCTTGTCGCCCCGGAGGGCCGCCGGCCTATGAGCATGGCTCCTGTGATGGGGGGCGGGGATCTGGCCTCCCGGCCCCAGCGCGGCGGTAGAGAGGATAACGTCGGCGCTGGACAAGGCCCCCTCGCCATCAACGTCTACGCGGCTCCGGCCGGCGGTGGCTTCGTGGGCACTCGGATTTGGAGGCGGTGGCCTCTACCGGAGCGGGACGGGTGGCGATATGGTGGAGGAGGTGCCGGCGATGGGATTCCGTTGGAATACCTAGATCGTATCTCTATCCCTAATTGCATGCTCGATCCATTCTCCGGAAACCGGCCGGCGGTGTGGGGATCGCTATGTCGGATCTAATAAAGGAGGTGGTCCTTTGGTTTCTTTCACACGAAGACGAAGATCTTCTTGATGTCTGCCCTCATTGATCTGGTCTGGAGAGGCGGGTTCCGGAAGGCTCCGCCGGCGAACTCCCATGGGCATATCATGCCTGGAGATTGCTGGATCAGAAGGTATTCGGTCGTGTGCACATTGTTTTTCTGGCCGTTTGGTTTCAGCGGGAGCGTTGCGAATCTCTGTTGTTTGTTCCCACCAAGTGCCATTCTTAGAGCCATGGTGAAGTCAGATGCGGAGAATGTCAGGAAAGCGGAAATATGAGGGTAGCGATGGTGATTTTTGTTCTTGTGGCGACGGAGAACTGGTTGCGTGATCTGGACTCGTTGCAGCGACTGCTAGTGCGGCAAGACAACACAGGGGGAGTTCCCAGTCTTATCTTGAAGGGTGAAAATCCAAGGTCTGGCCTTAACGGGTTGTGCCTGGCAATGACCTTGTTGAAGGCATTGTTTTGTGAGCAAGGACTTTCTCCAGGGTGAAAACCTATGATCTTTGATCGGGCAACGACGACACTTGGGCACTGTTTCATTCTTGAAGACATTGTTATTGGAGTGGAGGACTACTGATGTTGTTCTGATGGTGTCAGTGTTGTTACTTTGAGGATTGGTTCTCTGTAGCGGGACTTTTCTTTTTTGTAATTCTTCTTTCTTTTTTCTGAGTTGTGTGCATCCGTAGGGCCACTAGGGCATGCGTTGTTGCAGAGGCTGGGTGTAATTGGTATCCCGGTGATATTAATATATTCTCTTTTCCAAAAAAAAGAATGAGAACTAAGATCAAGCAAGGAGTTAGGGGAAGATTATGGAGCTGCACACCGTAGTATTGAAGGACTTCAGTGAAGAAATCCGACGGTGGCAGGCTAAGGCCGCGGTAGACATGGGTGCTGAAGAGGACTCGTTCGCCCTCGCATGGTGCAGGGATAGCCTCTCCGACGCCACTCCGCCATGCGCCGGCGACGATGTAGCCTTCGTCTTACATAACTTGAAGCTCGGCGTTGTTCATGGCGCTGGGAACCCAAAGGCCCCATAGTTTCCTCTCCTTCGTCGTTGAGCCCATCGCCGCTGCCGCTCTGGAACTTGATGGTGCCTCCATCTCACCAGAAAGGGTCAAAGATTGGTGCTGTTAGGGTTTTCTTGGTGTGTAGATGAGAATGGCTGCGAGAGCTCGAGGAGTACAAGGAGGCAATGAATGAAACAGTGAGAGATGAATCTGAGAGAGAAGGGTTTCTTCTCTCTTCTTTACCTCTATGCCAAGATTTGTGTTTAAACCGCACGATTTGCGCCATGCGTATAGGGTAGAGGGAGGTAGCTTCGTAGCGACTACTCCACCCCCTCGATTCTTGCACGAGCATTGAAATGGTGCTCTGTTCCATAGGGAATGGACCCACCAAAGGTCGTGCTGATGGGACCCTTGTCAGCGATAAGACCTGGTCTGAAAAGTTGTCAGACAGCATGCCGATGTTTAAAATACGGCTTATGTTTTGAATCAAGCAAGGAAAAGACTGAAGTCAAAGAAAATAAATCTGACTCAGATGACTCAGAATCCTACATTATTGAAAGATTTTTCGGAAACCCTTCAAGATTCTCAAGACGAAGAAACCATCAAGCTAGACGATTTATCTGACTTTGGATCTTGGAGACTTCTAGGGGCTACTATTGGGGATATACTTTCCGGATATACCCACAGGACTCACTGACCAAGGTGCCCCACCAATGGGTTATAGCTTTGCTTCACGGGCGGCCCAGCCAAAGAAAGAGGAGGATCCACTTCAGGCTACAACAAGGCCTAGAAGAGTTACCGACTTAGGCATGTAGAATTACTTGTAGTCCAAGCTGTATCTAGTTACCGACTTTGTAGCGTAGTCGAATAGGTCTCTCATGTAACCCTAGGCCCCAGTGACTATATAAACCGGCCCTATGGGAGCCTTTAGGGAACCAGATCATAGATCAACCACAACATACTCGCACAGGCGAACCTCTCTTGTAATCCGATGTAACATCCGACTCTCGCCGATATATTACTGGGTTGCTAGAAGGAGTAGGATCCTATCACCGCAGTCGCATCTGAACCTGGATAAACTTGTGGTCACCACTTCCGAAACATCTGACGTCTCAGACCCCATCTTCTCAACGCCGTTAGGACTCCCTATGGTGTGCTTGTCGACAATCCAACGACATGGATATCAAAATATGATGATCAATACTTTGGAGATGTCGCTCATTTATCCCCTTTTAAAATATTCCGATTAGATGAGATTCTTCTCTCTCCTGTTTTATTAACAGAGATGGCTTTATGCAAAATAACCCCACCATCCATAAGTCTTGCGGAGTACACCTCGTACTCACCCTTGCTTTGTTGATACTTTTGTATTAGAGCAATTGTTCACCTGAAGACGAGTTCTGTACGATATCGAAACCGACTAGTAGCTTGGGGTTCCCGGCCAGCAGCCTGGAATCTATGGGCTGGGACGTCGTCGTTATGCTTCAGGCCTTATAGGACATTTGTTAAGTTTGCTATACCTAATAGAATAATTTTCCTTCCATTTTTTTATGTTTGTGGTCAATGACCTCTGATTGTAAGAATTTGGTTTTTGCTCAGATATGAGCTTGCTGTAATAATTTTGTGTCGTAGGGTTTAAGGGGTTCGTAGCATAGAAAAAAAATTTCTACCGCATGGACACACACAAGCCAAGATCTATCTACTAGATTGTAGCAACAAGTCGATAGAGTACTCGTCCTCGAAGATTCCAAAGAGGTTAACAAGGGAAGATTCTCATGGGTGATGTAGTCATTCACTTGATGATCTAAAGATCACGTAGACGATCCTTTCAGCGCCGCGTTCCGACAGCGCTCCCACAGCCGGTCACAGTTTCCGTACTCTATGAAGACCTTCCCCTCCCTTGTTCCAGCAGGCAGTGGAGGTTGTAGCTCTCTCCTCGCGATTCCGGTAGCACGACGGCGTGGTGTCAGAAGTAGAGGGGATATCCCGTAGGGCTTCGCCTTAAGCCGAAGCGGGTAGGATGGAGTAGAGGGGTTCCCTGGCAACTAGATCTAGAAGCCGAGGGAGTAGGTGGGGCCGGTGGAGGCTAGGGCTGCGGCGCAAGCGGCGGCGGCGGAGGAGACTTGGGGCTAGGGTTTTGGTGGTGTGTGGAGTTGTGTTGGAGGGGCAGCCCCTGACGAGGTTTAATCTCGTCAATGCCCATTGTTATGGACTTTGGTTTTGGAGAAGATGGGGATGCTGGAGATCGTGGCACGGTTAACAGACAAGCAACCAGGGGACACGAGATTTACCCAGGTTCAGGCCCCCAGAGGGAAAACCCTACTCCTGCTTGTCTGCTCTTGATTACGGCGGAACCGAAGGTTACAGGGTGCGCAAATTTGATCTGGCGTGGAGGTGTGTGCGAAAGTATGAGTCGAGAGATCTAGGACGTGCCCTCCTGGCCTTTATATAGACTTAGGCAGGTCCCGGGCATAGTCCTAGTCGGTTACAGGTTCTAGGGTTTTACCCCTTTGAATTTCCTATCTATGCTAGTCTTGTTCTCCAAGGATCCGAAGGCGTCATGGGCCTCGGCCACCCGAAAATCTTCATGGGCTAGCGTATATCTGCTGTGGGCCTTCCTTGGGCTGAACCAGGTATGCTGAAGTCATGTACCCGTAGGGTATAACCATGTCAGTAGCCCCCGAGTGATCAGTCGAATCGTAGATTCGGCTGAGGACTCTTCCATCTTTCGGGTGCAACTATGTATTAATAGTATATGTGTGTAGGGATTGTTGACGCGTGTGCCTGGCTCACCCGACGGATCAGGGTCAGTTAACTGTCTTAGGACGAAACAACACGATCTTCTTCAAGTTCGAGTCCCTCAACTCGGACCTGGAACATATGCTGGCGTAATTCGACTCAGGCCGCGGAGGACTTACAGTAGTGGAATTCCAGTGATTTTCATTAATGTACCCAACGCGTCTGTCGGGATTTTTCATCACGCATGTTGGCATGGATTTGTACTAGCAGAGCGCAGTCATGTACGTTGCCAGGCCATCAGATGATATCTGCAGGTCTTATCTTTGCGTCGCGGACGCAGCATCCGAACATTTGTCACCACGGAGGTGTTTCGGGTGGCCAAGGAGATTGTCGCTCACTCAGCGCTTGTTGGGGCAGAGATGCCAAAAAGTTTTTGCGTGCTGATCCGAAAGATCGCAGTCGAAGAATTCGTAGGGTGCGCGACCAGCGCTCCCTATGGGAGTAGCCCCCGAGTGTCTGTTCGAGTCGTAGACTCGAGAAGAGACTTTAGTTCAATCATTGTTCAGTTGTTAAGTCCGTAAGACTCAAAAAAATTCGGATGCTTAAATCCACCCTCCCTATGGGAGTAGCCCCCGAGTCTGTAGTGGAGTCGTAGACTCGACGTAGGGCTCGAAGAAAATACTTTGTCGTTATTCATCCTCCGGGTGCGCGGCCAGCGCTCCTGATAGGAGTAGCCCCCGAGTATTTAGTCGAATCGAAGATTCGAGTGAGTACTCGCCGCTGTAGAGCCGAAGAATTGTAGTTGGTGCTAGTATAGCTTTTGATGACATCAGTGCTGACGATCGATGACCTCAAGCGTCTGCTACGCCAGAGATGACTTGACTGGACGAACGTGGGTCCCACTTGCTGAATTTGAATTGACCGGTCACGCGCGGCGTGAAGATAATTACGGTGTCTCCTCGATTTTCGCGCATGGTGGACGGCGTGGTAACGACGGTTCGTTGTGATGCTGACACGTGTATGGTCAGATCTGCCGTTGGCGTTAGGTCTTCTGGATGGATGGCTGCCGTTCGTCGTCTTCGCTGTTATAATCATTGGGGGAAACCGTGGTTTGTTTTCACCGCACCAGTTCTTGTGTTCAATACTTCCTTGTGCTCGAGCGATTCTTGCTTCGCGCTAGGATTTCCTTCCACATTTCCGCCGTTCTTTCTACGTTTTCACCGCCGGAGCCGCCGTAGCGCAATGGGGAAACCAAAGAAATCTTCATCTGCGGTTGGGACCAGCGCCGCCGGAGGAAAAAAGGGCACCGCCGCTACTCGCGTCACCGATGGTGGCTGGCGGCGATCAGAGACGCGTGAGAGCGATCTCCGCAAGCTTCGCGAGCGAGGCCTGATCCCGCAAGATAGGGTGGCCGTCAAACTCCCCGGCAATGAGGTAATCCCCCGTCCCCCATCTGGGTATCGGGTTATGTTTCTCGCCTTCGTTTTGCGTGGGTTTTCTTTTCCGGTCCATGACTTCCTCCGTGGACTACTCTTCTTCTATGGGATTCAACTTCATCATCTGTCTCAAAATTCTCTTCTCCACATTGCGTGTTTTATCACTTTTTGCGAGTGCTGGCTTGGCATTGAGCCACACTTTGGCCTCTTCCGGAAGATCTATTCCGTGAAGAGGCAATCTGGTTCGGATGGTGTGTATCCCATTGGGGGTTTCATCATCTCCCTTAGTCCCAATCTGCTCTTCTTTTCCTTTTCCATGTCCGAATCTGTCCAGTACTGGCGGAGGCGATCGTTTTATATCCGCGACTCCGTAGTGCCCGGGCAAGATTTTGGTCTTGTTCCGTTTGACCCCTCCCAAATGATTGAGCGAAAAAGGTCTTGGAGAAAACAAATCTTGGACGGTGAGGTGGCGGAGATAGAGGCCCTTTACCGTCGGGTAGAGGATCTCCAGCTGATTCCAGAGAAGGAGGTGAACGGCGTGGACATCATCCGGACTTTTCTTGAGCGTCGGGTGCGGCCTCTCCAAGCGAGGGCGCACCCGATGTTTCTATATTCTGGGCGCCGTGATCCGACGAGGGTTTCGGCTGAGAAAATGTCCGAGGGGGATCATGACAGGGCTCTTCGCGCGCTGCTGAAGTTCAAGGCCGGAGAAGAAATCCCGGGGAAGTCACTAACTCCTCCATTTTCTTCGACGTTGGCCGTAACGCAGGTGTAGATTTGTGCACGTAGTGCTTTTGGTCGGTTGTGTTTTTGTTTCCTTTGTTTGCTAACAAAGTTCCTTCTGATCTTGCAGAGCTTCAAAGTGACGGGCATGGTACCGCCGTTGCCCGAAAGGTATCTGAATGCCCCGGATAATGAAGTGGTTGATTCCGTGTCCGAGCTACCGTCGGCGCGATCTCCGACGGAGGATGCCGACGAGTCGAGTGAGGACCATACGCGAAAACGGTCACGGAGCTCCAGCGAGTCTTCGGATGCCTCGACTCCTCCGACTCCCAGAAACCCTCTGGGCCTTGAGCGTCATAGTGACGGTCATGGAGGTTCTACTTCTTCCATTCATGTCATTCCTGTGCGGGCTGCAGCGCCGCACCCGCCAGCGAAGCGGAAGAAGGAAGAGAAAAAGGAGGAGAAGAAGGAAGAAAAGAAGGAGGAGAAGAGAGCCCGAAGGACTCCTCCTGTCTTTGACCTGAGCTCACTGGGCTCGTAAGTTTCTTGCTGTACTATTGTCCTGTTTCCTTCATGATTATTGTGCTTGTGCTGATTGGTTCGTATGCAAGCATTCCTCCCATGATTCCTCCAGTGGTGGTGCGCGGGAGATGATGGGGGAGTCGAAAATGGCGTCTCCTCCTCCTCAGACGGTGGCGACTTCGGGTGGCGCGGCTCCGGATCCTCCGTTGCAGGAGGTGCAGGTGGTTGCGCCTCAAAATTTCGCAGGCGGTTCTTCGGAGTCACCATCAGAGCATGTAAGTTTTCTGCTTCATGTCACGGGGGGAGCCCCCGAGTGTCTTCGTGTGCGAATTTTGTTTTTGCTTCTTTGTGTTGGGCGTAGCCCCCAAGCCCTTTTCTTACTGCTATTTCTTTTTCTGCAGCCTTTTGTGCGGGAGGCCAAGCGGCTGGTGCAAGAGTGCCTGGCGCTGGAGGCGAACCTTCGGCAGCTTCAAGGTATCCATCTGTCTTTTAATGCCTCTATTATTTATCCTGGTCCTGTTCTTCGACACTTGCTTGTCTTAAATGCAGAGGAGCATAACGATTCCTTCCGTGAGGTCGACGCTCTCAAAAAGAGCCTTGGTCAATCGGAGCAGAAGGCCGAAGCCGCCATTGGCACGAAAGAACGCCTCGAGCTAGAGCTGACTAAGGCAACCGAAGCGAATGAGCGTCTGCAGCAGGAGGCTGCAGATCGTGAGGAGCAGCTGGCCACCGTTGCGGCTGCTCGTGAAAGGGAGGTGGCGGCGAAGCTCATGGCTGCTGCCAAGGCTATTTCGGGTGAGTGCTAGTTTTGTACTTGTTTCTTTTTCTTCGGGTCTTCTTCTATGCTGCTTTTCTTCATGTTTTTCTTCTTATTTTTTTGTCTCAGATGCCGCTGGCATCGAGTTCGACCGCGGTGCTCTGGAGCACGGTAGTGCTCTAGATGATGCCACTGTGGCGGTCGAAGACCGCTGCAGCACCGTCGTCAACTCCCTTGCCAAGGCGAAAGAGGTCCTTGGTTGCTTCTACAAGGAGCTTGTCCCGAAGGGCGCAGCCCTTGATGTGGATGCTCTGGCGGAGGCTCTGTCAGCCGAAGCGCCTGCGGCGTACAAGCGCAAGCAGAAGGGCATCGGCGCGTCCGTCGGGCTGGCGATGGCCTTGGCAGCTGGAGCGGAGCTGGATCTGCCCCAGATCACCTCTAGGATGCCGACGGCTGCGGATGGATCCGAGGTAGCCTTTGCTGCCTATTATGCTCGCTGCAAGCGATAGGGCCCAAGCTCATTGATTTGCTGTCTGAGTATGCACTGCGGCAGCAGGGCGGGGCCAAAGCTAGGCAGTCTGGCTCCAAGGCGACTCAGGGTCCCGCATCTTAGGCGTGGTAGACGTAGGGTAGTTTGTAGTCTACTTTTGTTGTAAATATCTTGAAGAACAGCATCCTTGTGCCACGTAGTGGCCTTATATATTTAATGAATACCTCTGAGTTGTGGCTTATCATTGGCTGAATGTCTGTGTTCCTTTCTTTAGCTGCTGCTCTAGGTTCCTTCGGGTGCTGATCCTGTTGACGCCCCATCCGCAATGCCGTTGCGACCATCCTTGGATGATTCCTTGCAGCTCACTTTCCTTCGGGATCGTGTGCGTAGTCTGGAGAGGGAGTTGCTCGGGTTACGCGGTCATGCCGACGTTTGGAAGTCCAAAGCGGATCGTGGTGCAGCCAGAGAGGAGTACTTGATGGCGGAGCTGGTTCGGCTGTCCGAGCAGCTGCAATGTAAGTTGTTCTTTGGTTCGAGCTGTATCTCGGTTCTTCGGATGAGCCTGCTGGCTTTACTCATATTTTGTGCGATTGTTGCAGGTGCGAATCTTGCTCCGAGGGAGGAAAAGGAGCGTGTAGTTGTTCGGGTCAATTGCTTGACTCAACAGGACATGGAGGCCGGCGGCTTCTTCTGGATGGATCGTGATCGCGCCATAGCTCTGGCGACGGTGCAGGATCGTGTTCATCAAGTTTCGCGGGTGCTCCGTCAAGTGCAGACATCGCTTGCCTCGGTGCTGCACGTCATGTTCCCTTTGGATGCCGTACCGACAAGCCTTGCGGGTCTTCTGTCGAAGTTTCAGAGTGTAAGCAATGTCAAGGAGTTGGTGCGGCAGCAGCTTGTCGCAGGAGTGAAGGCTGCTTTGTCTCTTGTGAGGCTTCACCGGCCTGACGTGGATTTGGCTGCTGTGGCCGCTGGGCCACCTCTTCGCCCTGATGGTGGCGAGTGGGACATGCGTCCGCATTACGCGGCTGTAAGGCAGTATGCCGAACAGATTGTAGATTTGTTTGAGCAGCGTGCCCAGATTATTCTTCAACATAGGTAGTACCTGTAAAAAGAGAGAGATGTAAAATTTGTATATTTCGGTTGGGCGTGTTGTGCCTTTTGTTGTAAAGGTTTGTTTGTTTGTGAGCACGCAGTTCTTTGATTGAGTACGTGTCCTTTTCGTTTGCCTACGTTGTCAGCTACTCAGGTGTACACGTTTGGTCCTCAGTCGATGAAATCGTGAGGTGGGGGGAGCCCCCGAGTGTGTTTGTAGCATGTAGTACAGTTGCAGAAAATAGTGAACCGAAGTTTTGGGGCGAGACACTTAGCTTTATTTATATCGTAATGGAGGAGGTACATTGTTCAGTTGAATAGCCTTGGCTGGAAGCCTTATTGAAAGTAAAAGGGGGTAGATTTCTACGGATAGAATCGTCGCAGGTGCGAGATATTCCATGGGTTCGAGTATGCGACTCCAGACTCCACGTGCTTGAGGCAATAGGCGCCACCTGGGATGACTTCGGTGATGATGTAGGGTCCTTCCCATGGTGACTCGAATTTATTCGGTCGCTTTTGCTTGAGTCGCAAGACGAGGTCTCCTTCGACGAAGGATCTTGGGCACAGCCGGCGGTTGTGGTAGTTGCGGAGACTCTGCTGGTACACCGCTGATCGAGCTGCTGCTATATCCCGTGCTTCGTCGAGTGTGTCGACAGCGTCTTCAAGTGCAATCGTGGATTCGGCTTCGCTGTAAGCGACGACCCGCGGGGCCTGGTGGCGTACTTCGGCTGGTAGCACGGCCTCGGCTCTGTGTACCATGAAGAATGGTGTGTAGCCGGTGGAGCTGTTTGGCGTAGTCCGTAAGCTCCACAGGACGGATGGTAGCTCTTTCGTCCAATTTCCAGCTTTTTGTTCGAGTGAGCTCATGAGGCGCTTCTTGATGCCGGCGCCGATTAGGCCGTTGGCCTTTTCCACTTGCCCGTTCGTTTGCGGGTGTGCCACTGAGGCATACGTGATGTTGATCCCAAGGCCTTCGCAGAAGTCCTGTAATTCTTCGGAGATGAAGTTCAATCCGTTGTCGGTGATGATGCTGTGTGGTACGCCGAACCTGTAGACAATGGACTCGAAGAACTTGCTTGTCTTAAATGCAGAGGAGCATAACGATTCGCTCCGTGAGGTCGACGCTCTCAAAAAGAGCCTTGGTCAATCGGAGTAGAAGGCCGAAGCCGCCATTGGCGCGAAAGAACGCCTCGAGCTAGAGCTGACTAAGGCAGCCGAAGCGAATGAGCGTCTGCAGCAGGAGGCTGCAGATCGTGAGGAGCAGCTGGCCACCGTTGCGGCTGCTCGTGAAAGGGAGGTGGCGGCGAAGCTCATGGCTGCTGCCAAGGCTATTTCGGGTGAGTGCTAGTTTTGTACTTTTTTCTTTTTCTTCGAGTCTTCTTCTATGCTGCTTTTCTTCATGTTTTTCTTCTTATTTTTTGTCTCAGATGCCGCTGGCATCGAGCTCGACCGCGGTGCTCTGGAGCACGAAAGTGCTCTAGATGATGCCACTATGGCGGTCGAAGACCGCTGCAGCACCGTCGTCAACTCCCTTGCCAAGGCGAAAGAGGTCCTTGGTCGCTTCAACAAGGAGCTTGTCCCGAAGGGCGCAGCCCTTGATGATGTGGATGCTCTGGCGGAGGCTCTGTCAGCCGAAGCGCCTGCGGCGTACAAGCGCAAGCAGAAGGGCATCGGCGCGTCCGTCGAGCTGGCGATGGCCTTGACGGCTGGAGCGGAGCTGGATCTGCCCCACATCACCTCTCGGATGCCGACGGCTGCGGATGGATCCGAGGTAGCCTTTGCTGCCTATTCTGCTCACCGCAAGCGATAGGGCCCAAGCTCATTGATTTGTTGTCTGAGTATGCACTGCGGCAGCAGGGCGGGGCCAAAGCTAGGCAGTCTGGCTCCGAGGCGACTCAGGGTCCCGCATCTTAGGCGTAGTAGACGCAGGGTAGTTTGTAGTCTACTTGTGTTGTAAATATCTTGAAGAATAGCATCCTTGTGCCACGTAGTGGCCTTATATATTTAATGAATACCTCTGAGTTATGGCTTATCATTGGCTGAATGTTTGTGTTCCTTTCTTTTGCTGCTGCTCTAGGTTCCTTCGGCTGCTGATCCTGTTGACGCCCCATCCGCAATGCCGTTGCGACCATCCTTGGATGATTCCTCGCAGCTCACTTTCCTTCGGGATCGTGTGCGTAGTTTGATGGCGGAGCTGGTTCGACTGTCCGAGTAGCTGCAATGTAAGTGGTTCTTTGGTTCGAGCTGTGGCTCGGTTCTTCGGATGAGCCTGCTGGCTTTACTCTTATTTTGTGCAATTGTTGCAGGTGCGAATCTTGCTCCGAGGGAGGAAAAGGAGCGTGTAGCTGTTCGGGTCAATTGCTTGACTCAACAGGACATGGAGGCCGGCGGCTTCTTCTGGATGGATCGTGATCGCGCCATAGCTCTGGCGACGGTGCAGGATCGTGTTCATCAAGTTTCGCGGGTGCTCCGCCAAGTGCAGACATCGCTTGCCTCGGTGCTGCACGTCATGTTCCCTTTGGATGCCGTACCGACAAGCCTTGCGGGTCTTCTGTCGAAGTTTCGGAGCGTAAGCAATGTCAAGGAGTTCGTGCGGCAAGAGCTTGTCGCAAGAGTGAAGGCTGCTTTGTCTCTTGTGAGGCTTCACCGGCCTGACGTGGATTTGGCTGCTGTGGCCGCTGGGCCACCTCTTCGCCCTGATGGTGGCGAGTGGGACATGCGTCCGCATTACGCGGCTGTAAGGCAGTATGCCGAACAGATTGTAGATTTGTTTGAGCAGCGTGCCCAGATTATTCTTCAACATAGGTAGTACCTGTAAAAATAGAGAGATGTAAAATTTGTATATTTCAGCTGGGCGTGTTGTGCCTTTTGTTGTAAAGGTTTGTTTGTTTGTGAGCACGCAGTTCTTTGATTGAGTACGTGTCCTTTTCGTTTGCCTGACGTTGTCAGCTACTCAGGTGTACACGTTTGCTCCTCAGTCGATGAAATCGTGAGGTGGGGGGAGCCCCCGAGTGCGTTTGTAGCATGTAGTACAGTTGCAGAAAATAGTGAACCGAAGTTTTGGGGCGAGACACTTAGCTTTATTTATATCGTAATGGAGGAGGTACATTGTTCGGCTGAATAGCCTTGGCTGGAAGCCTTATTGAAAGTAAAAGGGGGTAGGTTTCTACGGATAGAATCGTCGCAGGTGCGAGATATTCCATGGGTTCGAGTATGCGACTCCAGACTCCACGTGCTTGAGGCGATAGGCGCCACCTGGGATGACTTCGGTGATGACGTAGGGTCCTTCCCATGGTGACTCGAATTTATTCGGTCGCTTTTGCTTGAGTCGCAAGACGAGGTCTCCTTCGATGAAGGATCTTGGGCGCAGCCGGTGGCTGTGGTAGTTGCGGAGACTCTGCTGGTACACCGCTGATCGAGCTGCTGCTATATCCCGTGCTTCGTCGAGTGTGTCGACAGCGTCTTCAAGTGCAATCGTGGATTCGGCTTCGCTGTAAGCAATGACCCGCGGGGCCTGGTGGCGTACTTCGGCTGGTAGCACGGCCTCGGCTCCGTGTACCATGAAGAACGGTGTGTAGCCGGTGGAGCTGTTTGGCGTAGTCCGTAAGCTCCACAGGATGGATGGTAGCTCTTTCGTCCAGTTTCCAGCTTTTTGTTCGAGTGAGCTCATGAGGCGCTTCTTGATGCCGGCGGCGATTAGGCCGTTGGCCTTTTCCACTTGCCCGTTCGTTTTCGGGTGTGCCACTGAGGCATACGTGATGTTGATCCTAAGGCCTTCGCAGAAGTCCTGGAATTCTTCGGAGATGAAGTTCGATCCGTTGTCGGTGATGATGCTGTGTGGTATGCCGAACCTGTAGACAGTGGACTCGAAGAACTTGACGGCAGTTTTGCCTTTCTGGTTGGTGACCGGCATGGCCTCGATCCACTTGGTGAATTTGTCGACTGCAACCAGGAGGAATACGTGTCCCCCTTTCGAGGATTTTGGCAGTTTGCCGATCATGTCGAGGCCCCATTGAGCGAAAGGCCAAGCTATAGGTATGGGTATGAGCTCGGACCCAGGTGCGTGCGGTTTGTCGGCGAACCGTTGGCATCCGTTGCATCTTCGGACGATGTCCTTTGCGTCGCTCATGGCCGTTAGCCAGTAGAATCCTGCTCGTAGAGCTTTAGCGACAAGGGAGCGGCTACCTGCGTGGTGGCCGCAGATGCCTTCATGGATGTCTTGGAGTATGGCCTTGCCGTCGTCGATGGTGACGCACCGTTGAAGTACACCCGTGATGATGCGCTTACAGCTCACCGTTGATCATGGTGAAGGCTTTTGACCGGCGAGATATGCGTCGGGCGTCTGTTGGGCTGTCAGGCAATTCTCCGGTTATCAAGAACTAGAGGTATGGTCGCGTCCAAGCTTCTTCGACTGCCATGACCTGCATTAGGTTGACCATGGCTACCTCTGTTTCCAGCTTTTCGGGTCCTTCGTGTCCTTCGGGTAGCGTAGCTCCTGAGTGTTCTGCTTCTTCGGGTGATCCCTTGGGGAACTTTTGCTTGATGGATGGTACGCAGATCTATTCGAGGAACACTCCTAGTGGCACTTTTGCGCAAGTGGAGCCGATGTTGGCGAGTCTATCGACTTCCTCATTGCTCTCCCTTCCAACGTGTCGAAGTTCGCAGCCATCGAATTCGCCTTCGAGTGCGTTGTAGAGCGTGCGGTATGCGATCATGTTTTCGGCGTGTGCGTCGCACTCATTCATCGTCTGCTTGACAACGAGGTTGGAGTCACCGTAGATGACCAGGCGCGTTGCGCCGCATATCTTTGCCATCCTCATGCCATGGATGAGGGCTTCGTATTCGGCCTCGTTGTTGGAGGCTCTGAATTTCATCCGAAGAATGTACTTCATCTTGTCGCCTTGCGGGGAAGTCAGTATGACCCCTGCCCCTGCTCCGGCTTCGCGCTTGGAGCCGTCGAAGTGCATTGTCCATGACCGCGACATGTCTGGGGTGTCTGGCAGCTGCAGCTCCATCCAATGTACCAGGAAGTCCGGAAGGACTTGAGATTTAATTGCGTGTCGCTTCTCGTAGACGATGTCCAAGGGTGACAGTTCGACGCCCCACAGGGCCACCCGTCCTGTGGCCTCTGGATTATTCAGGATGCTGTTCAGGGGTGCCTCGTTGACCACCATCACTTGGTGCTCCTGGAAGTAATGGCTCAGCCGTCGAGCCGTCATGAACATGCCGTAGGCTAGATTCTGGTAGTGAGGGTACCTCTGCTTTGTTGGTGTTAGTACCTCGCTGAGGTAGTAAATTGGGCGCTGGACCCCGTGGGTCTTGCCTTCTTCGGGTCGTTCGACCACGAGTACGGTGCTGACCACCTGGTGTGTGGCTGCTATGTACAGCAGCAGGGGCTCGCGCTCCTTTGGCGTGATCAAAACGGGCGAGGTGGAGAAGAGCCGCTTGAGGCTTTCGAATGCGTCGTTGGCTTCTGGTGTCCACTCGAACTTGTCTGCCTTGCGCAGCAGCTGGTAGAATGGTAGGGCCTTCTCGCCCATGCGGCTGATGAACCTGCTTAGTGCCGCTACTCGTCCTGCGAGCTGTTGGACGCCCTTGAGGTTTTTCGGCTTCTCCATCGTCATGATGGCTCTGATTTTCTTCGGGTTTGCCTCGATCCCTCATTGAGAGATGAAGTACCCGAGCAGCTGACTTGATGGGACGCCGAAGGCGCACTTTTCGGGATTGAGCTTGATCCTGTAGCAATCAAGGTTTTCGAACGTCTCGCGGAGATCGTCGATAAGTGTCCTTGCCTCCTTAGTTTTTATTACTATGTCGTCGACATAGACTTGGACATTGCGACCGATCTGGTCCTTGAGGCAGGCCTGCATGCATCGCTGGTACGTGGCACCCGCGTTCTTTAGCCCGAAGGGCATTGTGTTGTAACAGAATACTCCGAACGGTGTGATAAACGCCGTTTTCTCCTGATCTTCAACCTTGAGCCGAATCTGGTTATAGCCTGAGTAGGCGTCGAGGAAGGAGAGTTTCTCGCAACCTGCAGTCGAATCGATGATCTGGTCGATCCGTGGAAGAGGGAAGTGGTCCTTTGGGCAATGCTTATTTAGTGACGTGAAGTCCACGCACATCCGCAGGATGTCCGTGTCCTTCTTCGGGACCATCATCGTGTTTGCAAGACACTCGCTTTCTTTGATTTCCCTGATGAAGTCTGCAGTGAGTAGTCTGTTGATTTCCTTGCCGATAGCTTTGGCTCGTGGCTCCGACAGTCTTCGGATGGACTGCTTGACTGGCTTGGTGTCTGGAAAGACATTGAGTGCGTGCTCGGCGAATTCCCTGGGAACTCCTGGCATCTCCGCAGGACACCAGGCGAAGATTTCCCAGCGCTCACGGAGGAATTCGACGAGCGCGCCTTCCTATGCGGTGCTGAGGTCATTGGCGATCAAGGCCGTCTTGGAGGCATCCGTCGGATGGACCTGTACTTTCTTGGTGTTGACGGTGGAGTCGAAGGACATGTCAGGTGCGTTCTACCTTGTGACTAGGGGTACCCCATTGTCCGTTACTTCACGGAGCCTTACAAGCTCGTCTTGCATGCCAAAAGACTGGGAGATTTTGTTGAAATCCCTGTCACATTGATCCGATCGGGTGAAGCTCTCATGGACTGTGATGACGCCCCTTGGTCCTGGCATCTTGAGTAGTAGGTATGCGTAGTGCGGGACGGCCAGGAACCTTGCGAATGCTACACGCCCCAGGATGGCGTGGTATTGCGACGGCCAGTCCACCACTTCGAATTCTAGGCGCTCCTGCCGGAAGTTGTCCGGCTTCCCGAAGATAACGTCGAGCCCTATTTTTCCCAGGGGGAATATGCTCTTTCCTGGGACAATGCCGTGGAACGTTGTGTCTGATTGTTCCAGGCTGCATTGCGGGATCCGCATAGCTGCTAGAGTGCTTGCGAACATTAGATTTATGCCGCTGCCGCCATCCATGAAGACGTGGCTCATCTCGAAGCCTCTGATCTGCGCCTCCAGCACTAGGGCAGCATGGCCTGGGCGAGGGATCTGGCAAGGGTGATCTGCGCGAGTGAATGTGATGCAGGACTCCGATCCGCTGAGGTACTCAGGGATTGCAGGCGGAGTTTCCACGGCCAAGTTGATTTGTCGGGTGATTTTCTTCTGCACCCTGTTTGTGGGGCGTCCCTTCTGGATCATATTTAGTGCTCCCTTTGGTGGGGGTATCCGACTCCGGCGTTGTTTTGCGCTGGTGCGACTGGTTGGTTTGGGCCTCCAATAGGTGGCGGTGGAGGAGCTCCGTGTGCTATTTCTCCTGGCGCGGGTGTGTTTCTGAATGCAGGGGTTGGGGCTTGTTGCCTCATCTGCACCATGCTTTCGCTGAGTTTCTGGAACTCGCGGCAGTCCTTGAGCATGTGACTGGCTTTCTTTTTGCCATCTTGTTTGTCGATGTAGAAGTGGATGGTGCATGGACTCGAAAGTTTGTCGAATGCTGAGGGTCCGTTGTCGCGGTCGCGGCGTTGCCACGACTGTGCTGGTCGTCCGCTGTCGCGGAAATTTCCTCCGCGGTATCCTCCGTTGTTGCGGCTGTTGTCGTTGCGGCGTTCGGCGTAGCCAGCCGCGACCATGTCGGGTCCGTCGCGGTCTTCGTAGACACGCGATCTCCTCTTGCTGCGGCATTCTCGACTTCGGCCGTAGTCGTCCTCTTCATCTGATTGCGCTCGCTGGATGCAATCTTCGCCGTCTGCCCAACTGTTGGCAATTTCCATGAGGTGGTCGAGTGTCTTGGGCTTGACACGCCCACGTTCCTCCTTGAAATCTTGGCGTTTGACGCCGTCTCTGAAGGCGTCGATGGCCCTCTCCTCGGAGATATGTGATGCGGAGTTCTTGGTGGTAGACCAGCGTAATATGTACGAGCAAATAGATTCCCCCGTTCTCTGAGTGCAGGCTCGCAACTCTTCGATTGAGGCGGGCCTCTTGCTGGTGCCCTTGAAATTTCGGATGAAGCTGTAAGCTAGCTCCTCCCAACTTCGGATGGATCCTGATGATAGGCTGCTGAGCCAGACCCGCGCCGCGCCTGTCAGCTGCAGCTGGAGGCATTGCATGGCGGTTTCTTTGTTACCGCCATGCAGCTTGACGGATGACAGATGATCGCTGAGCCAAGATTTTGGATCTTGCGTGCCGTTGAACTTCGTAGTATCCGAAGGAAGCTTGAAATCGCGTGGCATCTATGTTCGCCGAACAGATCTGCTGAAGCATCGAGCTCCACAGAGTTCTCCTTCATCTTCATCCATCTCGGACTCGGACGAGCATGCGCGTTTGGCTCGTGCTTTGTTGATTTTGCGCTGTGTAAGCGCGTCTCTGGCGTCGTAGTCGCGTTTATGGCGATGCGAGATCTTCTTCCTTCGAGGAAGTTCGTGCTCCCCCTCCTCTTCGGATGAAGGGGTGGGGCTCCGGCCACGCCTGACCAGAGCTTTCTTCTTTGGCTCCGCAGGAGCGTCTTCGTGGAGCGCAGCTCCGACGAGTCCGAGTCCGGTGAGTGCGGACTTATGCATGGCTCTTTTCGGGTCACCTTCCGGAGGTTGGTGGGCCGCGAGATACGCAGTGGCTGCCATGATCGCAGCTTGCGGTGCCTTCGGGATGATGTTGCCGACGGCATCCATATCCATGAACGATGTGTGGAGAGTTCGGGTCACATCACGGCGTTCCTTGGGATCCATGTTCTCCACCCGCGAGCGGTGCTTGTTTCCCTGATTTCCGTTCGTGCTAGAGTCGGGTGCCATGGCGGAGAGCGCAGCTCGTCGCGCGCTGGACTCGGAGGCTGCTTGCTTGCGTTTGTCGAGCGTCTCCTGCATCTTGACTTGCTTCTTGTGCTCCTCGATGAGGAGGTAGTGGTACGCCATCAGTAGGTCACGTGGGGATTCCACAGCTAGGACTATGTCGCCTACAACGGCACGGCGTGCCTGGTGACATGGTTATACCCTACGGGTACATGACTTCAGCATACCTGGTTCAGCCCAAGGAAGGCCCACGACAGATATACGCTGTCCCATGAAGATTTTTGGGTGTCCGAGGCCCATGACGCCTTCGGATCCTTGGAGAACAAGACTAGCATAGATAGGAAATTCAAAGGGGTAAAACCCTAGAACCTGTAACCGACTAGGACTATGCCCGGGACCTGCCTAAGTCTATATAAAGGCCAGGAGGGCACGTCCTAGATCTCTCGACTCATACTTTCGCACACACCTCCACGCCAGATCGAATCTGCGCACCCTGTAACCTTCGGTTCTGCCGTAATCAAGAGCAGACAAGCAGGAGTAGGGTGTTCCCTCCAGGGGCCTGAACCTGGGTAAATCTCGTGTCCCCTGGTTGCTTGTCTGTTAACCGTGCCACGATCTCCAGCATCCCCATCTTCTCCAAAACCCAAGTCCATAACAATGGGCATTGACGAGATTAAACCTCGTCAATTGGCGCCGTCTGTGGGAATCGGGGCTGTTGATTGTGCGATCGTGACGGTCCCGACCCGATCGATCTACAACTCCGCAGCGACGGAGAATCACCTACTCTTCGTCACTTTCGACTTCACCGCCCACTCGCCGGCCACCATGAAGGATTTTGAGCCCGTAGGCGACGGACTCGAAATTTTGTTCGGGAGATTCTGCTTCCAGGTGGGACAAACTGGCACACTCCGCCTTCCTGAGCGGGTGCCCGTGCCATCGATCAGGACCGCTTCATGGGCTCCACACCCCGTGCTACGCACATCACCATCGACAGATGAGTTCTACAACAGCAGCAGCTGCAACTCCGATCTATGTGATCCGCCTTCGGATGAAGGGACCTACGGTTCCAGATCTGAAAGCTGCGGTAGCAGCGAACCAATCTACGAGCGCTACCAATGCGCCGCAGTCATCCAGGAGCAACAAACCCCTAACCCGCCGCCCAACACGAACCCGAACCCGCAGGATAGAAACGACGGAAACGGCGGGAACAGAAGAAGCCAGTCCCCCCCACCCGAAGGGGAAAACAACGGCCACGTCATCCAACTTAGCAAAGAAGGATGGGTCCAGGCACGCCGTGCCGTTGCAGGCGACATAGTCCTACCTGTGGACTCCCCACGTGACCTACTGATGGCATACCACTACCTCCTCATCGAGGAGCACAAGAAGCAAGTCAAGATGCAGGAGACGCTCGACAAACGCAAGCAAGCAGCCTCCGAGTCCAGCGCGCGACGAGCTGCGCTCTCCGCCATGGCACCCGGCTCTAGCACAAACGGAAATCAGGGAAACAAGCACCGCTCGCGGGTGGAGAACATGGATCCCAAGGAACGCAGTGATGTGACCCGAACTCTCCACACATCGTTCATGGATATGGATGCCGACGGCAACATCATCCCGAAGACACCGCAAGCTACGATCATGGCAGCCACTGCGTATCTCGCGGCCCACCAACCTCCGGAAGGGGACCCGAAAAGAGCCATGCATAAGTCCGCACTCACCGGACTCGGACTCGTCGGAGCTGCGCTCCACAAAGACGCTCCTGCGGAGCCGAAGAAGAAAGCTCCGGTCAGGCGCGACCGGATCCCCACCCCTTCATCCGAAGAGGAGGAGAAGCACGACCTTCCTCGAAGGAAGAAGAGCTCGCATCTCCATAAACGCGACTACGACGCCAGAGACGCGCTTACACAGCGCAAAATCGACAAAGCACGAGCCAAACGCGCATGCTCGTCCGAGTCCGAGATGGATGAAGATGAAGGAGAACTCTGTGGAGCTCGATGCTTCAGCAGATCTGTTCGGCGAACACAGATCCCACGCGATTTCAACCTTCCTTCGGATACTCCGAAGTTCAACTGCACGCAAGATCCAAAATCTTGGCTCAGCGATCATCTGCCATCCGTCAAACTGCATTGCGGTAACAAAGAAACCGCCATGCAATGCCTCCAGCTGCAGCTGACAGGCGCGGCGCGGGTCTGGCTCAGCAGCCTATCATCAGGATCCATCCGAAGTTGGGAGGAGCTAGCTTACAGCTTCATCCGAAATTTCAAGGGCACCAGCAAGAGGCCCGCCTCAATCGAAGAGTTGCGAGCCTTCACTCAGAGAACGGGGGAATCTATTCGCTCGTACATATTACGCTGGTCTACCACCAAGAACTCCGCAGCACATATCTCCGAGGAGAGGGCCATCGACGCCTTCAGAGACGGCGTCAAACGCCAAGATTTCAAGGAGGAACTTGGGCGTGTCAAGCCCAAGAAAACTCGACCACCTCATGGAAATTGCCAACAGTTGGGCAGACGGCGAAGATTGCATCCAGCAAACGCAATTAGATGAAGAGGACGAATACGGCCGAAGGCGAGAACGCCGCAGCAAGAGGAGATCGCGTGTCTACGAAGACCGCAACAGACCCGACATGGTCGTGGCTGGCTACGCCGACCGCCGCAACGACAACAACCGCAACAGCGGAGGTTACCGCGGAGGAAATTTCCGCGACAACGAACGACCAACACAGTCGTGGCAACGCCGCGACCGCGACAACGGACCCTCAGCATTCGACAAACTTTCGGGTCCATGCACCATCCACTTCTACATCGACAAACAAGATGGAAAAAAGAAATCCAGTCACATGCTCAAGGACTGCCGCGAGTTCCAGAAACTCAGCGAAAGCATGGTGCAGATGAGGCAACAAGCCCCAACCCCTGCGTTCGGAAACGCACCCGCGCCAGGAGAAATAGCACACGGAGCTCCTCCACCGCCACCTATTGGAGGCCCAAACCAACCAGTCGCACCAGCGCAAAACAACGCCGGAGTCGGATACCCCCCACCAAAGGGAGCACTAAATATGACCCAGAAGGGACGCCCCACAAACAGGGTGCAGAAGAAAATCACCCGACAAATCAACTTGGCCGTGGAAACTCCGCCTGCAATCCCTGAGTACCTCAGCGGATCGGAGTCCTGCATCACATTCACTCGCGCGGATCACCCTTGCCAGATCCCTCGCCCAGGCCATGCTGCCCTGGTGCTGGAGGCGCAGATCGGAGGCTTCGAGATGAGCCGCGTCTTCATGGATGGCGGCAGCGGCATAAATCTAATGTTCGCAAGCACTCTAGCAGCTATGCGGATCCCGCAATGCAGCCTGGAACAATCAGACACAACGTTCCACGGCATTGTCCCAGGAAAGGGCATATTCCCCCTGGGCAAAATAGGGCTCGACGTTATCTTCGAGAAGCCGGACAACTTCCGGCAGCAGCGCCTAGAATTCGAAGTGGTGGACTGGCCGTCGCAATACCACGCCATCATGGGGCGTGTAGCATTCGCAAGGTTCCTGGCTGTCTTGCACTACGCATACCTACTACTCAAGATGCCAGGACCAAGGGGCGTCATCACAGTCCACGGGAGCTTCACCTGATCGGACCAATGTGAAAGGGATTTCAACAAAATCTCCCAGTCTTTCGGCATGCAAGACGAGCTTGTAAGGCTCCGTGAAGTAACGGACAATGGGGTACCCCCAATCACAAGGCAGAACGCACCTGACATGTCCTTCGACTCCACCGTCAACACCAAGAAAGTACAGGTCCATCCGACGGATGCCTCCAAGACGGCCTTGATCGCCAATGACCTCAGCACCGCATAGGAAGGCGCGCTCGTCGAATTCCTCTGTGAGCGCTGGGAAATCTTCGCCTGGTGTCCTGCGGACATGCCAGGAGTTCCCAGGGAATTCGCCGAGCACGCACTCAATGTCTTTCCAGACACCAAGCCAGTCAAGCAGTCCATCCGAAGACTGTCGGAGCCACGAGCCGAAGCTATCGGCAAGGAAATCAATAGACTACTCACTACAGACTTCATCAGGGAAATCAAAGAAAGCGAGTGGCTTGCAAACACGGTGATGGTCCCAAAGAAGGACACGGACATCCTGTGGATGTGCGTGGACTTCACGTCACTAAATAAGCATTGCCCAAAGGACCACTTCCCTCTTCCACGGATCGACCAGATCATCGATTCGACTGCAGGTTGCGAGAAACTCTCCTTCCTCGACGCCTACTCATGCTATAACCAGATTCGGCTCAAGGTCGAAGATCAGGAGAAAACGGCGTTTATCACACCGTTCGGAGTATTCTGTTACAACACAATGCCCTTCGGGCTAAAGAACGCGGGTGCCACGTACCAGCGATGCATGCAGGCCTGCCTCAAGGACCAGATCGGTCGCAATGTCCAAGTCTATGTCGACGACATAGTAATAAAAACTAAGGAGGCAAGGACACTTATCGACGATCTCCGCGAGACGTTCGAAAACCTTGATAGCTACAGGATCAAGCTCAATCCCGAAAAGTGCACCTTCAGCGTCCCATCAGGTCAGCTACTCGGGTACTTCATCTCTCAACGAGGGATCGAGGAGAACCCGAAGAAAATCAGAGCCATCATGACGATGGAGAAGCCGAAAAACCTCAAGGGCGTCCAGCAGCTCGCAGGACGAGTAGCGGCACTAAGCAGGTTCATCAGCCGCATGGGCGAGAAGGCCCTACCATTCTACCAGCTGTTGCGCAAGGCAGACAAGTTCGAGTGGACACCAGAAGCCAACGACACATTCGAAAGCCTCAAGCGGCTCCTCTCCACCTCGCCCGTTTTGGTCACGCCAAAGGAGCGCGAGCCCCTGCTGCTGTACATAGCAGCCACACACCAGGTGGTCAGCACCGTACTCGTGGTCGAACGACCCGAAGAAGGCAAGACCCACGGGGTCCAGCGCCCAATTTACTACCTCAGCGAGGTACTAACACCAACAAAGCAGAGGTACCCTCACTTACCAGAAGCTAGCCTACGGTGTGTTCATGACGGCTCGATGGCTGAGCCATTACTTCCAGGAGCACCAAGTGATGGTGGTCAACGAGGCACCCCTGAACAGCATCCTGAATAATCCAGAGGCCACAGGACGGGTGGCCCTGTGGGGCATCGAACTTTCACCCTTGGACATCGTCTACGAGAAGCGACACGCAATTAAATCTCAAGTCCTTCCGGACTTCCTGGTACATTGGATGGAGCTGCAGCTGCCAGACACCCCAGACATGTCGCGGTCATGGACAATGCACTTCGACGGCTCCAAGCGCGAAGCCGGAGCAGGGGCAGGGGTCATACTGACCTCCCCGCAAGGCGACAAGATGAAGTACGTTCTTCGGATGAAATTCAGAGCCTCCAACAACGAGGCCGAATACGAAGCCCTCATCCATGGCATGAGGATGGCAAAGATATGCGGCGCAACGCGCCTGGTCATCTACGGTGACTCCAAACTCGTCGTCCAGCAGACGATGAATGAGTGCGACACACACGCCGAAAACATGATCGCATACCGCGCGCTCTACAACGCACTCGAAGGAGAATTCGACGGCTGCGAACTTCGGCACGTTGGAAGGGAGAGCAACGAGGAAGCCGATAGACTCGCCAACATCGGCTCCACTTGCGCAAAAGTGCCACCAGGAGTGTTCCTCGAACAGATCTGCGTACCATCCATCAAGCGAAAGTTCCCTAAGGGATCACCCGAAGAAGCAGAACACTCGGGAGCTACGCTACCCGAAGGACACGAAGGACCCGAAAAGCTGGACACAGAGGTAGCCATGGTCAACCTAATGCAGGTCATGGCAGTCGAAGAAGCTTGGACGCGACCATACCTCCAGTTCTTGATAACCGGAGAATTGCCTGACAGCCCAACAGACGCCCGGCGCATATCTCGCCGGTCAAAAGCCTTCACCATGATCAACGGCGAGCTGTACAAGCGCAACATCACGGGTGTACTTCAACGGTGCATCACCATCGACGACGGCAAGGCCATACTCCAAGACATCCATGAAGGCATCTGCGGCCACCACGCAGGCAGCCGCTCCCTTGTCGCTAAAGCTCTACGAGCAGGATTCTACTGGCCAACGGCCATGAGCGACGCAAAGGACATCGTCCGAAGATGCAACGGATGCCAACGGTTCGCCGACAAACCGCACGCACCTGGGTTCGAGCTCAGACCCATACCTATAGCTTGGCCTTTCGCTCAATGGGGCCTCGACATGATCGGCAAACTGCCAAAATCCTCGAAAGGGGGACACGTCTTCCTCCTGGTTGCAGTCGACAAATTCACCAAGTGGATCGAGGCCATGCCGGTCACCAACCAGAAAGGCAAAACTGCCGTCAAGTTCTTCGAGTCCATTGTCTATAGGTTCGGCGTACCACACAGCATCATCACCGACAACGGATCGAACTTCATCTCCGAAGAATTACAGGAATTCTGCGAAGGCCTTGGGATCAACATCACGTATGCCTCAGTGGCACACCCGCAAATGAACGGGCAAGTGGAAAAGGCCAACGGCCTAATCGGCGCCGGCATCAAGAAGCGCCTCATGATCTCACTCGAACAAAAAGCTGGAAACTGGACGAAAGAGCTACTATCCGTCCTGTGGAGCTTACGGACTACGCCAAACAGCTCCACCGGCTACACACCATTCTTCATGGTACACGGAGCCGAGGCCGTGCTACCAGCCGAAGTACGCCACCAGGCCCCGCGGGTCGTCGCTTACAGCGAAGCCGAATCCACGATTGCACTTGAAGACGCTGTCGACACACTCGATGAAGCACGGGATATAGCAGCAGCTCGATCAGCGGTGTACCAGCAGAGTCTCCGCAACTACCTTAGCCGCCGGTTGCGCCCAAGATCCTTCGTCGAAGGAGACCTCGTCTTGCGACTCAAGCAAAAGCGACCGAATAAATTCGAGTCACCATGGGAAGGACCCTACGTCATCACCGAAGTCATCCCAGGTGACGCCTATCGCCTCAAGCACGTGGAGTCTGGAGTCTCATACTCGAACCCATGGAATATCTCGCACCTGCGACGATTCTATCCGTAGAAACCTACCCCCTTTTACTTTCAATAAGGCTTCCAGCCAAGGCTATTCAGCCGAACAATGTACCTCCTCCATTACGATATAAAAAAAGCTAAGTGTCTCGCCCCAAAATTTCGGTTCACTATTTTCTGCAACTGTACTACATGCTACAAACGCACTCGGGGGCTCCCCCCACCTCACGATTTCATCGACTGGGGACCAAACGTGTACACCTGAGTAGCTGACAACGTCAGGCAAACGAAAAGGTCACGTACTCAATCAAAGCACTGCGTGCTCACAAACAAACAAACCTTTACAACAAAAGGCACAGCACGCCCAGCCGAAATATACAAATTTTACATCTCTCTCTTTTTACAGGTACTACCTATGTTGAAGAATAATCTGGGCACGCTGCTCAAACAAATCTACAATCTGTTCGGCATACTGACTTACAGCCGCGTAATGCGGACGCATGTCCCACTCGCCACCATCAGGGCGAAGAGGTGGCCCAGCGGCCACAGCAGCCAAATCCACGTCAGGCCGGTGAAGCCTCACAAGAGACAAAGCAGCCTTCACTCCTGCGACAAGCTGTTGCCGCACCAACACCTTGACATTGCTTACGCTCCGAAACTTCGACAGAAGACCCGCAAGGCTTGTCGGTACGGCATCCAAAGGGAACATGACATGCAGCACTGAGGCAAGCGATGTCTGCACTTGACGGAGCACCCGCGAAACTTGATGAACACGATCCTGCACCGTTGCCAGAGCTATGGCGCGATCACGATCCATCCGGAAGAAGCCGCCGGCCTCCATGTCCTGTTGAGTCAAGCAATTGACCCGAACAGCTACACGCTCCTTTTCCTCCCTCGGAGCAAGATTCGCACCTGCAACAATCTCACAAAATATGAGTAAAGCCAGCAGGCTCATCCGAAGAACCGAGATACAACTCGAACCAAAGAACAACTTACATTGCAGCTGCTCGGACAGCCGAACCAGCTCCGCCATCAAGTACTCCTCTCTGGCTGCACCACGATCCGCTTTGGACTTCCAAACGTCGGCATGACCGCGTAACCCGAGCAACTCCCTCTCCAGACTATGCACACGATCCCGAAGGAAAGTGAGCTGCGAGGAATCATCCAAGGATGGTCGCAACGGCATTGCGGATGGGGCGTCAACAGTATCAGCACCCGAAGGAACCTAGAGCAGCAGCAAAAGAAAGGAACACAAACATTCAGCCAATGATAAGCCACAACTCAGAGGTATTCATTAAATATATAAGGCCACTACGTGGCACAAGGATGTTGTTCCTCAAGATATTTACAACAAAAGTAGACTACAAACTACCCTACGTCTACTACGCCTAAGATGCGGGACCCTGAGTCGCCTTGGAGCCAGACTGCCTAGCTTTGGCCCCGCCCTGCTGCCGCAGTGCATACTCAGACAGCAAATCAATGAGCTTGGGCCCTATCGCTTGCAGCGAGCATAAAAGGCAGCAAAGGCTACCTCGGATCCATCCGCAGCCGTCGGCATCCTAGAGGTGATCTGGGGCAGATCCAACTCCGCTCCAGCCGCCAAGGCCATCGCCAGCCCGACGGACGCGCCGATGCCCTTCTGCTTGCGCTTGTACGTCGCAGGAGCTTCGGCTGACAGAGCCTCCGCCAGAGCATCCACATCAAGGGCTGCGCCCTTCGGGACAAGCTCCTTGTAGAAGCAACCAAGGACCTCTTTCGCCTTGGCAAGGGAGTTGACGACGGTGCTGCAGCGGTCTTCGACCGCCACAGTGGCATCATCTAGAGCACTACCGTGCTCCAGAGCACCGCGGTCGAACTCGATGCCAGCGGCATCTGAGACAAAAAAATAAGAAGAAAAACATGAAGAAAAGCAGCATAGAAGAAGACCCAAAGAAAAAGAAACAAGTACAAAACTAGCACTCACCCGAAATAGCCTTGGCAGCAGCCATGAGCTTCGCCGCCACCTCCCTTTCACGAGCAGCCGCAACGGTGGCCAGCTGCTCCTCACGATCTGCAGCCTCCTGCTGCAGACGCTCATTCGCTTCGGTTGCCTTAGTCAGCTCTAGCTCGAGGCGTTCTTTCGTGCCAATGGCGGCTTCGGCCTTCTGCTCCGATTGACCAAGGCTCTTTTTGAGAGCGTCGACCTCACGGAAGGAATCGTTATGCTCCTCTGCATTTAAGACAAGCAAGTGTCGAAGAACAGGACCAGGATAAATAATAGAGGCATTAAAAGACAGATGGATACCTTGAAGCTGCCGAAGGTTCGCCTCCAGCGCCAGGCACTCTTGCACCAGCCGCTTGGCCTCCCGCACAAAAGGCTGCAGAAAAAGAAATAGCAGTAAGAAAAGGGCTTGGGGGCTACGCCCAACACAAAGAAGCAAAAACAAAATTCGCACACGAAGACACTCGGGGGCTCCCCCCGTGACATGAAGCAGAAAACTTACATGCTCTGATGGTGACTCCGAAGAACCGCCTGCGAAATTTTGAGGCGCAACCACCTGCACCTCCTGCAACGGAGGATCCGGAGCCGCGCCACCCGAAGTCACCACCGTCTGAGGAGGAGGAGACGCCATTGTCGACTCCCCCATCATCTCCCGCGCACCACCACTGGAGGAATCATGGGAGGAATGCCTGCATACGAACCAATCTGCACAAGCACAACAATCATGAAGGAAACAGGACAATAGTACAGCAAGAAACTTACGAGCCCAGTGAGCTCAGGTCAAAGACAGGAGGAGTCCTTCGGGCTCTCTTCTCCTCCTTCTTTTCGTTCTTCTTCTCCTCCTTTTTCTCTTCCTTCTTCCGCTTCGCTGGCGGGTGCGGCGCTACAGCCCGCACAGGAATGGCAGGAATGGGAGAAGTAGAACCTCCATGACCATCACTATGACGCTCAAGGCCCAGAGGGTTTCTGGGAGTCGGAGGAGTCGAGGCATCCGAAGACTCGCTGGAGCTCCGTGACTGTTTTCGCGTATGGTCCTCACTCTACTTGTCGGCATCCTCCGCCGGAGATTGCGCCGACGGTAGCTCAGACACGGAATCAACCACTTCATTATCCGGGGCATTCGGATACCTTTCAGGCAACGGCGGTACCATGCCCGGCACTTTGAAGCTCTGCAAGATCAGAAGGAACTTTGTTAGCAAACAAAGGAAACAAAAACGTCGAAGAAAATGGAGGAGTTAGTGACTTCCCCGGGATTTCTTCTCCGGCCTTGAACTTCAGCAGCGCGCGAAGGGCCCTGTCAAGATCCCCCTCGGACATTTTCTCAGCCGAAACCCTCGTCGGATCACGGCGCCCAGAATATAGAAACATCGGGTGCGCCCTCGCTTGGAGAGGCTGCACTCGACGCTCAAGAAAATTTCGGATGATGTCCACGCCATTCACCTCCTTCTCCGGAATCAGCTGGAGATCCTCTACCCGACGGTAAAGGGCCTCTATCTCCGCCACCTCACCGTCCAAGATTTGGTTTTTCCAAGACCTTTTTCGCTCAATCATTTGGGAGGGGTCAAACGGAACAAGACCAAAATCTTGCCCGGGCACTACGGAGTCGCGGATATAAAACCATCGCCTCCGCTAGTACTGGATAGATTCGGACATGGAAAAGGAAAAGAAGAGCAGATTGGGACTAAGGGAGATGATGAAACCCCCAATGGGATACACACCATCCGAACCAGATTGCCTTTTCACGGAATAGAGCTTCCGGAAGAGGCCAAAGTGCGGCTCAATGCCAAGCCAGCACTCGCAAAAAGTGATAAAACACGCAATGTGGAGAAGAGAATTGGGAGACAGATGATGAAGTTGAATCCCGTAGAAGAAGTGTAGTCCACGGAGGAAGTCATGGACCGGAAAAGAAAACCCACGCAAAACGAAGGCGAGAAACATAACCCGATACCCAGATGGGGGACGGGGGATTACCTCATTGCCGAGGAGTTTGAGGGCCTCCCTATCTTGCGGGATCAGGCCTCGCTCGCGAAGCTTGCGGAGATCACTCTCCCGCGTCTCTGATCGCTGCCAGCCACCATCGGTGACGCGAGTAGCGGCGGTGCCCTTTTTTCCTCCGGCGGCGCTGGTCCCAACCGCAGATTAAGATTTCTTTGGTTTCCCCATTGCGCTACGGCGGCGCCGGCGGTGAAAACATAGAAAGAACGACGGAAATGTGGAAGGAAATCCCAGCGCGAAGCAAGAATCGCTCGAGCACAAGGAAGCAGTGAACAATGCGGTGAAAACAAACCACGGTTTCCCCCAATGATTATAACAGCGAAGACGACGAACGGCAGCCGTCCATCCAGAAGACCTAACGCCAACGGCAGATCTGACCGTACACGTGTCAGCATCACAACGAACCGTCGTTACCACGTTGTCCACCATGTGCGGAAATCGAGGAGACGCCGTAATTATCTCCACGCCGCGCGTGATCGGTCAATTCAAAGTCAGCAAGTGGGACCCACGTTCGTCTAGTCAAGTCATCTCTGGCGTAGCAGACGCTTGAGGTCATCGATCGTCAGCACTGATGTCATCAAAAGCAATACTAGCACCAACTACAATTCTTCGGCTCCACAGCGGCGAGTACTCACTCGAATCTTCGATTCGACTAAATACTCGGGGGCTACTCCTATCAGGAGCACTGGCCGCGCACCCAGAGGATGAATAACGACAAAGTATTTTCTTCGAGTCCTACGTCGAGTCTACGACTCCACTACGGACTCGGGGGCTACTCCCATAGGGAGGGTGGATTTAAGCATCCGAAAAAATTTGAGTCTTACGGACTTAACAACTGAACAATGATTGAACTAAATTCTCTGCTCGAGTCTACGACTCGAACAGACACTCGGGGGCTACTCCCATAGGGAGCGCTGGTCGCGCACCCTACGAATTCTTCGACTGCTATCTTTCGGATCAGCACGCAAAAACTTTTTGGCATCTCTTGTTGGAGATATGCCCAATAGGCAATAATAAAGTGGGTTATTATCATATCTTCATACTTATGATAAATGTTTACATACCATGCTATAATTGTATTAACAGGAAACATTAATACTTGTGTGATTTGTAAACATAAAAGAGTCCCTAGTAAAGCCTCTTGTTAAACTAGCTTGTTGGTTAATATATGATCATGGTTTCCTGATCATGAACATAGAGATGTTATTAACAACAGGGTCATATCATTAGGAGAATGATGTGATGGACATACTAATATAGATAAGCGTAGCATAAAGATCAAGTCATTTTAAATAGTTCAATTGCTATATGCTTTCTAATACATAGTAACCTAATTCCTTCGACCATGAGATCATGCATATCACCTTTGCCGGATGGATGCTTTGATGACATCAAACACCACACCATAACTGGGTGGCTATAAAGGTGGCATTGAGTATTCGGAAAGTATTGGTTGAAACACATGGATCAAGAGTGGGATTTGTCCATCCATATGACGGATAGATATACTCTGGGCCCTCTCGGTGTAATGTCATCCAATTAGCTTGCAAGCATGTGACTGGCTCACAAGGGATCACATATCACGGGAACGAGAAAAGAGTACTTATCGGTAACGAGGTAGAACTAGGTATGCAGAGATACCGACGATCAAAACCTCGGATAAGTAAACTATCATGAGACAAAGGGAAATTGGTATCGTATATAAGTGGTTCATTCGATCGCAAAGTAATCGTAGAAATATGTGGGAGCCATATGAATTTCCAGAATCCTCTATTGGTTATTGTTCGGAGAAGTGTCTCGATCATGTCCGCATAATTCACGAACCGTAGGGAGACACACTTAAGGATTCGACGTTGTTTGAGTAGTTATGGAATGATGAGTAAGAGACCGAATGTTGTTCGGAGTCTCGGATGGGATCCGGGATATCACGAGGAGATCCGGAATGGTCCGGAGAATAAGATTCATATAAGGAAAGTCCTGTTTCGGAGTTCGGAAATGATTTCGGTGTTTTCATCGGGAATGTTCTAGAAGGTTCCAAAATGTCCGGCACTCCGGAGGGGAAGGGTACATGAATGTGTTATATCAAGTTGGTATGATTGCATCATGTACTAAGCGTCATCGCTGTTCCAAATAAAGGATTAATCGAATCCTAGTTTGAAAAGTCAAATAGCTAAATTGAAAATTCAAACGGCTAAATTTGGAAAGTGGAAAAGAGGAGGAGGAAGTTTGAAACCGAGTTGGGGAGGAGTTCCCTCCTCCAACCGGTGGCCCACTTCCAAGCCGAGTTGGGGAGGGACTCCCCTCCCCTTGGCCGCACCTCCCACCTATAAAGGGAGGGGCAGGGCTGCCCCTCCAAGACACACAAGATCCTCTCCTCTAAACCCTAATTTGGTGCCGCCACCTCCTGCAGCTGCCGCCACCTCCTAGGGCTCCCCTTGGCGCCGACTTGGGCAAGACCCAAACCCTAGCCGCCGCCCAAGCACCTCTTCCTCGGCGTGTCTAAACCCTAGATCGTCGAGGGCTCTCTCATAGTCCACCATACTTGCTCCGGCTTAAGGCGAAGCCCTGCGAGATCTCCCCTCTACTTCCGGTACCACGCCGTCGTGCTGCCGGAATCGTGAGGAGAGTGCTACAACCTCCGCTGCCTGCTGGAACAAGGGAGAGGAAGGTATTCGTCGAGTACCGAACGTGTGACCGACTGCGGGAGCGCTGCCGAAACGCAGCGCCGGAAGGATCGTTTACACGATCTTGAGATCGGCAAGTGTACGACTACATCACCCACGAGAATCTGCTCTCGTTAACCACTTTGGAATCTTCGAGGGTAAGTTCCTCTATCGACTCGTTGCTATAATCTAGTAGATAGATCTTGGCTTGTTTGTGTGCATGCGGTAGAAATTTTTTGTTTTCCATGCTACGAACCCCTACAGTGGTATCAGAGCCGTGTCTATATGTAGATCTGTTGCACGAGTAGAACACAATGGTCATTATGGGCGTTGATGCTTTTATTATCGATTGCTTCTTGTGTACTTTGCATGTTGCGGTATGTTGGGATGAAGCGGCCCGGGCTAACCTTACATGACATCGTTCATGAGACTTGCTCCACGCTTGACATGCAACTTGTATTGCATAAGTGGCTTTGCGGGTGCCTGTTTCTCCTAGCATAGTTAAGATCCAATTTACAACGGGTGATTAACAATACTAGTATCAATGTTGTGGTTCTTGTTCGTAAGTTAGAACGACACTTATTGAAAGCCCCAAACCACGTAAAACATGCAAAGAAAGTAGAGGCGTCTAACTTTGTTTTGTAGGGATGTGCAGTGATGTGATATGGCCATGATTGTGATTATATTTGATGTATGCAATGTTCCTTATTGTAAGTTGGCAACCGGCAGGAGCCATATGGTTGTCTTTAAATTCTGTTAAGACCCGCGTGTCTATTCCAAGTAGTTGTAATAGTTGAAGCTGGTGGACGACAACCATGGAGCAGCGTCATTGACCTTGATGCAATGTCGGAGATGATGGAGATCATGTTCGTGCTAGAAGATGGAGATCGGAAGCACAAAGAAGAAAGGCCATATCATATCACATATTATAAATTGCATCTGATGTTAATCCTTTATGCATCTTGTATTGCTTAGTAGACGACGGTAGCATTATAAGATGATCCCTCATGCACATGAATTTCAAGTCATAAAGTGTTCACCCTTAGTTAGCACCGTTGCTAAAGCTTGTTGTTTCGAAGCACCACGTGATGATCGGGTGTGTTAGATTCCGCAAGTGTATACAACGTGGGCAAGCCAGATTTGCTCATACGGAAGCTACGGTTTGATCTTGACGAGCCTAGCATGTACAGACATGGTCTCAGGAACACGGATCACCGAAAGGTAAAGCATGAGTCATATAGTAGATATGATGAACATGTTGATTGTTCGCCAATGAAGCTACATCAACTCTCGTGATGATCAGTTTTGATGTGGTGGATTTGGTTCGTGTGATCACTAAAACAATGTGAGGGATGTTGTTTTGAGTGGGAGTTCACCTAGATTAATTTAATTATTAATTAGAACTCAATTTATCATAAATTAAATCAAAGTGAATTTGCATAGTTGTTGTAGTCATTGGCATCCGTTTACCACCTTACGCTTAGTTATAATTGAGATGATAGAACTATAGAATTCTGGTTAGTTACTTTACGAACTGGTATCGTATTGTTTTGAAGTGTTAATCTAAAGTTTAAAAGTCCTATTGCAAACTTTCAGTAAGTTCCGGTTACTCCATGAAGTTTAATAATTGGTATTAAAACAAGAGTGACAATTCCAAGTGTTAGTGTATGAGTATCATGTTTGTCTCCATGATTCTTGATATTCAAAGAATTGTCTTAATATCAAGGTTATCTAGGATCTGAAAGAGTTGTTTCAGAAACCATGATGTGTGGAAGATATTGTGATATCTGAAACAAAGTATTGGTTTCAACATGATAGAGTATAATATGGCAAAAGACATGTTCTCATATTTGATGAGAATTTGCAAAGGGTTGGAGACACTAGTTGTCCTAATCCACCAAAAGGTTTTGGATAGCAACATTATACTCACGATTCATCTTTATAAGCTAAAAGTAGCTTGATCATGGATAATTCCATGATAAGGGTGAATATTTGATGTAGGTAAAATATTTACTACACCAAGAGATTACTAAAGAAAGGAATTTGAAAGAACACCAAACATTTGATGATGGTGATCTACTTCAAAGTGCAAGTCCAAAGACATTGGTATTTAATTATACACGCTTTGGATTATGTGTCATATGTATGACTCCACTATTGATGTTGATAGATTCTTTCAAACAGAAAAGGAAATACTGAAAGAGAATCTCATAAATATATGGCAGAAAAGAAAAGACTAGAATTGTTCAGTTTAAGTATATAGATGATATACATGTTATGGCTATATTCTTTGCTTATTAAACAATGTGGTTCTTAAGTATTTGATACTGAATTTGTTGGTGTGAATCGTCATACGAAACAACACAATTCATGAACTACAATGGCCTAAGTAACTAGCAAAAGAATATGTGATGATGTTCATCGAGAACAAATAAAGGGTTATTGTGTTGCTCATTAAACATCAAAGTTTGCCTTCAAGATTTGTTTTATCAGGTATTATGAGAACAAAAGGGTTGTTCAAATAATTGCCGTAATCCATAAAAGATGGATGATTTACAAATCTCGTTGGAGAAATCACATCCATAAAACTAGTGCTAAAAATGTCGAAAGACAAATTGATTGAAAGATCACTTAGGAAGTGACATCGCCGTTTAAATTATATTGGAAAGAAAACATGAAGAAACTCCATGTGTATGGAATTTTGGAGTCTTTTGATTTTGATCAAATGACGCTTGTGAAACTTTCCTAGAGATAATTAAAACTTCGTTCATAGGCCAAAAGGGAACGAATGACTAGCTTATTGGAACTTGTACATATTGTTGTACGAAGTCCATTATGTGTAGTCAAGAGCGATGGATTTCAACTTCATATGCTTTCTCCGAAAATTTGAGTGAATATATGAAATAAGGATGAAGTGTGAAATATTTGAAAAGTTCAAAGACTTTCAACATGAAGTGCAAAATCATTGTAACAAGAATATAAATGGTTTATGATAAGATCATAAAGGAAGATATTTGAGTTACAAGTTTAGCATAATACCTAAGATTTAAGGAATCGTTCCGTGGATTTGCATTTCCCGAAACACCATAAGAGTATGGAGCGTTCGAGATATGTAATTAAACCTTGTTTGACATGGTAAGATCGAAGGTGTAATTCATAAAACTGCCATTGTATTTTAAAGATTAAAAGCTTTAGAGATTACCGTTTTTCCACTAAAAAGAGCTTCATCATAATCCGTTGAAATGACACCATATAAAGTTATGGTTTGGGATAAAACCCAAGTAGTCCTTTCTTAAACATTGGTATGCTATACATAAGAAAGATGTTTGCAACCAAAGTCGGATGAACCTGTCTTTGTTAAGTATTCCTCCATAACACCAGAGACAAAAGTGTTTGTCGCTTAGAACGTCAAGTTTCTTTGAGAAGGAATTTTTCGTGAAAAGTTAAGTGGGAGGACAATAGAACTTTGATAAGGTTAAAGGAACCTTAGCTATATGTGCAAAGTTGCGCAGCGCCGAAAAGTGTTCCGGAGGCAGCACCAATGCTCATGGCTCACGTGCCTCAAAGGTTGTGGTCACGGAGATCTAAGTTCCTATTGAAACAAGTAGGTCGGGTAAACAATCAAATACCAAGATTTGAGGGTTGAATCATTATTTGAGAATAATGAACCGACTACATGCAAAGAAGCGATGATGGGCCCTGACTCCGTCAAATGGCTTGAAGCCATAAAATCCGTGATAGTTCCATACACGAGAAATCAAGTTTTGAACTTGAAGGACCCTCGAGAAAGGTGTAAGACCTTACAGTTGTGTTTGGATCTATAAATAAATAGACATGGATGTTGCACATCTATGAAATAGTCGACATGTTGGGAAAGAGTTCACAACAATGTTCAAGGGTTGACTATGACAAGATTTGATCTTTCATAGTGATATTTAGTCTAGACGGATTAGTGTAGCAACCACTACATATAATTTTGTTATATGGTAGTTGAATAAACAAAACAAGTTCTTCTAATAGAATTTTACCTAGGACATGTGAGTAACATGGTCCATAGGGGTTTTTGTTAATTCAAAGGATGCTAAAAGCATATGCAAACTTCAATGGTTGAAGTAAGCATCGCGGAGTTGGAATCTTCACTATGATGAAAATGTTAAAAGAGTTTGAATTCATCAGAGATGATCAAGATGCTTGTATTTGCAAGAAATTAAGTGGGAGCGCTAAGAAATGTTTCTAATACATTATGTGGAAGACATATTGTTGATTGGAATAATGTATTTTTATTAACACGGGATAAGAATTTCATCTCGATGAAAGGCTTAGGCAAAACCCAAATATTTGGCATGAATAGACGCTAATATGGTTGTGCCAGAAGTACATAGACGAGATATTGAATGAGTTCAATATAGAAACTACAAGAAAGTTTCTTGTCGCACAGAAAGGATTGAATGAGTTCAATATTAATGATATATTCAAGTGTATTGACGCTTGGTAAGTGAAACAAAGATTCAAGTATAGATTGATACTTGATGTATGAAATCACAAAGAGTATTTATATCAATTATGATGTGATATGTACCAATCCAGATATGTCCTATGCTCTAAATGATGTGAGCATATACCAGAATGATTCATATGATGATCATTGGACAATAGTAAGGATATTCTTATGATATTTTGGAAGAACTAAGAATATATTGTTTGTAGAAGTGACAAATAGATGGTTAGTTCATTATAAAAGTACTACATTGATACTAGTTTTGTCACAAAGTACAAATTAAGTTTATCTCAATCTAAACTAAGGGTGGCACAATATAATGGAAAGTAAGTTCCATAATGGATTTGGATGAGTTCCAAAGTTAAGACATTGTGACAGATACTACAACAAAATGGCTAAGTATATGACTGCAATTATAGCAGCAAAAGAGGGCATTTGTGTCAAGTAGTTTGTTATCAAACTAGGTGTAGTTCACAGTGGGATAGTACTATGAAGATATATTGTACGACAATATTATCAACATGTTTTAACCCCAAAGAACTAAAGGTCTCACCAAAGGACCAAATTTATACAAAGCCATCTCATTAGAGAATGAGTGATGCGTAGAGACGCAAATACATGCAATTACACACGGACCTGGAAGTGTTAGATCCGGAGATCAGTTGACCACTAGAGAACGTGTACTTACAACACCAGAAAGCCATAGGTGTTGAATACACAAAAGTTTGAAACTAGATTATTGACTCTAGTGCAAGTGGGAGACTGTTGGAGATATGCCCAAGAGGCAATAATAAAGTGGGTTATTATCATATCTTCATACTTATGATAAATGTTTACATACCATGCTATAATTGTATTAACAGGAAACATTAATACTTGTGTGATTTGTAAACATAAAAGAGTCCCTAGTAAAGCCTCTTGTTAAACTAGCTTGTTGGTTAATATATGATCATGGTTTCCTGATCATGAACATAGAGATGTTATTAACAACAGGGTCATATCATTAGGAGAATGATGTGATGGACATACTCCTATAGATAAGCGTAGCATAAAGATCAAGTCATTTTAAATAGTTCAATTGCTATATGCTTTCTAATACATAGTAACCTAATTCCTTCGACCATGAGATCATGCATATCACCTTTGCCGGATGGATGCTTTGATGACATCAAACACCACACCGTAACTGGATGGCTATAAAGGTGGCATTGAGTATTCGGAAAGTATTGGTTGAAACACATGGATCAAGAGTGGGATTTGTCCATCCATATGATGGATAGATATACTCTGGGCCCTCTCGGTGTAATGTCATCCAATTAGCTTGCAAGCATGTGACTGGATCACAAGGGATCACATATCACGGGAACGAGAAAAGAGTACTTATCGGTAACGAGGTAGAACTAGGTATGCAGAGATACCGACGATCAAAACCTCGGATAAGTAAACTATCGTAGGACAAAGGGAAATTGGTATCGTATGTAAGTGGTTCATTCGATCGCAAAGTAATCGTAGAAATATGTGGGAGCCATATGAATTTCCAGATTCCTCTATTGGTTATTGTTCGAAGAAGTGTCTCGATCATGTCCGCATAATTCACGAACCGTAGGGAGACACACTTAAGGATTCGACGTTGTTTGAGTAGTTATGGAATGATGAGTAAGAGACCGAATGTTGTTCGGAGTCTCTGATGGGATCCAGGATATCACGAGGAGATCCGGAATGGTCCGGAGAATAAGATTCATATAAGGAAAGTCCCGTTTCGGAGTTCGGAAATGATTCCGGTGTTTTCATCGGGAATGTTCTAGAAGGTTCCGGAATGTCCGGCACTCCGGAGGGGAAGGGTACATCAATGTGTTATATCAAGTTGGTATGATTGCATCATGTACTAAGTGTCATCGCTGTTCCAAATAAAGGATTAATCGAATCCTAGTTTGAAAAGTCAAATAGCTAAATTGAAAAGTCAAACGGCTAAATTTGGAAAGTGGAAAAGAGGAGGAGGAAGTTTGAAACCGAGTTGGGGAGGAGTTCCCTCCTCCAACCGGCGGCCCACTTCCAAGCCGAGTTGGGGAGGGACTCCCCTCCCCTTGGCCGCACCTCCCACCTATAAAGGGAGGGGCAGGGCTGCCCCTCCAAGACACACAAGATCCTCTCCTCTAAACCCTAATTTGGTGCCGCCACCTCCTGCAGCTGCCGCCACCTCCTAGGGCTCCCCTTGGCGCCGACTTGGGCAAGACCCAAACCCTAGCCGCCGCCCAATCACCTCTTCATCGGCATGTCTAAACCCTAGATCATCGAGGGCTCTCTCATAGTCCACCATACTCGCTCCGGCTTAAGGCGAAGCCCTGCGAGATCTCCCCTCTACTTCCGGTACCACGCCGTCGTGCTGCCGGAATTGCGAGGAGAGTGCTACAACCTCCGCCGCCTGCTGGAACAAGGGAGAGGAAGGTCTTCGTCGAGTACCGAATGTGTGACCGACTGCGGGAGCGCTGCCGGAACGCAGCGCCGGAAGGATCGTTTACGCGATCTGGAGATCGGCAAATGTACGACTACATCACCCACGAGAATCTGCTCTCGTTAACCGCTTTGGAATCTTCGAGGGTAAGTTCCTCTATCGACTCGTTGCTACAATCTAGTAGATAGATCTTGGCTTGTTTGTGTGCATGCGGTAGAAATTTTTTGTTTTCCATGCTACGAACCCCTACATCTCTGCCCCAACAAGCGCTGAGTGAGCGACAATCTCCTTGGCCACCCGAAACAACTCCGTGGTGACAAATGTTCGGATGCTGCATCCGCGACGCAAAGATAAGACCTGCAGATATCATCTGACGGCCTGGCAACATACATGACTGCGCTCTGCTAGTACAAATCCATGCCAACAGGCGTGATGAAAAATCCCGACGGACGCGTTGGGTACATTAATTAAAATCACTGGAATTCCACTCCTGTAAGTCCTCCGCGGCCTAAGTCGAATTACGCCAGCATATGTTCCAGGTCCAAGTTGAGGGACTCGAACTTGAAGAAGATCGTGTTGTTTCGTCCTAAGACAGTTAACTGACCCTGATCCGTCGGGTGAGTCAGGCACACGCGTCAACAATCCCTACACACATATACTATTAATACATAGTTGCACCCGAAAGATGGAAGAGTCCTCAGCCGAATCTACGATTCGACTGATCACTCGGGGGCTACTGACATGGTTATACCCTACGGGTACATGACTTCAGCATACCTGGTTCAGCCCAAGGAAGGCCCACGGCAGATATACGCTGGCCCATGAAGATTTTCGGGTGGCCGAGGCCCATGACGCCTTCGGATCCTTGGAGAACAAGACTAGCATAGATAGGAAATTCAAAGGGGTAAAACACTAGAACCTGTAACCGACTAGGACTATGTCTGGGACCTGCCTAAGTCTATATAAAGGCTAGGAGGGCACGTCCTAGATCTCTCGACTCATACTTTCGCACACACCTCCACGCCAGATCGAATCTGCGCACCCTGTAACCTTCGGTTCCGCCGTAATCAAGAGCAGACAAGCAGGAGTAGGGTTTTCCATCCGGGGTCCTGAACCTGGGTAAATCTCGTGTCCCCTGGTTGCTTGTCTGTTAACGGTGCCACGATCTCCAGCATCCCCATCTTCTCCAAAACCCAAGTCCATAACAATGGGCATTGACGAGATTAAACCTCGTCACCTGGACCCATCCTTCTTTGCTAAGTTGGATGACGTGGTCGTTGTTTTCCCCTTCGGGTGGGGGGACTGGCTTCTTCTGTTCCCGCCGTTTCCGCCATTTCTATCCTGCGGGTTCGGGTTCATGTTGGGCGGCGGGTTAGGCGTTTGTTGCTCCTGGATGACTGCGGCGCATTGGTAGCGCTCGTAGATCGGCGCATTGGATGACTGCGGCCGTAGGTGACGAGGTTTAATCTCGTCAATGCCCATTGTTATGGACTTGGGTTTTGGAGAAGATGGGGATGCTGGAGATCGTGGCACGGTTAATAGACAAGCAACCAGGGGACACGAGATTTACCCAGGTTCAGGCCCCCGGAGGGAAAACCCTACTCCTGCTTGTCTGCTCTTGATTACGGCGGAACCGAAGGTTACATGGTGCGCATATTCGATCTGGCGTGGAGGTGTGTGCGAAAGTATGAGTCGAGAGATCTAGGACGTGCCCTCCTGGCCTTTATATAGACTTAGGCAGGTCCCGGGCATAGTCCTAGTCGGTTATAGGTTCTAGGGTTTTACCCCTTTGAATTTCCTATCTATGCTAGTCTTGTTCTCCAAGGATCCGAAGGCGTCATGGGCCTCGGCCACCCGAAAATCTTCATGGGCCAGCGTATATCTATCGTGGGCCTTCCTTGGGCTGAACCAGGTATGCTGAAGTCATGTACCCGTAGGGTATAACCATGTCAACCCTGTCCCCTCTATTTATGAGAGGGGTGCGGCTAGGGGAGGGGTAGGTCGAATCCTCCCCAACTCCCTCTCCTCCTTGGCCGGCGGTGGAGGGAGAGGACATTTCGTCTCCTCCCTCCACCAGGAACCATTGTCCCAGTTTGACTATTCAAACTTGCCTTTTGACTTTCAATTTTGAAGTTTTATTTCTCTCTTTTAAATGCCCAGCCAAGTGATCTAGGAAATTATGCAATCATTCCAATTTTTCATGACACATTCATGTACCCTTCCCCTTCCGGTTCGGTGAACCTTCTAGATTCTTCTAGAACATTCCAGTGAAAACACCGGAATCATTCCCGAACTCCAGAATTGTTCTTTCCTTATATGAACCTTATTCTCCGGACCATTCCGGATCTCCTCGTGATATCCCTGATCCCATCCGAGACTCCGAACAACATTCGGTCTTCTTACTCACATTCCATATCTACTAAACAACATCGAATCCTTAAGTGTTTCTCCCTACGGTTCGTGAATTATGCAAACATGACCGAGACTCTTCTCCGATCAATAACCAATAGAGGAATATGGAAATTCATATGGCTCCCATATATTTGTACAATTACTTTTGTGATCGAATGAATCATTTACATACGATACCAGTTTCGCTTTGCCTCGCGATATTTTACTTATCCAAGGTTTGATCATCTGTATCTCTGCATACCTAGTTCAAGTCTCGTTACTGATAAGTACTCTTTACTTGTTCCTGTGATATATGATAACCTCGTTACTGATAAGTACTCTTTACTTGTCACATGCTTTCAAGCTAATTGGATGACATTCCACCGAGAGGGCCTAGAGTATATCTATCCATCATGTGGATGGACAAATCCCACTCTTGATCCATGTTCCTCAACACATACTTTCCAAACACTCAATGCCACCTTTATAACCACCCAGTTATGAAGTGGTGTTTGATGTCATCAAAGCATCCATCCGGTGATGGTGATTAGCATGATCTCATGGCAAAGGAATTAGGTTACTATGTATCTGAAAGCTTATAGAAAACGAACTATTGAAATGACTTGATCTTTATGCTACGCTTATCTATAGGAGTATGTCCATCACACCATTCTCCTAATGATATGATCTTGTTGTTAATAACATCTCAATGTTCATGATCAGGAAACCATGATCATCTATCAACCAACAAGCTAGTATTATAAAGAGGGTTTACTAAGGACTCTAACAAGTTTACAAATCACACATGTATTAATGTTTCCAGCTAATACAATTATAGCATGAATGTAAACATTTATCATAAACCCAAAGATATAATAATAACTACTTTTATTATTGCCTCTAGGGCATATCTCCAACAGTCTCCCACTTGCAATAGAGTCAACTAATCTAGATTACATGTTAATATACCAAACACCCATGGAGGTTTGGTGCTGGTCATGTTTTGCCCTCGAGAGATGTTTAGTCAACGGATCTGCCACATTAAGATCTACTTTGCAAATCTTTATTTCACCATCTAGACATGCTCTCGAATAGCGTGAAAATGTAGCTTGATATGCTTCAGCTTCTTGTGTGACCTTGGCTACTGCGCATTGGCTATGGCTCCCATGTTATCACAATAGATAAACATTGGGTCCAGTGCATTGGGAATCACACCGAGCTCTGTAATGAACTCCTTTATCCATATCGCCTCTTGTGAAGCCTCCGAAGCAGTTATGTATTCCGATTCAGTTGAGGATTTCGCCACAACGCTTTGCTTTGCACTCCTCCAACAAGGGCGAGCGGTGGCGGCGATGTGCTGTCGGCGAACGCGAGGCTGCGAGCTGCAGGAACGGGGCGCGGCTGGTGAGCTGTGGCGCACGGCAAACATGGGGCGGCGAACGGCGACTGTCGAGCTGCGGGCGCGGGGCGGCGAGCGTGTTGGCCGGCAAGCTGTGGGTATGGGGCGGCAGGAGAGCTGCGAACAGCGGTGGGCGAGCTGCGTGCGCAGCGGCGAGCGCCGACGGTGATGAACTGTCGGTGAACGTGGGGCAGCGAGCTGCAGGCAAGGGGCGCAGCTGGTGAGCTGTGGTGCACGGCGGGCATGGGGTGGTGAGCGGCGGCTAGCGAGCTATAGGCACTGTGAATCGGCGAGCTACGAACGACGGCCGGTGAGCTGCAGGCGCGGGGGCGGCCAGCAAGCACACGGTGCGCTCGCAGCGGCCAGCAGCATGGAAAGCGCAATGCGGAAAGCGGCATGCAACGGTGACCTCCTCCTTGTGCTGCTCTTCCTGTACCACGACCTCGATGCGCTTCAGCCACCACCTCCTTCGGGTGTGCCGGCCATGCAAGGTGTCCCTTGTCCAACTCCCTGCATCTCTCACCAACTCAGCCAAGGTCGCCGCCTGAGTTGTGGCTTCGTCGGAGACTTCCAAGCCAAAGCGCGAGATGCAGCAATGTTTGGAGGCATGGGAGAGAATAAAAATTTTATCCCATCATCGGATTTGGCACCGGAGCACGGAATTGCGTTGATTCCCTATTTGTTCCAAAATGGAACTACCCTTGCAGCGTTGGGAATTAGTTTCAAATGCTAAAAAGCTAAAATAAAACCACTTTTGGCACAACGATGTGGGTGCCCTAAACATGCTAAAGAGAAAGTTGGGATGGTCTACGTGCTATTTTTTGTTGACTAGTCAGCTCTACAGATGAATCCCACCACCTTTGAGAAAATATGTCAAACTGCTATCAGCAAAAAGTAGTACTCTCTCCTATCCATATTAATTGACTTTGATTTGTTAAAATTTGGATTAATCTATATAGTAAACTAGTTGATTCCCCGCACGTTGCAGCGGGCATTAGAGATGATTTTCTTGTATGCAAAAAAGGTACAAACAATATATGAAAATAATGCTCATTTGCACAATCATGTATGAAAATGTTGGAGATATGCCCTAGAGGCAATAATAAATGTAGTTATTATTATATCTTTGTGTTTATGATAAATGTTTACATTCATGCTATAATAGTATTAACAAGGAAACATTAATACTTGTGTGATTTGTAAACTAAAATAGAGTCCCTAGTAAAGCCTCTTTATAAAACTAGCTTGTTGGTTAATATATGACTGTGGTTTCCCTATCATGAACATTGAGATGTTATTAACAACAAGATCATATCGTTAGGAGAATGATATGGTGGACATACTCCTATAGATAAGCGTAGCATAAAGATCAAGTCATTTTAATAGTTCAATTGCTATATGCTTTCTCATACATAGTAACCTAATTCCTTCGACCATGAGATCATGCATATCACCTTTACCGGATGGATGCTTTGATGACATCAAACACAACACCGTAACTGGGTGGCTATAAAGGTGGCATTGAGTGTTCGGAAAGTATTGGTTGATACACATGGATCAAGAGTGGGATTTGTCCATCCATATGACGGATAGATATACTCTAGGCCCTCTCGGTGAAATGTCATCCAATTAGCTTGCAAGCATGTGACTGGCTCACAAGGGATCACATATCACGGGAACAATAAAAGAGTACTTATCAGTAACGAGGTTGAACTAGGTATGCAGAGATACCGACGATCATAACGTCGGATAAGTAAACTATCATGAGAAAAAGGATTGGTATCGTATGTAAGTGGTTCATTCGATCGCAAAGTAATCGTAGAAATATGTGGGAGCCATTTGAATTTCCAGATTCCTCTATTGTTTATTGCTCGGAGAAGTGTCTCGATCATGTCCGCATAATTCACGAACCGTAGGGAGACACACTTAAGGATTCGACGTTGTTTGAGTAGTTATGGAATGATGAGAAAGAGACCGAATGTTGTTTGGAGTCTCGGATGGGATCTGGGATATCACGAGGAGATCCGGAATGGTCCGCAGAATAAGATTCATATAAGGAAAGTCCTGTTTCGGAGTTGGGGAATGGTTCCGGTGTTTTTATCGGGAATGTTCTAGAAGGTTCCGGAATGTCCAGCACTCCGGAGGGGAAGGGTACATGAATGTGTTATATCAAGTTGGTATGATTGCATCATGTACTAGGTGTCATCGCTGAACAAAATAAAGGGTTTAATCAAATCCTAGTTTGAAAAAGTCAAACGCCAATGTGAAAGTCAAACGGCTATTTTGGGAAGTGGAGAGGGAGGTGGAAACCGAGTTGGGGGAGGAGTTCCTCCCCTCCACCGCCGGCCCACCTTGAAGCCGAGTTGGGGAGGGACTCCCCTCCCCTTGGCCGCGCCTCCCACCTATAAAGGGAGGGGCAGGGCTTCCCCTCCTAGCACAGAAGTTCCCTACCTCTAAACCCTAGCAGTCGCCGCCCTCCATAGCCGCCGCTGCCCCTAGGGTTTCTCCCCTAGCCGCCGACTTGGGCACCTCCAAGCCCTAGCCGCCGGCCCTAGCACCTATTCCTCGGTATATGTAAACCCTAGATCGCCGAGGGCTCTCTCATAGTCCACCATACTCGCTTTGGCTTAAGGCGAAGCCCTGCGAGATCTCCCCTCTACTTCCGGTACCACGATGTTGTGCTGCCGGAATCGCGAGGAGAGTGCTACAACCTCCGCTGCCTGCTGGAACAAGGGAGAGGAAGGTCTTCGTCGAGTACCGAACATGTGGCCGACTGCGGGAGCGCTGCCGGAACGCAACACCGGAAGGATCTTCTACGCGATCTTGAGATCGAGAAGAGTACGACTACATCACCCATGAGAATCCGCTCTCGTTAAACACTTTGGAATATTCGAGGGTGAGTTATTCCATCGACTCGTTGCTACAATCTAGTAGATAGATCTTGGCTTGTTTGTTTGTATGCGATAGAAAATTTTTGTTTTCCATGCTACAAAACCCTACAGTGGTATCAGAGCCGTGTCTATATGTAGATCTGTTGCACGAGTAGAACACAATGGTCATTGTGGGCGTTGATGCTTTTATTGTCGATTGCTTCTTGTGTACTTTGCATCTTGCGGGATGTTGGGATGAAGCGGCCCGGGCTAACCTTACATGACATCGTTCATGAGACTTGCTCCACGCTTGACATGCAACTTGTATTGCATAAGTGGCTTTGCGGGTGCCTGTTTCTCCTAGCATAGTTAAAATCCAATTTACAACGGGTGATTAACAATACTAGTATCAATGTTGTGGTTCATGTTCGTAAGTTAGACCGACACTTATTGAAAGCCCCAAACCACGTAAAACATGCAAAGAAAGTAGAGGCGTCTAACTTTGTTTTGAAGGGGTGTGCAGTGATGTGATATGGCCATGATTGTGATTATATTTGATGTATGCAATGTTCCTTATTGTAAGTTGGCAACCGGCAGGAGCCATATGGTTGTCTTTAATTTATGTTAAGACCCGCGTGTCTATTCAAAGTAGTTGTAATAGTTGAAGCCGGTGGACGGCAACCACGGAGAAGCGTCATTGACCTTGATGCAATGCCAGTGATGATGGAGATCATGTTCATGCTTGAAGATGGAGATCGGAAGCACAAAGAAGAAAGGCCATATCATATCACATATTATGAATTGCATGTGATGTTAATCCTTTATGCATCTTGTATTGCTTAGTTAACGATGGTAGCATTATAAGATGATCCCTCATGCACATGAATATCAAGTCATAAAGTGTTCACCCTTAGTTAGCACCGTTGCTAAAGCTTGTTGTTTCGAAGCACCACGTGATGATCGGGTGTGTTAGATTCCGCAAGTGTATACAACGTGAGCAAGCGAGATTTGCTCATGCGGAAACTAAGGTTTGATCTTGACGAGCCTAGCATGTACAGACATGGTCTCGGAACACGGATCACCGAAAGGTAAAGCATGAATCATATAGTAGATATGATGAACATGTCAATTGTTCACCATTGAAACTATATCAACTCTCGTGATGATCGGTCTTGATGTGGTGGATTTGGTTCGTGTGATCACTAAAACAATGTGAGGGATATTGTTTTGAGTGGGAGTTCACCTAGATTAATTTAACTATTAATTAGAACTCAATTTGTCATAAACTTAGTCTAAACTATTGCAAATATGTTGTAGATCAATGGCGGCCCCTACCATCAATTTTAATGCGTTCCTAGAGAAAGAAAAGTTGAAAAACAATGGAAGCAACTTCGCGGATTGGTTCCGCAATTTGAGGATTGTCCTCACAGCTGGTAATTTGACCTATGTGCTGGATGCACCGCTGGGTGACCCGCCTGCAGCTGATGCTGCCGACGAAGTAAAGAATGTTTACCTCGCTCGGAAGACTCAGTACTCCACAGTTCAGTGTGCTATCTTGTATGGTTTAGAATCGGAGCTTCAGAAAAGGTTTGAGAATTCAGACCCACATGATATTGTCCGTGATCTCAAATTGATCTTTAAGACTCACGCGGCGATTGAGAGATATGAGGCTTCTGAAAAGTTCTTTAACTGCAAGATGGAAGAGGGCAGCTCCGTCAGTGAGCATGTGCTTAAGATGTCTAGGCACGCAAACAAACTTCAAAGCTTGGGTATATTGATCCCTAATGCTTTGGGGATTTACCGTGTCCTCCAATCACTACCACCTAGTTACAAGAACTTTGTGATGAACTACAATATGCAAAACATGAACAAGCAGTTGCCAGAACTGTTTGCTATGTTGAAATCTGCAGAAGTGGAGATCAAGAAAGAGCACCAAGTGTTGATGGTCAATAAGACCACCAAATTCAAGAAAGGAAAGTCTAAGCAAAAGGGACACTTTAAGAAGGGTGGTAAGAAAGTTACCGCGCCGACGAAGAAGACCAGGGCTGGACCTAAGCCTGATACTGTGTGCTTTTACTGCAAGGGAGAAGGTCACTTGAAGCGGAATTGCCCAAAGTACTTGGCGGATTTGAAGAACGGCAACATCAAGAAGAAAGGTATATCTGATATACATGTTATTGATGTGTATCTCACTAGTACTCGTAGTAGTGCCTGGGTATTTGATACTGGTTCGATTGCTCATATTTGTAACTCGAAACAGGTGCTGTAGAATAAACGGAAGCTAGCGAAGAACGAGGTGACGATGCGCGTGGGAAACGGATCAAAGGTTGATGTGATCGCGGTCGGCACGCTACCCCTTCATCTACCATCGGGATTAGTTTTATACTTAAATAATTGTTATTTGGTGCCTGCGTTAAGCATGAACATTATATCGGGATCTTGTTTATTGTGAGACGGTTACTTGTTTAAGTCCGAGAATAATGGCTGTTCAATTTATATGAGTAATATGTTTTATGCACATGCACCTTTGATAGATGGTCTATTCTTATTGAATCTCGATAGTGGAAATACACATACTAATAACATTGAGGCTAAACGTTTGAAATCGAGCGATAACTCGACCTATATGTGGCACTGTCGTCTTGGTCACATTGGAGTTAAGCGTATGAAGAAACTCCATGCCGATGGACTTCTTGAATCACTTGATTTCGAATCACTTGAAAGATGCGAAGCATGTCTGATGGGTAAAATGACTAAGACTCCATTTTCTGGTATGATGGAGCGAGCTACGGACTTATTGGAAATCATACATACTGATGTGTGTGGTCCAATGAGTGTAGCATCTCGCGGTGGTTATCGTTATGTTCTTACCTTCACGGATGACTTGAGTAGATATGGGTATATCTATTTCATGAAACATAAGTCCGAAACTTTCGAGAAGTTTAAGGAATTTCAAAGTGTGGTAGAGAATCAACGTAACAAGAAGATTAAATTTCTACGTTCTGATCGTGGAGGTGAATATCTAAGTTACAAGTTTGGCGAGCATTTGAAGAAATGCGGAATACTTTCACAATTGACACCGTCGGGAACACCACAGCGTAATGGTGTGTCCGAACGTCGTAATCGAACTCTCTTAGATATGGTTCGTTCTATGATGTCACTTACAGATTTACCGCTATCATTTTGGGGTTATGTATTAGAAACAGCCGCATTCACTTTAAATAGGGCACCATCTAAATCCGTTGAAACGACACCGTATGAATTATGGTTTGGGAATAAACCTAGATTGTCGTTCCTTAAAGTTTGGGGATGCGAAGCCTATGTAAAGAAGTTACAGCCGGACAAGCTTGAACCCAAAGCGGAAAAATGCGTCTTCATAGGATACCCGAAGGAAACTATTGGATATACCTTCTATCATAGATTCGAGGGCAAAATCTTCGTTGCCAAGAATGGATCCTTTCTAGAGAAAGAATTTCTCTCGAAAGAAGTGACTGGAAGGAAAGTAGAACTCGACGAGGTTGTCGAACCTTCTCTCGAAATTGCGAGTAGCGCAGCACCGGAAGAAGTTCCTGTGGTGCCTGCACCAATAAGATATGAAGCTAATGATGATGATCATGAAACTTCGGTTGTAGTTGCTATAGAGCCTCGCAGGTCAACGAGAACTCGTACCACTCCTGATTGGTATGATCCCGTTATGAGTGTCATGTTGGTGGACAACACCGATGACCCTGCGACATATGAGGAAGCGATGATGAGCCCAGATTCCAATAAATGGCAAGAAGCCATGAAATCCGAGATTGGATCCATGTATGAAAACCAAGTATGGACTTTGGTGGACTTACCGGATGGCCGGAAAGCTGTCGAGAACAAATGGATTTTCAAGAAGAAAACAGATGCTGATGGTAATGTTACTGTCTATAAAGCTCGACTTGTCGCAAAAGGGTTTCGACAAATTCAAGGAGTTGACTACGATGAGACTTTCTCACCTGTAGCGAAGCTAAAATCTGTGAGGATTATGTTAGCAATCGCTGCATATTATGATTATGAGATATGGCAGATGGATGTCAAAACATCATTTCTCAATGGAGACATTGATGAAGAGTTGTATATGATGCAACCCAAAGGTTTTGTCGATCCTAAAGATGCTAACAAGGTATGCAAACTTCAACGGTCCATCTATGGATTGAAGCAAGCATCCCGAAGTTGGAATCAACGTTTTGATAAGGTGATCAAAAGTTTTGGTTTTATACAAACTTATGGAGAAGCTTGTATTTACAAGAAAGTGAGTGGGAGCTCTGTAGCATTCTTAATACTATATGTAGATGACATATTGTTGATTGGGAATGATGTAGACCTTCTTAATAGTGTCAAGGAATATTTGAATAATAGTTTTTCAATGAAGGATCTTGGCGAAGCAACTTACATATTAGGCATAAAGATTTATAGAGATAGATCGAGACGCCTAATATCATTGTCACAAAGTACATATTTGGACAAAGTTCTAAAGAGGTTTGGAATGGAAGATAGCAAGAAAGGGTTTTTACCCATGTTGCCCAATACGACCTTGAGTAAAACTCAAAGTCCGACATCGGCAGAAGATAGAGAAAGGATGAGTAAGACTCCCTATGCCTCAGCCATAGGATCTCTAATGTATGTCATGCTATGTACTAGACCTGACATTGCATATGCTGTTAGTTTAACTAGCAGATATCAAAGTGATCCAGGAGTGGATCATTGGACAGCGGTCAAAAACATCCTTAAGTACTTGAGAAGAACGAAGGATATGGTTCTTTCTTATGGAGGTGATGAACAGCTCGTTGTTAATGGTTACACCGATGCTAGTTGGAACACCGATCCGGATGATTCTAAATCACAATCTGGATACGTATTTACTTTGAATGGTGCAGCAGTTAGCTGGAGGAGTGCAAAGCAAAGCGTTGTGGCGAGATCCTCAACTGAATTGGAATACATGGTTGCTTCGGAGGCTTCACAAGAAGCGATATGGATGAAAGAATTCATTACAGAGCTGGGTGTGGTTCCTAGTGCGCTGGACCCAATGCCTATATACTGTGATAACATGGGTGCCATAGCCAATGCGCAAGAACCAAGGTCACACAAGAAGCTGAAGCACATCAAGCTACGTTTTCACGCTATTCGAGAACATGTCCAAGATGGGGACATAACGATTTGCAAAGTACACACAGATCTGAATGTGGCGGATCCGTTGACTAAACCTCTCCCGAGGGCAAAACATGATCAGCACCAAACTGCCATGGGTGTTCGGTATATTACCATGTAATCTAGATTAGATGACTCTAGTGCAAGTGGGACACTATTGGAGATATGCCCTAGAGGCAATAATAAATGTAGTTATTGTTATATCTTTGTGTTTATGATAAATGTTTACATTCATGCTATAATAGTATTAACAAGGAAACATTAATACTTGTGTGATTTGTAAACTAAAAAAGAGTCCCTAGTAAAGCCTCTTTATAATACTAGCTTGTTGGTTAATATATGACTGTGGTTTCCCTATCATGAACATTGAGATGTTATTAACAACAAGATCATATCGTTAGGAGAATGATATGGTGGACATACTCCTATAGATAAGCGTAGCATAAAGATCAAGTCATTTTAATAGTTCAATTGCTATATGCTTTCTGATACATAGTAACCTAATTCCTTCGACCATGAGATCATGCATATCACCTTTACCGGATGGATGCTTTGATGACATCAAACACCACACCGTAACTGGGTGGCTATAAAGGTGGCATTGAGTGTTCGGAAAGTATTGGTTGAGACACATGGATCAAGAGTGGGATTTGTCCATCCATATGACGGATAGATATACTCTGGGCCCTCTCGGTGAAATGTCATCCAATTAGCTTGCAAGCATGTGACTGGCTCACAAGGGATCACATATCACGGGAACGAGAAAAGAGTACTTATCAGTAACGAGGTTGAACTAGGTATGCAGAGATACCGACGATCATAACCTCGGATAAGTACACTATCGTGAGACAAAGGGAAATTGGTATCGTATGTAAGTGGTTCATTCGATCGCAAAGTAATCGTAGAAATATGTGGGAGCCATATGAATTTCCAGATTCCTCTATTGGTTATTGTTCGGAGAAGTGTCTCCATCATGTCCGCATAATTCACGAACCGTAGGGAGACACACTTAAGGATTCGACGTTGTTTGAGTAGTTATGGAATGATGAGAAAGAGATCGAATGTTGTTCGAAGTCTCGGATGGGATCCGGGATATCACGAGGAGATCCGGAATGATCCGGAGAATAAGATTCATATAAGGAAAGTCCTGTTTCGGAGTTGGGGAATGGTTCCGGTGTTTTCATCGGGAATGTTCTAGAAGGTTCCGGAATGTCCGGCACTCCGGAGGGGAAGGGTACATGAATGTGTTATATCAAGTTGGTATGATTGCATCATGTACTAGGTGTCATCGCTAAACAAAATAAAGGGTTTAATCAAATCCTAGTTTGAAAAAGTCAAACGCCAATTTGAAAGTCAAACGGCTATTTTGGGAAGTGGAGAGGGAGGTGGAAACCGAGTTGGGGAAGGAGTTCCTCCCCTCCACCGCCGGCCCACCTTGAAGCCGAGTTGGGGAGGGACTCCCCTCCCCTTGGCTGCGCCTCCCACCTATAAAGGGAGGGGCAGGGCTGCCCCTCCTAGCACACAAGTTCCCTACCTCTAAACCCTAGCAGCCGCCGCCCTCCATAGCCGCCGCCCCTAGGGTTTCTCCCCTAGCCACCGACTTGGGCACCTCCAAGCCCTAGCCGCCGGCCCTAGCACCTCTTCCTCGGTGTATCTAAACCCTAGATCGCCGAGGGCTCTCTCATAGTCCACCATACTCGCTCCGGCTTAAGGCGAAGCCTTGCGAGATCTCCCCTCTACTTCCGGTACCACGCCGTTGTGCTGCCGGAATCGCGAGGAGAGTGCTACAACCTCCGCTGTCTGCTGGAACAAGGGAGAGGAAAGTCTTCGTCGAGTACCGAACGTGTGACCGACTGCGGGAGCGCTGCCGGAACGCAGCGCCGGAAGGATCGTCTACGCGATCTTGAGATCGGGAAGAGTACGACTACATCACCCACGAGAATCCGCTCTCGTTAAACATTTTGGAATCTTCGAGGGTGAGTTATTCCATCGACTCGTTGCTACAATCTAGTAGATAGATCTTGGCTTGTTTGTTTGTATGCGATAGAAATTTTTTGTTTTCCATGCTACGAAACCCTACAGAAAAAAATAGTATGATCGCCCTTGAATTCAAAGTTACGAAGTACTCTTTGGTTGGTACGCATGAATACAATAAACACATATAGTTTACCAACTATAATTTCTATAATAAAAAGCTTGTGCATCATCAATATCACAACAATAGCATTGTAATGTCTCAAATGTATTATTATATATTTCACATCAGGAATGAAGACACGTACACAAATGGCATTCCTCAAATCGGGAAGGGGAATGTAAAATATTTGACAGAAGGACAAAATATTAGAAAAATCTATCGTTGTTAGACATTTATTCATCTCTCTGCAAGGTGCTCAAGGAACTGGTAGAAAATTACAAATATAATAGTGTATGTATGAAAGAATAATTTATTCAGCAATGGAAAAAATCAATCTATCCTATCATAGATTTTATGTACCTAAGTCTAATATAGATAGCATGGGTTTCATTTTAAGTATGCAAGTTTGACGGTTATTTTTATATGAATATGCAAGTAAATATTAAAGATAATGTGAGAAAATATGTGCAACAAATGTTTTTGCGACATCATTTATTTAATGTAGCTAAACACTCTTTGAGTGGAAAGAATAATACAATAGTAGTGCATAATACGAGAGAAGAGTGCGAAGATACTGCGAGTCTGCGAGGGATGGAGGAAAATCAGTCAGTGTTGCCTTTGAAATTGGTAAGAAGGAGTTAATCTGATTATCACCTTCCTTCGTGCAACTGTTCATTTGTAACTTCTACAATTCAAAGGGAAGGACATAGATAGTTGTTGCCCTAACATAATGTCGACTTGTTGAGTTGAAAGTCCTTCAATATTTCACTGTCACCATATGTTAACAAAAAGAGCATAGCTGACGTTCACATTCGGATGCCGATGTCAATCAGACATACAAAGGAGATGGGAAATGCACTATTAGATTGTACCATATTTATGACAGGAAGTGGTACTTGCAATCGTAGAAGGTGGCTAGACAATAGCGTATCATATCACCATGCGTACTCTTAGAAACTGCAACACAGATATTCAGAAAAGTTCATACAGATAGAACATATTTTACTCTTTTGCTTAGTGCAATAGGCAAGTTTGAAGCAATACACGGAAATCAATACTGTACCTCTACTCACGTCTGGTCTAGCTGGACTTGCCCGATCCAATTCTGATTGGTGGCTTAGATAAACGTCGGTGCAGTGCTTCAAAACGAGTGACTTTGTGCATTTTCCTCAGGCAAGCCAGCCATACAGATCACACAATACAGCGGTGCCTGGAAAAAAGTGCAGCGCAGCGAGCTGAACCTCCTGCGATGGATGAAATAAACCTGCAGCTGTCAAATCAATCATCCAAGAACGCGATCAGGGTCGCAAGCCTGACGCAGCGACGCTAGATCTCGGTTAGCAAATCTGGGAGGAAGTGTAGAAGGTCGAGGGAAATATATAACTTGGGGTAGCTGGGCCGTCCACCGCGACTTCTCGAATTTGTTCGACAGTTTACGAGAGGCGAGAGGCCTTACTATAACAGAAGTCATTAACACATGAAGTAATGAAACAGATCAGGTAAATTGAAACGATTGGCTATCCATGCAGGCTCCCACGGAAGGAATAGGCTAAGCCACCAAAGAAAATTCAACGGACTCGAAAGAAAATACTATGATGTGGATAGCTTAGATGACGTGGAAGGCTGTAAGCTTACGAAAAATAGGATCGATGATGTGGACGCTTTGCATGTGCAGCTTGCAAACATTAAATGGAGATAGTGGGGATTAACTTTATAGATATTACTAGGAAACATGCCCGTGCTTTGCAACGGGAGAATAAAATTTAACACAATTCACCCCAAAATTCTTAGCTCCATTCGTGCTCCAGAGACGTTGTATCTATAGCAATATATTACAAACTTACGTAGCTGTCGCCAGGAAAGACGTGATAGGACCTAGCTAAAAACCATCTAAGGTTCTGTCTCTCTCCCGGCAACGTCGCCGGTCCATTTTACCTTCGCTCGCCATAGGGTCTTAACGGTGCAGCGGGACCTCTAGCCGACAGGAGGTTTTTCGTTCATTGTTTAGCTTGTTTTCAGTGTCTTCTTTGGATATTGAGGCGATGGCTACATCCTCAAGTAAGAATAAGGTCTTTCTCGCTCTATCTTCGCTTTGGCGGTGTATCAAGATCCGATGGAAGGTGCGTGTAGTCATTTTGTATGGTGGATCTCTAGGATATTGTCCACTGGTTTATTTTCAGGTTAATCTACTGTTATCATTATTAGTATTGTTGCTACTTTGTTGTGCTCGTCCTTTGTAATCTTAGCACGACAACTTTCCGTCTATCTACTATAACAAGTTTGAGTATGACAAGCTTTTCTGGCTCCGGTGATGGAGAGGCGAGGACGTCAACACGGCATTGCCTCACGCTAGTGTTTGTAGTCCTCCCTAGGTGGTCCCTAGGTGGTCCAGTGACCTATTCGTAATTTTTTTACTTTTAGACCTCTTTGTACCAATGTTGATAATTTTTAATAGATCGGTGGAACTTTACAAAAAAATAGTAAATTCTTCTCCACCTGCCGTAATAAATATTCTATACAATCTCAAAAAAAAAAGGAAGATTTGCTATACGAACATGACAATATTTATTACTCACACTACAAGTGAAACATATGAAAACATGTGGAAAAAATGTGGAAAAAGCGTGATTAAGAAAAATCACTCACGCTTTGTCATATTATTGCACACTGCAAGTGAACCATATGAAAAAAAATGTGGACAAACCGTAATAAGAAAAATCACTGACACCTTTATATATGACAAATGATAAAAAATACGACCCAGATCTGCTACTATATTGAGCCTCGCAGTGGAACACGTCAAATCCACACATAGTTAGCATCAGATTCATCCACACACAGTTAGTACTATGTCTCTATTTTCATTTAGTGAAAAGAGATGCCAATTTTGTTCCGAACACAAAGTAAAGATTAACGTAAAACAGGAGACGGTAATTACAGTCTACATTGCGATAAGGCTCGAAATGCCTATAGAGCATGATTAGTGTTGTTTGCCCTTGAGAACCAGTCGCCGTACGATTAGACATGCACGATTCTTTTCCCACAATTCACCGATCAGAAGAGTCTCTGGTTTTTTTTTCGATAGCACGGGTACCCGTGCGTTGCAATGGGAAATATCCGTCTTGAGGAGACATCCAAAGTAAGTTGTTGTTGGTACAGGTACAGCCGTGACGTCCTGCGAAAAACACGAGATATCGGTGTTGAGGAGACACCCAAGTAAGTTGTCGTTGGTACATTCAGAATTGTCCCACAATTTGATCAAGTAAGTTTTCTTGCATAGTACTTAACTGTGCAGACTGATACATTCAGAATTGTTTATGCCTATTTCCACTTCGGTAAACAAAGAGCCAAGCACACTACAACGGCAGAGAAGATGCTCCAATAACTCTACTACTTATCAATTCCTAGCAGCTCATTCGTTATCAAGCTATTTTTTCGATCCAGATGTAGCTTGGTCCTGTAAGTCAGCTTCTTCAAATCTTCAGCAAATAAATATGTATGTAATGTCACACTTGTACCTGCAGGCAAATACGGTAAGACAAATTTTCACCCATTGGCTCTCGCTTCTGATCAACCCCCACATGGTATAGCAGCCTGTTCAAGTTATATTGTGAGAGCCCATAAGTTCAAACTTCTTCAAAGATATCATGAAGAACATCATCGCCAACCTCTGCAATACCAACCTGCTGATATCAAAACTTTGGTTGGGTAAAAAATCACTATATCTATATTTATATATATATATATATATATATATAGAAACCCTATTCAGCACCCAGGGTGCAGAATAGCAATTCTGCACCCAACATATTTTTATGTTGTTAGATTGAAAAAATTATGTTTTGTATATGAATAATTATATATATGTCAATGTCAAGAGCTCTCCAATTGGTAGCAACAATAAAGAGAGTGAACTATCACTTGAGCACTTTACCCCGCAGAGAATCTTGTAATACTGTTAGGGGTATATCAACTGACCTGCCAACAATATGCCATATACACTTCTGGCTCATAGTTCTCTCACAGAAACCGAGCATGAAGATTGAAGGAACTGATCCACAAAACCCTCTGGAAAGCAAACAAACATTGTTCTTCCAGCACAATTGCCGATATAGAAGAATCACATTGGCGCTTATTGAGTGCTAGCATAAGAAGTTTTGAATCAGTCTCAATGGCAGTGTCATCAAAGATATTTGATTGTATCCTGAACTACCAAAAGTTTTTATAAACAGAATTCTACCCAACAAATCCATGAACGCTTGTATCACATACAGCAGGATATTAAGCATGTAAGTTATCAACAAGCATAATAATTTTTAACTACCTCCGTAATAAATTCCGTGCTCCAAGGGCTATCAGTCTTTTGCAAAATTGGCACTGATTTATGTTGATATCACTGTACAAACAATATCAAATTGTAAACTAAGTACCACATTGGCTGTAGTACCGGAGAATCTTGAGAATAACTTATGATAACTACTGTTAGATCAGCTGCATAGTTTTTGAACAATAAATTAAGAAAGCCCCTATCTGCTGCTATATTACATGATCCTTTGAGGTGTTATATCACCAATCCAACTGAAAATTCTGCAGAAATAGAGTGAGCAACCTTTGAGAGCGCACGGGATCAGGCTCAGGGTCGGTGGAGATCTGCATAATGTCGTGGACGATGACACGATCAGCGGCATGGGGCCGGTGCGGCCGGTGCGCCAGAGCGCTCCTGCAGGTTGTACTGCAGCGAGTCCGAGGTGCTTGTGGCCCCAAAAGGCAGCCATGTAGTTGCCCGCATCCTGATGGTCCTCGACAACCTAAATTTAATCATGGGATTATAGATATTTTCAAAAACATTCTACATCACATGAACTAATTTATCTTTTGAATCTCAGTGCAAAAATTCAGAACATACATACATCCATCGTGATTTCTGTGTTGAAGTTACCTATACACATATGAATGAGGCGTAGGCATGCTAACATGAGATCTTTTTTGGCAGGATACATCCGTTGAGACATGATGAGCCGAGAATTTGTCTAATAAACTATTTGAGTGGATTTGGTACCTCTTCCCTGAGATGGTGAGAGTACCAGCCCAATTATTGTATATGCTGAAAATTAAATTGGTTACATAATTTTATGAAAACATTTCAACAATATCTGAAATTGAAAAAAATATCATCTCTACACGCGGATTTTTTTCTACAAATTTTCAATGCTACTTTTCATAAACCAGAGGTAGTATCTCCCTAAGATCCAAAAATAATAATTGATACAGAAAAACAAACACGATGAGTTATTAACTAAATCTGCATAAACATGACAAATTCTCAAAACGCCACGAATTTGGTAGCTTTGTTGGAAACTTCAGCAATTTTCTAAAGTATGCCCTGCAGAAGCAGTTTAAGAAAATACAACAGCGTAACCCACGCGTAGTGAAAGAAGTTAAGGGGCATGGATAATAAATTACCGTCTCAAATCCACTTCAGTCCACGCACGATCATGCATTGCATAACGGTAGATGGGACTTCAGGGTGGCTGGTAGAATGCGGCATCGGATGTGATCAGACGAAAAAGAAAATCTCTATCACGAACGACGTTGGATATGCCACTCATCAACGCATCAAGGGACCAAAATTGCAGCATATCTAACGGCCCTATGCCTATGTGGAGCAATCACTATGGGTAGAAATCCCCCTTCGTAAACTATAATAGGAAGGGTATACAACATAAAAACTGAGGGTCCTAGATGATTTGAATATATAAAGAATAAAATAAAAAATGCTAATTCACCTCAGAAGTTCTAATAATTAGTGATAAATGCTGAAATGTGTGATGCTTATAAATCTATAATCTAATCTGACAAAACAGGGCCAACTTTAAAGAAATACATAAACTAATACATTAGTTGTTACTTTTTTACCTCCAACTGCTAATAATCATCTCCTAGATTTGTGAAGGAAATAAGCTTTCTGTCAATTACATCAACCATCCACACTGCAAAACATGAAAGAACCATTATCACTCACATTTTCTGATAGAACTTGAAATAGCAGTCGATCTCTTAACAGCGCTAACAAAATATGAGGAAGGAGGCCCAGCTACCTTGTCAGAGCCTCAAAGGATTCCACAACGACGTAGGTCTTAGATGTGGTGGCACGGTAATGGATAATGGATATGACAGTGCAAAGGTAACAACCACCCGTTCGACAGAGTTTGCAACAGAATCCTTCACATGTGATATTCTAGCCAATTAAAAATATCGTCAAAGCTATATCTGAAGAAATAGAAAATTTGTTAAAGGTATTTCGAGAAAAACTTAAATACAATTCATTTTAGCAAGAAAAGAGGCAAAACATTCTGTATCTATTTTTGCAAGCTGGCAAAGCTCGTAGTGTTTTGTAGGTACGATGGGCCAAACTTGATGCTCTTATGGGACAGGACAAAAATGACATGATAGTCATAACTGGAAAGAGATTATGTCATCCAATGTTTCCTGTAACAAGAAAAAATAGTGTTAAAGGGGAAAGTATTATATGAATCGTGATTGAATTGTCGAAGATAAACACTTATAGTTTTACTTACATCAGTTAAATGAAATGTTATTCTTTTTGTTCCATACCCATTGAAGGGAGAGCTATGGCTTCAGATGCAGATTTATAGCAGCCGGTCGAGAGTGATGAAGAAGGAAACAGTGAACTGGAAAGTGGTGATGGTGTAATTGTGCAAGGCAAGAGCACTGTTTTCAGAAGCTAGATTAGGATCAAACAAGAATTTTTTGATTAACTTGTTTCCACCATGTCAATTTATCCAAAATTGGACCCAAGCCTTTGGCAGCATGAACAATAGGCCAATAAGATAAATTATTGATCTCTGTTAGGAAATTTGAGCATACCCATTATATGGATCGAGGAGAGCATGGCTAAATATGTGACAGTTCCATGCAAATTCAGAAGGTAGTCCACCAACACTCAGTAGCCTCCAGCACACGGGAATCATACCTAACAGAGGGAAAACCAAGAGCCGGAGGCAACAGAATAGGAAGGGTCTTCACTGTATTTGCATTCAAATTTAGGTAGGTGAACTTGTTCAGTTAATAAAAACACACACATAAGCTACAGGAGTGAAGCTACTTCCCTGTAATCAATTGGCACGTATATAGTTATGATCTAAGGTCCAGTACATGTGCTTATTGCAGTATTATTTATCATATATGTGTAGCTTAACCTGTTCAGTCACCAATCAAAATCCTATGCTAGCATCTAGCTTTCGGGTGTAACAATCACTTGCATGTGTCTGCTAGTGTAACAGGGTTTGCGTGGCTAGCACCTGCTATGGTCAGACCTGAAAACTTTGCAAGTTCAGTTAATAATCAATCGTAAGCTAGCTGGTAGTGATTTTAGATGACATTCCAATGCAAAAAAAAAAAGTGTTATTAACAGCACACTTGCTCAGCTAACTGGTAGTGTTACGAAGCAAATAAGAGCAGATTCTACACCAAAATCGTTGCATAAATAGATACAGAGGTATCCACCACCGCCAGCAGAATACGCCATGGGCTCGCCCATAACACAACGAATAGAGCAGATGCACGGGCTATGAAAAAGAAAGAGGGAGAAAATATCCTCACCGGGAAGCAAAAATAGATCGGTGTTGCCCTCGATCCAGCGGTGACGACGGCCATCTAAGCGCACGTGAAGTACGGAGATGTTAAGAGGGGCGCTGCAAGTTCAGATTGCTTGATAGAAATTCAGATATCAGAGGAGGAGGCGTGGGGGGAATCAAGATGGAAGTGGCGAGAGGAAACCTTCCCCCAAACAGTGGCAGGGCGACATCCCTCTGGCCGGAGCCGGCGCCGGCGCTGGGGGCCCGCGGATCCGTGGAAGTCGTCGGTTTTGCGGCCGCCGAGGAGGGCGTTAGTGGTGCGGATATCGGGGAGGATGGTAGAGGGCAATGGGGAGTGCGCGCCGCCGTGCGAGGGGGCGAGAACAAAAATGCTAGACTTACAGACTGGTTGCTACAAAAACTGTTTACGGGATGACATGGAAGAGCCTGACTGGTTTAAAAAATTGCCTTCCTGTGATTTTCGCACCGCAATCTCTGCCCCGCTTCCCAAGTCATCCCGTAGATGTGTTTTCGTAAAAAACGTCCGTAGCTGTAGCATCTCTCGGACGAGAAAGATGTAATCTTGGGAAATTTCATCGTGATGGGGATAGATCATTGCAATTGTTGGTCTTCAACGAGGAATGCCTAGTAAGCGCGAGTCATCAGCTCGCGTTGACTACGTCCCTGCCCTTTGTACACACCGCCCGTCGCTCCTACCGATTGAATGGTCCGGTGAAGTGTTCGGATCGCGGCGACGGGGGCGGTTCGCCGCCCCCGACGTCGCGAGAAGTCCATTGAACCTTATCATTTAGAGGAAGGAGAAGTCGTAACAAGGTTTCCGTAGGTGAACCTGCGGAAGGATCATTGTCGTGACCTTGACCAAAACAGACCGAGCACATCGAGGAGGAGCGTCGTCCTCTCCCTCTCGCCTCTCTTCTCTCTGTGGGGGTCTGGGGAAAAGGACGTGGGGTAGCGTTTCGGGATAGTTTGGTCGAGGGCGACGTAGTGCGACCGGCAGAAAACGGAACACTCTTGTATATTTTTTAGATAGTAGAGATAGATAGTGTCTAGATTTATTTAAATCTAAACAAATTTAAATTAATTAATATAAACCGAAGGAAGTATAAGTTACAACGTTTGTACCTCAAAATTGGTATTATTCGCAAAAATTATCAAAACTGGTAATGATTCGTACAGACAGTGGCAATTGTGGTGGTTTTAACTATTATCCAATTTACTCGACGTGGTGGCTAGCATTTGGTCCTACTTTTTTCCCTTCTTTAAATTGTGGATCAGGAAGTAACCTTTTGTGATATGAGATGGTTGTCTCTAAGAACTTTTTGTACGAAACAACCGTAAATGTAGCATTACTAAAACAAATACTTCTTCTGATCTATATTAATTAATTTAAATTTGTCTAGATTTAAATGAATCTAGATATTATTTAGTATATAGGTTTATCTAAATTTTGGCAAATTAAAATCAATTAATATGGATCGGAGGAAGTATCTTTAATCTATGGACGCGGCTAGGGAGCCTCCGGATGCTCGATAGGACAAAGCAGCCCTCGATATGTTTTTGGCAACGCGGGGGAAAAAGCGGCAACGCGGGAATCCCGGCACGCTGCCTCCCTCCCTCCTCCTTCTCTCCTTTCCTGTCTTCTTTCTTCAGATCTCCATGGATGAGAACATCAACATAAGAAATTGCTTTCAGATCTCTCTAGGTTAGAAGCCATAGTGAGCTCCCCCACAAAACCCCCAGGAGAAGGACACTCTTCAAAGAAAAAGAAGGTAAAACCTACCCCGCTCCGCTCTTACCTCTAGCATGTAGATCCAGATTTTACAGTCTTTTTGCTTCTAGCAAAAAATTAGATCATGAAAAAAACAAAATCTTGCACAGATGATGTGAACAAACCCATCTAGAAGCAAAAAAAACCTTTGCACAGAAAAATCTTGTCCAGCAGAGTCTCAAACTAGATCAGTTTCACACAGACAAAACATGTGTTGCTGGTAGTACCACATAGCAACACAATACACATAGACAAAACCTGCTCATAGGAACCCCAGGGGTAGTACCAAAAAGTCTTCCCCGGCAAAACCTTAGACAACAAAGTAATTGCGGGTAGAACAATATGTTTTGATTCAGTAGACAAGAAGAAAAGGCACCATGGTCAACAGAAAAAGGACATTTTTATATCTTCAGTTTACGCTGTCCCTTTGTCGTGTTGATGCCCTTTGTCGTGTGGATGTCCTGTTCTTGTTTGCGGTGCAAACTCGATCTGGGAAAAGAATATATGGAAAACATATCAATACATATGACAAAAGAAAAATAGTAATTCTGTAGTTGCTTTCAGTAAAAATATACTTAAGTTGGTTACTTAAACTGCCTAAGTTGCTTTTGTTGTGCAAAGAAATCTTGGTTTTTGAATTCAGCAAATATACCTAAAAATTGATCAAACAAACTGCCTAAGTTGCTTCTTTTTTACATACATATGTTGATCATGGAAACTTTCCTAAGTTGGTTTTTTGTGCATGCAAAAATCTCAGTAATTTTGGTTTTAGATAAATTAAAAAGTAACCCAAAAAAGTTGATTTTGTGATGTTTTTGCAGGATGTCTGGTTTCGATTTGAATGCCCCTCCTGTAGAAGATGACATTGTTAATGAGCCGCAGTTTTGTACTCAGCCCCCAGAGCAGATTTTGTTCCCGATGTTGTTGGAGAATCTCCAGACCCAATGGTGCATGAGCAAGGTGTGGTGGGTGGTGATTCTTTTGAACATAGTGGCATGGGCCCGCATCACAATGGTCCAACGCCTGCTGCTGCCAACCACAGCATGGATGCAGCTTCTCTTCATACAAAATCAACCACTTATCCTGACTTGGCGGAAGGTGCTGCTGGTATGAATGAGGAAGTTGCATCCAGACCGTAGGAACCCTTCCTTGGGATGAGGTTCAACTCGATTTTGATGGCAAGAGATCATTATAATGCTTATGCTCTGGAGCTTGGTTTCTCAATAAAGGCTAATACTTCGAAGAGAGATAAGAACACAAACACACTTGAGAAACAACAATTTGTGTGTAACAAGTATCGTAGGCCGAAATACGAAGAAGAGCAAAGAGAAAGAATGATTGTGGTTGAAGATGTTAGCCCTATTTAGCTAGATGGTGGCGGTGTAGAAGATGGAGAAGGTGTACCATCAAGATCAAAAAGTAGTAGCAGGCTTGGAGTTAAGCGCAAGAGGGAAATGATCAAGCAAACAAAATGCCTAGCTAGGATGTTTGTAAAATTGATTAATAACAAGTGGGAGGTGACCTATTTTGTTGCTGAGCATAACCATCCTATGATTGTGAAGCCATCTCTCACAAAGTACTTGAGATCACACAGGGGAATTCCCAGTGATGAAAAGGAATTCCTGAGGTGCCTACATAACTGCAACTTAGAAACAGGTGCGTTTTAAAAAAAGAAGCTAACTGCCCCATGATGTTGCTTGTGTGTTCGGGACTTTGAAGTTGCTTACTCGTGATGGAAAAGTTGGTGTTTGCACTTTTTTAAGTTGATTTTTAAAAAGTACTAAGGTGGTTCACTAATGTTTTTTAAATGTTTTTTTATTTTATTTTCTAGTTGCTTGCCCATGATGCTTAAGTTGGTGTCTGTAGCATGCTTAAGTTGGTTCTGAAAACTACTTTAATTGGTTCCTAATGTTTGCTTTTGATTGCTCATGATGCCTAGTTTTTTTGTTTTTGCATGTGTGTAGGGCACATGATGGAGGTCATGTATGAATTTTATGGTGAAGATGCTTTTGTACCATATGGACCCAAGACAATATCAAACATGCGGTTTGAATTCAGGAATGAAAAAAGGGAGCTTGACATTGGTGAACTATCATACCTATATGTGTGTAGGGCGCATGATGGAGATCACTATCATACCTATATGTGTAAGCCCAAGGTCTATGGAGATTACACGTTATGTATGTTGTAAGAGTATCATCTCATACTTCTACTTACAACATCACCATATCATAACACTAGCCCAGCAACAATCTAAACTAGACGCCTCTAATTTATCCATTGCAAGTTTTACGTGGCTTAGGGCTTTCGAGATAGAACCGTTCTTACCTACGAACATGAACCACAACGAGGATAACCAAATTGTTGACAACTCGTTGCAAAATAGATATTGACTATAGTAGGAGAGACAGACACCCGCTAGCCACTTATGCAAACTAGTTGCATGTCAAGCGTGGAACAGGTCTCATGTGCGAGGACATGTAAAGTTTGTCCGGGCCGCTTCATCCCACTATGCCACCAATATCCAAAATTACAACTAAGGAGCAACAACATGATCATCATCGCCCACATACTCATATGTGTACTACCCGTGTAAAGCATCTACGCATAGATCCGGCTCTGATACCAATGTAGGGTTCGCAGCATAGAAAACAAAAAAATTCCTATGATGGGAACAACTATGTACCAAGATCTATCTACTATAAACAAACAACGGGCGGATGTAAATCCGTAGAGAACATACCCTTGAAGACCGACAAAGCTTAACGAGTTCAACTCGTGGTTGATGTAGACGATCTCTTGCCGATCTCAAGATCGAGAGGAAGTCCTAGCGCCGCAAAGCAGCAGCGCATCCGTGCTCGCACACACGTACAAGACACCGAGCAACCTCCGCCTCCTCGCTCCAGCGATGCAGCGGAAGCACAACCCTTTCTTGCCGAATAGCCACCGGGAACATGTATCTCGCTAGTCCGAGACCATGGGGGATAAATTCTAGAGGGGGAGAGAGATCCTTCACGAGGAGGTGTGAGTGAGAAGTGAGAGGAGGGGATCCTTATATAGGGGAGGGGCAGCCCAAGGGGGCATGGCCGCCGGCCATGGAGGGTGCTCCCACCTCTCCCTCATTCATGTGGGTGGACACTCCACTCACAAAATGGTCCTTCAATTTTCTCCACTCAAAAATCCACTCAGATTCCCATTAAATTTCCACCAAATTTAATGCAAACTCTCATTAAATAAAACTCTTTTATTTTATTCAGAATTTTGTCAATTACTTTAATGACAAACATTCACAAATAACCCCTTGCTAGAATTCCATTTCACATGCATAACCTCTTTATGCAATTTCACCTGAAAACCTGTTTCGGTATCTAGTGAAATAAATTCCTGCGCTTGTTTATTCTTTCGGCATGAAACATTTGCTCCAACTGGATGTTAGTGTCCCTTAAGTGTGTCACCCTACGGTTCGCGAATAATGCGGACATGATCGAGACCCTTCTCCGATCAATAATCAGTAGCGGGACCTGGAGATCCATACTGACTCCCACACATTCAACGATGACTTTTCCTATGATCGTCGGAACCTTTTACGCTTGTATCTTAATCCCTTTGTTTCACGATATGTTACATGTCCGAGATTCGATCATCGGTATCTCCATACCTAGTTTGATCTCGTTACTAACATGCACTCTTTTCTCGTTCCCGTGATATAACATTTTAGTGATCAAATCACTTGCTTGCAAGCTAACCAATGTGATATCACCGAGAGGGCCCAGAGTATATCTAACCGCCATCGGGATGAACAAATTCCACTCTTGATCCATGATTCTCAACATAACACTTCCGGTGTTAGTGATTGGCATGATCTCATGGTCTAAGGATTAGGACTACTTCGTAAGTTGTTTATAGCAATATAAACTCAATGACTTTGATCGTAATGCTATACTTCGGATGAATGTTCATGTAACACCCTCAGAATCGGCCCTATGCAAGTCTCAGCGATCCCCACCAAATCCGCATAGAAACGATTCAAAGGTGCCCACCAGGCACTTTCGTGCGGGTGGAAACAGATATATACAACAACGACTCCATGAGTCAAGAATACAATATATAGTACAAAGATCCAAATCACCTTGAAAATGATACAGTATTCGAGTACGGACAAGATGCAAATTGAGCTAAGAGCCCTGAAGAATAACCAATGGCGTCCATAACCCTGCCCAGGCCAAGCCGGAAGGGTAACCCTGCTAACGACGTCGGTCTCAAAACCTGCTTAAACAAAAAGGGTGCCGACAAAGGGCAAAGGAAAAAAGAGAGAGCGGTCAGTACTGAGGCCAGTACACAGCGAGACTAGAATTCGGCGGTCCTCGCCTACATAGGTATGGTGGACTCAAGCGACAGCGCAGCATGCACTAAACAACCTATAGAGAAACAATACAGCTGGCGGCTATCAGATAGGGATAAGAAATACCTATTCGGATCCAACCTGAAACTATCACCAAGCATACCCATCCTGGTATTTCCCCCTCGAGACCAAACGAGGAAGTCAACCGAGGAACTCACACGTTGGCAGTTTTATTCATTCCGTTATAGTTGCGGCAATTACTAGTCAAATATCGATAGCATGAGTCATCCTGATATAATAAGAAGTGGGCAGTTTTAGTTAACCATTCTGTTGTAATTGTAGTACTTACTAGTCAGATACATATAACATGAGGCATCCTAAAACCCAGTAGTTGTTGGTACTTTTATTTAGCCATTCCATTGTAGTTGCAATACTTACTAGTCAGATACAGTGGTAACAGGTGACAACACAAACTAGCAATTGTTGGCACTTTTATTTAGCCATTCCATTATAGTAAAGCTAATTACTAGTCATTATAAAGTCAAATTTATAGCACTACTTTAGTTATAGTTGTCTATGATCGAGATACTGTGCTCCAAGTCGTCCATAACCGCGGACACGGTTTTCAGAAAGTTTTATCCTGTAGGGGGCACAAATAGCAACACACGCACGATCAACCTCGAGAAAAACCAAATGAAAACCCAACGAGGCATCATGACAGAGCAATTGCAAGATTCATATAAATTTCAGGGGGCCACCCCACCAAGCTACCCGCTACGAAGTTGGCCGGCTCCGAGACGGACCCAGAGGTTTGCGAGAACGGCTGTAAACGACTGGGAACCCAAAAGTGTGACTAGGCTTGTCGATACCGCGTAATCGTGCCGCGATCCAAAACAGTACAGGCGCTCCACGCGCAATCGTAAATGAAGCAGTAAAACATGGCATAAGTACAGGATAGTAATAAATCCCCAAACTAGTTTGTGGCCCCAAGAAATAATATATGACTCAAGCTCTGGCTAGGGGGATTCATGGTCCCACATGCGGATAGTGAGAATATTCAAAGAACAAGTATCAAGTACTCGGGATCCTACGGGACACAAGTGGACGGTTAAAAACCAAATAACATCTATTGCCCACCTGTGCCTCTGTATTATTTACTTACTTCAATTTTAGTTATTAAACGATAATTAAAGCCATGATTATCTCCGACATTAAACATGCGGCAGTACTCCAACAACTGTGGAAGATCGACGGCGCGGCACATCACCTGTGCAAGCAACTACGACTCGCAAGGCCGACTATCTACCAAACAACAGGTAATAGGAGGTGTCCATGGCAGTATAAGGGCTGCAGGGAAGTATAACGGGGTACGGAATCTATAGCATCGCAACACAGATAGCAATAGATCAACAGGAGGAAATAAAGACTATAAATGTAAAATAGGTAGAAAGGGGGAGAATGCTCACCTGAAAACATTGCCGAAATTTCATAACAGAAGAACTTGTCGAAGCTCACAACATCTCATCGTCCTATCCGAGAAGAAGCAAACACTAAAAGGAACAAACGATGCAACAATTACAACTAATGCAAAAGAATCGACATGATCATGATATGATGCATGATATGGCAAGTTAATGATGCAAACTATGTTGAAAAGGTATTAGGAGCATCGCTCATTGATGATATCGCATTTGTGAGGCATTATTAATAAGAAACAATTAGTTTCCAATTTTATTTAGCATGTTTTTTTTGCATAAACAGTACTGATTATAAAACTTCTCTTAATGCATGATGAAAATGATAACATAGATATCATGGTTGGAGAGGTATCGTCACGCTGATCGATTTGGACATATTATTTATTGAATTCAGGGTTACGGATTTAAAGTTATGCAATAATTAAGAAAAGACAATTATTAATATTCATTAATTCGAAATTTTTAAATTGCTCAGATGATAATATAAATAGTATAAACAGATTCCTCACATTTTTCTGATTCAAAAACATATATTACTTCTATGATTTGAAATTGTGAATTTAAAATATTATTTAAGTCAAAATTATTTAAGAGGGGTCAAAGTCAAAGATTGGACTAGTTGACCCAGATTTGGAAATATTTGAATATGATGAATTTCTATTGAAAAACTAAACATATTTCATATTAAACTTTCATTCAAAATCTTATTTATTTAGAATTTATAAATGAGTTTGTATTTAAACAGAATGTAAATTAATTTTAATTTTGAATTCTGAAACATCTCCTGACTTTTCTTACTCAGGTTAGTTTACCCACAGTCAATGACAGGTGGGCCTGGAAACAGCAAGGCCACAGCATGCGCACGGTCCAGCGAGGTGGCGACACGTAGGCGAGCTTGGGGCTGCGGTACAGATCAGGAAAACTATGGGGGCCTAAGTGGAAATCTGCTGGAGGTTGGATCTGACGGGAAATCTCAGGAACGCAAATTCTGCTAGCTGAATCGAGTGTTGGAGAGACGATGGCGAGCAAACCACCGGGATTTTTGTGACGCCGTAAAAACAAAGTTGTAGAAGGGACATAGTCCTACGACTTTCGTGTTTATGTTTTCTCCAGCGGAGGACTCTACGCGCTGGGAATCTACGAAGAACAGAGGCCGACCTGAGGGCAAAAGGACTGAACTTCATTGACAGAACACCGGGTTTTTCCTGATCTCGCGAGGTCAGTGGCGATTGATACAAAGCGAACAAGGAGATGATGTAAAAACTAAAAACGAATAGGGATCCCTGATCTATAACTTTTGTTCAGGAGTGTTTCGCAAAAATTAATCAGGGACGACGGGGCATCGACTAGAACAGAGGGCTGGCAGCTGTCGCTGTTGGATTGGACCGGGGTGTGCGCGCGGCATGGCGAGCGTCTGCAGGGCGCGAGCTTGAGCGACGCAGCAAGGATGATGACTACGGCTATGGTACAGAGGTTAGGAGGGGGACGTGGATCTCACCGCGGGCGGGTGATGGACGCGTCAGGTCGAGCGGGAAGCAAGGTGAGGCAGAGACAACGACGTCGGTGGTGACCGCGAGTGAGCGCAGTCACGAGGTACACGGCAACAGCGGCGTCGGCGTCTCGCAGGAACTTCTCGTCCAGGTGGTCGAGCAGCTTCATCAACGTTGGGAGGAACTCCAGGACATGGTCCCTTGGCTTGAACAACGATGAAACAACATGGTGGCGTGGTGGATGTTTGGCTTGCTGGAGAAGAAGATGGAGGGAGGAGGATGAGGTTGGACCTCGATCTGCTGGTGGATGGGGAACCTAGGTGGTGGTGGCTTGAAGGCAAAGTAAAGAAGAGAGATGAGGAGCACATGGGTGGTCTCACTTTTTCACAAGTAAAGGAAGGAGGCCTCAGTGGTTTTCTCTTCCCTGTCTTGTTTCTTTCTCAAAGAGGAAGGATAGGGGGACCAGGAGAGGAGCATGCGAGGCGTGTGGGCTTCTAGGAGTAGCTGGGGTAGCTATAGGGAATGTTTTGATCAGAAGGGTTTGATCGGATAGGAGAGAGAGATGGGCATGTGTAGCTAGGGATGGATCGGATAGGATTAATAAAAGAGAGATTAGGAGGATTTAACCAAGGGTTTAGAAAACAAGAATAATAAGACAAGTTTGCAAACACAAATCAATTAGTGTGAGCCAACGAGATATCAAAATAGAATTTGGATAAAGGTAGAAGATTTAGAAAATCTCCAAGGCAAAAAAAAGGATTAGAGGATCCACAAGAATAGAATATGGAGGATTAAAATCACATGTGTATAGAATAGAGATAAATACACCTATTCTCCAAATGGATATGACTTAAAACACCATACAAAAATAAATGGAACCCACTTGGTACATATGTGGTGGAATTGGAAACAAGATCATTTGAACAATGTTGGGGTGGATCCACATATAAATATATGGGCATGAGTTAAACCCCAATTCAATTAAAAGAACCCATGTGTCCTATATGTGGTAGGATTAGCAAGAGGATCATATGGACATTAGAATGACAAGTTCGGGAGAGGGACAGGATTCAAAAGACGATGCCCAACTCAATTTGGGCATTTAACATATATCAAGAACCAACTACAATATATATCAAGAGGCAAATACAATTAATAATAATACCAATGCATATGAAGGAAGAACCAAATAAAGATATGTTTTAATATGATGATCAAATGCAAGGTGGCATGGTGACATGAGCATGATATAATGATGATGCAATGCAAGAATGATATGTAGGAAGTAGCAACATATATAATAGGCAAGTAGCATTACAATTGTTAGAAAATTGGGATGTTACAACTCTCCCCCACTAAACAAGAATCTCGCCCCGAGATTCCTAGGAAAGAAATCTTCACGGTCCCATGTAGCTCCTCCTCATCGCTTCTTCATATGTCGCAGGGTCATCATTTTCATCAACCATGAAATTCATGACAGGATTTCCGTATAGCTCGGGAGCTACACGCGTCCTGCTAGACCTACGAGGTTCGGTAGTACTCTCTTTCGGAGTTTCATGATCATTATCATTAGTTCCCTCTTAAACAGGTGAAGCCAACTCCGGAACAACTTCCGGCGCTGCGCTACTCACCATACTTTGAAGAGAAGGTTCAATAACCTCATCGAGTTCTACCTTCCGACTACTCACACCTTTCGCGAGAAACTCTTTCTCTAGAAAGGATCCATTCTTGGCAACAAAAACCTTGCCCTCGGATCTGTGATAGAAGGAATACCCAATAGTTTCCTTAGGGTATCCTATGAAGACGCATTTTTCCGCTTTGGGTTCGAGTTTATCCGGTTGAAGTTTCTTCACATAAACCTCGCATCCCCAAACTTTAAGAAATGACAGCTTAGGTTTGTTTCCAAACCACAATTCATACGGTGTCTTTTCAACGGATTTAGATGGTGCCCGATTTAAAGTGAATGCAGCAATTTCTAGTGCATAACCCCAAAATGACAACGGCAAGTCCGTCAGAGACATCATAGATCGAACCATATCTAATAAAGTACGATTACGACGTTCCGACACACCATTTCTCTGTGGTGTTCCGGCAGGTGTGAGTTGTGAAACAATTCCACACTCTTTCATGTGAATGCTAAACTCGTAACTTAGATACTCACCTCCACGGTCGGACCGTAGAAATTTGATCTTTCTATTATGATGATTTTCCACTTCATTCTGAAATTCCTTGAACTTTTCAAAGGTTTCAGACTTGTGTTTCATCAAGTAGATATAACCGTATCTACTTAAATCATCCGTGAAAGTAACAAAATAACGATATCCACCTCGCGCCGACACACTCATTGGACCACATACATCAGAATGTATGATTTCCAATAAATCTGCCGCCCGTTCCATTGAACCAGAAAACGGCGTTCTAGTCATTTTGCCCATAAGGCATGGCTCACATGTATCAAATGATTCAAAATCAAGTGATTCCAGAAGTCCATCCGAATGGAGCTTCTTCATGCGTTTAACGCCAATATGACCTAGACGGTAGTGCCACATATATGCGGATATATCATCATTTAGTTTAATCCTTTTAGCATCAACATTATGAATATGTGTAACATTATTATCATCCAATAGAAATAAACCATTCATCATCGGTGCATGACCATAAAATATTTCATTCATATAAATGGAACAACCATTGTTCTCGGATTTAAATGAATAACCACTTCGCATTAAACACGATCTAGATACAATGTTCATGCTAAGTGATGGCACCAGATAACAATTCTTCAAGTTTATTACTAATCCCGACGGCAAGTGGAGAGGAAGCATTCCGACGGCGATCACATCAACGCTTGATCCATTGCTGACACGCATCTTGACCTCACCCCTTGCTAGCGGTCGCTTGTTCCGCAGCCCCTGATTCGAGTTACAAACATTAGCAACTGAACCGGTATCAAATACCCAGGTGCTACTACGAGCACTAGTCAAGTACACATCAATAACATGTATATCATATATACGTTTGTTTGCCTTTTCGGCCTTCTTGTCTGCCAAATACTTGGGACAGTTGCGCTTCCAGTGGCCAGTCCCCTTACAATAGTAGCACTCGGTATCATACTTAGGTCCAACTCGGGGTTTCTTTTCAGGCACAGCAACCGACTTGCCGCCCTTACTTCCCTTCCGTTTTACCTTCTTGTCTTTCTTGAAACCAGTGTTCCTATTGATCATCAACACTTGATGTTCCTTTTTGATCTCCACTTCTACAGTTTTAAGCATTGACAGAAGCTCGGGGAGAGACTTCTTCATGCCTTTCATATTATAGTTCATCACGAATATCTTATAGCTAGGTGGCAGAGACTGCAGAACACGATGGATGCCTAAGTCAATAGGAATCGTTATTCCCAAGGACACAAGCTTATCGGCGTAACCCGACATCTTGAGTACATGCTCACTAACGGAGTTGTGCTCTTCCATCATGCAGCTAAAGAACTTTTCTGAAGCATTGTAGCTCTCTACAACAGCATGTGTGTTGAAAATCATTTTCAACTCACCCATTGTATCAAATGCATTGCTGTTTTCGAAACGCTTTCGAAGTTCCGGCTCTAGCCCATACAATATGCCGCAATGAACTAAGTTGTGGTCCTCCTGACGAGTCTGATAGACATTCTTCTCCTCGCCAGGGGCATCCTCAAAGGGTGGGGGACCTAGCGGCGCTTCTAGCACATATTGCTTTTGTGCAGCAGAGAGGAGAATCCTCAAATTCATGGCCCATTCGGTAAAGTTGCTACTGTTCATTGCAAGTTTCTCTTTCTCCATGAACACATTGAAATTAAAAGCAGGTGGTGCCATCTACAACAGAATTTGTAAAGTTTAGACTAAGTTTATGATAGATTGAGTTCAAGTAATCCATATTACGAATGAACTCCCACTCAAAAACGACATCCCTCGTGCCTTTTTGGTGATTACATGAACCAAATCCACTACACCAAGTCTGATCATCACGTGAGTCGGTGTAGCTTCAAAGGCGAGCATCAAATGGGCATCATATCTACTATATGACTCATGCTTAACCTTTAGGTCCGTGTTTCGAGGCCATGTATATACATGCTAGGCTCGCCAAGTTAGAACCTTAGTATTCGCATGTGTAACTGTTTTACACCCGATATATGGTCGTGGATCCAAGAACACCCGATCATCACGTGATGTCTTGGAGCGACGAAAACATAATCGGTGCATACTAAAGGAAGAACACATTCTTATCTTGATATTTAAAATAGGGATCATCTTATTATGCTAACAAAGCACTAAATAAGCAATATAAGATGCTATCAAACATCACATGTTTATTAGTGGAATGATATGGTTCCCGCATATGATCTCTATCATGTGCACTGTGGTATGATCACTATCTTACCTATATGTGTAAGCCCAAGTTCTATGGATATTACGTGTTATGTATGTTGTAAGAGTATCATCTCATACTTCTACTTACAACATCACCATATCATAACACTAGCCCAGTAACAATCTAAACTAGACGCCTCTAATTTATCCATTGCAAGTTTTACGTGGCTTAGGGCTTTCGAGATAGAACCATTCTTACCTACGAACATGAACCACAACGAGAATAACCAAATTGTTGACAACTCATTGCAAAATAGATATTGACTATAGTAGGAGAGACAAACACCCGCTACCCACTTATGCAAACTAGTTGCATGTCAAGCGTGGAACAGGTCTCATGTGCGAGGACATGTAAAGTTTGTCCGGGCTGCTTCATCCCAATATGCCACCAATATCCAAAATTACAACTAAGGAGCAACAACATGATCATCATCGCCCACATACTCATATGTGTACTACCCGTGTAAAGCATCTACGCATAGATCCGGCTCTGATACCACTGTAGGGTTCGCAGCATAGAAAACAAAAAAATTCCTACGATGGGAACAACTATGTACCAAGATCTATCTACTAGATACAAACAACGGACGGATGTAAATCCGTAGATAACATACCCTTGAAGACCGACAAAGCTTAACGAGTTCAACTCGTGGTTGATGTAGACGATCTCTTGCCGATCTCAAGATCGAGAGGAAGTCCTAGCGCCGCAAAGCAGCAGCGCATCCGTTCTCGCACACACGTACAAGACACCGAGCAACCTCCGCCTCCTCGCTCCAGCGATGCAGCGGAAGCACAACCCTTTCTTGCCGAATAGCCACCAGGAACATGTATCTCGCTAGTCCGAGACCATGGGGGATAAATTCTAGAGGGGGAGAGAGATCTTTCACGAGGAGGTGTGAGTGAGAAGTGAGAGGAGCGGATCCTTATATAGGGGAGGGGGGCAGCCAAGGGGGCATGGCCGCCGGCCATGGATGGTGCCCCCACCTCTCCCTCATTCATGTGGGTGGACACTCCACTCACAAAATGGCCCTTCAATTTTCTCCACTCAAAAATCCACTCAAATTCCCATTAAATTTCCACCAAATTTAATGCAAACTCTCATTAAATATAACTCTTTTATTTTATTCAGAATTTTGTAAATTACTTTAATGAAAAATATTCACAAATAACACCTTGCTAGAATTCCATTTCACATGCATAACCTCTTTATGCAATTTCACCTGAAAACCTGTTTCGGTATCTAGTGAAATAAATTCCTGCGCTTGTTTATTCTTTCGGCATGAAACGTTTGCTCCAACTGGATGTCAGTGTCCCTTAAGTGTGTCACCCTACGGTTCGTGAATAATGCGGACATGATTGAGACCCTTCTCCAATCAATAATCAGTAGCGGGACCTGGAGATCCATACTGACTCCCACACATTCAACGATGACTTTTCCTGTGATCGTCGGAACCTTTTACGCTTGTATCTTAATCCCTTTGTTTCACGATATTTTACATGTCCGAGATTCGATCATCGGTATCTCTATACCTAGTTTGATCTCGTTACTGACATGCACTCTTTTCTCGTTCCCGTGATATAACATTCTAGTGATCAAATCACTTGCTTGCAAGCTAACCAATGTGATATCACCGAGAGGGTCCAGAATATATCTATCCGTCATCGGGATGAACAAATTCCACTCTTGATCCATGATTCTCAACATAACACTTTAGTAGCTTTGGAGCCATCTTTATAATCACCTAGTTACGGTGTGACGTTTGATGTCAACAAGAAACTCTTCCGGTGTTAGTGATTGGCATGATCTCATGGTCTAAGGATTAGGACTACTTCGTAAGTTGTTTATAGCAATATAAACTCAATGACTTTGATCGTAATGCTATACTTCGGATGAATATTCATCACACCATTACACTAATGTTGTGATCTCGTTATTAACAACATCCAATGTCTATGATCAGGAAACTGTGATCATCTTGTTAATCAACGAACTAGTTTATGAGAGAGGCATAACTAGGAACTTTCTGCTTGTTTATTAAACACACATGTATTAACGTTTCCATATTAATACAATTATAGCATGCAAAATAAACATCTATCATATACTTGGAATACACATAATAAACATTTTATTATTGCCTCTCAGGGAATATTCCCTTCAGTTCCTTGAAGCTATGCATGATGTACATCCAGACAATATTATCACAGATCATGACTGGGCTATGGCGAGAGCGATTTCAGACATCTTCCCTGAGAGTTGGTACAGAAACTGTCGTTGGCACGTCATGAAAAACGCTAATGAGAAGCTGGGTTCGTTCCTAGGGCGGCATCCTGGTCTAGCTGATGATTTCAATGAATGCATTGATGAATGCATGTCTATTCAAGAGTTTGAAGCAAGTTGGACTGAACTGATCGCAAAGTGGGAATTGTCGAAAAATGAGACTTTTGTTTTGTTAAAGAAGAATGCTCATACATGGGTTCCATGCTACTTCAGGGAGCACTTCCTCCCCTTTCTGAAGTCAACTCAGAGGAGTGAAGGTTTCAATGCAGTTCTAAAGCATTACATAAATCCCCAGAATTCAATTAAGCACTTTGTGAGGCAATATGAGAAGATCCACGGGAAGATTTTGGGCAGGGAAGGCAACAATGATTATCGGACAGATGAGCTAGAGGTGAAGCCATGGTCCCCATTCCCAATAGAGAAGCATGCATTGGTTGTTTACTCGGGACATCTACCTATGGTTTAGACCAAAATTTGAACTTATTGGCCATTACAACGTGCAAACACCAGGCCAGAACATGTACTTGTTGGTTCCTAACAATGTCAAGTGCTATCCTTATGGGTCTAGGAACTACATGGTAAATGCTAATGGTGGACATTTCAACTACGATTGTTGCAAGATCAAACGCGATGGTATTCTTTGCTGCCATGTACTAAAAGTGTTTACTCACATAGGAATTGATGCAATACCAGATAGGTTCATACGGAAAAGGTGGACTCAGCAAGCAATTGAAGATGCATCATTTCCTACAGATCCATTACAAGATGATGTGATGCCTGAAGTGTCCCGGCAGAAAATATGATTTTTAAACTTGTCAAGATCATTTGTGCAAATGGCTAAGGTCCTTAGTGAATCAGATCAAGCAGAAGCCATTGCCCGTAGACACATTAGGGAGATGAAAACAGAGTTTGCACAACTAAACAAAGTTCGGAAGAAGAAAGTAACCAAAAGAAATGTCAACTCTAATGTGCCGCACCAAACAGCAATTCCCAATGTGCAACAACAAACACCAGCTCCTAATGTGTAGCAGCAAACACCAGCTCCTAGTGTGCAGAAACAAACACCAGCTCCTAATGTGCAGCAGGAAACACCAGCTCCTAGTGTGCAGCAGCAAACACCAGCTCCTAATGTGCAGCAGCAAACAACAGCTCCTAAAGTGCAACGTGCAACTTCCTCGACTCCTAATTTGCGCCGTGCACCAACAGCAGGTCCCCATCCTGAAGCAGGTTATGTTGTTGTACCAAATAGAGAAGAATTTGTAGTTCTAAATTCTCCCAGGTCTAACACTAAAGGTCAGAAGAAAGGGAGAATACCATCTGGTATTGAGTTGCAAGCGAAAAAAATTCAGTCTATGTACCGTGTGCAATCAGCCTGGCCATAACGCTGCGGCTTGTACTTTTAGGTTGGGACAAAAACTAGTGCAAATATATAATTTGGATTGTTTCTGATTGTATACCTTATTTCAGTTTGAGGATGGTTTTCCAGTTGCTAGTGTTCTTTGTAGAAGAGACCCATGTATGAGTCTGTAGCTTCCTGATGTTTGGCACATTTGATGAATCATATTTGGGAAGACTCGTACCATTCCAGTGCTCTGCATTGAATAAGGTGCAAATTCCGCATTCGTTGCTGCAAATGAATAGAGAAATGAACGAAAAATGATGTTAGTTAAGTTGTTTCTTGAAAACTGGAAAAAAACTTTACTATGTTTTGAGAACAACTAATTAAACACTAGAGAATCAAGGAAACTCTAACAACGTTGTTGTACATGAAAATCCATAAGAATCCTAATTATCCCTTTACATGTTCAGTAAAAAAAAGCAACTTAAGGATTGTGCTAAACCAACTTAATGGATCATAGGATCCAACATAATGGTTTTTAGGATTCAAGTTTATTTTGATGTGGAAAAAGAACCTTTGGCAAGCTATATTCAATATACAAACTTAAGTAATAAAAGATTAGTAACATTACACAACTTAGTCTATTTTAATAATCAACAGTATGCACAACTTTAGTATATGCAGTAACCAACTTTAGGAAAAAACAGTAGTTGTAGAAGTGCAACTTTAGTATAGAACCAAAACAGTACACAACTTTAGCATATTTCAGTAACCAAAACTTTAGTAAAAAAACAGTATATTCTGTGTGCAAAAAACATAAGTCAAAACACAACTCAAAAATAAAAAAATTACTGCATAACCAGAAATTTTGTTGCTGTTCTCACTTTGTTGACTGCTTTGGAGGGTTGATATCTTCAACTTTGAATGGTTCTCTTGCCATAAAGTCTTGATGGGAGAGACTATTTCCTCAACTTGTGCTGCGAGCTTCTTGTCTTCCAAGGACCTTATGGAATCGAGCACCTCGGGTGCCAGATTTTCAAGAACAGGGAGAAAAACCTGTGTTTTGCAATTTAAAAAGTTGGTTGTTAAAAAAAATGAAAGTTGCGAATACGGAAAACAATGGAGAATAAGTACTTACACTGTCTTTCCTGTCAGGATGGGCAGTAACTTTTTCCAAAATGATTTTTTAGCTCTCTTTTGTTGTAATCCAGATCTTTCAACAGTAACCAAACTTGGCCATCATGAGGATAAGGTAAAAAACAACTTAACAAAAACATCAACTTAGTACTCCCCCTACTGGGATTTACAACTAACCATGGGATTTACAACTAAAAAGCACCAGATCTTTTATGGATCAGGAACAAGCTTTTTGTTCTCAAAGGGAAGCCAGATTATGTGAACAAGCTTTACTTTACCTTTCTTTGTTCTCAAGGGAAGCACCATTTTAATACCCACTTATAACCAACATTTTTTTAATAACCAACTTATAAACAATAGTATGCACAACTTAGGCATTTTCAATAACCAACTTAGAACCAACAGTAACCATCATAAACCAACTTATAACTTATAAGCAACTAAGACATAAAAAACAAATCTTAAGCACTCTAAAAAGATCAGAAACCAACTAGGTAGAATTTAGAACAAACTTAAGAATGTTGCAAGCAACAACTTAAACATCGTAAACAAGCAACTATCAATAGGAACAAAAAATAAAGCATTCAAAAAACATTCATGAACCAACTAAGTAGGATTTTGAACCAATCTAACAAAGTTAAAAAACCAACTTGATGGATTTCAGTATACAACTTAATAAGGAAAAAATGCAAAACTTAAATAAATTCTGAAAAAATTACAACTTAATGAACCAATGTAAGCAAGTTAAACTAGAAAGAAGTTGTTTGGAGTATATTTACTGAAACCCGTAGAGGCATGACGAGCTTCTTTATCTTCTTAAGTTTTCGTAGCATTATGGATTTGATTCCGAGTTCCATTATAGTGTTCGACACCCACCCGCCTGGCAACATTGAGTTGGCTAGATTTCTTAGCGAAACAAAAAACTTGTCACAGTTGACAATAATTGGGATCTTTTTCCATGTGCAGTAATCGTGTTGTATGTCTCTTTCACATCGACAGAGCACGTAAAAACCTTTTTGTAAACATACGAGAAGTAACGGGATTTCATGCAAGGTCCCTGCCTAACAATCCTCCTTCCATGTACATGCGGACGCTCTGCTGCTATAGTACTGCCAGATGCATCAACGTTGAATGTGGCCTCAATCCCTGCCCTTGCTGGTGTGTTCAAACCAGCATCAGGATGCTCTCTAACCACGGGACTGGTTCCCTAAACTTGCGAACGCTCTGCTGCTGCAATACTGGCAGATGCATCAGAGTTTTCTACAGCTTCAGTTCATGTATCTGCTTGTGTGTCAAAACCAGTGTCATCTTTCTCACTAACCACAGTGTCTGTTTCTCGGATGCCTTTCTCCCTTTCTACTTTTTCAACAGCAGATACAACTTCTCTCCAAGTCTAGTCATCCCAATCATCGTCATAATTGAACCTTTCACACTCCAAGTTTACAGGGGATATAACTGACTGTGGGATTTTTGAAGGATTGTTGAGTCCCATTTTTTCATCCTTCTCTGGGCTATCCAAACCAAGATCAAAAGATGGTGGATCGCAAGCTTGATCCAATCTATCCTGCCATAATCTCCTTTCAACCAATGGATTTGATTTTGGTGCCGGTGGTGGAGAAGTTTCACGCGTGGCCTCCTGCTTACTGCTGCTGGTTGCTCCTCTATCTAGAGTACCTGCTCGTGCCAGTGGTGTAGTTGCAGTTTGCTTTAGCCATGTTTCGCCAACCTCGGGAGGGAATGCGCTTGCTGTATTGCTTTTTGAGCCGCGGACAGGGGTGATTAGTGAGCATGGCTGGTCTAGGCGGCCAAGGTGCACCCCAACTTTATGTCTCCTCCTTCCCTATTGCTGCACATCACCTCTTATGTCCAAATTCTGTAGTTTGAAGCACTCTGATGTTAGCTTCTGTATTTCTTCCTCTCCTCCAACCTGAGCTGTTTTTAGTGGAGGCACACTTGCAAGGGATGGTGCTGCCATTACTCTCGGGTTTGCGAATGGACTCCACGTGAAGAATGAAGGTGAATCAGCTCTTGTGTTTGCACCGGCATCTGCATGGATTTCAGAATCAGTGCATCTCTTCCTTAGGTTGCTAGCAGGCCCATCGTGTCCCTTTGTTGGTGTTAGCCTAGCAGATCTTCTTAGTGTCTTGTGCAAGTCACCGCCCTGGTCTCCCCATGATCATCTTCCCTATCTAATCCATTGCCATTATTCCTGTCCTCATCATCTTCGTCTTCCTTATCATTGCCATCTTCCCCATCGTCATTTTCGCTGTTGTCTTCAGACTCATCATCTTCATTGTTGTCGTTGTTGTCTTCGTCATCCCCATCGTCACCATCGCCTCTATCAATCCTTTTTCTCTTCCTTCTCGCCTGAGCATGGCTAGAAATTTCTGCGCTTTCCATAGTTCCAATAGCTTCCACAAAAGCACCAAGCCTGTTTGATATGTTCGTGCATAACTCCCCAAGCATAATACCAATCTTTCTTTTGTGATACCAAAAACAAAGAGAAAACAAATAAAATCACTGTTGGTTGCAACTTATCAGAAAAAATATAAACCAGTTACAAAAAGGAAAAAACACAAAAAAAGTTACTTTAAAAACCAACATCAGGAACCAACTAAGGACTACTTAGATCTAACTTAAGCATGCTGTATACAACAACATACCCATCATGAGCAAGAAACTTTAAAAAAATGAAAATGAAAAATCATTCTGATAAAACATTAGGAACCAACTAAGTAGTACTTAGATCCAACTTAAGAATGATGCATACAACAACATACCCATCATGAGCAAGGAACTTTAAAAAAATGAAAATTCAAGCAACTAACACCAAGTTAGGCAGTTTGTGTCAGCAACTTAGTAATCAACTTAGTAACCAAGTTAGGCAGTTTCTGAAACCAACTTAGGCAGTTTCTGTGATCAACTTATGTGTAACAGGAAAACAACTTAGCCGATTGTTAGTGTCCCTACTTTTTGGCAGTAGTATACAACATTCATTGGAGGGCAAAAACTAGTGAATGCAAATTAATCTAGGTTCACCTCATATGGAAAGCTCCGCGTAAACTTTGAAGAAACAAAATCTTCAGTCCTTGTCATCCCCACAAAAATCCCATCAGTTATGTTTGCGCCGACACCTTCTTTTAGCTATGTTTCCGTGTCATCAAAAACACAAATAAAAACTTGTTAGATGGTCCATGGCTACCCACGCGTCATTAGAGATAAAAAGAATGAAAAAAAATCAAGCACAAAAAATGAAAAGGAAAAAATGCTTACTCTTAGTTTTCCAAATTCTCCATTGCCTTTAGAATCCTTGCGAGCGACAACTTGTATTAGTTTATCATTCCATGCTTCAGCCCGGACTGCACAGTTTTCTTCAGATTGCACCACCTCGTCAACCTCCAGAGAATCAAGGTAGAGGATCTGCATTGGAAAGAGGGGATGACTATCTATGTTACAAATTTGATTTGTCACATAAAAAATAATGGGAAAGAGGGGAATTGTTTTGAGCAACTTTACCACGAGGTGATCAAGGCAGCAGCACATAGACTTTTTCTTTGCTCCCATTTTCTTTACTTGTGTTGAAATTTGATCAATAGAAAATTGGGTAAAATTGGTCCTTCGAAATAGGTTGAGATCAACAAGGGACCTGTAGCACCTTGGATTGATACTAGAAGCTGTTTTTGGGCATACAAAGCAGCTTATTGCACCAGAAAAATATGCACGAAGGAACTTCAAGTCTGCCACCTCACCCATGTTTTTTTATCATTTTGCACCAGTCAGCCCAATACGGTGCTGAACCACTCTCTATGTTGTATTCTCTGTTGAAGAACTCAATAGCTTCTGTCTCCATCTCATAACAAACAGGCTGCCCCTCATTCGGGATCCCAAACACTTTCTTGTATGAATCTGCATTCACTGGGATTATCCCCTCCCTGGGATGGCAAGCTCGTTCCGTATGGGGTCAAAGCAAGACAGAACCCACCTACTTAGATCCACTGGCATCTCTTTAGCCTGCACCTTTATCATCCCTCCATATCCCCATTTTTCTATTAGAGTTCTCTGTTCTGGAGATAAAATTTGGTTCAACTTAAACAACCTCGCGGGTGAAGCGCGGTTCCTTCCAAGCTTTTGAAATTTTCAACAAAAAATCAAATTCAGTGTTGATCATTAAAAAATGATAAAAGGTTTAGCCTCTGTTAACAGGAAAAAAAAAGCAGTAAGGCGTAGATAAAAAAGGAAAACGTACCACGGTCCGTCTTTTCCGAGTAAGCTTCACCGTAACAGATTTTCCTTTGCCTACATCATGAGGAACTTGCTTGCTACCACCTGCTGCATTATCTTCCGGTAAGCGCAGGTGGGCGTGTTTGGTATTGTCTTTAGCCATGTGTCCCTAGTGATATTTTACCCTGTAAAAAAGTCCCAAAGTAACTCATCTTAGCACTATGTTCTTCCTGAAAAACAGACATGCAGTATACAAAAAGCTAAAGAATATAACACAACTTCGTATATACCCAGAATGCAACTTAGGCATTTATACAAACTAACTTATGTAAAATAGAGTAAGAAAACTCAATGTAACTTAGGTGAGAGCATGTACCCAGACTTAGAAAAACTGTAGGTAACTTTTAAGACTACTTTTTAGAACCAACTTAAACATGCTGGAACACACAACTTAACCATCATGAAAATCAAAAGCATTCAAAAAGCATTAGAAAACAACTAAGTAGTATTTATAACAAAACTTAGGCATGTCGCAAGCAACAACTAAACCATCACAAAAAACAAAGCAACTAAAAAATCAAGCATTCAAAAGGCATTCAGAACTAAGTAGGATTTTGAACCAATTTAAGCAAGTAACTGTGCTAAACCAACTTAATGGATCCTAGGATCCAACATAATGGTTTTTAGGATTCAACTTAAGCAGGATTTTGAACCAATTTAAGCAAGTTGGGAGAAACAATTTATCCATCATGAGCAAAAAGCAAGTAGGTGGTATTTGGAACCAACTCTGTAGTATTTTGGAACCAACTAAACAGGATTTTGAACCAATTTAAGTAAGTTGGGAGAAACAAATTATCCATCATGAGCAAAAAGTAAGTAAGTAGTATTTGGAACCAACTATGTAGGATTTTGAACCAATTTAAGCAAGTTGGGAGAAACAAAACTATACATCATGAACAAAAAAACAACTAAAAAATAAAAGCGTAAGAATACTGAATTTAAAAGCCAACTTAAAAAATCATGCTAGAGAAACAACTCGAGATATATACTACTGCCAAACACAAAGTAGGGGCACTAACAAATCCATCGGCACACACTAACAAAAAGGACAAAAAATCATCGAAAAAACATACAAAACCTAGAACACCCATAAACAAATGGCACTGACATTTTACCACCCATAACCAAAAAAGCGCGTGATAGATCATGGGTTATGAAATTGCAAAAAAACATCCTGTACTTAAAGTAACAACTTAGCGCGCAATCATGCTGCATTTTGATTTGAATTGGATTTTCAGTTATGTTTGCTCCAACACAAGATATATACTAATACCAAAACAGAGTAGGGCAGTAGCAAAAATACATCGACACGCGATAACAAGGACAAAATCATCAAAAAAACATACACCCCTAAAACATATGCATGGCTGATAGATCACGAGTACTTGAGTAGATGTGGAATCATACACATGGCACTCACTAACAAGGACAAAAAATCATCGAAAAAATATACACACCTAGAACATACACACCCTATAACATACACAACCTAGAACATACACATGACAGATAATTAGAATTATCCAAGTACTTGAGTAGTAACAACTTCACATCATCGTGCTGCATTTTTTATTTGGTTTAGATTTTCAGTTATTATTGCTTCAACTTAACACAAAAATCCCACATCATCACATGGATTTAGCCATGGCATTTAGGGGGGAGGCAGTACGAGTACCTATAGTTGCTTGATGAAGTCAAAATCCCTGTAGAATCTCCGTCTTCGAGCAAAAAGGAACTCCGCGCTCGAGGAAACTCGCAGCTCGCTCGAGGCCACCGTGGGTAGCCGACCTCGCCGTGAAGCTGCCTTGACGCGGATCTCGACGGCCCCACGAGCGAGATGGATCTCCGCGAAGCTCCTCTGACGCAGATCTCGCTGCTCCTTTCACCGAAGAGCTCGTCGCCCCCACCACCAGGCTCGAGGGTGCAGATCCACCCGCCGCGGATGCCCCTACCCCTCCCCCCTCCCCGCGGATCGAGCTCGCAGCCCTCTTCCCCGCTCTGCTCTCCTTCACCTCCGATTCGAGCAGACGCCGCGGGAGAAAAATGGGACAGGAACGGGGGACGCGCGGACGGACGGTGTCGCCGCGAGGTTGAGGATGAAGATCCACCCCACCGGATCCCCTACCCCTCAGCCGCGGACCGAGCTCGCTGCCCTCAGCCATGGACCGAGGTCGCCTCCCTCTGCCGCGCTCAACTCGCCTGCGACGACGCCATCCCCACACGAGCGGAGAAAATGGGGATAAGGGACGTGACGGGCGGAGAGACGCAGGTGGGCGGAGAGGAGTGGGTGGTTTGAATGCAGGTGGGGGTCGGTCGGGGACGCTACCGTTCCAGGTAGGATCTGTCTGAACGGGTACGTGATCCGATGGTCACAAATCAGAGGCTGGAAAAGACAAGGTGGCCTCCAAGCACTTTTTAGCAATTAGGTTAATCTATTTTGTAAAATGGTTTCCACGTTACCTTATTTATATCGGTTTAGTCGTCGAAAAGCCTATACACCGAGCAGTGAGGCCTGTTGTCCGCGCCGCACAACCCCAGCGGGTGTTGCTGGGCTGGCCCGCGCTGCCTTCTCTTTTTTCTTCTCATTTTCTGCTGTTTCTTTTCTGTATTTTATATTTTTAAATGCAAATTTTTATTATGAACATTTTTCCACATGATCCTTATTTTAATTTTGGAATTTTAAAAATATCAAAAAAAAATCCAAAACCCAAACATTTTTTGAATCTGAATATTTTCAAATTTTTAACTTTTTTGAATCGGAACATTTTTCAAACTAAACATATTATAAAATTTAACAATTTTCAAAATCTGAATGTTTTATGAATTTGAACTTTTTTAAATTGAACATTTTTTAAAATTTAACTTTTTGAAAAAATTGAAATCTGAACTGTTTAGAAAATCTGAACAGAAAACCGACAGCAAAAAGCGCACACGAATCTGAGAACAAAATACGAATAAAAAACCTGAATCGGATCATGGTCCTGGCCCAAAAGAAGGGGGGGGGGGGGGGGGGGGGGTGGGTGTGCGGTGCACCGTAGGGGGGTGTACCGGTGCGGTGTATAGGAACTTCTGTTTCAAAGTGTGTGAGGTCGGAATCTCAGTAACTCTTATGTGGGCTACTGGTCTCACATTTCTGCGAAGAACACGTTCACTAGGCCTCAAGGCGTTTGCAATGGGTTGAGCTTCTCTTCTTATGAAAGACCCAATCGTATGAGATACTCTACTATCTACTTGTTCAGTTACTGAACCAATATTGTTGTCTCGTGAATATATGATGGAGAAAGAGATGTCATGATTGATCACGTGAAGCAAGCTAGCCGACATGGATCCCGTCCGTGAAGCAATGGAACGAATTCGATCCGACAATAACTGACCGATGATGCATCTCTCTCCTCCTCTCTCTCTCATCTCGGAGAGGAGTATATACAGTGCATTGTTGCCACCCATTAATTCATTCAAATGCCCTGCACACACAGTAGTAACTGACGGAGACTCAGAGAGTTATACTACTATGCCAGCAATGGCGTCCGGCTCACCTGCTCTGCTAGTACTGCTCCTCCTCCTGCCGCTACTCTTCTCCATCGACGGCTGTGCTGCAGGCACAACAACGCCAACGATACGAGCTCAGCGCGGCAAGCCCAACACCAACAGCAAGCAGCCACCGGCACCGGCAGTGCGCGCCCTGGTGCAGTCCACCTGCAACGCCACCACGTACTACGACCTCTGCGTGGCCGCCCTCGTGTCGGACCCGCACAGCTCCACCGCCGACCTTCGCGGCCTCTGCGCTATCGCCGTCTCCGCGGCTGCCACCAACGCCTCCGCCACGGCAGCCGACCTCGCCAACGCCACCTCCTCCTCCTCTGCGGCCACCGCAGGGCCGGTCGCGGGGTCGGCAGAGACGGGTAGCGATGGGCGCGCGCACGTACAGGCGGTTCTTCTCCAGGCGTGCGCGGCCAAGTACGGCGAGGCACGGGAGGCGCTTCTGGAGGCACGGGAGTCCGTCGGCGAGGAGGCGTACGACTACGCCTTCATCCACGTGAGCGCGGCCGCGGAGTACCCGGCGGTGTGCCGGACCCTGTTCAGGAGGAAGCGGGTGGCGTACCCCGTGGAGCTGGCCAAGAGGGAGGAGGCGCTGGAGCACCTCTGCACCGTCGCCATCGACATCATCACGCTCCTCGCCTAGCCTTAGCTAGCTCTCGTGTGAAACTCCTGACTGCTTCCGAACTGAGATTTTTAACCAGAACTGTCACTAATAACTCGTTCGATGCAGTGCTTCGATGCTATATGGAGTTTTTTTTCCATAAGACTCCAACATGGAGCCAGGTTCTATAATCAGAGGATAACTTCTTCTTTTTTGCGGGGGAGTCAGAGGATTACTTCGATCCTATATATGTTCCTTGTGTATGTTAATCTGGCACGCATGTGATCAATATATGCATGCACCGCCATAATAATTATTTAATGAATGATAATACATGCGCAGCTGATTTTGCGTTCCGAAATTCATCATATACAAACATGCACGTTCGAGTAACAGTTATCAACAGTTTGCAAGATCAAGCATAGGTGCGGCAGTATGGTTGTCCTCCCCGTTCTGATGATTACTACTCCCTCTGTTTTAAAATATAAGATGTTTTAACTTTGTGAAGCAAATGTTTCTAAGCTTGTTTCAGTATGTAAGTTTACTCGGGTTTGGAGTGAATCTATACATTAAAAAAAGTATAGATACATTTTATTCACAAATCTAAAACATCTTATATTTTGAAATGAAGGGAGTACTTGCTAAATACTCCTTCCGTTTAGAAATATAAGATATTTTAGGTTTGTGAAGGAGATGTATCTAGACATCTTTTAGTGTATAGGTTCAAATGAATCTAGACACTAAAAGATGTCTAGATACATCTCACTCACAAACCTAAAACATCTTATATTTCTAAACGGAGGGAGTATTTTGTAATTTCTGATGTTTTGACTATACAAATGGTTTGTAAAAAAGAGAGTAACAAGTTATCAAGAGGGAGAGAGACAAGGAAGTTAGAAAAGGCTGGTCACGGACTCTTCCCTTGTTTGCGTCCTGTATATTTGTTTCTACTGCTTGGACGAGAATCATCACATCACACAGATCGGAGTTGAATCGATTGGATGCATGGGCCCTAGAGCTTCAAACTAGGACGAAGCCGACACTGCACTGATGACCGAACATGTCTTAGCTACAGTAGCACAAATACTTGTCAGCAGATATTGTATTTCTCTGCAACATCGTATGCATGTGTCACGGCCCTATAGCTTGGATCCGACTAGAAGGGGATTCAGGAGGGAATTGGGTCTAGGATAGTGAGAGAGAGAGGGGGGAAAGCACACATAACAGCAAAGGGGATTAGGGAATTAGGCTGTGTTAGATAGCAAAGTATTTTTAAAGTATTTCAGCAATAATTTAGTTTATCAAAATACTACGGTTTAAAATAATTTGAAGTGTTTGGGTATGATACCGTGGTATTAATACTTTATTATCTCTCAAAAACGTGCTATTTTTGAAGTATTAAAAAAACAACTCCGGACTTTTTTTCTAAAACTAAAGTTTTGCTAGCCTAGACAAGTAAATAGTATAGTCTTATAATACTTCAGTTTTATGAAAAAACTTTGTTGCCAAACTAAGCCTTCGTGTCCCTTTCCTATGTTCTCTCCGGCGCCTTATAAGTAGTTATAACAATGACGAGTCAGTCAGTACAACATGACAGGGCTCAAGGCCAAACACATGCTTCTAGAGCCCAACCGGTCCAAGGGATCTAGCCCAATGTCGTGGTGGTATCACGACAATATGCTATGGGTAGGCTAAAATTAGGGTCGATGGACGTTGAGGAATCCGGGGGAGGATGATGAAGTGAGGACCTCATACGGAAGAACAGTGGCAAGAACAAAATATACCTAGGTTCGAGGCTCTCCTAGTGAGATAAAACCTCTACTCGTGCATCTAGATCTGATATATCATGGATAGTTGCTATGGTTACATTGGTGCTCCTTGAGTTGAGCTCTCTATGCCTCTAACGACACTCTCTGGAGGATACAGAGGAAAAAGAAGGAGTGCTCGTACATTAGCAAAAAGGAGAGGAGCCCTCTGGGGCCTCTATCTATCGATCCCCTTGGTGCTTCTTATAAAAGGGAGTCCAGGGGACAAGACTTGAGTCACACGCTTGGGCCTGATCAGACGTGCATGTTATCCTATAGTGCTTGTCATTGGCATCTCTTCAGCATATTTCTTAGCATCTCCCTAAGATGTCGAGTATATTCCATGGCATCTCCTGAGATGCCAGGCATATTAGCATCTCAAAAGATGCCAAGCATATCTCATGCTACATGTGCCGGTCTGAGCCAGGGGCGTCCCAAGAATGACACGTGACTTGAAGGGCTTGACCTGGCTTGAAGGAACGTCGATGTAGAGGCCGGGGACGCGTCTAGGGGTGAATAAGTGGGCATCCGGGGCGATGTAACTCGGCCCAAGTGCCCTAGGAAAAGAGGAAACTACACTTGGATCGTGGCTGACTCGGCCTGGGTGAAAAAGGGCCCAGCCGGGACAGATTCTAGCCCAGCCGTGTCTAAGGTCGAGGCCCAGCCGGGTCTACCTCACTCGGCCCAAGCGGGGTTTGAGGTGGAGGTCCAACCAGGTCTGCCTCACTCAGCCTAGGCAGGAGCTTGCTTAGCGCGGCGAGGCGGATCTGGGATGGGCCGAATCATCCAAAGGTTGGCCCATCTGGGGAGAACGATTCGGCGAGGCGTTGCTTGACGGGATCTGGCATCGAGGAGGAGTGACGAGGTGGCGTCCGGGTAGCGTGGTCCCGCGATGGGCCGAGTGAGATGCTTCTCGGCCCACCCGGGTGAAGTGGAGGCGGGATGAGGCGAGCAGGAAGAGCGGGAGTTGGCGAGATCGCGATGCAAAGTGGTGCTGCGGTGCCTAGGAGCCGGGAGACGGTGCTGAGCTGATGGCGTTGCCCCTAGTGGGCCAAGTCAAACTAGAGTCGGCCAAGTTGGGATGACTCGGCCCGGGAGTTCCTGAATTAGGCCGAGGTAGACTTATCTCAGCCTAGCTCGAGTTTGCTCTGTCTTTTTATTTATTCCTTTCCCTATTTCTTCATATTATTTGTATTGAATGATTTCTCCTTATTATCATCAAGTAAACGACTAATTTTAGGGTAGCTAGGGTTATGTCCCCGACATTAGTCCCCGGGGCTATGTGGGACTCATAGAGTCACACATAGGCTTTATACTAAAATATCACCAGAGTCGTGTATTGACTCATAATCCGAATCATATGGTCCAAATCCAGGTCATTTGACTCCCAATCCGAGTCATTTGATTTGACCCTTTTCGTTCGTCTTATTTTGACATATAGGCCCAAATCCGAGTCATATGATTTGGGTCATATTTTGACATATATATTCAAACCCTTGTTATATAACTCAAATCCGAGTCATATGATACAACATTTGACATATAACCTTCATTAGGAAAGTTTGCATATAGCCATCATGGGATTTTGTCATATAACCCTTTTTGGGTGAGTTTTGGCATCTGGCCATCATGGACACTCGTCATATAACCCTTTTTGGGTAAGCTGTGACATGCGGCCTCCTTGGGCACTGGTCATATAACCCTTTTGGTAAGTTGTGACTTTTGGCCTTCATGGGCACTAGTCATATAACCCATTTGGGTAAGTTTTGACATCTAGCCTTCATGGACACTGGTCATATAACCCTTTTGGGTAAGTTGTGACTTCTGGTCTTCATGAGCTCTGGTCATATAACCCTCTTGGGTAAGTTTTGACATATGGCCTTCATGGACTCTGGTCATATAACCCTTTTGGGTAAGTTTTGACATCCGGGTTATATGACCCAAATCTGACATATGTCTCAAATCAAAGTTATCCCATCCGAGTTATCCATTCGAGTCATGATTCAAATCTAACATATGTCTCAAGTCTGAGTTATCTCATCCGAGTTATCTATCCGAGTTACATGACTCAAAAATGACATATGTCTCAAATCCAAGTTATCTAACTCAAAATCCGAGTTATATGACTCAAATCTGACATATGTCTCAAATCCGAGTTATAGTTTTTGAGATAATATGAGCTTACGATATGCTGGCAAACTGCCATAAATATGGATCTGAGATATAATTTTGAGATATGATATGACTTTATGATATGCTGGCAAACCGTCATAAATATGGATCCGGGGTATAGATCCAAGATATAATTTTGAGATATGATATGATGGTAAACTGCCATGAATCGGAATCCGAGATATAGATCCGAGATTGAGTATGACGATTCTAAGATATGCTGGAAAATTGCCATCCGAGATATGAAATAACCTAGCAAACTTATTCAAATAGTAATCTGAGGTATTAGATAACATGTAAAGATGAATTAAATACCAATCCGAGTTAAGGATAACCTGGCAATCTAAAGAAAATATCAATCCGAGTTAAGGATAACCTGGAAAGCTGAATTAAATACCAATCCGAGTAAAGGATAAACTAGCAAGCTAAATTAAATTCCAATCCAAGTTAAGGATAACCTGGCAAGATGAATTAAATTACAATCCGAGTTAAAGATAACCTGGCAAACTAAAGCAAATACCAATTCGAATTAATGATAACCTGGCAAGCTGAATTAAATACCAATCCGAGTTAAGGATAACCTAGCAAGCTAAATCAAGTACAAATTTGAGTTAAGGATAACCTGGCAAGCTAAATTAAATTCCAATCCGAGTTAGGGATAACCTTGCAAGCTGAAATAAAGACCAATCCAAGTTAAAGATAACCTGGCAAACTAAAGAAAATACCAATCCGAGTTAAGGATAACCTGGCAAGATCACTTAAATACCAATTCGAGTTAAGGATAACCTAGCAAGCTGGCAAGCTGAATTAAATACCAATCCGATTTAAAGATAACCTGACAAACTAAAGCAAATACCAATCCGAGTTAAAGAAAAACTGGCAAGATGAATTAAATACCAATCCGATTTAAGGATAACCTGGCAAGCTAAAGCAAACACAAATCCGAGTTAAGGATAACCTAGCAAGCGAAAGCAAATACAAATCCGAGTTAAGGATAACCTGGTAAGCTGAACTAAATACCAATCTAAGTTAAGAATAACCTAGCAAGATGAATTAAATACCAATCCAAGTTAAAGATAACCTGGCAAACTAAAGTAAATACCAATCCAAGTTGAGGATAACCTGGTAAGCTAAAGCAAATACAAATCCGAGTTAAGGACAACCTAGCAAGCGAAAGCAAATACCAATTCGAGATAAAGATTTTCTAGCAAGTTGAAGCAAATACCAATCCGAGGTATAATGTGATGTGATGATTTGATAAGTTTCGTTATTATTTAACATCCCAAAATGATATTTTTAATCAATAGGTACATATAATAGATGATGCACTGTAGTAACATAATATATAGGTAAAGTGCATATAGCAGCCGACATAAGCAGTGACACAGTAGATGACATATCTTATGTCTACTCTAATTAATAATTCTATGCATGGGGGTGCCGAGTCAAGCAACGATCCAAGTATCCGAGATACTTTTTCCATCTATGGGTGATTCTATCAATATCCTGCCTAGTCCCCGGGTTGAGTCATCTCCTTCCCGGGGTGAACGACTAACTGGCAAAGGGTGATAGCCCAGAGTGACATTCGGGGTTATCTCATGTACGTGTTTGCGGTTGAGTCAGTTGATACTTACTGCATGCTTGGTGAGGAGGTTGAGTCATGCTAGTTGAGTCATGCTTGCTGAGTCAACTGATACTGATATGTCCAATTTGGATCACCATTCTATATCATAATTTGCCTCTATTCATTGATATATTTCATATTAAGAGGTGTTATTTATGCCTTTTCATCTATTTTTGTATGTTGGATGATTCTTGGAGGATGAACTGCCGGAGTCAGGATTCTGATGGAAAAAGTGGTGTTTTGATATAATTTCGTGAAGATCAGAAAAATACCATAAAAACTACAAAAAAAATTATATTTTCCTAGAAGACGAAGGATGCCAGAAGGGGAGGCGGAGTTGGGCCACAGGGGGACCACACCCCCCAGGCGCGGGCCACCCTGGGTCGCGCTTACAGGGGGTGTGGCCACCCTGACCCACCTCTGGCTCTGCCCTCTCGCCTATATCTTCTCCTAGAAACCCTAAAGTCGGGGAGAGTGACCATAGAATGATTCCATCGCCTCTGCGGGGTGGAAACTACCGAGAGAGAAAGAGCTCTCCGGCAGACAGATTTCTGCCAGGGAAATTCCTTCCCGGAGAGGGGAGCGACCATAAAAAGATTTCGCCGCCTCTACGGGGTGGAAATCACTGAGAGAGAAAGAGATCTCTTGCAGACACATTTCTTCCAGGGAAATTCCTTCCTGGAGAGGGGAGATCGTCGCCATCAACACCATCATCAAGCTAGACTTCATTAGGATCATCATCATCATCATCCACACCATCATCTCCACCAGAACCATCATCACCACTCCATTCCGCTGTAACAATTGTGTTGAATCTTACATAGTTCTTAGGGGAAACTTTCCCGGTGTTTATTACTATTGTAGTTGATGCTTGTGAGTGGAACTATTGTAGTTCTTGAGGACATGGGAGAATTCATGTTGTTAGTAGTGGAATTGTGTTGAGATATTATTCGATGGTTTAATATTTAAGTTGTGGTGCTATTCTTCTAGTGGTGTCATGTGAACGTCGACTACATGATACTTCACCATTTATGGGCCTAGGGGAATGCATTGTTTATTTGGATACTAATTGTGGGGTTGCCAGAGTGACACAAACCTAAAACCCCGTTAGGAAACCTTTGCACAAGGGAGTGTAGGACCTCAGAGTTTAAGGCTGTGGTTAGGTTTTTATCTTAATTGCTTTCTTGTAGTTGCGGATGCTTGCATGGGGTCTAATCACAAGTATGTATTAGTCCAAATAAGGTCGGTACATTAGCACAGGTTCACCCACATAACACTTATAAAACCAAAGAAGATTAATCAGCTATATGAAACGAAAGCACTTGACAGTATTCCCATGTGTCCTCGAGAACGTTTGGTCCTCATAAGTATTTCCACCGGCTTGTACTTTGCTAATAAAGGATTGGGCCACTTGCTGCAATTATTTGCTGTCTTTATTTATTTGCACTTTATTTCCTTGCTTTATCAAAAAACCCTAAAGCCCCGTTTTCTAAGTATTTACAGAGATTTCCTGCTCCATACCACTAGTAAACACCTTCTGCTTCTCGTTGGGATCGACACTCCTATTTATCGAAAGTACTATGATACACTCCCTATACTTGTGGGTCATCAAGACTATTTTCTGGCGCCGTTGCCGGGGAGTGAAGCGCTATTGAAGAGTAGAACTGGTAAAGGAAACTTCTACTATGAGTATTGTTTTTTATTTCTATTTGTTACTTTGTTTCCAATATGGATAACCCACTAGGTTTCCTGTTTGGGAAAGCTACTACCACTGATAGGGTAGTAGATGAATCACCACCTATTGAGATAGATCCTTTTAAGATACCTACAAGTATTGTTGATCATGTTATGGATAATTATTATTTAGGGGATGGAACTATCCATCCTGGTGATCACTTGCTTTTTATCCATGAATTATGCGGGTTGTTTAAGTGTGCATGTATCACAACTGAACAGGTGAAGAAGTTACTCTCTATATCATTGAAAGGAAGAGCTGAAGAATGGTATAAGCTGCTGAAGAATGGACAGTCCATGGAATGGGAGGAAATAGTACCTCTCTTTTATTCTAAATTCTATCCTCCCAGTGAGATTCATAAGGATATGAATCAAATATATAACTTTTGGCCTTGTGATGGAGAAAGTACAACCCAAGCTTGCGGGAGATGGAAGTTACTAATGCTTAAATGTCCTATTCATGAACTCCCTAACAATATTATTATTAATAACTTTTATGCAAGGCTTTCTCTTCATGATAAAGATTTATTAGATGCTTCTTGTGCTGGATCATTCACACGCATGAAGGAAGAAGCTAAATGAGATCTTCTAGACCGTATTCAAGAGAACGCTGAATCATGGGAGAATGACAAAGGAAGAAAGTTAGGTATAAATTATGATTATGAATGCATTAAATCTTTTATGGGAACTAATGACTTTCATGATATTAGTACTGAGTATGGTCTTGATTCTCAAAGTATTGTCAATTCTTTTAAGGCTTTTGCCTCTTATATTGAAATTCCTAAAAAGAAGTGGGACAAGTACCATGCACCTTATAAAGATGTTGTTACTCATGTTCCTTCTAGCATTGAAGTTTGTACTATTGATCATATTTTGCCCGAACCTTATATTGAGAAAATCCCTTTTCCTGCTAAGGTAAGGGAACATTCTATCATAGCTATTAGCAAAAGTACAGATAAAACTGTGAAACCTGATGACCAAATAAACATTGAACCTGTAGTAGCCATTGTGAAAGATCTTGTCACTAAAAATGTAGAAGATGGGCACATTATCTTCTGTGAAGATGCTTCTAATATTGTCTCTCATCCTAGTAAAGCTAGTGTCCCTGTGCTTTCTGTGAGAATTGGTGATCACTACTATTATGGTTTATGTGATATTGGTGCTAGTTATAGTTCTATTCCTTATGAGCTTTACAGGGAAATTATGCATGCAATTGTTCCTTGTAAACTTGAGGACATTGATGTGGTTATTCACCTTGCTAATAAGGAAACCATTTGCCCTATTAGTATTGTAAGAGATGTGGAAGTCCTTTGCGGTAAGATTAAGTATCCTGCTGATTTTTAGGTCTTGGTTCAACACCTAGTAAAACGTGTCCTATCATTTTTGGTAGACCATTTCTAAACACTTGTGGAGCTATTATAGATTGTAAAAAGGAGAAAGTTTTAGAGTAGTCTGAATGACACAAATAGCTATGGTTTTTCGCACTGTAGCCCCCAAGTATGTAGTCTGAAAGAATTATTCTGACTAGATACTTTTAGAGTAGCATACGTAGTGTTTGCAAATTTCAATACTATAGCCCCCAAGCCTCTAGTTGAAACAGAATTAGTTCCGACTATATGCTTAAAGAAAGACTAATCATATTGTCGAGTTAAAAACTCGTACCATAGCCCCCAAGCCTCTAGGTGGTTATTTATCCGACTAGATGCTCCAAGTAGACTAAATAACATTGATCTTTTTCGGAGAATGAGAGAGGTGTCGCCAACGAAAAGTTCCAGAAGATGCGTGCTGACCTTGAAGCCGAAAAGGGTAAAATTGCCTTCTTGAAGGATCAAATCACTAAGAGCTAGAGTCTGTTTTTCTTTTCAATTTCACACTCAATCTTGGTCTTGCGCCATTAACCTCCGACTACTCATTGTGCTCTGTTATTTCTCTGACATGCATAAGCTATTGCCAAGGCGAAGGATATTGTCGAGCAATCATATCACATGTAGCTGCTGGATAGCGAGAACAAAATCCTCAAGCAAGAGAGGGTTGAATCCTTGAAGATGCATGAATATGCGATGAAGGCCGTGCAGGAGTCCGCCAACATGGAGATCAACCGGCTAAAGGAGTAAATTGTGATCCTCAAGGAGCAGAACAAAACTGTCGATGAGCAGAATAAACACAACCTTGAGGCTTACAAGGTCCTCCGACAAGAACGGGATTCCATGGCGGAGACGCTCCAACAAGATGAGGCTAGCATATTTCGTAAGCAATCTCCGTCTTCTACTTCTGTATGCCAGGTACTCTGAACTTTTGTTATGTTGAACTCATGTATTCCAATGCTTGTCCGGAAATGCAACTCCTATTGGTTTAACCAATAATCCTCCTCCGCCAAAGGAATGCATGGTTCTTGCCGGCAACTTCATCAGCACTGCCATCAAGCAAGCAAAAGAAATTGCCAAGCCCTTGAACATCAACATCAAGGCGGTGGATTCTGTCATGAAGTACTTGGAGATTCTGTGCCAAGCCCCCGAGCGTATCGTAAGCTGGAAAGCTTCATGTACTCGGGCTGGTGCAAGAATGTCGCTGGCTATGGTCAAGGCCCTCTATGAGGGTGCCGACATTGACACGGTGACCTCCGGTTTGGCCGACATAGACGATCACGGCCAGAAGATTGATCACAAAGCTAGCTGGTCATCGCTCGCCGGCTATGACACCAAAGTTGCCAAGTTGGTGGATCCAAACACCTTTGTGCCTCTTGAGATTATTGATGTCGACCAGCACAACTCCTACGAGTTTCTCAAGACCACCGACTTCGTTGATGATCAGGATGACTCTCCTGCTGCCGATGACGTTACCTCAAAGTCTCCTGCGCCAGAGGAATGAAGAACACTTATGTAATATTTGTTTCTCTGGGTGTATGTATGCGGAAAACTACGGGTTTAACCTTAAGGCGGAAAAAAGCTATATGTTTCTTGTCACTTAAGTACTAGTTCCAGCATGTATATATTTTTTAAGCAAGTGTTGGCTTATCCATTACTTTGGTTTTTATGCTTGACTTTTCGTGAGTCAGAAGACTCGTAGTCGGAACTATGCGCTCAGGTGATGATACCCAATGGCACCGTCAATAACCTAAGAACAAAATCGCAGACTTCGAGTGCCAAAAGTCACTACTCCAGAATCCACATAGAAACAACAAAGAACATGTAGACCAGAAAACTTAAGCTAACGCCCGTAGGCGGAATTTTCACAAGTGCAAATGCAAAACTTGCGCATAAAGGTTTTATACGATCCAAAAATGAACACTAAAGGAGGTAAAAGACTAAAGCATATGAGTGAACCAAAGAGCTTTATTTCATTGATCATATAAGAGGTACATAGTAGATAAAAATATGCTAAGTTGAAAAAGGACGTAGTTGTGCTATGTTCCATGGCCGATCAAGCTCCGGGTAGTCATCATCTGGGTCACATCGCTTACGCTTATGATCATCACTTAGTCTATCCTCTAGTTCACGATTGTCAACAAGGTAATAAGAAACATTGAGTAGCGCCTTGCTTATGATGAACGGTCCTTCCCATGCCAGGGATAATTTGTGTGACTTCTTCTGCTTAAGTCAGAGCACCAGATCCCCCTCTTTAAACGAGCGATGCTGAACGCGGCGACTATGGTAGCTGCGTAGCTTCTGCTGGTAGATGGTGGATCTTTGGCATGACAATATGTGCTCCTCCTCGAGAAGGTATACATCTAGGCTCCTTGATTCTTTAGCATCATCCTCATCGTAGGCGGCATCTGTTGGTGAATCATGTAGGATGTTGGAAGGCAGGATGGATTCTGCTCCATATACCATGAAATAAGGGGTGTAGTCGGTAGATCTGTTGGGAGTAGTTCGTAAACTCCACAAAACAGATGGTAATTCTTCCACCTAGGCTCCAGCTGCTCTATATAGCGGTGCCTCTAGACGTGGATTGATTCCCTGCAGAGTTAATCCATTGGCTCGCTCGACCTGCCCATTGGACTGTGGATGTGCCTCAGATGCTAAGTCAAGTCGGATGCCCTTCTCCCAACAATAGGCTTCCACTTCTCTGAGTGATAAGTTGATTCCATTGTCGGTGATAATGCTATGTGGGAGACCAAATGTCACCACTAGACCCCGGACGAACCTAAGGGCAGTTGCCCCGTCAAGCTTTCTAATGGGTTTAACTTCTATCCATTTGGTGAATTTATCAACTGCTACTAGCAGATGCGTAAACCCACATGTTGCCGTTTGTAATGGACCAACCATTTCTAGCACCCTAGACTACAAACGGCCAAGTTATTGGTATTTTTCGCAATTCTTGAGCTGGGACATGTGGTTGTCGGGCATAGTACTGGCATACCATGCATGTCTCAACTAGCTTGTCGGCGTCCGCCTTCGTGGTCAGTCAGTAGAATCCTTGCCGGAAGGCTTTGGAGACTAACGATCGAGGAGCGACGTGATACCCGCAATCTCTGAGATGGATCTCACAAAGGATTTCAATACCTTCTTGCTGGAAAACACAATTTAGGTATACACTAGTTGTGCTTCTTTTAGAGATATGTCCATTGATTATGGTATAGCCCTTCGCTCGACGTACTATTTGCCGACTTTCGACCTCGTCGATGGGCAAAGTTCCATGTACGAGATACTCCATGAACGGTTTTGTACAAGCCAGAGGGACCTTTGTCACTGTGTGAACAAAAGAGTCAACTCTATCCGGGTTAGATGGATCCGCTCCCTTCACTAATGGTGTCCGTAGATACTCCAGGAAGATGCCAGGTGGAATTAGTTTGTGACCTCATCCAAGATTTGACAGCAAATCAGCCCCCTAATTTTCTTCCCTTTTGACTTACTTGACTTCGTAGCCTTGAAAGAACTTGGTTATCTCATCTACTTCATATCGATATGCCGCCATCATAGGGTTCCACACGTTCCAGGTGCCAGCCACCTGCTGGGCAACCAAGTCGGAGTCTCCACAGCAAACTATGCGCTCGATGCCAATATCCTTGGCTACGCGGAGTCCGTGAATGAGTGTTTCATATTCCGCCATGTTATTTGTAGCCTCGATGTGGATATGCAGAACATAGTACATCTTCTCCCCTGTCGATGACTGTAGCAGTACACCAGCCCCCGAGACATTGAGTAGTTTTGATCCGTCAAAGTGCATCACCCAGTATTCTGGTTCTGGTACAAGGGTAGTGTCTGGTATCTCTGTCCAATCTGTAATGAAATCCGCCAAGACCTGTGATTTGATAGCGTCGCGTGTCTTGTAGGTGATCTCGAAGGCGGCAAGATCACTGCCCCACTTCGCGACCCTTCCTGTAGCGTCGCTGTTATTGATGACGTCGGACAATGGAGATTTGCTCACAACTATGATAGGGTGCTCTTGGAAATAGTGCCTTAGCTTCCGAGAAGCAAGGAACACTCCATAAGCTAGTTTTTTGTAGTGCGGATAACACTGCTTGGACTCCTTCAAGACCTCGCTTACATAGTAAACTGGTCATTGCACTCCATACTCATGCATTGTTTCTTTCCGCTCCACCATGACGACGATGCTGATTACCCGATTGGTAGCCGCCATGTCGATCAGCATAGGCTCGCCAGGCTTAGGTGCTGCGAGCACAGGTGCAGAGGAGAGTATCTCCTTTAGCTTCTTGAGCGCAACATATGCTTTGTCCGTCCATGTAAATTTGTCCGCCTTCTTCAGCAACTTGTATAGCGGCAGAGCCTTCTCTCCAAGTCGGCTGATGAACCGGCTTACTACTGCAACGCAGCCTGTGAGCCGTTGGATGTCCTTCAGACATGTCAGACGGTTTATGTTTAGGATTTCTTTGATTTTCTCTGGGTTGACCTCGATTCCCCGCTGGAAAACGATAAAGCCCAACAATTTGCCGGCTGGAACCCCAAAGAAGAACTTCTTTGGGTTAAGCATCATGTTGTATTTCCGGAGATTATCAAAGGTTTTTTTAAGTCATAGATTAAGTCGTTTGACTTTTTATACATCACCGCTATGTCATCCACATAGACATGAACGTTCCGACCGGTTTGATCGTGTAGGCAACGCGGCATAGTCCGTTGGTACGTAGCACCTGTGTTTTTCAGACCAAAGGGCATCCTGACATAGCAAAACATGTCGTAAGGTGTGGTGAACGAAGTGGCCAATTGGTCCGACTTCCTAATTTTTATCTGGTGGTAACTTGAGTATGCATCTAAAAAACACAGAAGTTCCGAACCAGCCGTCGAGTCAATGACTTGGTCAATGTGAGGCAAAGCAAATGGATCCTTCGGACATGCTTTGTTCAAGCCGGTGTAATCAACGCACATTCTTAATTCTTGCTTCCATTTTTGGGGACAAGTATAGGATTGGCCACCCATTAGGTGTGAAGGACTTCTCAGATAAAACTAGCCTTAAGTAACCTAGATATCTCTTTGCCTATGGAGCATCTCTTCACATCTCCGAAGCATCATAGAGGTTGTTTCACCGGTTTGCATTTTGGATCAATATTCAATATGTGCTCGGCAAGTTCCCTAGGTACACCTTTCATGTCAGCAGGTTGCCAGGCAAAGATGTCCCTATTCTCACGGAGGAACTCGACGAGCGTGCTTTCCTATTTAGGGTCCAGGTTCGTCCCAATGGCAGTGGTCTTGGAGGCATCTCCTACCACAAGTTCCACCGACTTGGTCTCGTTGGCGGCCTTGAAGGCGGGACCAGAGTCAGAAAACTGCTTCTTCAATGCTGGCATCTCCGAGGTATCAACCTTTCCTCTGGATCTCCTTGAATTCTTCACTATAGAGGATAGCTTCTGCAAAGGCTGCTTCTCCAATCTCGCAGTCCCTTGCCTTTGAGAAACTTCCGGATACGGTGATGACAATGTTTGATTTGGGTATCTTGAGCTTGTTGTAGACGAAGCATGCTTTGGCCATGAAGGAGTGGAAGATGTCGCGTCCGAATATGACGTGGTACACGCTCGTGAAGGGGACCACCTCGAAGGTCATGCGTTCTTGGCGGTAATTGTTAACATCACCAAAAGCGACCAGAAGCGTGATGCAACCAAGGGACCAAGCCTCCCGGCCAGGAACTGCGCCATGGAACATGGTGCTAGTCCGACTTAGGTTGGTCTCCGTCAAGTTCATCTTGTGCAGTGTATCCAGGTACATGATGTTGATGCTGCTTCCAATATCCACCATGCATTTGGTGAACTCATTACCGTCGATCAGGGGGTTGATGACCATGGCGTATTGGTTCTCCGTTGGGATGAGGTCTGGGTGATCCTTCCTGTCCCAAGTGATTGGAACTTCTGACCAGCGCAGGTACTGGGGAACTGGGGGTAAGGTGGCCATCAGTATCCTCATCGAGGTATTTTATGCCCGAACAATAGGGGTGCCAAGGAAAGTGTGGTAGATGGCAGCCTTCTTCTCGAAGGGGTTCTTGCCTTTGTCATCTCCCTTGTCGGCGTGCTTGGGGTCAACGTCCTCGTCCATATCACTTGAATCCTTCGACTCCTCTTCCCTCTTCTTCCCCTTTCCCTTGCCTCGCGGTCTGTTCTTCCAGCTTCGCCTGTAGCCGGACTCTGGGTCTTCCTTGAGGTCGTTGACGAACTTGCAATGGCGATTGGGGTGAGTAGCTTTGCCGGTGGCATCGAGGTGTACAAGGAATGGCATATCACGGTACTCCTCGTATGTTTGGGGAACACGGGACGCTGCCGGGGTAGTTTCACTACCTCGCTGCTGTCCACGACCAGCTCCCCGTCCTCGGCCATGCTGTCTGCCATCACCTCGTCCTACAAACGTCATCGCCACCATGTCGAAGGTTTGCTTTTCTTCTGGCGGGCTCTTCCACTTGGTGTTATTGGTCCTCTTAGCTTGGGTTGGAATGTCTATTGCCGGCAAGGAGCCGCGAGCATCGTCGTAGGCAGCCGGGAACTCACTGGCCAGCTAGATCATATGACTGAGATCGAGCATGTGATTGTCCTGCAGGCATTTCAACTTATGTTGGAGCAACGTACCTTTTTCCAATCCATCGATGAAGGCGGCCATGGTGGTCTAATCGTGCACTCCTGCGCAGAAATTCTTCGTATCCAGCCAGCGGGAGAGGTAGGCTCGAGATGTCCCGTCTTTCTCTTGCACGCACCGCTGTAGATCGCCAACAGTGCAGGGACACTTATACGTGCCCTCGAAGTTCTTGGTGAATGCCTCTTGCATGTCCAGCCAGTTGCAAATGGACTTCTTTGGCAAGTCATCAATCCATTGGCGGGTCGTGTCTGTCAACATCAGTGGGAGGTACTTGACGGCAACGTTGTGGTTACCCTCGGCGATCTCCACCGCGTTGCCATAGTCCTGCAACCAGGTAGCTGGTTTGGCGGTGCCGTCATAGGGCTTGATCGTCTTGTCAATACAGAAACCCTTGGGGTAAGTTGCAGTCCGTATTACAGGTCCAAAGCAACGTGGTCCCAGGTACTGTCCTTCCCAGGCCTCATGAATTTTGTCCAGGCTTGGAAGTGCATCGTATGGCTCTGGGCTTGTTCTTTTCTTCTTGCCGCCAGGGGACGGGTTGTGTGAACAACGCTGTCCCCCTCCGCCATGGTGGCTGCTAGGTGGCGATGGAGGCGGAGGTGGCGGTGGGTTAGCCTTCTTGTTGTTTCCCTCTTGCGATGCCTCGCATTTGTCACGGTTGGTTGTCGTACGTGGAGGGTCATGGTGTGACCTGATCTTGTGTCCCTGGTTGCGCTCTCCATCATGACGGGGTTGCTCCGCGTTGTCGCGAATGACGATGTCGCCCTATCTTGGCGGAGGCATGTCCGTATGATGGTGAGCCTTTGGGTATTCGCTATGTCGGGGTGATCGGGGTGGTGGAGATGGGCGACGAGGATGAGCTTTTCCTCCGTGGTCGGAGGATATGGGGATAGCATCCTTCCTGTTGCGCGCATCCCTCCGTCTTCGTTCTGATGAACCCGTCTGGGACCCGACATCCTGAGGAGATCGCTCCCTTGGCGACTTAGGATTGCTAGATTGGCAGTATGCTGGGTCAGACTCCAGCCTTTGAGAGGTGGCCTTTTCCTGCTGTTTGACCTCCTTTGCAACAAGGTCATAGACATGTTCCATAACTGCGGGTGATCTATCCTGCTCCAGAAGGGTCTTGGCGAGGACTAAGTTGACGATAGGAGTGGGCATGACATGCATGCCTTCGCTATCAATGCATGGCTTGGCTTGTGGCGGCTTCGGGGGATCCCATCCTAGGTTGCGTTGTCACTAGGATAGTTGATGACGCGAGCCAGAGCTTTCCTAGCCTTCTGATGCTTGAGCAGAGTCTTGTACTCGGCCTCCATGGCTCTAGCTTTCTAGATTGACTTTTGCGCCTTGGCCAGATCTTGATCTAGCTTTGCGCCTTGCTCCACGATGGCATGCGCTTCCTCCAGCAGCTGCTGGCACTTCTCTTCAAGCTGGACCACGTTCCGTATATGAGCCACGGTCATGGGCTCGACGAGCAAATTGATGTACATCGCTCTATCAGCTGGAGTGACTTGGGCAGCCGTAGACGTAGATGCCGGAGGTGGCGGGTTTGCAGTGTTAGGGTTACCCGGACCTACGTTGAGTACCTACGGTTGCTGCACTAGGTTAGGCGGAGGGTGCATGGCCTTTGCGCGATCATTTTCGGCAGCATCAGGTGGTCCCTTCCCCTTGTCCAGTGCTTTAGGCGAAGCTTGTCCGGGTTGATCTTCTTCCATCACACTCCCAATGGAGACGAACACCTCTCGGGATGTGATGGATTTGCGGCCTACTCCTCGCGCCTGATATCCTCCTCCATCTCCTGCATAGCAAAGTCGAGTTCCTTCGGGTTGAAGTCTATATCCTCTGAGTCCGTGCTGATGTAGGCTTAGAGTGCTTCCAAAATAGAGTCGGAGGGTGCCGGGGCTTCCTCGATGACTGCAGGGACGATGACTGGAGGCACTGGTGGCGGTGGCGGAGGCGGCGGGTGCCGGGAACATCCGCGAGCATTGGCTAAGCTTCTGCGTTAGCGGCTGCGTAGTTGTTGACGGTGTGGACCATGCCTTCAAAAGTGAGGTGCCCCGAGGCATGTAGCCTCCTTAGCGTATGCCGGAGAAGTGTACCACGGTCCAGTCCTTCCACAAAGTGATAGATAGCATCATCATTGGGGTAATGTTACAGATTGGCCCGTATACGGAGCCACCTGGCGAGGTAATCGTGGGGGGTTTCACCCTCTCTCTGAACACAACGCGCTAGATCGAAGATAGTCACCACGCCGACGAACTGGGATCTCTGCTTTCCAGACGCTCAGGCGAAGCCGGCAGATTTGCAGCGATCTTCCACCGTTATATCCTGCACAGGGGCGGTTTGGGTGGGCCTTGAATTTTTCTGATCTAAGCTGGCAAACTCCAACGAGAGATCAAACTTCGATCCTTCCGCGAATGTATCCTGCCCATAGGCGGTCCGTGCGGGCCTTGACGATCCTCCGTCTTCTAAGGAACTAGTGCCCGAGTCGGTTTCGCCGATGAAGAGGTGGATGTCCCTGATTGGGACGATCAAGCATCGGGTGGGGTTCGTCTTTTCCGGGATCCAGAACTCGTCGAGAGGGACGATCTGCCAGAGAAGAGAACACAACCGATGGCTACGGTTTCGCCGATTCCTGCGAAGAGCTTCGACCTCGCTCGTTGTAGATCCTGAAGCGCCTCTTGCCCCACGGTGGGCGCCAACTGTCGTGGTATTGCCGACGAGTACGCCATGGAGGGGTCCTCACAGTGCGTGTTTAGAGATGTGGGGTAAGGCAAAAGGTTTGCGGGTACGAGGTAACACATCTTACCCAACTTCAGATCCCACGACGGTGCAGAATCTACTCCTGCTATAAATCACTATGATGGCAATACGCCGAGTTACGGGGATTGGTTTGCTATGCGCGATATGAGTTGAGTTATCTGATTTTTGCCTTAAAGGCTCCCGTAGGTCCGACTTAGTCGCCAGATCCTAGGGTTACATGCAAAGTCCTTGATGGACAGGTTACATAGTCCTACACGGTACACAACTAATCTAACGTGTCTTGCACTCCAAGGCTCCGGGTACGCTGGTGACTCCTCCGTAGCCTTCCTTTATCTGGCATGGGCCTCCCTTCTGGATCCATCTAACTGGGCCGACCAGCAGGCCATAGGCCTTGCTACCAATGGTGGGCCACCCGGGTTATCCAGATTAGAGACATGCAATGGTGATACCCATTTAGCATATCCCCAACATCCACCCCTCCCCGAGAGGGACCACAGTGTAAGTCCATCTCCATCTCCGGTGCCTCCGCCTCTGCCCACCAACTCAAAGGGCCAAAAGCAGAAGAATAGCATCGCTTTGTCGAGGGATAACCGACGCGGAAAACGACAAGATCCCCTACCAAGAGTACCGCCGCCTCATCCCAAGTTAGCTTACCATCGGACTAATGAGGAAAACAGGCTGACCTCCCAAGCCGAAGTGAAGGCCCATTTTGCACCAAAAAAACCCGAGCCAAAGGTGCAAATTGATCCGAAAGTCAAGAAGAAATTTAAGGAAATGCTTGCGCAACCACCCCAACATGTGTTATATAGGAAACATTACTATACACGTTGTCTTATAAATACAGTGAAAGAGAAGACATCAAGCAGTAGTGCAATAGGCAGAAGCTTAAGAGAAGTTCCCTAGCTCGGCAAATAGGCAAAACAATCGACCCCCCGCTCAAAGTGTTACTCCCGCCCGCTCAAGGTGCAATAAATATGGAACACGCTAAGCAATTATCCAAGGAGTGTCTAATGAGTCTTGAAGATATCCTAGGCGCCGGAGAATTCGCCAAGGCATCAATGGCGCAAAAATATGTCTACGGGGAGCCTTTGGACAACAATGAGGCATTCCATCTTCTGTCAACACAAATGCGTCTTTTGCATGACTGGTACTTGAAAGCCACAAAGGAAGAGCTACAATTTCTCTTAGCGAAAGTTGGAGATGAGTACTTCCATCCAAACGAGATCTCTCTTGAACTTTGTGAATTATTTCAGTTATTCAACCAAGAAGTCCTCGACAAGTCCCTCGTTAGCTGCTATTGTCTGTAAGTAATTAAGTCTCTGTGTCAGCTCGTTCAATTCATTGCCTGTAATTATCCTTACTATATCCTTTTGTATGCTGTTATGCAGAATGAGGATTCAGGAATATAAAAGAAAGAGAATCCATTTTGTTGGGTTCTTTGACCCAAATCGAGTTAATGAACATACGGTAAGGTCGAAGCCCAAGAAAATAGAGCTTAACTTGCTAATATTTTTAAAGGAGCAATATTACAGTACACAAATTCTATTTCCTTATAACTACCGGTGAGAGTCTTACTGTCTTGTACACATTCACTTTTTGCTTACTCGTGTAATTGATGAGTTATACCCATGTATATTAACATGCGCATCATCCACTGGATTCTCCTAAATATTAATGTTGATCATGCAAGCGTTGAAATCTCGGACTCGTTAAAGAAAAGCATGAAAGACTGCCGCAACATGCTTACTATGTTCTAAAATTAATTTTAATCATTATCGCACTATATTCGCCTCTTTCGTTCATTCTCTAAGATGTCGAGTAATTAATAACTCATTCATTCATTTCTTTTTTGTCGGACAGGGTTTGGAAACACTTCACGAAGGAGGTTGTGGGTGAATGGCGTAAGGAGCTGACTTTTCATCCGGTCCCGGTAAGTAGTACGAGAGCTAGGTCCACGCATTTTTTTCAATTCTAGTCTTAATACAATTATCATGCTTGATTATTATTTGATTGAATTATATTCTCGAAAGTTATGCGAGGCAGCCGCAAGAGACTAATTTATGTGGATACTACGTATGCAAGTTTATTCGTGGTTGTATTGAGTAGGGCACAGACTTTTTTGAAGTACGTAAAATATATATTCACAATTTATTTTATACCATAATTTGTGTTGAGTTCCATTCATTATGATCTACTTCTTTATATATAGTTGGATACGATGCGGGATAAGCTCTTACCATATGAACGACTACTAGCAATTCAAGAGTAATTTTCGGAATTTTTGCTTAAGGAGTTTATACATCCAAAAGCAGAATACAATTTGAGGAATAGAAAATAAAGCATCCATGTAATGTAATGATTTTCATGTAATCAAATAGACGGGCTCTAGTCCCGGTTGGGACTCGTATACCAAGTTGTATATATTTATGTATGTATGCAGTATACAGTAGAGAATAAGTATATGAAAACTTATTTGAAATATAAACACAAAATGAAAAATAATTGTACAAAAAAGAAAAAAGGAAACCCTAAAACCCATTTCCTACCGCGGCAACCGTTTTCCCCAAGACGCTGCCACGGCGGAACACTTTTAGTCCCGGCTCGTTTTACAAACCGGGACTAAAGGTCTGGCTTAGCGCACTACAACCAGCCATGTGGAGATTATTTAGTTTTAGTTTGTATCAAAACCGGAACTAAAGGTTCTACGTTTAGTCCCAATACGGTAGTTTCATATGCACATCTAGAATTAGAGGCCCTTACAAATCGGGACCTGTTTCTACTAGTAATCTAACCGTACTTAGATGGACACAACTTGATAACCCAAAACTAGTCCTATCTCTAACATCTCCCACGTGTCATTTAGCAGCAGTTGTCGAGGCATCGGCGATGAAGCAGGAAGGGCTAGCTTCGGTGAATAGAATGGGTTTCAACAGAATTCAAGCTCAATCTGACTCCATCGAGGCGATCCATGCACCAGGGATGAAGTATGGTGGAACAAATTAGCGACATTTTTTGCAAATTGTGTCGACGTGGTGACCTCTATTAGAATTGTAAAATTTAAGTATTATTCAAGAAAAGCATACCAGTAGCTCATGAGTTAGCTAGAGATTGCTTTTGTAATAGAAATTCCTGCAAGTGCATCGATGAACCCCTTAGTTTTCTTGTAAGTTATCCCGAAAACGATTTAACACTTGCTAGTAATTAATAAAATTTCGTAGCAGAATCCTCATGCTTCTCTAAACAAAACAGAGGGTAAGATCTCTCAAATATCTATTCTCTTTGTCCTGAATTAATTGACTCAACTTTTTAAAATACGGATTTATCTATACATTACAACGTGACAAAGATGATTCAGTTAATTTGGGACGGAGGGAGTACGTGGACTCGTTCAGTTGGAGTAATTCTTACCTGCTTGTCACGCCTGCTGACGTTTGTGGAAAATACACTGCATTAATGTCGCAATGTAAACCTCTCTTTGGGCACGACATGCAATTGTTTTGTGGGGTTATATAGACTTCTTTCCGGTTGAAACCGATGTGTTCAATTGACAAATCTATGCAGTTCAAAACATCCAAACTTGATAGTAGTAGTAGTATTAAACAGATGTGAGATGGCCATCACATTTTCTCAGCTCTTTGACTGGTTCAGTCGCCATTCTTTTTTTTTTTGGAAAAGGGCGAATTTATTAAAAATAATGTTTACACCCGGCCTCTGCATAACCAAGATGCACACAGCCACACGACCGACAGAGCTAAGGTAAAAAGTATACAAATATTACACAAAAGCACTATGAAAATAAATGACTAAAATCTAAGACAGATCAATCCTCAAATCGCGTGGCCATCCATTTTGGGAAAAAATATCTCTCGCCGTGTTCTCCAATCGCCTACATCCCTCCATAAATAAGTCGCGGAACTCGAAACGTTGGAGAATCTTCCAAGAACGGAGGATAGCCGTGGCCCGATAGATAACCTGTAGAGGAGAAGACACAATGTTATTAAAAATCTTGTCATTTCTACATAGCCATAGCGACCATATAATGGCAAGCGCTCCCACCCTAAACAAAGTTCTGTACTTATCAACCATTCCATCCAACCAATTACCAAAAACATTGGTTACAGAACGTGGCGGAGATAAACCAGAAGCTATTTGGATGAATGACCATATAGAGCGAGCAAATCTACAATGGAAGAATAAATGGCGAATTGTCTCATCTTGATGACAAAAAACACATTGTGTACTTCCATGCCAATTCCTCTTTACAAGATTATCTTTTGTTAGAATTACCCCTTTCCGTAAATACCAAGCGAATATCTTCGTCTTAAGGGGTATTTTCATATACCAAATTTTATTATTATCATTAACATCAACCGGGATATCAGGTTGGATCAAGGCTTTATATAGTGAACCAACAGAAAATTGACCACTTTCTAGTAATTTCCATTTGAACACATCAACACCATCCGATAATTGTATTCTGGATAATCGTAATAGTAGATTATTCCAAGATACCAGTCTAGGACCGATGAGACTTCTTCTGAAAGACACATTAGGAGGATAGTCTTCCAACACCGTGGAAATTGTATCCCCTTTATGTCTAACAATCGAATATAGAGCCGGATATTGTTCGCGAAGAGTAGATTGGCCAAGCCATCTATCTTCCCAAAACCTAATCTGTGATCCATCCTTAATCTCAAAAGCACCAAAACGAAAGAAATGATTCTTGGTGGCCATAAGACCCGCCCAAAAATGTGAATCACCGGGTTTCCAAACCACTTGAGACACAGCCTTGGACCCCACATATTTCCTCCATAACATGGTTTGCCAAACACCATCTTCTGTAAGTAGTTTAAAAAGCCATTTGCCCAGGAGTGCAGTGTTTTTGACTTGCATATCATGTATGCCCAGTCCACCAAATTCCTTCGGGCGGCAAACCACATTCCATCTGGCCAGTCGATATTTCTTTTTCTCACTATCCCCTTGCCAAAAAAATCTTGAACGGAAATAATCCACTTTGGTCAAGACCCCTTTTGGCAATTGGAAGAACGAGATCATATACAGTACCATGTTAGTGAGTACTGAATTTATGAGTACTAGTCTTCCACCAAGGGATAACAATTTACCTTTCCAACTATTAAGACGTTTTTGTAACCTTTCCTCAACATATTTCCATTCAGCAATTGTGAGACGCCGATAATGAATCGGTATTCCCAAATAATTGATTGGAAACTGGCCCTGACCACAGCCGAAAAGTTCAGCATAAAGGTGAGCCTCGTTTTGGGCCTCGCCAAAACAATACAAATCACTCTTATGGAAGTTTATTTTAAGCCCGGATAGCTGCTCGAATGCTGATAATATCAATTTCAGATTCTTAGCCTTCTCCAGATCATGTTCCATAAAAAGAATTGTATCATCGGCGTATTGAAGAATAGAAAGTCCACCATCAATAAGATGTGGAACCACTCCTTCAATTTGACCATCAGTCGCCATTCTTGACGGACGAGGTTCTTTATCCAAGATCATGGGTGAGTGAAGAAAGTTCAACGTGACACGCATACCCCGTGACCTACTCCATGACGCCTCCACCGAGGTACGCCGGCCGGTACCGCACTACAAATAGTACTCCGGGCGTTCAACTGTGAACACACACACACACACATCCATCAGTCAATCACAGACGCGCGCGCGCACACACACTGACGCATGGACGCCATGGCTTCTGCTGTTCCGGTGGTTGTGCCGCGCATGAAGCTGGGCTCGCAGGGGCTGGAGGTCTCGGCGCAGGGCCTTGGCTGCATGGGCATGTCAGTCGCCTACGGCGAGCGCAAGCCCGACATGGACTTGATCGCGCTCCTTCAGCACGCGATCGCCGCCGGCGTTACCTTGCTCGACACATCCGATAGCTACGGGCCTCACACCAACGAGATACTCATCGGCAAGGTTCTGTTCTGGGCTCTGAAGTAGTCCCATCTGTTCTTTGTTTTCGATTTATGGATGCACGCTCAAGGTGTTCGATGTAATGGCCGTACCTGATACCGACAGGCGCTGCAAGGCGGCTTGAGGGGGAAGGTGGAGCTGGCCACCAAGTTCGGCGTCGCCGACAACTGGGAGGTGCGCGGGGACCCGGCGTACGTGCGGGCGGCATGCGAGGGCAGCCTCGCCCGGCTTGGCGTCGACTGCATCGATCTCTACTATCAGATCCGTATTGACAAGAATGTCCCCGTCGAGATCACGGTTAGGACGTATATATTCACTTCATTAAAACATTGAAGATATATATAGTTGTGTATACTGACGAGCCTGCTTTCTTGCCTTCTCGTCTCGTCAGATGGGTGAAATCAAGAAACTAGTTGACGAAGGGAAGGTGAAGTACGTTGGGTTATCTGAAGCCTCGGCGTCCACAATCAGAAGGGCACATGCAGTTCATCCTATTACTGCAATTCAGCTGGAGTGGTCTCTGTGGTCAAGAGATGTTGAAGAAGATATAATCCCAACTTGCAGGTATTTGCAACAATAGCAACCTATTCCTTGTCCCGATTTTCATTCGATCCAAAAATAATTTCACAATGCATACATATATTTATCGTTCTCCTGTTGTGTGTAATTCTACAAAGAACCTCCTCATTGTTTGTATTTCAGAGAACTTGGCATTGGAATTGTGGCATACAGTCCACTAGGCAGAGGGTTCCTATCCAGTGGACCTAAACTGGTGGACACATTATTAGAGAACGATTTTCGCAAGGTGAATGACCAGAAGTATATATAGCCATGAATCCATGATCCTACATGCGGCTAGCTAGCTTACTTTTCCTAACAAATATCCCAATGTATTTCCAGAACCTCCCAAGATTTCAACCCGAAAACATGGAGAAGAACGCTGTCATATTCGAGCATGTGAGTGAGATGGCCGCGAGGAAAGGATGCACGCCGTCGCAGCTTGCACTGGCCTGGGTTCACCACCAGGGAAACGATGTGTGCCCCATACCTGGCACGACGAAAATTGAGAATTTCAACCAGAATGTGAGAGCTTTGTCTGTGAAGCTCACGTCCGAGGAGATGGCTGAGCTCGAGTCCTATGCCGCCATGGATGTTGTGCATGGTGATCGGTACCTCAAAAACCACCCCAACACCTGGAACGACTCCGAGACCCCTCCCTTATCGTCATGGAAACCCACTTAGATATTTCTTAAGGCCGGGATTCAGTGTGCGAAATTGCGGATGGTTCGTGTCACTGGTTCAAAATAGTTGCACATTATCAATATGATTAAATAAGAAGCCTGGTTAATATAAAATATGAAGCATTGAGCTAATAGAAGTGGATTTAAGTGGAAGACAATATACTTGGTGGAATGAACAATGAAGATCCTACTTATGAAAGGCTAACATACACTGCAATAAAAACCACCTTCTAACATGGTATGTTCCGTGGTAGAAGGCGAAGTTCGATAGAAGGGCCCTTTTATCGCCATAACAATTTTTACCACGAAAAGTAATACATGATTGAAACAGAGTGGTAGGCTGATCTACCACAATTCACCAAAATCTGTGTTAGATGTGCTCGCATCAACCACAGATGGCTATTGTGGTAGATAGATGAGATTGCACATCTACCTCATAAACAGTTCCGTAGTATATGTACATGGACGTAGCTAGCTTTATTTAAGGGTATGCAATGAATATCCAATATTTTTTGTGAAAATAAATCAGTGCTTAAACTCATATACAAAAGTATATACGTATTGGTAGCTTTCTCGCGCGTATAACACATGAAAAATCAAGACAGACATACCCCTTTTGTTCCACGTTTTGTGCTCTGAATCTGGGTCTATCTGCATTTTCGGCTGCTATCCTAGTTGGACATGCCGATTATTTTCTCAAAAAGGCCAGCCCAAGTGCATAGAACGAGCTCTGCCTCTTCGTCAACTTTGTAAATTTTTATTTTGCTAAAAAACTATGTAATTTCTGATTCCCCCATTTGGGAATAGATAAACAATAGATTGTATATGTAGATTAATTCTAGCATAGTATTCAATGGAAATTTAAATAAAAACCTTTTTATGTATATTGTTGATTTGTAGGTGTAAAAAGGAATATATATATATATATATATATATATTATTTTGCTAAAAAATGTATATTGTTGATTTGTAGGTGTAAAAAGGAATATATGAATTCTATTTTTACCCTTCTTGCATTGTAAATAAATAATTTAATCATTGTTACGACTACTACAATCAATGGGAATTTCCAGTTTCATTGATTATTGTGTACTTTCGTATCCTATTGTAACTTCGCATACCCCTATTGTAACTTCGCATACCCAATACGAAAATCCTGGCTCCGTCATCGTATATGTAGCTCAGCGCCAGACCCAAAACTCAATTAACTGCTATTATGACACTTAAGTGTCAAGTGCCACATGGCAAAGGTGTTAAATTGACGTGGTAGTAGCTACATCGAATAAAGTGATGTTGGGGAATGCATGGTTTTATGTGGACAGAAAACACATGTATGAGCATCGTATAGATGCATAATTGAGAACCTGAAGAATACCTTAAAAATTCACACAATGATTGGGGAATAACAAATGTCTCCCTGGATGTGTTCAAGAAACTGAAGCGGTCCAACTTGTATTTTAAGGTGCGAAGACCTCAAAATTAGCTTCCCTGTGTTGCATAATATGCACACAAAGTCTGATGCCGAGGGAATTTGGACTCATGCAACTTGTGACCAATGGAATTGCTTTGTATGCAACATGTGCTACGGGTAGGATGTACATGTAGTACGTTCCAAACAACAAAGAGGGTACCTTTTTAAATACTTGTTCCTCATCCATCCGATTGATCTCGTAGAAGTCTATATATCGAGCTGGAGATCGCTATGGAAATATTTTATCAAATATATAGAATACATACAATCTTATTTTATACAAGAGTGGTGATACAATGTATTGTGATATACAATACATATGTTCTGTTACAACATCACAAATAGACATGACTAAAATTGATCATTAAGAAGATAGTGGGACTAGTTGAAGTCTCCAAACACGTTGTTTGAGGCATACTCAACGATCATGTCCTCTGTGCTCATAGGGTCCTCAAACTACTGGAGAGTCATGGTGTTGCTAGGTCCAAGAGGAACATCTTGCGAACAACCAACTCCATTGGTGCCATCTGAATGAAGGTTCAAATTGGCTCCAAACCTTTTCCCTTGAGGTGCTTTGCGTCCTTGGGATTGCTGGTAGAGAATTTAAAGGTGCTTTGGTGACGAGGTTTCGAATCGTCAATGCTCATTGTTATGAGCTTGGGTTTTGGAGAAGATAGGGATGCTGGAGATCGCGGAACGGTTAACAGACAAGCAACCAGGGGACACGAGATTTACCCAGGTTCAGGCCCCCAGAGGGAAAACCCTACTCCTGCTTGTCTGCTCTTGATTACAGCAGAACCGAAGGTTACAGGGGTGCGCAGATGCAATCTGGCACGGAGGTGTGTATGCGGTGAAAAAGAGATTGACCCTCCTCGCCGTGCCCTCCTAGCCTTTATATAGAGTTAGGCAGGTCTCAGGCACAGATCGAGTTGGTTATAAGTTTAGGGTTTGCCCCTTTGAATATTCTATATGTTCTAGTCTTGCTCTCCAAGGATCTGAAGATGTCATTGGCTTAGGCCACCCAAAAATCTCCACAGGCCGCGTATATTCTTGTGGGCCTTCCTTGGACTGGACCAGGTATGCTAATATCATGTACCCGTAGGGTATAACCATGTCAGTAGCACCTGAGTGTTCAGTCGAATCGTAGATTCGGCTGAGGACACTTTAATCTTTCAGGTGCAGCTGTTTCTGTTCATCAGAGAAAAAGAATGATTTTAGTGTGTAGGGATTGTTGATGCGTGTGCCTAAATCTCCTGGCGGATCAGGGTTAGTTAACTGTCTTAGGACAAAACAACATGATCTTCTTCAGACTCGAGTCACTAGACTCTAACCTGAAACATATGCTGGCGTAATTCGACTCAGGCCGTTGAGGTCTTACAGGAGTTGAATCCTAATAGTTTTCGAATGATGTACCCAACGCGTCCGTCGGGATTTTCATCGCGCCTGTTGGCACGGATTTTTATTAGTAGAGCGCAGTCAGGTGCGTTACCAGGACATCAGATGGTATCTGTAGGTTTTATCTTTGGGTCGCAGACACATTGAAAGTACCGACTTGATACGACTAGAGGGAGGGTGAATAGGCGTCTACCCAATTTTAATTTGTTTCTCACTTTTAGGCTCAATGAGAAATAAAGTTATCTAGATGTGCAACTAAGTGAACAACCTAAATGCAAGATAACTTACAACAACCACAAGAACGGTAAATAGCAAGAAGTAAAGGAAGGGAACGAAGTAACCGGAGCGGGGACACGGAGATATAATTCCCTTAGTTCACTCACAAGGAGCTACGTCTACGTTGGAGAGGTGTCGGGGCCACACAAGGTCACCCGAGCGCCACAAAGGCCTCACCTTCTTCTCCGGTGAGCTCCCCCACAAAGGAGGCCTCACAATCCACTAACAGGAGACCTTGAAGGCGCCAACCGAAACCTTTACACCAAGGTTGAGGGGGAAGCTCCACAACTCAATTGGAGGCCCTCAACGACACCTCGAAGCTTCACAACACAAGCCTTAGCTCCGAGGATGCCCTACACCTCCTATGGTTTCAAGAAACCCAAGAGCAACAAGATCCACAAAGGATGGGTGGGGGAAATCAAATCTTCTTTGGTGGAAGTGTAGATCTAGGTCACCTCCCTCACCTCGCAAAAGATCAAGTCATTTGAGTGGCTAGAGAGAGAGATCTAGTAAGGTGAAGCTCAAGCATTAATGGAGGAGAGAGAAAATTTTCGAAGTGGGTGGGAGGAAGAAGAGGGGCGCCTTAAATAGGCCCCCTCCGCACTAAACCGTTACAGCCCTCGCTACCTCACAGGAAATTCTGGTGAGAGGACAGAAGTTCCACCCAGCACGGCTCCAACGGTCATCAGACCGTTGACGCCCGCTCCAAAAGCTCGACCGAAAGTTCCGGTCATAACATACCGGAAGTTGCGGCGAACTTCCGATGCAAGTTCCGGCAAATATAACACTTCAAACAGAAGGTTACTGACCCTTCAGTGGAACTTGGAGAGGAACTAGGGGCGGAATTTCTGGGTAGCGGACCAAGTCTGACCGGAAGTTCCGGTGGCTGGGCGGAAGTTCCGCTCAGGAACTTTCTGGCAGGATAAGTTCCGATGCAAGTTCCGGCCCAAGTTCCGACAAATAGAACACTTCACACAGAAGGTTACTGATCCTTCAGCGGAACTTGGAGCGGAACTAGGATCGGAACAAAGCTCAGTTCATCCCGCAGAAAATGCCTGAGCGGAACTTCCGGCGCCAGGCCGGAACTTCCGGTGAGACAAAGAAGGCTTCAACAGCTCAGAAACACACTCTCTCACGGAATAGTAGGATGGCTGTGGCGGTGCATATAGGTTTGTGCAAGAACAAGTGATTTCCCAGAGCCTTCTGAGATGGACCTCCTCTTAATAGTACGGTGACCTAAAACAACAAACGGAGAGAAACTAGGAGAAAACTAAAGGCCACCGTCTTCATGAGATCCCAGGAGAGCATCCACACAGGTTTAAGGAAACATCAACAGTGTTTTTCCTGAAACTCAAGAGCACAATTAAATCACAAATGGGATTGTCATTAACACCAAAAACAACATGGGAAAATATAATCCTTTCAATCTCCCCCTTTTTGGTGTTAGATGACAATCCCAAAGATTTGCATGATATAGAAGCGATCTTTGCAATGGATGGGACAAGCTCCCCCTATATGTGTGCAAGGTCAAGAGACTGACACACATACAAGGAGGCTCGCCCTTCCAATGCAAAGATAGCACAAGGCAAGGTACAAGAAAGGATAGAAATCATACCAGGCACCAACCAACTGTGGTGGAGACAAAAGAGTAATAATAACAATAAGAGCAATGAGGCTCCACCACCATATGCATAAGCTCATAAGATGACACCAAGAATACCACATACACGGCATGCAAAAGATACCACATAGATACCACATAGTCTCAAACATAATATGGTCCACAAGCACACATAAGTTCACAGACATAAAAGGTCCACAAGCACACAAATAAACTAGAGAGTTCGTGAGCTAGAAAATATCAAAGGCAAGAACAGGCTCGTGACTCAACCCATGCAAATCCCGTAGACAACCTAATAGACATATTTCTCCCCCTTAGCATCGAGACACCAAAAAGGAAGAGAAGATCAATCTAATCGCCCCAGCCATGAAAGGGAGGAGGAGCAGACTCAGGGACCCAAGAACCCCACTCAGGCGGCGGACCAGTGACCTCCTCCTCAGACTCATCCTCATACCAACGACAGTTGTCGCGAATCCAATCATCCTTGGGAGCAGTGACAGAGCTAGTGACCGGTGAGCTAGGAATGTTGAGAGCAGACATGATGGCCTTCTGGCGCTGAACATTGTGACGCTAGTCGACATACGCCTGATACTCGCGGTCCTGGAGAAAGCATAAAGTCTTCTTCACCTTCCCAAGCAGCTTCTTTGCCTAGGACGGCTGCCTCTGGAGAGAAGGACCACCAACACCAGAGCCACCAGGAGCAGAGGAGGGAGCACCAGCTTCATCTTGAGCCTTCTGGAGTTCAGCTTCCCTTTCTTCTTGAGAACGAGGCTTTAGGTGTTTACTCACACGCAGCTTCTTCTCCTCATGAATGGTGATGTTGTCTTCAGGATAGCGAGTGCCAGTCGTCTCAAGCCACTTGTGAGTGATGAGAGTCTGAATATAGGGAGCATAGATGCATGAGCGCTTTTCAATAATAGCACGCCACATCTATGTGTAGATGAAGTGCATAACATCCATTGGCATGTCAGTGTCACGACAGAGATAAGTCTGATGCATGAGGTCAACCTGATAGGCATGAAACTGATCAAAGTTGCCAGCCTTGGGAGAGATGGTGTTCAAGTACACCCTGTGCATGATGTCATAAACTGGCAGCAGATGATTCACTTTCCCAACAGTGCCCCACCCTTCTATGTAGAGAGGCTCCATGACCTCAGGATCAGCAGCTTGGGCGGTATGAACACGCCAACCATTTGCCCCGTTGCCAGGATGAAGGGGATAGCCAAGAAGCTTAGCAAACTCAGACCAAGTGGCGGTAAGAAACACTCCCCTAGTCATCCACTTCAACACACCTTCAGTAGAGGAGCTCATGTGAATAAACTGGGTAGAGTAAAATTGAGCAATAGCATCCTCATCAAAGTTCTGACGGTGCTCCATGAGGGGAATCAGCCCAAACCTCTGGCAAATATCAAGAGCCTCGCCAAAATATGCATGTTTCTCTTCCATGTGAGTCACATTGATTTACTTTTGAGGAGCAACCACAAACTTAGTCTTTGTTGCATAGATCTCAGCAAATATTTGTTCCTGACGACATTTGTGGAAGAGAGGATCCAAGCAAAGACGGTCACGAGGAATGAGGTAGGGATCCGTACGCCTGAATTCAGAGTAGGCCTTCTGAGTCCATTTGGAGATTTTGGACTTGGATTTGTCAGGCCCAGCAGCAGTGGCCTTCTGAGAGGCAAGAACGGGCCTCTTTCCTGCAGCAGCAGCAACAGCACGACGAGCAGTAGCAGCCTTCTGACAGGTAGACTGAGTGGTTGGACGCACTACCTCAACATCTTCCTCATCGATCTCAGGAGGAATATCAGAGGAAGGTTTACGGACACGCTTGCCTTTGCGGGAACCACCTTGCCCTGAGAAGAAAGCACAAGAATAGGGAGGGAAGGTGGGGTAAGTGCACAAGTTTGGAAGAGGAAACAAAAGAAATAGATTGGAAAAATACATTCAGGAAAAAAATTCACTGTCGCCGAAACTTCCGGTGAAAATGGTCCACCGGAAGTTTCGATCGTGGCTCACCGGAAGTTCCAGTGAGACCACAAACTGGCGGTTCAAAGCAGCAGTTCACTAGATCTAGATCTACAAGCTACAAGTGCAAAAATTTCCAAGAGTGTATTGGACCAATCTACTCTAGCATGATACCCTAGGCCTACCAAGATCTCCCAACAAGTTCTAGCCAAAGAACTAGCCTAGACACGGTGTGCCCTAACTCAAGCAATGGTGAGAGAGCTAGATCTCCATTAATGGAGGGAGTTGAGGGCAAATACCAGAGTCCATGGCGGGAGATCGAGGTGGGGAAGGTTCCCACAGAGCAGATCTGCGGAGGGGTGGCCAGAGGCGAAGGGGCCGGAGCACCTTCGCGGAGGAGACTTGGCCGGCGGCTGCTCCAAATAGAATATGGGTCTTGGGGGAAAAGGAAGAAGATCCCGTTTCCCCCCAGGCCCCGCCTTATATAGGACAGAGAACACCACCGGAAGTTCCGGTGGACCGGAAGTTCCGGGTCAGGCTGAAAAAGTTCCAGGTCAGCAGGTGATTCAGACGAACAACCAGCTGACCGGAAGTTCCGGTGACGCTAGAAAGATCTTCTCAGGTTTGGAAGATAGCAAGGAAGAACTTGTGCAGGGAATAGAGAGGGCTTGAGGAAAGGAAAGGCTTAGGATAGAGAGCTCAAACTGTGAAGAACCAAAGCCAACAAAAACAAGAAAAACACAAAAAGGTCAAAGACACAAATAAAAACGGGTCGGTGGCCGAGGCCACCTTATATAAGAGTAAATGGCTTGACACCGCGAAGATATATCTTGGGTTCATTACCAACACTCATCATGAAGCTCAAATGGTCTCCTTTAGAGACTATAGAGTATGAAAACTTTAATGTGCGCATAATAGGGATAGCGTTTGTTCATAAGAGGAACTACACTCCCCCTAAATCCATGCCTACATCCAAACAAGATACACATTGAGACGCGGGTAGGTGTGCAAGGTACTCAAGCAACATTTCTCAAATCAATGATATTTAGCTCATGCATTAACTCCCGGAACCTTGCTTCATCAAGAGGCTTCGTGAAAAGATCCGCAAGATTTGCCTTGGTGGGAACATACTCCAAAGAAATGTCTCCTCTAGCAACATGGTCCTGAATGAAATGATGACGAATCTCAATGTGCTTGGTCCGGTTGTGTTGCACGGGATTGTGAGCAATGGCAATGGCACTCTCATTGTCACAAAGAAGAGGCACCTTGTCAAAAGATAGTCCAAGATCCTTCAAAGTTTGCTTCATCCATAACAATTGAGCACAACAGCTTGCGGCGGAGATGTACTCAGCTTCGGCAGTGGACATAGACACACAGTTTTGCTTCTTCGAGGACCAACAAACCAATGATCTTCCGAGAAACTGACAAGCTCTGGAGGTTGACTTTCTTCCCACTTTGTCACCAGCCCAATCCGAGTCCGTGTAACCAATAAGATCAAAGCTGGCTCCCTTGGGGTACCACAACCCAAAGTTTGGGGTATGAACTAAATATCAAAAGATTCTATTGACCGCCACCATGTGGCTTTCCTTTGGTGCGGCTTGAAATCTTGCACACATACCCACACTCAACATAATATCTGGTCGGGATGCACAAAGATAGAGCAAAGAACCAATCATAGAACGATAGAGTTTTTGATCCACCTCCTTACCCTTGGGATCGAGATCAAGATTAACCTTAGTTAGCATGGGAGTCTTGGCACCTTTGACTTGATCAAACTTGAACTTCTTGAGCATGTCTTGGATGTATTTGGCTTGGTTGATGAAAGTCCCTTTCCTCAATTGCTTGACTTCAAACCCAAGGAAAAACTTCAACTCCCCCATCATGGACATCTCGAAGCGATCGGTCATGAGCTTGGAAAAATCCTCATTAAATTTTTTGTTAATAGACCCAAAGATAATGTCATCAACATAGATTTTGCATACGAACAAGTGGCCTCCAACTTTCTTAGTAAAAAGAGTGGGATAAATGAGGCCCACTTCAAAGCCACGGTCTAAAAAGAGCTCCCTAAGGCAATCATACCACACATGTGGTGCTTTCTTGAGACCATAGAGTGCCTTATTGAGCTTGTAGACATGGTTCGGAAAAAGTGGATCCTCAAAGCCTGGAGGTTGCTTGACGTATACCAACTCTTTCAAAGGACCATTAAGAAAAGCACTCTTAACATCCATATGATGCAACTTAAAGTTATGATGAGTAGAAAAAGAAAGAAGCATACGAACGGATTCAAGGCGAGAAACAGGGGCATAAGTCTCACCGTAGTCGATGCCCTCAACTTGTGAGTATCCTTGGGAAACTAACCTTGCCTTGTTGCACACGACAATTCCATTCACATCACACTTGTTCTTGAAAACCCACTTGGTTCCAATGACGTTTTGACAATCTTTGGGCCGCTCAACCAATGTCCAAACATTGTTCCTCTTGAAGTTGTGAAGTTCTTCGTTCATAGCATCAAGCCAATCATCATCTTCAAGAGCTTCGAAGACTTTCTGTGGTTCCACAAGAGAGATAAAAGCATGGTGAGAGCTAAAGGAAGCTAGTTGCCTCCTAGTAGTGGAACCTTTATTGAAATCTCCATAAACATTATCAAGGATATGGCCATCTCGAACAAGCTTGGCGAGACGATAGGCTTGACGGCGGGATTGGGCTTCAACACGAGATTCTTGAGCAACCACTTGGTCATTGCCACCAATTGAGCCACCGCCTTGACTATAAGCACGAACACGAGGATCATCTTCATCAATTTCCACTTCGGGGGAGTCATCATTTGGAGTGGAGCCTTGAGAATCATTGACTTGCTCGTGATCTTGACAAGCTTGACCTTGAGGAGAGCCGTGACCTTGAGGAGGAGCCCCATCTTGGGGAGGTTGATGAAGTTGATGAAGAGCTTGACCATGGGATGTTCCTTGAGAAGGAGCCCCATCGTGGGGAGGTTGATGTTGTTGATGAAGAGCTTGATCTTTGGAGCTTGGAGAGTCATGAGCATGGGAAGCTTCGGAAGAGCTTGAGGGAGCTTGTGCCAAAAATGTAGGTCCTTGAGGGGCAAGATGATCTTGTGAAAGTGAGGGCTCCACTTGAGTAGAGCTTGGTCCTTCTCCTTCGTCCACAAGGGGATCCTCAATGGGGAGGTGGAAACCCACACCCATTCTTCTTATGGCCTTAGGAGGAATTTCATCACTTGGATCACAAACACCATCTTGCCTAACAAGAGACTCATGGTTTTCATCAAACTTCACATTGATCGTCTCTTCAACTCTTCCATTTTCTTTGTTGTAGACTCTATAAGCATGGGACTGATTTGAGTAACCAACGAAAATTCCTTCTTGAGCCTTGTATTCAAACTTGCACAAACGAACTCCGTTCTTGAGAATGTAGCACTTGCAAGCAAACACCCGAAAGTAGCTAACATTTGGCTTTTTCCCGGTGAGGAGTTCATAGGGGGTCTTGTTCTTTTTCTTGCGGAGATAAAGTCGGTTGGTTGCATGGCAAGCGGTGGAGATGGCCTCGGCCCAAAAGTTGTATGTATACTTGAACTCATCTAGCATAGATCGAGCCGCATCCATCAAAGTGTGATTCTTCCTTTTGGCAACTCCATTTTGTTGAGGGGTATATGGAGTGGAGTATTGATGCTTGATTCCTTCATCACTAAGAAACTCATCCAAGGTATAGTTTTTGAACTCGGTGCCATTGTCACTTCGAATTGAGAGAATAGTTGCATTGTGCTTCTGTTGAACCTCATTAGCAAAATCGATGAAGGTTTGTTGAGTCTCACTCTTGTACTTGAAAAAGAACACCCAAGTGTATCTTGAGAAATCATCCACAATAACCAAGCAATACTTCTTGCCTCCAAGGTTATCATGAGAGGGTGGCCCAAAAAGGTCCATATGCAAGAGCTCCAAACACCTCTCGGTGGTGATTTGATTGAGTACTTTGTGAGGAGTTTCATGCATCTTCCCTTCAATGCAAGCCATGCAAACATGATCTTTGGCAAAAGAAACATCGTTAATTCCAAGGATGTGGCCCTCGGAGTGAAGTCTTTGCAAAGTTCTCATGTTAACATGGGCTAGGCGGCGATGCCACAACCAGCCCTTGTCGGCTTTAGCATAGAGACATAGAGCATGAGGAGTAGTGGTCCCTGAAAAGTCCACCACATACAAGTCATGCTCTACATACCCTACAAAAGCCACCTTGAGAGACTTGCTCCACATGAGTACCATGGAATATGCATTAAAGAACGAAGAAAGACCCATAAGATCAAGAGCACGAACTGAGAGTAAATTGTAACCAAGAGTTTTGACAAGCATGACGTCAACCAAAGATACATATGGGGTTACCACCACTTTGCCAAAACCCAAAACCTGATAGCTTGTTTTATCACCGTAGGAGACCATGGTGTTGGCAATATTTGGCCTCATCTTCGTCATGATAGACTTGCTTCCGGTCATATGACTCGTGGCACCACTATCAAGCACCCATTTCGATCCACCGGAAGCATAGTCCTACTAGAAAATCAAGCTTTAGTTTTAGGTACCCATTTTGCAATGGGTCCCCTTTTGTTAGTAACAAGAGCCTTTGTCACCCAAATGGCCCAATTATAATCATTTGTGTAAGAAGTTCCCACATATCTAGCATATACATGACCATCATATGATTTGCAAAGAATATAAGAGGGATTGTTCTTTCTGGCAAAGTTGTCACTTTGCAAGATGGTTAGGCCATTAGGAGCCCCTTGAGCCATTCCCTTGTTCTTTTTCTTCTTGTTGTTCTTCCTCTTCTTCTTAATCTTGGCAAGTTGATCCTTCAACACCTTGACTTCCTCAATGAGATGCTCATCCTTGCAACAAGGGTTAGGAGTGCTAGACAAGTCTATAATTTGCACAGCGGAAGACTTAGCATGTTCACAAGTTAATTGAGTTTGAAGCTGCCCATGGGCTTCAAGAAGATTTGAGAATTTTCTCTCCAAGGCTTTGTGTTCCTCTTTGAGTTTCTCAAGATCCCTTTGAGTCCTATCATGGCCACCCACAAACTCAACTTTTTCTTTCTTAAGCACCTTAACCAAAGCAACCGCATGATCACGTTCTTTAATTATAGAGCACATGGTGTTGTTATGATAATCTACAAGCTTAGACACACTTTATTCAAGATTAATTCTCATATTTTGTTCATCCTCAAGACTTTGAGTGATAGAAGCAATTTCATCAGCGACATCTCTTTCATTTTTACTTAGCAAGTCAACAAGTTCTTCCTTTTCATCTAAAGCATCCCTAACATTGTCAAGCTGTGCAAGCAAGGATTCAAAGCAAGTTTTAATTTCTTCATCCAAGGTAGAAACAAATTCACACATGTCAATCATCTCTTTCTTCACCTCTAGACCAACAAGATCAAGAGAGTAAGGCTCACTAGAGATAGGTTGAGGAGTGGGTTTCAATGTTACCTCGGTGGCCTTGGCCATGAAGCACTTTTGGTTGGAGGAGATGACATTTTCATTTGGCGAGTCGAATAGGGATAGACGTGGAGTTGAGGTAGTGGCAATAGCAGCAACTCCCACAATCTCTCCACCATGAACTTCATCATCATCATCTTCATATGTGCCCGAAAGGTATTCTTCATGGACCACTATTGCTCGTTCCTTGTTGGCGACGTTCTTGACGGTGTAGTTCTTGTTCAAGGGATGAGGAGGTCTTGACTTGATCTTGCAAATTAGACAACCACCATTGTCTTCACGGTTCTCAAAGGGACACTTGGCCACGAAGTGACTCTTGTCGTTGCAATTGTAGCACGACCTTGCCTTGGGAGACTTGTTGGGTGAGTTTAATCTTGAGTTGTCCCTTGATCTTGACTTGAACCCGGACTTATTCCAAAAGGCCCTTGAAGCGAGAGCAAGATGTTTGTTGAAGGCACACTTGAGATCCTCTTGAGACCACTCACTTGATGTATCATCATCATCAACTTCAATAGCCTTGGCCTTCAAATCAAGATTCACTTTGGTTGACCCAATGGCCCTAGCACGAGCGGACTCCGCATTCTTCTTGGCAATAGTGTAACACCCCCGGTCACTCCGGACCGACGACTGTCACTTCTGGCAGCTCAATAGGATCTCTAGACTAACCCCACAGACCAACACTAGTCTTTTCTGCGCACTTTGTCCTCACTCGTGCGCACCCGGTACCCATTTCCCGGTCGGTCACTCATCCTAGAATTTCTCTAGGCCAAGCATGCTTAACCTTAGAGTTATTTTTGAATGAGATTCCGAAAAAGAAGTTGCAACTTGTTGGTATGGGTTTCCTATCAATCCTATTGAGCCATGAGCCAGGGTCTCACATACACCCACCCTTAGAAGATCGACGTCCTCGTCGATCAACCACAAGACAGGAACGTCCCCTCTTGGCACACGTCTGTGCGTCCAGTGTCGGCACATGTACCATGCCATGTCCACTCCGGGCCACATGCGCCATATGCCACATGTCCGCCACTGACCCGCACACGCCCGTTTAACCGCGAGGGTCGGCTCTGATACCAATTTGTAACACCCCCGGTCACTCCGGACCGACGGCTGTCACTTCTGGCAGCTCAATAGGATCTCTAGACTAGCCCCACAAACCAACACCAGTCTTTTCTGCGCACTTTGTCCTCACTCATGCGCATCCGGTACCCACTTCCCGGTCGGTCACCCATCCTAGAATTGCTCTAGGCCAAGCACGCTTAACCTTAGAGTTCTTTTCGAATGAGCTTCCGGAAAAAAAGTTGCAACTTGTTGGTATGGTTTCCTATCAATCCTATTGAGCCATGCGCCAGGGTCTCACAAATAGTCATGGCAATAACTTCGCTCAAGACTTCTTGGGATGTCATTAGGTGAAAGTTGGTTCTTCCCTTGATAGAGTTGAGATTTTGTTTTTCAAACGGAAGGAGAGCTTGAATGAACTTCCTCTTCGTAAACTTGTCGTCAACATAGGTGGCCCCAAGGGCCCTCATAGTGGAACAAAGGACTTTGAGGCGCCTATACCTGTCTTTGGGGGTCTCGTCATCTTGCATTGCGAAACCATCGCACTCGTTGTTGATTTCATCAAACTTGGAGCTTTGGATGCTTGCATTCTCAACAACAAGCTCGGTGAGTTGATCCCAAGCTCCCTTGGCGGTGTCGAATTGGCGAATGTGAGCAAAGTCCTTTGAAGTCAAAGCCTTTTGAATCATCCCCAAAGTTGTGGCATTGAGTTGCTTGTCCACCACTTCACCACGTGTCAACTTCTTTGTGTCATATGGAGAGAATCCATCCTCCACAATCCTCATTAACTCAATAGAAGAGCTGGAAATATGTGAGCGCATTAGATATTGCCAATTGGCGAAATTTGAAGTATCTAGCATGGGTGGTGCTCCTTGAGGAATGATGTGTGGCATGGGATTGGGTGGATCTAGAGTGTACTTAGGCGGTGGGGGCACCGCCGAGTAGTCCTTTCCTCCATTTTCCTCTTTGGAAGTTGGGTTCTCGGGCTCCTCGGTGTTCTCACTTGGAACCTTGGTAGAGGTTTGAGCAACAAAACCAAGTCCCAAGCGAGTGGTGATGTCCACGGGAGTCACCCCGGGGGAGGTCACCGTAACGGTGGGAGTAAGCTCGGTGGTTTGGGGTGTGTCAAGAGCAACCATGGGGTTTGGCTTGAGGGACTGCAAGATAGTCATCATTTCCTCGAACTTGGATATCATGGATGACTCCAATTGCTTGAGGTCATCCATAGTGTCCAAGTTCTTGGGGTTTTCGGTTTCACTACCCCCATCGTCGGCCATAGTCTCTTAGGTGGTAAAGCCCGAAATAAGATCCTTGGCTCTGATACCAATTGAAAATACCAACTTGATACGACTAGAGGGGGGTGAATAGGCGTCTACCCAATTTTAATTTGTTTCTCACTTTTAGGCTCAACGAGAAAGAAAGTTATCTAGATGTGCAACTAAGTGAACAACCTAAATGCAAGATAACTTACAACAACCACAAGAACGGTAAATAGAAAGAAGTAAAGGAAGGGAACGAAGTAACCGGAGCGGGGACACGGAGATATAATTCCCGTAGTTCACTCCCAAGGAGCTACGTCTATGTTGGAGAGGTGTCGGGGCCACACAAGGTCACCTGAGCGCCACAAAGGCCTCACCTTATTCTCCGGTGAGCTCCCCCACAAAGGAGGCCTCACAATCCACTAACCGGTGACCTTGAAGGCGCCAACCAAAACCTTTACACCAAGGTTGAGGGGGAAGCTCCACAACTCAATTGGAGGCCCTCAACGACACCTCGAAGCTTCACAACACAAGCCTTAGCTCCGAGGATGCCCTACACCGTCTAGGGTTTCAAGAAACCCAAGAGCAACAAGATCCACAAAGGATGGGTAGGGGAAATCAAATCTTCTTTGGTGGAAGTGTAGATCTAGGTCACCTCCCTCACCTCTCAAAAGATCTAGTAATTTGAGTGGCTAGAGAGAGATCTAGTAAGGTGAAGCTCAAGCATTAATGGAGGAGAGAGAATTTTTTTGAAGTGGGTGGGAGGAAGAAGAGGGGCGCCTTAAATAGGCCCCCTCCACACTGAACCGTTACAGCCCCCGTGACCTCACCGGAAGTTCCGATGAGAGGCCAGAAGTTCCACCCAGCACGGCTCCAACGGTCATCAGAACGTTGACGCCCGCTCCAAAAGCTCGACCGGAAGTTCCGGTCATAACATACCGGAAGTTCCGGCGAACTTCCGATGCAAGTTCCGGCCCAAGTTCCGGCAAATAGAACACTTCAAACAGAAGGTTACTGACCCTTCAGCGGAACTTGGAGCGGAACTAGGGGCAGAATTTCTGGGTCGCGGACCAAGTCTGACCGGAAGTTCCGGTGGCTGGGCGGAAGTTCCGCTCAGGAACTTTCTGGCAGGATAAGTTCCGATGCAAGTTTCGGCCCATGTTCCGACAAATAGAACACTTCACATCGAAGGTTACTGATCCTTCAGCGGAACTTGGAGCGGAACTAGGATCAGAACAAAGCTCAGTTCATCCCGCAGAAAATGCCTGAGTGGAACTTCCGGCGCCAGGCCGGAAGTTCCGGTGAGACAAAGAAGGCTTCAACAGCTCAGAAACACACTCTCTCACGGAATAGTAGGATGGCTGTGGCGGTGCATATAGGTTTGTGCAAGAACAAGTGATTTCCCATAGCCTTCTGAGATGGACCTCCTCTTAATAGTACGGCGACCTAAAACAACAAATGGAGAGAAACTAGGAGAAAACTAAAGGCCACCGTCTTCATGAGATCCCAAGAGAGCATCCACACAGGTTTAAGGAAACATCAACAGTGTTTTTCCTGAAACTCAAGAGCACAATTAAATCACAAATGGGATTGTCATTAACACCAAAAACAGCATGGGAAAATATAGTCCTTTCACACAGCATCCGAAATTTTATCACCGCGGAGGTGTTTCGGGTGACCAAGGAGGATGTTACTCACTTAGCGTTTGTTGGGGCAAAGTTGCCAAAAAGTTTTGCGTTTTGATCCAAAGGATCACAGTCGAAGAATTCATAGGGTGCGCGACCAGCGCTCCCTATGGAAGTAGCCCCCGAGTGTCCGTTCGAGTCGTAGACTCTAGCGGAGACTTTAATTCAGCCATTGTTTGGCTTCAGGTCCATAGAACACAATTTTTTGGATGCTTGAATCGATCCTCCCTATGGGAGTAGCCCCCGAGTCCATAATGTAGTCGTAGACTCGACGTGCCTTAATCATGCCTCAGGTGCGCGGCCATCGCTCCTGATAGGAGTAGCCCCCGAGTAGTTGCTTGAATCGTAGAATCGAGTGAGTACTTTTAGCTGTCAGCCAAAGATTTCTAACCGTTGATAGTGTGGTTTTGATGATGTCAGTGCTGACGATCGGTGACCTCAACCGTCTGCGGCACCAGAGGTGACGTGACTGGATGAACATGGGTCCCACTTCCTGACTTGGAGTTGACTGGTCATGCGCGACATGGCGAGAATTATGGAGCCTCCTCGATTTCCGTGCATAGTGGACGGTGTGCGAGCGACGATTCGCTGCTGTGTTGACACGTGGAAGGTTGGATCTGATCCTGGCATTAGGGCTTCCAGATGAATGGTCCCTATTCATCGTCTTTGTCCTTATAACTGTGGGGAAAACTATAGTTTGTTTTCACCCTTAGCCATTTGCTTTTCACTGCCTCCATTTCTTGAGCTTTTCCCTTTGCGCGCTGGATGTTCTCCGATCGTTCCCTTCCTCATTCTTGCACGCACACCGTCGCCGTCGACGCGCCGCGATGGGCAAATCGAATACTGGAGGAGGAAGTGGTTTTATATCCGTGAATCCACGGTGGACGGGCAAAACTTCGGCCTTGCCCCTTTCGACTCCACCCAGGAGATCTTGAAGAAGAGATCCTGGAAGAATCATATCCTGGAGGGCGAGGTGGAGGAGATAGAGGAGCTCTACCGTCGGGTGGAGGATCTCCAGGTGGTTGCAGAGAAGGAGGTGAACGGTGTGGACATCATCCGCACCTTCCTCAAACATCGGGTGCAGCCACTCCAGGCTAGGGCGCATCCGATGTTACTTTACTCTAGCCGCAACGACCCGGCGAGAGTTTCGGCTGAGGAGCGCTCCAGGGGGGACCTCTACAGAGTTCTTCGGCCACTGATGAAGTACAAATCCGATGAGGACTTTCCGGGGAAGTCGCTGACGCCCTCGTTCAGTGCCGCGAGACCAGTTCCGCAGGTGCAGATTTGCGACATGCGCGTACCGCCTTTTTTCGAGTGATTTTCCTTGTGATTACTTGTACTGAAATTTTATGTCTTCATTGTGCAGGACCTCAAGGTGGCTGGTATGGTGCCTCCACTACTCGAAAGGTTTCTGAATGCGCCGGACAACAAATTTGTGGACTCCGAGTCCGAGCTTCCGCCGACATAGTCGCCGACTGAGGAAGCCCCCGAGGCGAGCGAGAGGCAGACCCGTAAGCGGGCACGGAGCTCGAGCGAATCTTCGGATGCCTCGACTTCGCCGACACCAAGGGACCCGATGTTCCTTGTCCGCCACGGTGGAGGTGACGGCGCTTCTTCCTCGCCTATCCCGGCCGTGCGTGTGCAGGCTATAGCGCCGCAACCGCCGGCCAAGAGGAAGAAGGAAGAGAAGAGGGCGCTTCCCATTTTTGACTTGAGCGACAGGGACTCGTACGTACCTTCGGATGCTGTTCGTTACTTTCTTGTCTTCTTGTCTTCTTGCTTTTGATTGGTGTTTTCCTTGCAACCACTCCTCTAAGGGCTCTTTTAGTGAGGCCACTCAGGAGGTAGTAGGGGAGTCGAAATTGACGCCTCCTCCCTCTCAGACGGTGGCCACCTCTGGGGGCGATGCTCCGAAGCCTTCTCCGCAGGAGGCTCGAGTGATCGTCTCCCAGAAGACTACACTGGGACCTTCGGAGTCTCCATCTGATCATGTAAGTGATTTTCCCCTTTTGTCCGGGGGGAGCACCCGAGTATTTGTCGTGTCGTTTTTGCTCGATGTTGTGCTCGTTGCGGGGCGCAGCCCCCAAGCCCTTTTCTTGATTCTTTCTTTGATTATTGTCTTTTTGTTTCCTTTTGCAGCCCTTTGTGCATAGTGCAAACCTCCTTGTGCAGCAGCATCTGGCACTGGAGGCCAGCATGCGGCAACTTCAAGGTACTTACTGAATTGATCTTGTTCTTTTTCAGCTGCTCGCTTGTCTGTAGCTTGTGTTGCTTATGTACGTTCTTGGTGCTTTTGCAGATGAAAATAACACTGCCCTTCGCGAGCTTGATTCTCTCAAATAGAGCATTGGGCGAGCGGAGAAAAAGGCTGAGGATGCCATTGGGGTGAAGGAGCGTCTGCAGCAGGAACTGGCTGATGCCACAGCGGCCAAGGAGCGCCTGCAGCGAGAGGCTTCGGATCGCGAGGAGCAGCTCGCAACCGCTGCGGCTGCGCGCGAGAAGGAGGTGGCCGAGAAACTGATGGCTGCTGCCAAGGCCGTTTCCGGTGAGTGCTTTTGCATGTCTTTGCTTTTTCGGCTGCTTAGTCTCCCTGCCCTTATTTGATTTCTGCTTTATCTTTTGCTCTAGATGCCTCGGGCATTGAGTTCAATCGCAGTGCCTTGGAGCACGGGAGCGCTCTGGGCGATGCCGCTGCGACGGTCGAAGACCGCTGCAGTACTGCCGCTGGCTCCCTTGCCAAGGCAAAGGAGATCCTCGGGCGTTTCTACAAGGAGATCATTCCCAAGGGCGCTGCCCTTGAGGATGTCGATTCTTTGGCAGATGCGTTGTCAGCGGATGCGCCTGCGGCCTACAAGCGCAAGCAGAAGGGCATCGGCGTATCCATGGGGCTGGCTATGGCCATGGCGTCCAGGGTGGAGCTTGATCTTCATCAGGTCACCTCCCAGATGCCAACGGCTCCCGACGGTTCCGAGGTAGCCTTCGCTCTATACGCTTCTCGCTGTAAGCGCTATGGGATGAAGCTCATTGACCTTCTGACGGAGTATGCAGCGAGGCAGCAGGAGGAGGTCAAGAGCAGGCACTCTGGCTCCAAGGCCACTCCAGATGCGACTGCGTAGGCTTTGTCGTTGTAACGTTAGGATAGTTGTCTTCTTATTTTGCTGTAATATTTGTCGAACAGTTTCCTTGTGCCATGCAGTGGCCTTTTGTTGTATATATATGATGTTTCAATTTGTTGCTAAGTCGTGTGATGTTCATATTCTTGCCTGTTTTCCTTTAGGGACCTTCGAGTGAGGATCCCGTCGATACTTCGTCTGCTCCGCAGCCGCGACCATCTTTGGATGATGCGTTGCAGCTTGTTTTTCTTCGTGACCGCGTTCGCAGTCTTGAGAAGGAGATACTTGGCGTCCGGGGCCATGCGAATGTGTGGAAATCAAAGGCGGAGCAGGCTACCACCAGGGAGGAATATCTAATGGGGGAGCTACAGCAGTTGGCCGAGCAGCTGCAGTGTAAGTTTCTTCGTGATGTTGCTCGTTTTCGGATGCGCCTGGTTTGCGAGTCATCTTACTCTATATTTGCTGCAGGTGCCAACCTTGTTCCAAGGGAGGAGAAGGAGCGTATTGCGGTTCGGATCAACTGCTTGACCCAGCAGGACATGGAGGTCGGAGGCTTTTTCTGGATGGACCGCGACCGGGCCACTGTCCTTGCGACTGTGCAGGATCGCGTTCACCAGGTGTCATGGGTGATGCGGCAGGTGAAGACTTCCCTAGCGTCAATTCTGCATGTCATGTTCCCCCTTGATGAGGCGCCTTCAACTCTATGGGGTTTGTTGGCTAAGTTTCGAGACCTAGGTCACGTCAGGGAGTTGGTGCGGCACCAGCTAGTTGCGGGGGTGAAGGCTACCCTTCCCCTTGTTCGGCTGCGCTGCCCAGATGTTGATCTTGTGGCAGTTGCGGCTGGGACACCCCCTCGACCAGATGGTGGCATGTGGGACATGCGTCCACATTACGTGGCTGTTAGGCAGTATGCCGAAGAGATTGTAGATCTTTTTTAGCATCGGGCGCATGTTATCCTTCAGAATAGGTAGGCCCTGTAAAAAAGATAGATGTAAAACTTGTATATACTTCGTGTGGGCGTGTCATGCCCTCTGTTGTAAAGGTTATTTGTATGAGAACGTGGTGCTTGATTGTATACATGCCCTTTTCGTTAGCCTGACGTGGTCAGCTACTCAGGTTTACATGTGTTATGCTCAGTCGGCGAAGTCGTGAGGTGAGGCAGAGCCCCCGAGTGTGTTGTAACAGAAAGTAGTATGATAAAAAGGGATAAATTTTTGGGCGAGACACTTAGGTTTTATTCATATCGTAACAAGGAGGTACATTGTTCGGCTGAGTAGCCTTGGATGAGTAGCCTTATTGAAAGTAAAGAGGGATAGCTAGGGGTAGAAGCGTCACAATTGTGCGACGTTCCATGGGTTGGAGTATGCGACTCCAAACTCCGCGTGCTTGAGGCGGTAGGCGCCACCTGAGATGACTTCGGTGATGACGTAGGGTCCTTCCCAGGGTGACTCGAGCTTTTTCGGCCGCTCTTGCTTGAGTCGTAAGACGATGTCTCCTTCGACAGAGTACCTTGGGCGCAGCCGACGGCTATGGTAGTTGCGGAGGCTCTGCTGGTAGACTGTCGAGCGAGCCGTGTCGATGTCGCGTGCTTCGTCGAGTATGTCGATGGCGTCTTTGAGTGCGGCCGTTGATTCGGCTTCGCTGTAGGCGACGACCCGTGGGGCCTTATGGCGTACTTCTATAGGTAACACAGCTTCGTCTCCATGCACTATGAAGAAGGGCGTGTAGCTAGTTGAGTTGTTTGGCGTTGTGCGCAAGCTCCAGAGGACGGAGGGTAGCTCTTCTGCCTATGCTCCCGCAAGCCGTTCGAGTGGTCTTAGTAGGCGTTTCTTGATGCCGCCGCCTACGAGGCCGTTGGCCTTTTCGACCTGCCCGTTGGTTTGCGGGTGCGCCACAGATGCATATGATATGTTGATCCCGAGGTCTTCGCAGAAGTCCTGGAATTCTTTGGAGATGAAGTTTGACCCGTTGTCCGTGAAGATGTTGTGCGGTACGCCAAACCTGTAGACTATGGACTCGAAGAATTTCATGGCCGTTTTTCCCTTTTGGTTGGTGACGGGCATGGCTTCGATCCACTTGGTGAACTTGTCGACTGCGACTAGGAGGTAGATGTGGCCTCCTTTCGAGGATTTGGGCAGTTTGCCGATCATGTCAAGGCCCCATTGGACAAAGGGCCAGGCCAGGGGTATGGGCATGAGCTCCGATCCTGGTGTGTGCGGTTTATCTGCAAACCTCTAGCAGTTGTTGCACCTTCGAACGATGTCCTTGGCATCGTTCATGGCCGTTGGCCAGTAGAACCCAGCTCGTAGAGCTTTGGCGACGAGGGCGCGGCTGCCCACGTGATGGCCGCAGATGCCCTCATGGATGTCTTGGGGGATGGTTTTGCCGTCACCGATGGTGACGCACCTTTGGAGTACACTCAAAATGCTGCGCTTGTAGAGCTCGCCATTGATGATGGTGAAGGCCTTGGACCGGCGAGATATGCGCCGAGCATCTGTCGGGTCATTAGGCAATTCTCTGTTTATCAGGTACCGAAGGTACGGTTGCGTCCATGTTTCTTCAATTGCCATGACCTGCATCAGGTTCACAAACGGGACCTCCGTGTCGAGTTTTTCGGGTCCTTCCTGACCTTCGGGAAGCGCAGCCCCCAAGTGCTCTGCTTCTTCGGGTGATCCCTTGGGGAATATCCTTTTGATGGAAGGCACACAGATTTGTTCGAGGAACACACCTGGTGGTACCCGTGCGCGGGTGGAGCAGATGTTGGCGAGTCTATCGGCTTCTTTGTTGCTTTCCCTTCCAATGTGCCGAAGCTCGCAGCCGTCAAAGTCTCCTTCGAGTGTGTGACACCCCCGGGATCAGGGCTAAACAAATCCCAGACCTCCGTCTAAAATAAGCTTAACCTTGAGCTCGAGAATATCCAGTGAAGAATCGGTAACACGGCAGTGACCCTACGACACAAAAATTATTACAGCAAGCTCATAACTGAGCAGAGAACCAAATTATTACAAGCAGAGGTCACTGACCACAAACATCAAACAACGGAAGGCAAATTATTCTATTAAGTATAGCAAACTTAACAAATGGCCTAAGAGGCCTGAAGCATAATGATGACGTCCCAGCCCATAGATTCCAGGTTGCCAGCCGGGAACCCCAAGCTACTCGCCGACGTCGATGTAGTACAGAACTCGTCTTCAGGTGAACACTTACTCTGCCAAAAGTATCAACAAAGCAAGGGTGAGTACAGGGTGTACTCCGCAAGACTTATGGCTGGTGGAGTTGTTTTGCGTAAAGCCATCTTTCTTTATAAAACAAGAGAGGGAGAAGAATCTCGTCTAGTCAGAGTATTTTAAAAGGGAATAAGAGAGCGACATCTCTGAAATATTGATCATCATCTTTTGATATCCACCAAGTCATCGTCATCTACCAACTAGGATCACCCCCTCGTACCCATGAGGAAGCATCCTTAAGCACACGTTGATCTGCCAAGTTTTACGATTAGGTTCATGTTCTCTATGATCTTAGAATCTGGTCACCAAGCGTTCATAACCGTGAACACAGCTTTTCGAAAAGATTATTACCCTTCAGGGGTGTACAACTTTACCCACATGTACTAACCTTCTCTTAATGCCACTAGTAATAGCCCTCTTCCTTGGAAGGCCGGCAAAGGGTGGTTAGACACGACCTTTACCTTGCTTTCGCCGAGACCATGAGTCACGCAATAAGTATGGTTCCGTCGTAACGGGTCAAATCCCGAAGCCGGTACTTAAAGATGTGAGGCGAGGTTGGTTTACCAGGGGCGCTATCTACCCCAAGCAACCCGGTCCACGCTTCCCTACCTGTTATGAATGCACCAACTTCACCCGGCAAAACTTTCAAAATATTTTCTATGCATATGTCGAATGGAACGCCCGAACTATGTGACTCATGGAATCTACTAGGCAAGTTAGTTGCTCGTGAGGTTTTCCAGGCCCCGTGTGGTTGTACGCTCGTCTCGGTTCCAAAGGCAAGAACTCGGGTCCTAGTGGTGGCGAGCATGGGACTAGAAAAACCACATCCCACCATGGCCTCCCATACAAGCCTTAGCATGTTTATCTCATATCACCTCTGATATCATCTCATCACGTTCTCCTATCATACTAGATTCTCTGCATCTGATACATCATCTGGATGAACCAGAACTGACAGCTATGCATGGCTAAGCAGACACATATATAAGCTCTAGCAGTGCACACAAGCCAAACCTAGTTATGCTAGGAGCAGTGGATCAGGTAATATAAGCTCAAAGGGAGTAATTCAATAGATAGGATACTCTATCTATCGATAAAAGACCATAGTAGAATCGTATGCATCATGGCAGAATTGAAATGCTTTTGAAATCATAGGATTATATCATGGTGGGGCTATGCTTGCCTTTGCCAGTTGATAGCAGATAAATAGATCTTCGGAAGCCTTGTACTTGACCTGGTTACAATTGGTCAAGTATTATTCGTCAATCTTCGATCTTTGATGGTCTTGTCCTCGGTCTTCGATCTCGATCTCGATATCGTATTCTATCGAAAAGAACGAAACACCGGAAAGAAAGGGAAACAATCAATAATGGCATCGATGCAATGCTCAAACAAGAATGATGATATGACAAGTTAAATTGTATTTATATGTAACCCTAAGGCAAGCTAGACAAACTAAACGGGGTTCCGAGGGGTGAAAATCCTAATTCGGGAAACTCCGAAAACACATGAGAGGGGTTGATTAGTTATCTAATTAAACTTGCCATTTAAGTTGTTGAACAATGCATGATTATAGCTTAGATAGATAGTTCTCATTTTTCTGAACATTTTGATATATCATTTGTATTTTTCTGAATTACAGATTAAAAGTTATTGAATTTACAATATTTAATCAAATTCTGGAATTGTTTAAAGAGTTTATTGCATCATTATGACGTCAGCAGAGGGGTGGATGTCGTTTTACACCAAAGCAGAGGTTACCCACGGTGGCTGACAGGGGGCCGTGGCCACGCAGGCACCACGTGGACGCCACACGGGCGCCACGTCGGCTCGCCAGCCAACGGGCCAGACGGCGGCGCGGGACGACGCTAGGAGGCGAGCGGGTGCGTTGAGCCAAAAGGCAGCGGCGCCACCTCGGATTGGTCACCGGAGCGACGTCTCCGACGGCGGACAGCGGCGGCAGAGGGCGGCGCACGGTGCGAGAAAGCAACGGAGTGAGAGGGAGAGGGAAAAGGGGTCGGCGAGATCCGCGTGCTCACCCTGGTGCTCAAGGACATGACGAGGAAGCACGGGGAGGTCCTGAACGGCGTAAATGGTGACGGCGGCCGACATCGGTGACGGAGAAGGAGGTACCGATTGCGGCGGTTGGAGGCTCGTCGGCTTGCACGCTTCGAGGCAAACGGCAGAGGAGGGTGCTGTGGTTCTAGTGGGGTGCTCAGCTGGGTGAGGGGAGGCCGGGAGTGACGGCGACAAGCGGCGTCTGCGGCTCTAGGGTTCGAGCTTGCCGTAGAGAGAGAGAGAGGGAGCGCGCGGGGAAGAAGGAAAGGATAAGGGCGAGTGAGGGCGTCGGCGCGGGTCTTATCGGCCTCCAAAGCGGCGGCGGGCATCGCCGCTTGGGGCACGCATCGCGGCGGCAGCGGACGGTGTCGCGGCGATGCGGAGCTACTTGTCCCCGCGAGGAAGATGACGAAACAGATTGGTGAAGGGGTACGGGCCGGATGTGGGCTGCCTTGGGCCGGTGCTAGCGCGTGTGGGCCGCAGAGAGAGGAGAGAAAGGTTTGGGACGGCCTGATAAGGGTCTGGCTGCTATTTTTATTTCCAGAATCTGTTTTTCCATTTCTCTTTTGCTTTTCTCTTTGTAATTTCAATTTGTAATCTGTTTTGACCATTTTGAAAATACCAGATACTTTGTAAAGTACATAAAATATTGAGGGGACCCTTTTATTCCATTTGGGCTCCATTCATTTGTAGATTTCAACATTCAAATCATTTGGATGGATTTTTTTCAAATAGAAAGAGAGGGAAAAGCTAGGGTTTTAGGGTTTGATTATTTTCTTCAATGCAAATTTAAGACATGATGCTCATGATGCACAAAACAAACCCTAAAATAGATTAACTAAAACTGGGGTGTTACAGAGTGAATTGTAGAGTGCGCGGTACGCGATCATATTAGCGACGTGTGTGTCGCACTCGTTCATCGTCTGCTGGACGACGAGGTTTGAGTCACCGTAGATGACGAGGTGCGTTGCGCCGCAGATCTTGGCCATCTTCATGCCGTCGATGACGGCTTCGTATTCGGCTTCGTTGTTAGAGGCCCAAAATTTCATCTGGAGTACGTACTTCATCTTGTCGCCTTGCGGGGATGTCAGTATGACCCGTCTCCTGCTCCAGCCTCGCGCTTGGAGCCGTCGAAGTGCATCATCCATGACTGTGTCATATCCGGTGTGTATGGCAGCTTTAGCTCCATCCAGTGGACGAGGAAGTCCGGTAGGACATGAGACTTGATCGCATGGCGCTTCTCATAGACTATGTCTAGAGGGGACAGCTCGATGCCCCACAGGGTTGCGCGTCCTGTAGCTTCGGGGTTGTTCAGGATGTTGTTCAGTGGCGCCTCGTTGACGACCATCACCTGATGCTCCTGGAAGTAGTGGCTCAGCCGACGAGCCGTCATGAACACGCCGTAGGCGAGTTTCTGGTAGTGAGGGTACCTCTGTTTTGTTGGTGTCAATACCTCGCTGAGGTAGTAGATTGGGTGTTGGACCCCATGGGTCTTGCCATATTCGGATCGTTTTACCACGAGCACGGTGATGACCACCTGATGCGTGGCTGCTATGTATAGTATCAAAGGCTCGCGTTCCTTTGGTGTGACCAAGACGGGCGAGGTGGAGAGCAGCCGCTTCAGATCTTCGAATGCGTCGTCTGCTTCGGGTGTCCATTTGAATTTTTCTGCTTTGCGTAGCAGCTTGTAGAAAGTCAGGGCCTTCTCACCCATTCGTCTGATGAATCTGCTCAACACCGCGATGTAGTCGGCGAGCTGCTGGACACCTTTGAGGTTCTTCGGCTTCTCCATGGCCAGTATGGCTCGGATTTTCTTCAGGTTCGCCTCAATCCCTCGCTGAGAGATGAAGTAGCCAAGCAGTTGGCCAGATGGGACACCGAAGGCACATTTTTCTGGGTTCATCTTGATCTTGTAGTGATCGAGGTTGTCAAACGTCTCGTGGAGATCATCGATCAATGTTTTGGCCTCCCTTGTCTTGAGTACTATGTCATCGACATAGACCTGTATGTTGCGGCCGATCTGGCTCTTCAGGCATGCCTGCATGCACTGCTGGTACGTGGCACCTGCGTTCTTCATCCCGAAGGGCATTGTGTTGTAGCAGAATACTCCGAACGGTGTGATGAACGCCGTTTTTCCCTAATCTTCGACCTTTAGTCGAATCTGATTGTAGCCTGAGTAGGCATCAAGGAAGGAGAGTTTCTCGCATCCTGCAATCGAATCGATGATCTGGTCGATCCGAGGGAGAGGGAAGTGATCCTTCGGGCAGTGCCTGTTGAGCGATGTGAAGTCCACGCACATTCGCAGGATGTCCGTGTCCTTTTTAGGGACCAACATAGTGTTGGCGAGCCACTCGCTCTCCTTGATCTCCCGGATGAAGTCGGCGTCGATTAGTCTGTTGACTTCGACTCCGATGGCTTCGGCCCGTGGCTCGGACAATCGTCGAATGGACTGTTTGGCGGGCTTGGCATCTGGAAACACATTGAGTGCATGCTCGGCGAATTCCCTGGGAACTCCTGGCATGTCCGCAGGATACCAGGCGAAGATTTCCCAGCACTCACGGAGGAATTCGACGAGCGCGCTTTCCTATGAGGGGTTGAGGTCGTTGGGGATCAGAACCGTCTTGGAGGCGTCCGTCGGATGGACCTGCACCTTTTTCGTGTTGACTGTGGAGTCGAACGACATATCGGGTGCATTTTGCCTGGAGACCGGGGGTGCCCTGTTGTCTGTCACCTCTCGAAGCCTTGTGAGCTCCTCCTGCATGCTGAACGACTGGGAGATTCTGTTGAAGTGCATGTCGCAGTGGTCGGATTGGGTGAAGCTGCCCTCGACCATGATGACGTCCCTAGGTCCTGGCATCTTGAGTAGCAGGTATGCATAGTGCGGTACTGCCAGGAACCTTCCGAATGCCACATGCCCGAGGATGGCGTGGTATTGTGATGGCCAGTCCACCACTTCGAACTCAAGCCGCTCACACCGAAATTTGTCGGGTTTGCCGAAGATGACATCGAGCCATATTTTTTCCACGGGAAATATGCCCTTCCCTGGGACTATGCCGTGGAACATTGTGTCGGATTGTTCCAGAATTCACAGTGGGATCCACACTGCTGCTAGGGTGCTAGTGAACATCCGGTTGATGCCGCTGCCGCCGTCCATGAAGACGCGGCTCATCTCAAACCCTCTGATCTGTGCCTTGAGCACCCGGGCAGCATGACCTAGGCGAGGGATCTGGCGGGGGTGATCTAAACGACTGAATGTGATGCAGGACTCCGAACCGCTGAGGTACTCAGGGATGGCGGGTGGAGCGGTCACAGCCAGGATAACTTGGCGGGTGATCTTCTTTTGCACCATGTTTGTTGGGCGTCCCTTTTGGATCATCAGGGACCCTTTCGACACGGGGTACCCGTTTACGCTGTTGTTTTGCACGGGCGCGATCACGTGATTCGAAGGTCCCACGGGTGGTGGTGGAGGAGCTCCATCGGCAAAGTCGCCTGGTCCAGGTGCGTGTCCGAACCCAGGGTTCGGGATATGTTGTCTCATATGGGCAAATCCCTCGCTGAGTTTCTGAAATTCGCGGCAGTCCTTGAGCATGTGGCTGGCCTTCTTTTTGTCATCCTGCTTGTCGATGTAGAAATTGATGGTGCATGGGCCCGACAACTTGTCGTATGCCAAGGGTTCGTCGTCGTGGCCGTGGCGTTGCCATGTTTGCGTTGGGCATCCTCCATCGCGGAAGCTATTTCCACGGTATCCGCCGCTGCTGCGGTTGCTTTCATTGCGGCGGTCAGTGTAGCCAGCCACGACCATGTTGGGTCCGTCGCGATCGTCGTAGATGCGCGATCTTCGCTTGCTACGGCATTTGCGTCTACGGCCGTAGTCATCTTCCTCATCCGAGTGTGCTCGGTGGACGGAATCCTCGCCATCTGCCCACCTGTTGGCGATGTCCATGAGGTGGTCGAGTGTCTTGGGCTTGACTTGCCCAAGTTCTTCCTTAAAGTCCTGGCGTTTGACGCCATCTTTGAAGGCGTCGATTGTTCTCTCCTTGGAGATGTGTGCCGTGGAGTTCTTGATGTTGGACCACCATAGTATGTACGAGCGAGTGGATTCGCCCGTTCGTTGAGTGCAGGCCCAAAGCTCCTCGATCGAGGCTGGCCTCTTGCTGGTACCTTTGAAGTTTCAGATGAAACTATACGCTGGTTCATCCCAGCTTCGGATGGAACCCGAGGACAGGCTGCTGAGCCAGATCCGGGCTGCGCTTATTAGCTGCAGCTGAAGGCACTGCAGGGCAGTGTTTTTGTTTCCGCCGTGCAGCTTGACGAATGACAGGTGGTCGCTGAGCCACGCCTTAGGGTCCTGCGTGCCGTCGAACTTCGGAGTGTCCGAAGGAAGCTTGAAGTTTCTTGGCATCCATGTCCTCCAAACGGATCTGCTGAAGCATCGAGCTCCGCAGAGTTCTCCATCATCATCCTCTTCGAATTCGGATGAGCACACGCGTTTGGCGCATGCCTTGTCGACCTTGCACTGAGCGAGGTCGCTTCGAGCGTCGTAGTCGCGGTTGCGACATCGTGGGCTCTTGCGTCGTTGAGGTAGGTCATGCTCGTCCTCGTTGGATGAGGGTGTGGGGCTGCGGTTGAATCTAACCGCGGCTTTCTTTTTCGGCTCCGCAGGAGCCTCCTCGTGGAGCGCAGCTCCAACGAGTCTGAGTCCGGCTAGTGCGGACTTGTGCATAGCTCTCTTCGGGTCCCCCACCGGAGGTGGATGGGACACGAGATATGTGGTGGTTGCCATGATCACAGCTTGCGGCGTCTTCGGGATGACGTTGCCGTTGGCGTCCATCTCCATGAAGGACGTGTTAAGGGTTCGAGTCACCTCACGACATGCAGCGGGATCCATGTTATCCATGCGAGAGCGATGCTTGTTGGCTTGATTGTTGTGCAAGCTGGAGCCGCTAGCGGCAGAGAGCACAGCTCGCCGCGCGCTAGACTCCGAGGCTGCTTGCTTGCGTTTATCGAGCACCTCTTGCATCTTCACCTGCTTTTTGTGCTCTTCGATGAGGAGCAGGTGGTATGCCATCAGCAGGTCCCGTGAGGCATCCACATGCAGGATTTTGTTGCCCACCACGGCTTCGCGTGCATGGTTCCATCCTTCCTCGTTGAGGTGGATTATTCGATTGGCATCGGGGTCGTCCTCGTTGGGTGGGGATGGTTGCCTCCTATTTTCTCCGTTCCTACCCTGTGGGTTGGGTGGTGGCACATGGGCACCCGAACCTGGTGGTTGTTCCACGGCGCACTGGTAGTGCTCACGGATTGGATCGCTGCTGCCACAGCTTTCGGATCCGGAACCGTAGGTTCCTTCATCCGACGGGGGGTCGCACAGATCTGAGTTGCAGCTGCTGTTGTCGTATGACTCATCTGTCGACGTTGACGTTCGTAGCACGCTGGGATACGGGGCCCACGAGGCGGGCCTGATCGATGGTAGTGGCACCCGCTCTGGGAGGCGGAGACTGCCGGTCTGTCCCACCTGGAAGCAGAAGCTCCGGAATAGGATCTCGAGCCCGTCGCCTACGGGCTCGAAGTCCTTTACAATGGCTGGCGAGTGGGCGGTGAAGTCGAAAGCGCCAAAGAGGAGATGACTCTCCGTTGCCGAGGAGTTGTAGATCGCTTTGGTCGGAACCATCACGATCGCACAATCAGCGCCTCGGATTCCCACAGACGGCGCCAATTGACGAGGTTTCGACTCGTCAATGCCCATTGTTACGAGCTTGGGTTTTGGAGAAGATGGGGGTGCTAGAGATCGCGGAACGGTTAATAGACAAGCAATCAGGGGACACGAGATTTACCCAGGTTCAGGCCCCCGGAGGGAAAACCCTACTCCTGCTTGTCTGCTCTTGATTACGGTGGAACCGAAGGTTACAGGGGTGTGCAGATGCAATCTGGCGTGGAGGTGTGTATGCGGTGAAAAAGAGATTGTCCCTCCTCGTCGGGCCCTCCTAGCCTTTATATAGAGTTAGGCAGGTCTTAGGCATAGATCGAGTCGGTTACAAGTTTAGGGTTTGCCCCTTTGAATATTCTATCTATTCTAGTTTTGCTCTCCAAGGATCCAAAGATGTCATGGGCTTAGGCCACCCGAAAATCTCCAAAGGCCGCGTATATTCTTGTGGGCCTTCCTTGGACTGGACCAGGTATGCTAATGTCGTGTACTCGTAGGGTATAACCATGTCATTTGGGGTCTTGCACTTGTTAGTAGGGTGCGTGTAGCATCCACACTTGTCACAAAGCCTAGTTTTGTCACACTTTGGCTTTGCGGTGTCTTTCCCACGGTCTGAGTTTCGAGGCTTTTTGTTCCGGTTGTGCTTACGCTTACCCTTGAAGTTCGATTGGATGTTGTTGAAGGAACCACCAAACTTTCTTCCGTTCGTGACATTCATATGAACTTCCGGCAAAGGTTGAGAACTAGCCGGGCACTGAGAGTCATTCTTAGCAAGAAGCTCATCATGATTTTCAGCCTAAAGTAGGATATGAATAAGGTCTGAATAGACCTGGTAGTCACGAGAGCGGTATTGCTGCTGGAGGATCCTTTCAGATGGGAGCATAGTGGATAGAGTTATTTCTATCTTTTCCGCATCTGTAGGTTCCTTCTCGCAAAAGCGCAACTTAGAAATTATCTTATGAACCTCGTGATTGTAATCCCCAATGGACTTGAAGTCCTGGAATCGAAGATGAGTCCAATCATGAAGTGCTTCAGGCAGGACAATTGCCTTCTGCTTTTCATACCTCGTTTTGAGGACCTGAAACAAAGTAAATGGGGATTCCTCCTTCAAATACTCGGACTTAAGATTCGGTGGATATTGTGCCTTATAATGTACAAGGCAGCATATTTCTGCTCTTCTCTTAGCGGTGCGACTCCAACCGGAAGGGGGTCCACCGGGTTCTGGATGGCACGCACTATCCCACGGGACGCAAGGGCGATCTTGATGTCCATGGCCCAGGTAGGGTAGTTGTGGCCATCGAGTTCGAGTACATCGAACTCTCTTTCAGCCATTAGTTACCTACTTGGGTAAACCAGAGGTTATTGATTTATACTTTGGTAAACCACACACACCATCATGGTTATGTTGTAACGAACTATGCAAAATTAATAGTAATTTCAAAAAGTGGGTTTGAAACCATTAGTGTGGACTTCAAGTTGTTAAGTATGACACATTGTAGATACTCTCTAAAAATAATTTCAGGATCCATCTCTTAGTACTTAGAGAGTATAATCTGATAAAATCAGTAGATACTCATGTTTCTAGTACCTTATGTCATGACTTATTTAAAATATACGAGAGATCAGTTAATAAGTAATCATGGTAGCGGAGATAATCTGCATGAATTGCAGTAGATCTATGCACTACTTTTGATCCCAAACATCAACTTGAAATAGTCATTTAGAAGCATATTCGATTAAGATGAATCGATTTATTTGCAAGAAATTAAAAAAATTCAATTGCAAACAATGGATGTAATCAATATCAACATGTACACATGGAAATATATTATATCACATATTTTCTAAAATACACATAATACTCAACAGATAAACGGTACTAAAAAAATACTGAAATTTAACAGGTCTAAAACATCAATTATTATACTGCTAGAACTACCATTATTTGACTGATAAAAGTCTGAAATATAAAACGTCTTGTGCCAAATAGCAGTGGCTGCGTGTGGCATCAAACACGTGCATATGGGCCGCTTTGGACAGCCAAGTAGAAACGGTATGTTGGGAGATAGGAAAAGATAAGGATGCGATCTCACAGAATCGATCCCCAATCCTCGTTCCACTACCAGACCGCTCCACCTCAATCGGCCACCACGCGACCTCCTGTGCCGGTGCAGCGGCGCTCACCGGTGGCGGCTTGGCTAGGGTTGTCCTCCGGCAGAGACAGCCAACAGCCGTGGAGGACTCTATCGGCTGCTCTTGACCGCTCCCGCATGGCTTGACTGTCGCGGGGTCGAGGCTAGGCCGTCCGTCTTCTAGAGGCGCCGCGAGGAGAGCATCGTAGCAGGAGGGTCGCGGGCGCGGGCGCACCGCAAGGATGCGTGGGGCCGGCCACCACTGACATGCCTTAGTAGGCCACGCTGCCGCGAGGCCACGTGCAGACATGCAGGCGCGCTCCTCGCTGGAAGCGCCTTAGGCGAAATCGTCGTGGGACACGCCGGAGGCCGTGGACATGGGCGCCGCTGGGTCAGGTCAGGACTCAGGAGGGCGCCTGCCGCCGGGGCTGTGTTCCCCTGGATCCGGCCGCTGCGCGGTGTGGCACTGTGTCGGGCCACTGCCTGGGGTGGAAATTGCATCCCGAGTGTCAGAGCAACGCCGGGAATAGGCTAACCTTCACGTGCAGAGGAGTCGCCGGTGGTCCTCCGTCGGCGGTATGTGTCTGCGCCGCCGTGTGCTGCTTCTTCTTCTTCTCTTCTGTGTAGACTCGAGCGAGCGTCATCTCGCAGAACTCGTTGGTTCGAGCGTGCTGATAACGTGTTAGAAATCGAGATGTAAATAAGAGAGACCACAAGCAAATGATTTAACTATCTATTCTATTAATGATCAGCATATTTATACAAGAGGGAACCGACGTAAATATGGGTCACGTCCGCTCGCACCCCGAAAAGTCGATTGGACAAACAACCGACATAAAGATTATATGAAAAGATTATCCATCTAATTAACCTATTAATTAAATTCTAGCAGTATGTATGTACGTCCATACATGTGAGCCATGTCCAGCACGTTGGTTTTCGGGAGGTGATATCGGCCGCTCGACGCGGCACGCGTGACTCACGCCGCCTCAGCCGGAGTAAACATGGGCCAGCCCATGGTAAGTTTGGTGGCTGTTTATTCACCGTTTATGTACGATCAGCTTCCACTTCAAAAAGTACGATCAGCTCGATCGTTTGTTGGCTAGCACGAGCATGTTTTAAAACCTAAAATCATCTGTGATTTTTCTCCAATATTCATGAAGAGTTTTGAAAAAAATATTATGAACCAAATTTTAAAACTTGTAAACAATTTTTTGAACCAAATTTCTAACAATCATAAACCAATTTTTAAAAAATCATGAATAAAAATTGAAAAGTCATGAACAAATTTACAAAAACTGTGAACTAAATTTCGAATATCATAATTTTTTTTCAAAATTTATGAACCAAATTGCAAAAATCATGAACCAAATTCCAAAAATCATAATTTTTTTTGAAATTTATGAACCAAATTCCAAAATTCATGAACCAAATTCAAAAACAATAAACCAATTTTTTAAAACACGAAGTTTTTCAAACAGGAAAACAAAACAAAAAAGGAAAAAAAAAAAGAAAAAGCAGAAAGAGGAAACAGAAAAATGAAAAACAAAAGAAAAATGAAAAAGAAAAATACGTCCATCACTACAAAATGGGCCGGCCCAACAGGGGGAGCCCCTGTGCGGCGCCATCCACCCGCGCCGCAGCGGACGGCATTTAGCATTTCGTCTGGTTTTTTACCACGAACCTGATCCATCGCAGATGGGCGGTCCACCAAAAATCTTATAATCAGACGGATCCATATAGCTGCTAAGCTATAACCCATTATAATTTTTTGTCTTTGTGGACCATTTTTTATCCGTATTATCCATGTTTGGTCCTCGTGTGACCATTTTGGCCCATACGTTCATATATATTAGGCCCATTTGTTGTGATGCTTAGACCCAATATTTTAAGAAATTGTGTGTCGGGCCCTGCAACGCCGATGGAGTTGAGGCCTGGCGTTGTCGTAAAAAGATTCCCAGAACCCAAAAAAAGGAATCGATCCTAAAATAACACTCGCAATGAGGTAGAGGAGTCCCGTCTTGATGGAGTTATTCAACGGATTAGATGCTCAACACTCGACGCCTATCTATGTAGGAGATGTCAAATCTTCAATGGTAACAAGCAGATCTCGAGGTGCCAACACCTTAACCCCACGAGACTTAGAAAAGAGAATCTCATATGGCCTCCAATCTATCCTATATGTGTTGTTCTCTCTCAATTTTATATATGATGTCATCATTTCAACGGTTGCCAAAGACTAGCAATACTATATAGATTTCATCGGTACCAAAGAAAATTAGGGACATTGTAACTAAGCCACTTAGGAGCTCTCTCACGAATGGGACAACTTCGGATGTTGGATTGTGCTATCGAAACATTTTAAACCTTCATGATTCGTGTCAGCAAACCCGAACATTGGAGGGATTACCCTCGGGTAGGCTCAACCGGTTTAGTCCAGCTGAACCAGGACGGATGGTCACCAAGCATCAATACCAGGCCGGCTGGCCCCGCCCAGCTAGCAAATGCCAAGATCAAGCCGGCTAGTCCCGTCTAGCCGGTCAACCAGAAGACCAGGCCGGCTAGCCCGCTCCAGCTAGTCACCTCGGAATCAGTAGCGGTAATCCAAAGGGCGTGATGATGGAAACAGTACCACACCTCCTAATACTACGGCTTTGCGTCAGCTAAAGCACCAACGGCTACTGATTGTTGGACAAGATGTCCGTCTGGCACGGGACTAATGGACTATGCCCATACAGCCGGTACTGCAGCGCAATGTAGCGTTGACTATTGCTCTGGGTACCACCGGCTGGCCCCTACCAGCCGGCCTCACTTATAATCTGCATCTCGACCTGTATATAAGGGAGGCATAGGCCTCCATAGCGAGGGTGATCACTCCTCTCTCCCATTTTCCCCTAGTTCATCCTCGATGCAGCTCAAGGAGCCTTTGTGCTATGTGTTTGCTTTTGTATAGTGAGATCTTGCAGTAGTAGGGGTGTTACCTCACCACGGGGGCTCTAAACCTGGGTACATCAGTGTGTTTATAGGTGCTTGTTCCCAATCCCGCCTCGAAGCCTCTGCTCCCTTGATTGCTCCCTCTTAAGACATCCTAGATGGTACTATCATGTTTCACACCATGACTGTTGGCGCCCACCATGGGGCTCAGTGCAGCGGGTGGAATCATCTTTCGCACGGTACTCTCTCGTCACAGGCAGGCGCGTCGCCTCTGGCCTCGTGCTCACGCTCGGCACCTTCGAATGCGTCATCGACAATGCATCTTGCTTCGTCGGGGGAACATTCCCAGCCGATGGTTCCATCCTTCACTTCGGTCTACATCACCACCGTCGTCGGGGCCTATCCTAGCGAGGCCCTCACCTTCTCCGACCGACCACCCGGCAGTTGTGAGATCTAAGCACATGACTTAATAGGATTGATAGGATACTCATACCAATAAGTTGCAACTTCTTTTTCAGAAGCTCATTCGAAAAGAACTCTATGGTTAAGCGTTCTTGTCCTAGAGGAATTCTAGGATGGGTGACCGACTAAGAAGTGGGTAACCGAGTGTGCATGAGTAAGGACAAAGTGTGCAAAAAATACTAGTGTTGGTCTGTGGGGCTAGTCTAGATATCCTATTAAGATACCAGGAGTGACACCCCCCGGGCCCAGTGGACGGGGTGTTACAGCAGTGTCGTTCCTAGCGGCATCGCCTCCGACTGCAATGTGGAGGTCATGATGGCTGGCTCCACGGATAACCACGGCCATCGTCCTCTTGAGCGCCACGCATAGGCACTGGCTCCTCCTCCTAGTGCTCTGATACTAAGCCGCTGGAAAGCTCCATTCAGCGTCTCTCCACCCCCGTCAACCCAGGCGTAGATTGATGGCGCGTGGTAGCGCTTCGTTGGGAGACCCCAAGAGCAAGGTGTGTTGAGCACAATAGCAAGTCTTCCCTCAGTAAGAAACCGAGGTTATCAAACCAGTAGGAGGAAGGAAACGTCTCAAAGGTGTTGCTAGCAACTTGGAGACCTGCACAACACAAACTCAAGACTTTGCTCCAACTAACAGTGAGGTTGTCAATCTCACTGGTTGCTGTAACAAAGGATTAACTATATGGTGTGGAAGGTAATGGTGGTTTGCAGAAAGTAAACATTAACAGTGGAAGATGTATCAATGGTAAAGATTGGACCGGGGTCCATAGTTCACTAGAGGTGTTCTCCTTAAGATAAATAAACATGTTATGTTGGGTAAACAAATTACAGCAGGGGCAATTGACAGGACTGAGCAAGGCATAACAATGCAATACTAGACATTCATGATCCTATGAGATTCGATTGGGCAATACAACAAGATACATAGACCGCCATCCAACTGCATCTATGACTAGAAATCCACCTTCAGGTTATCATTTGAACCCCCCCCCCCCAGTATTAAGTTGCAAGTAACAGATAACAACTTTAAGCAAAGTGTGTAAGGTAAACAATCCACTTGTTCCGTGAACAAGGGACCATTGTTTTCTCCCTAGTGGCAACAACACATCTACAACCTTAGAGATTTCTCTCACTTCTTTTAGATTAAATAGAGGCATGAACCCACTATCTAGCATAAATACCCCCTCTTGGAGTCACTAGCATCTACTTGGCCAAGATATCTACTAGAAACGGAGAGCATGCAAGATCACAAACAACACAGACATGATAGAATCACTAAGACAAAATCATTAATCAATCTGACATAGTAATCTCAATATCCATCGGATCCTCGCAAACACAACATGCATGATTACAAATAGATGATCTTGATCATGAACGGAGCTCACAAGATCTAAACATGGTAGCACAAAGGAGGAGATATAACCATCTAGCTACTACATGGACCCGTAGTCCAAGGTGGAACTACTCACACTTCATACCGGAGGCTCGCATGATGAAGAAGAAAGCCTCCGGGATTATCTCCCTTTCGGTAGGGTGCCGGGAAGAGCTTCAGATCCCCCCCGATCTAGGGACGATGGTGGCGGCGGCCAGTTTCGTGGAATATTGATCGGGATACTTAGGGTATTGGCATCGTGGGGTCTTTATAGGCGAAGAGGCGAGGCAGGGCGTCCAGGGTGGTCACACCCCCCAGGCACGGCTAACCCTAGCCCGCGCCGCCAGGGGGTGTGGCCCCTGGTGCCTCCCCTCCGTCTCGTATTCTGGCTCCGTGTTCCCCATGGTAAAATATTGACTTTGGCTTTTGTCCAGTTCAATTTCGAGAATATTGACTTTCTGCCTTTCTAGAACCAAAATAGGAAAAAACAGGCAATTGACACTGTGGCATCTTATTAATAGGTTAGTACCAGAAAACACATAAAAACACCTCAAAGTGTAGACAAAGCAAAGCAAAGTAGATACTAAACAAGCACAAAAATTATAGATACGTTTCCGACGTATCACAGATCAGACTGCTGTGGCATCTTCCCTAGAGGCCACCCAGCAGCACCTTCTGGGCAAGGCCAGGTGAGTTGCGTTCGCCCATCACTGGCTGGAGTATACCGTGTGTGAGTATAACTTCGCACACGGTTTCACTCCCACCGGCCGGGAGCCCAGCTGATTGGGTGTCGTCAAGCACCGAGGGGGCTGATGCGTGTTGAACGCCCCGTTGGGAAACCCCGAGAGCAAGGTGTGATGCAGCACAACATCAAGTTTTCCCTTAGTAAGAAACCGAGGTTATCAAACCAGTAGGAGGAAGGAAATGCCTCAAAGGTGTTGCAAGCAACGTGGAAACCTACACAACACAAACTCAAGACTTTGCCCCAACTAACAGTGAGGTTGTCAATCTCACCGATTGCTATAACAAAGGATTAATTGTATGGTGTGGAAGGTGATGGTGGTTTGCAGCAAGTAAACAGTAACAGTGGAATATGTATCAATGGTAAAGATTGGACCGGGGTCCATAGTTCACTAGAGGTGTTCTCCTTAGATAAAAAAAATAGGGCATGCTGGGTAAACAAATTACAGCAGGGCAATTAACAGGACTGATCAAGGCATAACAATGCAATACTAGACAAAAAGATCCTATGAGATTCCATTGGGCAATACAACAATATACATAGACCGCCATCCAACTGCATCTATGACTAGAAGTCCACCTTCAGGTTATCATATGAACCCCCTCCAGTATTAAGTTGCAAGCAACAGACAACTGCTTTAAGCAAAGTGTGTAAGGTAAACAATCCACTTGTTCCATGAACAAGAGACCGTTGTTTTCTCCCTAGTGGAAACAGCACATCTACAACCGAAGAGATTTATGTCACTTCCCTTGGAAACATGAGGCATGAACCCACTATCGAGCATAAATACCCCCTCTTGGAGTCACTAGCAACTACTTGGCCAAGATAGCTACTAACAATGGAGAGCATGCAAGATCACAAACAACACAGACATAATAGAATCAAATAGACAAAACCATTAATCAATCTGACATAGTAATATCAATATCCATCGGATCCCCGCAAACACAACATGCATGATTACAAATAGATTAGATCTTGATCATGAACGGAGCTCACAAGGTCTATACATGAAAGCACAAAGGAGGAGATACAACCATCTAGCTACTACATGGACCCGTAGTCCAAGGTGGAACTACTCACGCTTCATACCGGAGGCTGACATGATGAAGAAGAAGGCCTCCGGGATGATCTCCCCTCCGGCAGGGTGCCGGGAAGAACTTCAGATCCCCCTGATCTAGGGACGATGGTGGCGACGGCTACAGACGATTTCGTGAAGTTTTGATCAGGTGCCTAGGGTTTCTGCATCGGGGGCTTCTTATAGGCGAAGAGGCGAGGCAGGGGGCACCTAGGCGGCTGCACCCCTCTAGGCGCGGGGTAGGCCCACCCGCGTGGCCAGGGGGTGTGGCCCCCTGGTGAGCCTTTTCCGTCTCATACTCTGGCATCGTGTTGCCCACGGTAAAATATTTACTTTGGCTTTTGTCCCGTCCAATTATGAGAATATTGATTTTCTGCCTTTCTGTAACCAAAAACAGAAGAAAACACGCAACTGGCACTGTGGCAACTTGTTAATAGGCTAGTTCTAGAAAACATATAAAAACACCTCAAAGTGTAGACAAAGCAAAGCAAAGTAGATATTAAACAAGCATGGAGCATCAAATATTATAGATACATTTCCGATGTATCAAGAATCCCCAAGCTTAACTCCTGCTCGTCCTCAAGTAGGTAAGTGATAAAAGAATAATTTTTTAGGTGACATGCACCATCAAAACCAAGATCAAACCATTTGCAAGCATTGTAGATACGTTTCCGATGTATCCAGCATCCCCAAGCTTAACTCCTTCTCGTCCTCGAGTAGGTAAGTGATAAAAGAATAATTTTTGAGGTGACATGCACCATCAAAACCAAGATCAAACCATTTGCAAGCATTGAAAGCTAGGATCAAAGAACTCTAAACATGTGCATGAAAAATGGAGTTCTAACAATAAGACAAAGTAACTATGCATGCAACATGAAAGGCTACAAACAAAGATCATGAATAACATGCATTAAAAACGTCTGTTTGTTTCACATACAGAAAACATGGCATAGTGGCATTCAGCTTGTCCTTCATGGAGTAGCAAATAGATGCATAGAACACCTTCAAAGTTCATAAGAGTGACTAGATACAAGTAGCACAAGAACAAGCAATATCAACAATATGCATCAATCAATAAGTTTTGGAACACTGCACATAGAACTAAGACTGACAACTATGCTCTCTTAATGGTGCCTAAAGGTAGAAGGTGGAGACTTAATATAATAGTGGAAGAAAGGCCCTTCATAAAGGGAAGCAGGGATTTCAAGTTTCAAAAAGAGCTTCCAAAAATTATGGTACTTGTTAGCTTTTAGCCCTTATTTCCCCTATCATAAGCATCTTGAAGTGATTAAGGTTAAAGTGAACAAACTATGGAGTATATGCTTGACAAAGTATAAGTTGGCAATCTCATGTCCCTTGAATTCAAGGGCCGCTCCTCATGCTACTCAACTTTAGTCCCCTGTAAGTTCTTGTCATAGTAAGTACATGTGTATCATAGAGAACCGCCAACGGGGTACCCCTTGCACATGGTACAGGAGCTATCCCATAACCAAAATGACAAGGCAAGCGGACAATCAACATCTCACCCATCTTTTTTATTTACTATGTGCATAGCTTTTTTATTGAGGATGCTTCACAGAATGCTCATTATGGTGATGCTGCAAGTTTCCACCATGATTAGGCATGGTTTAGGCTAGCGGCCCACGCGTTTATCTAACACAAAATACATAACTCCATGGACTTACAAGCTCCCTCTTTATTTCACACCGGCGACATCCATAGACAAAAGAGCATGATATCAACTGTGTACAAAGTACAAGTGCAATGTTGAAAACGTTCCCCATGACAGCATGGTTCTTCTAAATCCAACGTATAAGTGCAAGCATATACAACATAGATGACACAATGGTTCAAGTTTATTAGGGGCAAATAATATAAAGTGTGCCATCAAGTTCGTGAGGGCTTTAATCACTAAGTTTTCACATAACAAAATACTTTTTAATTGAAAGATAGCTAAAAACAAGAATATACTAGGAATGGTGTAACACACCATGCATAGGAGTTTATAGTGGACACTTTGGAATAACTTGGTTTCTTAGAAGTTTGAAGCATGAGTAGAGCTCACTCATACAAGTGGAGGCTAGCAAAAGACTGGGAGAAACCAACTAAGAGAGCAATAATGGCCATAATCATGCAGAGCGACAAAACATTACTAATCAAAGCATAGAGTGGTACTACAAGTTAAGGACTGAATGATCATAGAGGATATGATGACTTGTTCATAGTCATAACATGGTGCGAGCATGTGCCAAGTCAACCCAAACAAAGCATCAAAGAAGAATACCACAATACTATGTCTTTGTATGCTAAAACAACGTATGATTCTTTCAAGGCACACTAAGCAATCCCAATTCTTTGGAACAAGACATGCTACAACAATAATCACTAAGCATAAGGTCAAAACAACACCTAGAATTTCATGCTAAAGTCTAAGTCATCGGCAATGCAAGCTCTTCTTGCACTTTCAAGCAAGAACTTTCTACTCATTTCCAACACCAATCGACTTATTTGAAACAACACAGCGAGAACGGGGGTCCAAACTACTTTATTCAAGAAAACTAAACAAACTAAGCAAAGCAAACGAAAACTAAGACGCTCCAAGAACAACACAACAGTGCATGAAACAATAAAAACGAAGTGTCTAAAAAGACCTAAGCTTTTTATTGATGAAGAAGGGGATGCCTTGGGCATCCCCAAGCTTTGACGCTTGTACCTCTTGGATATTTCTTGGGGTGACACCGGGGTGACATCCCCAAGTTTGAGCTTTTGTCCATTCTTCATATTATTACATCATTCTCTCTCTACACCTGAAATTTTCCTTCATACAAAACTTCACACAATCTTCATTAGCAACATTAGTGTATTCAAAAGATAATAGACCTTTGGGTTTAGCTTTGGAACAGCAAAACTTTTCACTAAAAACACAAGATACTGTAGCAACTCCTTTAAAAATCTCAATTCCCCAAAAGAGAACTAAAAAAGGAATCAATAAGAAAAAAATGCAAATAATGGCAGAAATCTGTCAAAACAGACCAGTAGGTAAAAACCGATTTTTTCGAAAATCTTGTGTTGCTCAAATCAAAAAGTGTTGAACTAACGAAAGTTAGATAACATACTGTAGGATTTATTAGTAAATTTCCAGCTCAATCCGACTTACCAGAGACTCCTCACGAATTTTTATGGTGAAGGACAAAAATCTGTTTTCGGGCAGCAACTCCCCAAATCTTACTTTCCTCTCATTAGAGGTAATTCTTGGCACAAAAAGCAAACAAAAATGATAAGGAGAGGTCATTACTGAAGTAATAACTTCCAAGACTCAAGTAAACTCTTGGGTTATCTCCGAACAAGTACTTTTCTTTAATGCCTTTAAGTTAGGCTTGATAGTTTGAGAAGATGCTCACATAGGAAATATGAATTGAAGTAAAAGAGAGCATCAAGAAGCAAATCAAAGCACATTTAAGTCTAACCCACTTCCTATGTGTAGGAATCTTATAAGAAAATAAATCAAAGAAGCACATAGTAACAAGAATGGGTAGATAAAACAAGAGTAACTCCAAAACTTTTATATAGAGAGGTGTTTCAGTACCATGAAAACTTCTACAACCATATTTTCCTCTCTCATAATAATTTTCAGTAGCCTCATGAATAAACTCAACAATATAGCTATCACATAAAGCATGCTTTTTATGATCTACAAACACATAATTTCTATCAAGCTCAAAAATAGTGGTATTAAAACCTTCACAGGTTTTACCCAAAGTAGATATTTCAAAAGGATCCACAGAAACATAACATTCATCCTCCTTTGGTAAGTATGGGGGACAATCAAATAATGTAAGGGATAAAGATTTACTCTCATTAGAAGGTAGGCATGGGTAGATAATCCATTCTTCCTCCTTTTGTTCATCACTCTCCTCCTCTTTTTCATCTAATAAGCTTCCAGTTTCAACAATTTCTTCTTCCGTAGGCTCCTGCAAGGCATTAGTCTCTTCCATTTGTGGAAAGCACCTATTAAAATATTCAAAAATATAGCCATTTTCTTCCTTATAATTATCAAAGCAAAATTTAAGTATCTCATAAACCTCATATTCATAAGGTGCATCATCAGTATTTTCAAGAAAACTGGCCAGTTCAAATGCACCCTTGAAGGCAATAAATTCTTCAATTTGTTCCACATCATAAAAGTCATAATTTCCTTTAACATAAGCGGATATGGTAACATTATCATTATACTCACATTGAAAAGCGAGGTGTTTATACCTCCTATAGCAACAAGCTTTATCAAAGCAATAAGTAACATTATAAGTAGAGCACACCTCTCTAGAAATAGTATACAATTTATCAATTTGTGCCCATAAGTGTTTCCTCTTTTTGTGACAAATGGTGTTCCTTATAACAGTAGTTTTGTTCTTCTATGAACCCACATTGGCAATAAGAACTAGTTTCAAAGAAACCATCCATTGATAGAGAGCATGACCAAGCAAGGAAATAACAGACCATCAACTAGAGCAGAAACTAATTTTTTGTGTTTCTTATAAGAGAAAGAAAACCAAACTAAACTAATTTTTTGGAGTTTTTGATAAAAAGCGGCAAACAAAACCAAGCAAAAGAAACTAAGAAAATTAAAACAAAGTAAAGAGAAAGGTTGAGGAGGACTCCCCTTGTGAAGATGTCCTTAGCCTCCCCGGCAACGGCGTCAGAAAATAGCTTTCTGGCTTGCTATTACCGTGGGGTAACGTGTGTGAGTTCCTTTTACCTTTCCTCCCCGGCAACGGCGCCAGAAAGTCTTGATGCGTGTTAAACGCCCCGTTGGAAACCCCAAGAGCAAGGTATGATGCAGCATAGCAGCAAGTTTTCCCTCAGTAAGAAACCGAGGTTATCGAACCAATAGGAGGAAGGAAACGCCTCAAAGGTGTTGCAATGTAGCACCCGGGTAAAACCACTATCAGAAAATCGTCTATTGTTTATATTTTGTGCATCATCATAACATCATCATGCATCTATTCGTCTAAAACTATTTCCCAAAAGCCTATTTTGTTTTCCAGATATTCCCCTCTTTGTTCAAATCAAAACCCTAGGTTCGTTCGGATCTTTTATTTATCTAAAACTTTTTTTTTCCAAATGTTTTGTTTTATAAGAAAGAAAAATAACAAATATAAAATATTTTTTTTGTTAGTGAGGGAGGCAGCCCAGTCGGCAAGGCCCAAAGGCCCGGCCAACAGGCCACCTACTACCCCACTAGAACAAACCCTAACCCTAATCCCTCTCCAACCCCCACCCCAATCTCCCTCACCTGCCGCCACACCCTGGCACGCGGTCAACCACCTCGCCGATCTCGTCGCCAAGCCCCGGCCCCAACCTCTCGGGTCCTCTCAACACAACCCAGGACACCCCCACCACGCAAGCGCACCCCTGGAACCACTCCCGCTCCACACCGCACCCTGTGTTGACCCACCCTGTGAACCAGACCTCGGCCCCACCCCGTGAACCCAGCGGCCCGAACCCACCCCCTTCCTCGCGACCTTCCTCTCCCCATCGCTCTCCTCGCCGCCGCCAGCACCCTCGCTCGCCCTGCGTCCTCCTCGACCCGGACCCCCATGCCGTCCCCGACCCGAGCCCCAGGACACCTCTGCCTCGCTCGGCTTGTCGCCGTGGTTCCTCCAGGCGCCCGTGTGGCCCCACGTCGTCATCGCCCCGCCTGCCTTCGCCGCTGCATGGACCCCGTCGTGACCTCATTCCCTGCGGCCGTACTCGCCACCCGTGCCGCCAGCGAACCTTGCCGGCTGCGCCTCTCCATCATGACCTCGCCACCCCTGCAAGATCCTCTTCGGCCGCCTGCGCCATGTCGGCCTACCAAAGCTTCGCGTCTCCTCTGCGTCCCCCTCCCTGGTTGCCGCCCCTCGCTGCGGCATGCCTCTGCCCTGCCTGGGCCGCGTCCGTGCGCCCTCGTCGTCTGCCCCGCTGGTGCTCCTGCGACCCCCGCCGGCTGACCTTCCCCTCTCGGTCGTGACCTCCTCAGCCCCGCAACCTCCATGCCAGCGCCCGGCCGCGCGGCAACCGTCGCTGCCCGAGCTCGTCCTGAAGGTCATGTCCCCTCCACTGAAGGCTTCTGTGTGCAGGCGCATGTGCTCCCCTGCCACCTGCTATCCAAGCCTTTGCTCTTTGGAATTCCTATTCCTATATGATCTATGTGTGACCCCGATGCCTGATATGGTGAAGTGATGTTGATGTGGTACTAGATGTGTGGTGTTCGATGACCACGTACCAAGTTCTCCAACACGGACTTGACACTCCCGAAGAAATCGTCGACAGGAAACCTCAAGGACTTCTTCCTAGGGGTCCGAAGAACACTGACATGGAACCGAAGACCGAACCCGAACCATAGCATGCCAAGATCGTCGATCCCCAATGTGTGACCTTTTTTGCCGAGACCCTATGTAACATCCCAAAAATACTAAGCTTGGATCATCAAATTCTAATCATCAAAATTAGGGTTAACAAAAACTTTTCTAAATGAAATCATGAATGCATGCATATGTGTATGCATGGATTTTGAAATCTTTTAAAACCACCTTGTTTATTTGTTTCATTGCTTGTAAAATGTTTCTTAGGTGAAATAAACATCATCTAAAACATTTCCCACACTTTTCCTAAAGACAAGTAAATCAAAACACATATATGAAATGAATGGTCATTTTGGCCAATTTAACTCACATGCCTACTTTGGCTGTCTCAAACTTTCAGAACCTAACAGAAACTTTTCTGGATCTTTGCACCCCTTGAATGTACTCATAACAAGGTATCAAGGCCCACTTTGTGATCATCCAGAAACTTTCAAATGCATAGTTTAAATGACAATTCAAAATTGAATCTTTATCATATGGGAAGATCCCACTTTTTCAAAAACTACTCAAATAAGCTCAATTTTCAAAACCCAAGCATCTGCAGACTCACCAGCACCAATCTAGCAAACCCACCAAAAATCATTTCAAAATTCAAAACTTGATTTCATGCGGCCATTTCATCAAACAGTTTGCAGACACAAATCAAACAAACATCAAACACTATTGTCAGCAGTGATTCTTGCCTAACTGGTTCCCCATTTAGCTCACACACAACTCAGTAGATCATCTAGGAAGATTAGCCAGGCACTAGCACCACTGTGAGCTTGCCATTGTCATCAATGGTGAATAGCCGAGCACCCTCTTGCCACCCCATAGTCGACAGCAAGCTAGGAGCAGCAGCAAGCCTAGCCAGCATGTCTGGGAGACAGCCCACCGTCCACCGCCACTCACTGTCCCAGCCGCGAGCGTTGCCAAGCCCTGGACCACGCGCACAAGTCGCGCCCAGACCATGCCGAGCGTGCGCCAGAGCGCCACCCTCGACCATCACCCACAGACCGCGCGTCGCCCTCGCCGCGTGCATACACAATCCCCACCGACCCAGGAGACCGCCAGACATCCCCGTTTGCTGCCTCGTGTCGCACAGCCACCGCCCGCCGTCGAAGACGCCGCCTCTGCCGCGCAGAGCACCGCCCGTTCCAGACCAAACCACACCGCCCCATGCCTCGAGACCATGTCGTTGAGCATCGCCAGGAGACACCGCACCGTCCCCTACCCTTTCCCATGCCTTTAGACGCATGTAACATCGCCCCCGACGAGCTCACCGTGCGCCCCGACGGTCCCCTCGCTCGACTATAAATAGAGGCTACCCCCGCATGATTTCTTCACACCATCTCACTCCCCTCTCCTCACTGGTCGTGCCACACCATTCTCAGAGCAAGGCGAGCACCACCTCGCCGGAATTTCACTGGAGCCTACCGCTGCCGGAGAAGAAGGGAGCCAGCGATTGGAGCCGCCCCAGGAGCTGCCGCGACCACCCCTGAGTTCGCCGTCGTCGACTTCGTAGTTCGCCCGCCTTGCCGACCCTCATCAGTACCCCGGTGAGCCCCCAGCGACCCTCACTGGCCGCGCTAGGTTTCGTTCTCGCCGGAGTTGTCTCGCGTCGACGATGACTCCCAGCCGTTAGATTAGAACTAGATCGAACTATCCACGTCGCCCCATACCGCTTCGCCCAGCCCCGTGTCACTGATGAGTGAGGACACCCACTTAAGCAGCCCGCGGGAGCACTGCGCTTAGCAGGCCGGCCCAGTAACTTTTCCCGCGCAAGCCCAGTTATTCAAATTAAACTTTTTCTATTTCAATTCAAACACACTTTTGTACCCAACTACAAAAATCAACCCAGATTGATTCAGTGCACCGAATTGAATGAAACCAATTTTGTTGGAAAGGTCTGTGAATGCTGAATCCAAGCCCGTTGGATTCAAGTCATTTGTATCTATAGATCACCCATGGTAAAAATAACAAGGCAGAAGCTTTTCTGCATTCAAACATTTTTCAAATTTAAACCATAATAGCTTTTGAGTTGATTCCAACTCTCAAAAATCACATTTAACCATACCTTTTAGAATATATAAAAATATATAGGTTTACTTGCAGAAATAATGTTCAAGTAATAAAAGAATGCTACATAAGCATTTTTAGCCACTTTAATTAATTAAAATAAAAGGGTAAGACCTTATTAAATTGTGACACCACTTTAAATCACATTCCCATGAACTGCAATATGTGGTGATGACATGTGTCAACATGATCCCATGTTGGGTTTGGAGAATATTAAATCTTAAGTAGTTTTTCAATGAGTAGAAATTACTTTTCTAAAAATAAAAAGATTTAAACCAAGCCTTAACCTTGTAATGTTAGGGATGATGCTAGATCATCCATAGGACCCTTGTGTGTGATGATTGCAAGTAGTTAAGTATTGTTTGGTGATTGTGTACCTCGTATTGATTCATAGACGCTAGTACCGACCAAGGATACGAGGAGGAAGGAGGATACTACGAAAAAGAAGCCGAGGAGAACTTCAACCACTGCTCTGCACAAGTCAAGCTTATATTGACATTGATGCAAGCTAGCACTTGCAGGATACCCTACTGATGCAACAAACCCCTACTTGTTACTATGCCTTAAGCATATGTGATCATACCCATTTGATAAACCAATCCTAGTTTTATGTGCAAGCTTCTTACTTTATTTCTTTATCAAAGCTTACTTAGAGTTTACTTAAGTGACTGGTAGATATTGTAAAGATGTTGAAGGTTTCATAAAGAGCATAAAATTTGGCCTAAGTTAGAAACCTTGAAATCAGCCTGAGACATAAGGTTGTACTTAGTTGAAACTCCACTAGTTACCACCCCTCATCATTACTACCCCCACCTGTAGATGCTAGTGCTAAGCATAAAACTTGATCAACTTTAGATGGGAATACTTGGTGGAAAAATGGTTATGAAAACCTTGGAATGATGGATCATTCTATTGAAATGTTTTGGACACGTGTTTCCAAACACTTGAGAATGTTGGTGATAAAAATGTTGAGGCATGAGCCTTAGCCCTTTATAAAACTGATGGTTGTCTGGATGCGATACCATTCCAATTTTATCGTACAACCACAATACCCGAATATTGGGTAGGGCTTGACTGGAAACCTATATTCCTTAGTATTAGTTCCCTCACGGTCAAGGTGTAACACCCTCAGAATCGGACCTATGCAAGTTTGAGCAAAATTCGCCAAACCCGCATAGAAACGATTCAAAGGTGCCCACCAGGCACTTTCGTGCGGGTGGAAAACGAAGTAATAACATTACACAACAGTCCTCGATGGGACCCACAGAACAGATATATAACAGCGACTCAAAGAGTCAAGAATACAGATATAATATACAAGATCCAAATCACCTTGAAAACGATAGAGCGTCCAGCTACGGACAAGATGCAAATGGGGCTAAGAGCCCTGAAGAATAACCAATGGCGTCCATAACCCTGCCCAGGCCAAGCCGGAAGGGTAACCCTGCTAACGGCGTCGATCTCAAAACCTGCTTAAACAAAAGGGGTGCCGACAAAGGCCAAGGAAAAAGAGGAGCGTCAGTACTGAGGCCAGTACACGGCGAGGCTAGAATTCGGCGGTCCTCGCCTACATAGGTATGGTGGACTGAAGCGGCAGCGGCAACATGCACTAAACAACCTATAGAGACTCGATACAACTGGCGGCTATCAGAGAGGTAAGAAAGACCTATTCGGATCCAACCTGATGCTACCATCAAACAAACCCATCCTGGTGTTTCCCCCTCGATACCTAACGAGGAAGTCAACCGAGGAACTCACACGGTTGGCAGTTTTACTTATTCAGTTATCGTTGCATCAGTTACTAATCAGATTTAGTTGATCATCCTGATAAAGTAAGCAGTGGGCACTTTTAGTTAACCATTCCGTTATAGTTGCAGCAATTACTAATCAGATATGAATAGCATGAGATAACCCTTTAACCCAGCAGTTGTTGGTACTTTTATTCAGCCATTCCGTTGTAGTTGCAATACTTACTAGTCAGGTACAATGGTCGCAAGCGACAATCCAAACAAGCAATTGTGGACAGCATTATTTAGGCATTCCGTTTTAGTGAAGCTGATTACTAGTCATTATAAAGTCAAATTTATGGCAATAAACTTTAGTTATGCTTGTCTATGATCGAGATACTGTGCTCCAAGTCGTCCATATCCGCGGACACGGCTTTCAGAAAGTTTTACCCGGCCGGGGTGCACCAATAGCAACACACACACGATCAACCTCGGAAAAACCAAATCAAAACCCAACGAGGTCTTCACGACAGAGCAATCACAAGATTCAGAAATATTTCAGGGGGCCACCCCTTGGAGTACACCCGCAACGAAGTAAGCAAGCTCCGAGACGGACTCAAGGTTGTGGGGACGGCTGTGAACGACTGGGAACCCAAAACTGGGCTTGTCGACACCGCGGAATCGTGCCAACATCCTAAACAGTACAGTGTGCTCCTCGCACAATCGTAAATAAAGCAGTAGCATGGCATAAGTACAGGATCGTAAATAAAACCTCAAACTAGTTTGTGGCCCCAAGAAATAAGACGGAATCAAGCTCTGGCTAAGGGGGGCCCATACTCCCCATATGTGGATAGCGCGATAAATCAAGGAACAGGTATCAAGTACTCGGGGTCCTACGGGACACAAGTGGGCGTTCGGAAACCAAATATTTTCTATCACCCACCGATGCCTCTACTTACTTCAATTTTAGTTGTTAAACAGGGATTAAAGTGAACAATAAGTAAAACTAGGATCATCTCCAACATCAACATGCGGCAATACATCAACAACTGTGGCACTTGACGACACGCAACAGCACTTGAGCAAGCGACTACGACGCGCAAGTCCAACTATCTACCAAACAATAGGTAATAGGATGTGTCCGAGGCAATATAGGGCTGCAAGGGATATCACGGGTACGGAAAACTAGAGCATCGCAACACAGATAGCAATAGATCAACAGGAGGGAATAAATACTATAAAAGTAAGATAGGTAGAAAGGGGGAGATGCTCGCCTGAAAACATTGTCGAAGGTTCAACCGAAGATCGGGGCGAAGCTCACATCAACTCAACGACCTTATCCGCGAAGAAGCAAAACACTAGAAGAAACATCGGATGCACTATTTAATACAACGGCAGAAGATCGGCATGATGCATGTATGATGTATGACAAGGCAAAGGTGCGATGCGATTAGGTCATATTAAGCGGAACCGGGGTCCCGACAATATTCAAGTGGTTCAAGTTATTTAGAAAACCCCGCAAATTAAATGTTGTTTTAGCAAGACAAAGGATGGCACCGGTTCGCTACACAAGTTTATATGAGGCCGATATGAGACTAGATTTGCCCGCATATGGGCCCCATATTTAATTATGAGGTGAATTCGGCATAAGGCCCCCAAACCACCGATATGCATGCGAGTATGACAATTCAATATGCAACAAGTTGTTATTATGTTATAAAATAGGGTTTCGGGAAGGGGTTCACACATTAGGGTTCTCGACGATCTTGGGGTTTCCGGGGTTCGGGGTCGGTCTCGGGGTCCAGGGTTCGACGGAAAACGAGGTTCGGACTCCGGGATCGTTCTCGGTTGACGGGGTAGAGCTTGGCGCATTCGCGGTGGTCGGGCCATGTTGTCGGTCTTGATGTCTCACGCGGAGTCCTTGGCATCTCTGAGTCGTGGATCTTGGCGTCCAGGATCTCGTTGAGCTTGGCGTCCTGCGGTGAAGGGCTTGGCGGTTTCCGAGGGTCTTGGTGTTCCCTCTTGGTTTGCCGGTGTCGGTCTCAGGTCTGGCGCCGATGGTTCCACGGGGCTGCGGTCGATGTTGATCTTGGGGATCCACCGAGGTTTGCGAGTCCTCGACGACAACAGTCTCGTGGCCGAGCTTGGTCAGACGTCGGCACATGGTGCAGGGCTTCTCGGAAGATCTTGGCGTTCCATGACGACGTTCTTGGTCCGAGGTACCCGGTTCCCTCTCGATGATCTTGGGCTTGCGGCTCCTCTTTCGATGACGATCTTGTTTTAGTTGTCGGGGCCTTCGGAAGATCTTGGCGTCGGTTAAACTTGACGAAAACACGGTAACACGCGCGGGGAGATTGCAAACACGGGCATCTTGGCTGGAGCGGAGGACAACTTCGCGTCACACACAACCAGACATAGATGGCAGGAACCATCCCAGCACCAGGGTGTGGAGGCAGCACCTACAGCACGAACACGCGACTGCATACACAGCGGCAGGCCGCGCGCGCTGTGCTGGGAGGAGGGAGCCAGGACCCCGGCGGATCCGATGGTGGCCGCGTCATGGCCGCAGGGGAAGGGTGCTCGGGCCTGCTAGGCGGACGAGGTCGCAGGACGGTGGGGGAGCCGAGGCCGTTGGGCTCCGGGCCGGCTGCGGGGCGGCGCCGGCGCGGGGCAGAGGAGGTGGGCGACGAGGAGGTTGGGTGGCGACGGAGCTTGAGCAGCGGGCGACGCGGGAGGCCGGCGGGGAGGAACGGAGGTCTCCGGAGGTTGGGGAGGCCGGGCGGCGCTGCGGACGAGCACCGGCGGCCGACACCGGAGAGGGGCGAGAGGGAGCTGCGAGAGGCGGCGATGGAAGCGCGTCAGGGAGAGAGAGATGGTGGGGAGAGGAGAGAGGCGGGCGAGCGCTGGAGGGGGCGGCGGAAGGTGGCGAGGCGAGGCGGGGCCGGCGGGGAGGCTCGCCGGAGGCGGCGGCGGGCGCAGGAGAGGACACAGAGGAGGGGTGGGGGCGCGGTCCGGCGAGGCCGGCTCGGCCGGGGGCGCGCGTAGGGTGCCGGAGGCGGGCGGTGATGGTGGTGCAGAGGGCGAGAGGGAGAGGGGGAAGACGGGACGCGGGCGCGCGGGTGGGTCCCGCGTGGGGACGCGGTGGGGGTGCGGGCACTGGGCGATGTGGGGGCAGGGCGGTCGCTGGGGGTCCGGGTCCAGGGGCCGACAGGTGGGGGCCTAGGCGGGTCCAGGGAAGAGGGAGTTGAGTGGGTGGGGTGGACCGGGTGCGTGCTGGGGTGGATGAGAGGAGAGAGAGGTGGAGAGAGGGAGTGGGTTAGGATTAGGTGGCAGGTTTTGATAGGCTAGAGGGGAGGGGCGAGGTGACGTGGCGTGCTGCGATTGGGTGGGATGATGTGGCTGGGGGAGTGTGGGTAGGTTAGTTGGTGTACTTAGGATTTAGAGGGGCGGTTAGTTAGACCGATTTAATTTCTGGGGCGGTCGTTCGGGTCAATCGGCCCGTTCGACTGCCCCGCCCAAAATAATTTAATATTTTCGTTTGATTGCGACGAACTTTGTAAATAGTTTTGGACAAACAAAATATCCGGCAGCATCCGGGGTTTGGCGTTTGAATAAAGACGAGGCGTTTGGAAAACAAATCGGGCTTTGCGAACATAGTTTTATGCAAACAATGCATGATGATGACGATGCAATGCACAAATTCAACGCGATTTTCTAGTAGTGGTTTTGCGGGATGCCACAATTCGACACCACTAACAATGGATCTCGCCCTCGAGATCCGCCTCATGGTACCGGAAGGGAGGTCGGCGATCTGATCCTTCGCACTTCGTGTAGATCCTCGCGACACCACTAACAAGAGGTCGTTGTCCGTGATAGTCGAGAGAACACTCCGGGAACAACAGGTCGAAGGTAGAGGTATCAACAAATAAAGCCACCCCTAACTTCCGTGGACGGAGTAAAACTGCTGGATCCACTGATTCGACGTACAAGAGCGAATGATAAGAGCAGTGGTAGGGTAGCTACTCCATCCCGCACTCAAACCATTACTCTGCACGCGAATAGACGGATTATGCAACCAACTCTCGGAATTAGACTGAAGATCTCGACAAGCGAGGTTCGGAACAAAGGAGTGATGCAGACTCTGCATCGGATCTGGCGTAGAGGATGTCGTCGCGTCGGAAAACACCGGGAGATACCACAGAAATTGTATGAAAGACACAATGATTAGGTTTCGCGATGGTTCCATTGGCATGAACAACACATGCTCAAGGTATACTCCAACTTCACCAATGCTCGTCCTTCTCATATGTTTTTCAACGACACGGATATCCAGCAAGGAACACATACGGATAAAGAGCTCAAGAACAAGAGATTGGAGGAAGGGTACAACAGACAAGTTGCAGTTTGATGATCGTAGCACCTCCGTTACAAAAGGAAGAAAGCGAAACCCTGAAGGTACGACGGAAACCCAACCACGAGAAATCCTGGACTCGAAGAAAGAGAAGAGGGCGGATTCAAAACACGCAGAGGTGAGAGGAGAATAGCATAGGGGTAAGGAGTAAAATCAGACCTAATCGGAACTATCCAACCGATTTTGCAAAATAGTTTTGACACTCTACTCCGGCCGTTAGCTAGGTTATCCTACAGGCTGGACTTGTGGGGTATCGTAACTGCTGAGCTCTGATACCACTCTGTAACACCCTCAGAATCGGACCTATGCAAGTTTGAGAAAAATTCGCCAAACCCGCATAGAAACGATTCAAAGGTGCCCACCAGGCACTTTCGTGCGGGTGGAAAACGAAGTAATAACATTACACAACAGTCCTCGATGGGACCCACAGAACAGATATATAACAGCGACTCAAAGAGTCAAGAATACAGATATAATATACAAGATCCAAATCACCTTGAAAACGATAGAGCGTCCAGCTACGGACAAGATGCAAATGGGGCTAAGAGCCCTGAAGAATAACCAATGGCGTCCATAACCCTGCCCAGGCCAAGCCGGAAGGGTAACCCTGCTAACGGCGTCGATCTCAAAACCTGCTTAAACAAAAGGGGTGCCGACAAAGGCCAAGGAAAAAGAGGAGCGTCAGTACTGAGGCCAGTACACGGCGAGGCTAGAATTCGGCGGTCCTCGCCTACATAGGTATGGTGGACTGAAGCGGCAGCGGCAGCATGCACTAAACAACCTATAGAGACTCGATACAACTGGCGGCTATCAGAGAGGTAAGAAAGACCTATCCGGATCCAACCTGATGCTACCATCAAACAAACCCATCCTGGTGTTTCCCCCTCGATACCTAACGAGGAAGTCAACCGAGGAACTCACACGGTTGGCAGTTTTACTTATTCAGTTATCGTTGCATCAGTTACTAATCAGATTTAGTTAATCATCCTGATAAAGTAAGCAGTGGGCACTTTTAGTTAACCATTCCGTTATAGTTGCAGCAATTACTAATCAGATATGAATAGCATGAGATAACCCTTTAACCCAGCAGTTGTTGGTACTTTTATTCAGCCATTCCGTTGTAGTTGCAATACTTACTAGTCAGGTACAATGGTCGCAAGCGACAATCCAAACAAGCAATTGTGGGCAGCATTATTTAGGCATTCCGTTTTAGTGAAGCTGATTACTAGTCATTATAAAGTCAAATTTATGGCAATAAACTTTAGTTATGCTTGTCTATGATCGAGATACTGTGCTCCAAGTCGTCCATATCCGCGGACACGGCTTTCAGAAAGTTTTACCCGGCCGGGGTGCACCAATAGCAACACACACACGATCAACCTCGGAAAAACCAAATCAAAACCCAACGAGGTCTTCACGACAGAGCAATCACAAGATTCAGAAATATTTCAGGGGGCCACCCCTTGGAGTACACCCGCAACGAAGTAAGCAAGCTCCGAGACGGACTCAAGGTTGTGGGGACGGCTGTGAACGACTGGGAACCAAAAACTGCAGTGTGCTCCTCGCACAATCGTAAATAAAGCAGTAGCATGGCATAAGTACATGATCGTAAATAAAACCTCAAACTAGTTTGTGGCCCCAAGAAATAAGACGGAATCAAGCTCTGGCTAAGGGGGGCCCATACTCCCCATATGTGGATAGCGCGATAAATCAAGGAACAGGTATCAAGTACTCGGGGTCCTACGGGACACAAGTGGGCGTACGGAAACCAAATATTTTCTATCACCCACCGATGCCTCTACTTACTTCAATTTTAGTTGTTAAACAGGGATTAAAGTGAACAATAAGTAAAACTAGGATCATCTCCAACATCAACATGCGGCAATACATCAACAACTGTGGCACTTGACGACACGCAACAGCACTTGAGCAAGCGACTACGACGCGCAAGTCCAACTATCTACCAAACAATAGGTAATAGGATGTGTCCGAGGCAATATAGGGCTGCAAGGGATATCACGGGTACGGAAAACTAGAGCATCGCAACACAGATAGCAATAGATCAACAGGAGGGAATAAATACTATAAAAGTAAGATAGGTAGAAAGGGGGAGATGCTCGCCTGAAAACATTGTCGAAGGTTCAACCGAAGATCGGGGCGAAGCTCACATCAACTCAACGGCCTTATCCGCGAAGAAGCAAAACACTAGAAGAAACATCGGATGCACTATTTAATACAACGGCAGAAGATCGGCATGATGCATGTATGATGTATGACAAGGCAAAGGTGCGATGCGATTAGGTCATATTAAGCGGAACCGGGGTCCCGACAATATTCAAGTGGTTCAAGTTATTTAGAAAACCCCGCAAATTAAATGTTGTTTTAGCAAGACAAAGGATGGCACCGGTTTGCTACACAAGTTTATATGAGGCCGATATGAGACTAGATTTGCCCGCATATGGGCCCCATATTTAATTATGAGGTGAATTCGGCATAAGGCCCCCAAACCACCGATATGCATGCGAGTATGACAATTCAATATGCAACAAGTTGTTATTATGTTATAAAATAGGGTTTCGGGAAGGGGTTCACACATTAGGGTTCTCGACGATCTTGGGGTTTCCGGGGTTCGGGGACGGTCTCGGGGTCCAGGGTTCGACGGAAAACGAGGTTCGGACTCCGGGATCGTTCTCGGTTGACGGGGTAGAGCTTGGCGCATTCGCGGTGGTCGGGCCATGTTGTCGGTCTTGATGTCTCACGCGGAGTCCTTGGCATCTCTGAGTCGTGGATCTTGGCGTCCAGGATCTCGTTGAGCTTGGCGTCCTGCGGTGAAGGGCTTGGCGGTTTCCGAGGGTCTTGGTGTTCCCTCTTGGTTTGCCGGTGTCGGTCTCAGGTCTGGCGCCGATGGTTCCACGGGGCTGCGGTCGATGTTGATCTTGGGGATCCACCGAGGTTTGCGAGTCCTCGACGACAACAGTCTCGTGGCCGAGCTTGGTCAGACGTCGGCACATGGTGCAGGGCTTCTCAGAAGATCTTGGCGTTCCATGACGACGTTCTTGGTCCGAGGTACCCGGTTCCCTCTCGATGATCTTGGGCTTGCGGCTCCTCTTTCGATGAGGATCTTGTTTTAGTTGTCAGGGCCTTCGGAAGATCTTGGCGTCGGTTAAACTTGACGAAAACACGGTAACACGCGCGGGGAGATTGCAAACACGGGCATCTTGGCTGGAGCGGAGGACAACTTCGCGTCACACACAACCAGACATAGACGGCAGGAACCATCCCAGCACCAGGGTGTGGAGGCAGCACCTACAGCACGAACACGCGACTGCATACACAGCGGCAGGCCGCGCGCGCTGTGCTGGGAGGAGGGAGCCAGGACCCCGGCGGATCCGATGGTGGTCGCGTCATGGCCGCAGGGGAAGGGTGCTCGGGCCTGCTGGGCGGACGAGGTCGCAGGACGGTGGGGGAGCCGAGGCCGTTGGGCTCCGGGCCGGCTGCGGGGCGGCGCCGGCGCGGGGCAGAGGAGGTGGGCGACGAGGAGGTTGGGTGGCGACGGAGCTTGAGCAGCGGGCGACGCGGGAGGCCGGCGGGGAGGAACGGAGGTCGTCGGAGGTTGGGGAGGCCGGGCGGCGCTGCGGACGAGCGCCGGCGGCCGACACCGGAGAGGGCCGAGAGGGAGCTGCGAGAGGCGGCGATGGAAGCGCGTCGGGGAGAGAGAGATGGTGGGGAGAGGAGAGAGGCGGGCGAGCGCTGGAGGGGGCGGCGGAAGGTGGCGAGGCGAGGCGGGGCCGGCGGGGAGGCTCGCCGGAGGCGGCGGCGGGCGCAGGAGAGGACACAGAGGAGGGGTGGGGGCGCGGTCCGGCGAGGCCGGCTCGGCCGGGGGCGCGCGCAGGGTGCCGGAGGCGGGCGGTGATGGTGGTGCAGAGGGCGAGAGGGAGAGGAGGAAGACGGGACGCGGGCGCGCGGGTGGGTCCCGCGTGGGGACGCGGTGGGGGTGCGGGCACTGGGCGATGTGGGGGCAGGGCGGTCGCTGGGGGTCCGGGTCCAGGGGCCGACAGGTGGGGGCCTAGGCGGGTCCAGGGAAGAGGGAGTTGAGTGGGTGGGGTGGACCGGGTGCGTGCTGGGGTGGATGAGAGGAGAGAGAGGTGGAGAGAGGGAGTGGGTTAGGATTAGGTGGCAGGTTTTGATAGGCTAGAGGGGAGGGGCGAGGTGACGTGGCGTGCTGCGATTGGGTGGGATGATGTGGCTGGGGGAGTGTGGGTAGGTTAGTTGGTGTACTTAGGATTTAGAGGGGCGGTTAGTTGGACCGATTTAATTTCTGGGGCGGTCGTTCGGGTCAATCGGCCCGTTCGACTGCCCCGCCCAAAATAATTTAATATTTTCGTTTGATTGCGACGAACTTTGTAAATAGTTTTGGACAAACAAAATATCCGGCAGCATCCGGGGTTTGGCGTTTGAATAAAGACGAGGCGTTTGGAAAACAAATCGGGCTTTGCAAACATAGTTTTATGCAAACAATGCATGATGATGACGATGCAATGCACAAATTCAACGCGATTTTCTAGTAGTGGTTTTGCGGGATGCCACACAAGGTTTGAGCTGAGGCTACCTTGTGAAGATTGTCCACCTGTGCAGTACCCAAGATGACAGTTGGTCATGGTTGGGAGGCCAAACTCACAGGAGAGGTGCTTATACTAGGGCGTGTAATCGAAAGGTTAGGATTGATTATCCTCATACTGAGTATGGTGAATTCAGGATTTGTTCCTGACGGATGTATCGAATGTTGTGGTGAAAGTGTACAATCTCTGCAGAGTGTCAAACTATTCGAATAGCCGCATCCGCGGTTATGGACAGTTGGAGTGGCCATACTGTTCCCCCGTCAGACTTTTCAAAATGACTTGTGAGATGAATTGAGACTTTGACTTGACCACAACACAGTTGTGATCTGAAATACAAGTTCCCGCTTAGGATTTATAAAATTGTGACTAGCTTTGGAGCTTAGTAGAGATAAATCTAGCTTTTGCAAAACAACCCTAGAGCCTAGTGTCCTATTATCCAAAAAACCCCTTTACCTATTAGTATTAGTTTGCGAGTACTTAAAGAGTACTCATGGCTTTGTCCCTGGCTATTCCCATGGCCAGACTATGAAGAGGAGTACCTGGAAGATGGAACCCAGGAAGGTTATGACAACTAGGATCATCTCCCATCGTCAGAATTGCCTGTGACCCCGAAGATGGAGCTTCGCCTACGCTACCGTTATTGTTACGTATTCCGTTGCTTGATGTTGTATTAAGAACTGGATCATGAGATCCCTATTTGTGTAAGAACTTATGTATCGTTTGTAATGGATGATGTACTATGGTATCCAATTATGTTATGTCTCGCAAAAATGGTAATCCTGGGATTGCGATGTATGGCATAATAGGCATCTAGGATTGAAAAATCCGGGTGTTGACAAGTTGGTATCAGAGCCATCCTGACCATAGGAGACCCTAGTTAGACTGGACGTTTGAACCAAAAACTTAGTTTCAAAACCAAAGAAAACAAATATTTACAAAAACTTATTCTCATTCTTATCTCTTTGATTCTTTCATAAAAATTCATGTTCCTCAAAAACTCTTGCAAAATACCTAAATTTTTTGACACACTTGATCACTCTGCTAATCTACTCATCCTCTATTTTTATAGATGGACGTGAAGTACAGCAAGTTTTACCAACTTGGGAATGGGGGAGACCTTATCTTTGAGAAGGATCTGGATCAGCTTTCGGAACTTCTGGAGCGTCCGCACCCCGAGTTCTTTGGAGCTCAGCTCAATGATCAAGGAGGAGAAGATTTGCAGTGGCTAATTGTTGCAAGTCTTCGAGGAAAGATTGAACCTCCCACTACGGAGGGAATTCAGTTTACCTTGAGGGAAAACAACTGGCTCGATGGACTTGCCAGAGCAATGCAGGAAGCTCTTTCCCGTCTGTGTGGGCAGAGCATCAATCAGATCAAGGGTACTCGCTTTGAGTTTTGCCCAAGACGTGATGCAAATGAACAACCACTGGAAGCCCCATACCAACCCGAGCTGAAGACTCAATTGGACCACCTTAGCTTCATGATGTATGATCGTCAGCATGAGTTGGAAAACTGTCGTGACTATTGCAACCACAAGTCTGCCATCATCAAGACGAAGGATCAGACCATAGCCATGCTAGCAAAGGATCGCAAGTCTCGCCGCCGTCAGCTCGACAAAAAGGAGCGCATTATTGCTTGTCTTCGCCACCGCATCTCATCTCTGGAAGAGACCATCCACGAGAGAGACATGCAGTTGGAGGAAAGGGAGAATGCCGGAGAGGATCTTCGTGGAGACCCTTACTCTTATCTCAGCGATGACGATGATTTTCTGGAGGATCAGGCCATGGACTTCTTCACCGATGAGGATGATTTCGCCTTCATCGATGATGCTGAAGATGATGAAGCCACAGACTCCGAGGAGTAGTAGCACTAAGCACTAGCATAGTGGGTAGTAGTCGGTCCCACTGTATCGTAGTTTCCAGAATGGTTCTTAAAACCATCTGTTTTTCTTTGTTGTGGTGTGTGTTGTACTGTGTGCTATGAGTGAATGAATGAAAAATCAAGTTGCCAGAAAAATATGAGTCAAACATTTAAAACTTTTCAAAGACCCAAAACCTTAGAAATTTTCCTCTTTTCTCATGATCTATATCAATCTTCAGATGCCACGTGGAGGAAGTGGTTCAGCCCCGGACCCGATGTTGCAGATCCTGCAAATGTTGACTTCTGACCGCGAAGCTGAAAGAGCGGAACGTCAAGCCAACCTAGCCACTCTGCAACAGATAGCCCAGCTAGCCCACAACAACCAAGGCCACGGAAATTAGGACAACCATGGATCTAAGCTCAAGAATTTCCAGAATACTAACCCACCCGTTTTCACCAAGTCAGAAGAACCCCTAGATGCCGATGATTGGCTGCAAACCATGGAAAACAACCTAGAAGTCGCCGGAGTGGAATCCAAAGATAAAGTCCTGTTCACCACCCATTATATAGCCGGAGATGCCAGGGCATGGTGGAACAGTGTTCGTGCAATGACCGGAGGCCAGATGATGACCTGGGAGGAATTCAAGGTCAAGTTTAGCAGAACCCATGTGCCACCAGGTTTGATCAAGAGAATGAGAGACGAGTTCAGAGAGCTAAATCAAGGAAGGATGACTGTAGTAGAATACCATGACAAATTTTTGTCATTAGCTAGGTATGCCCCGGACGAGATAGACACCGAAGCCAAGAAGAAAGAAAGATTCCTGAATGGTCTGCATGACGAGATGCAGACGGTGTTAGTCAATATCCCCTTTGCTGATATTGAAGCCCTTGTCGACTCTGCTATCCAGATGGAAGGAAAGATCAACCAAGCCAATGAGAACCACAAGCGTCGCATGATGCATCAACCCGGAACCCATCAGACCCCAAAGTATCTCCCCAACCCATCTCCAGGATTTGCCCCAAGAACCAACAGACCCCCTATGACCCGTCCGACCTACCCCAACCGTGGAAACCCTAGACCCGGAGGAAATCGCAACAACCCCGGCAACTCTAGCAATTTCACCCGTGGCCAACCCAAGTTCAACACCAACAATGCTACCGCCAACACCAACACTGCCCCGAGGACTGGAAGCAATGTTGTGCCTGTCGCAGCCAAGGACAAGTCACAAGTGACCTGTTATGACTGTGGAAATAAAGGCCACTATTCCAACGAATGCCCCAACAAGAAGAACGCTAGAGCCCCCAACGCCAATGCCCCAGCTCAGCAGCAACGTCGTGTCCAGCCAGGGAGAAGATTTGCGCCAGGGAATTCACTCAACCGCAATGGCCGTCTTTTTCTCATGCATGCTGAAGAAGCTCAGGAAGCGCCAGACGTCGTGATGGGTATGTTTTCTGTTAATTCAGTACTTGCAAGAGTGTTGTTTGACTCTGGTGCATCGCATTCATTTATCACCAAAGAATTTGCCTGCACTAGTAAAACTCAACCAACCAAACTGAAGCATTTATGATTGTGCAAATTCCCGGATCAACCACCAAGGCTAGGCAAATTTGCAAAGCCGTCCCTATCCGAATCCATGGCATAGATTTTTATGCTAATCTAATAGTACTCGGAACTAAAGGTTTGGAAGTAGTACTAGGAATGGATTGGATGTCCAAACATAAGGGATTGATTGACTGTGCTAAGAAAGCCATCACCATGACCAGTACCACCGGAATATCAGTCGAGCATATATCTGAAACCTTACCTCGCCAATTCAAGTGTAACAAGAGTCTAGCCCAACCTACCATTGACCAAGTCCGGATAGTCTGTGAATACCCCGAAGTATTTCCCGATGTTTTGCCCGGTATGCCCCCAGATCGGGATATCGAGTTTATCATCGAACTAATCCCCGGAACCGGACCCATAGCCTAGAGACCCTATAGTATGAACCCGTCGGAACTAGCAGAACTGAAGAAGCAACTGGATTCCATGCTAGAAATTGGATTGATTCAACCAAGTGCATCACCATGGAGATCACCTGTCTTATTTGTGGACAAGAAAGATGGAGGTAACCGTTTGTGTACGATTATCGGAAGTTGAATGAAGTCACCATCAAGAACAAGTACCCCTTGCCCAAGATAGAAGATTTGTTTGATCAGTTGACCGGTGCCCAGGTGTTTTCTAAGATTGATCTTAGAACTGGCTATCATCAACTCAAAATCCGTTCAGAGGATATTCCAAAGACTGCCTTTACCACCAGATATGGATTGTACGAGTATACTGTCATGTATTTTGGATTAACCAATGCCCCCGCTTATTTCATGAACCTCATGAATAAGATTTTTATGGACTTCCTGGATAAGTTTGTCGTTGTTTTCATCGATGACATTCTGATTTATTCCAAATCAGAATAAGAACATGAGCTACACCTAAGGACCATTCTTGGAACCCTTAGAGAGCATTAGTGTATGCAAAGTTTAGCAAATGTGAATTCTGGTTACAGGAGGTAGGATTCCTCGGTCACATTGTATCAGCCGGAGGAATTGCCGTTGACCCTGCCAAAGTGAAAGATGTAGAAGATTGGCAAGCCCCAACCATTCAAACCCAAGTTCGTGCATTTCTCGGATTGGCGGGATATTACCGCAAATTCGTAGAAGGATTCTCGAGTATCGCCAGACCCATGACCCAATTTCTGAAGAAGGACAAGAAGTTTGAATGGACAGAAAAATGTGAAGCGAGTTTTCAAGAACTCAATAGGAGATTGATATAAGCCCCAATCTTGATCATGGCGGATATCACGAAGCCCTTCGATGTGTATTGTGACGCATCCAAGATTGGTCTCGGATGTGTGCAAATGCAAGAAGGCAAAGTTATATCTTATCTATCTCGACAATTGAAGCAACACGAGCAAAACTATCCAACCCATGACCTCGAACTCGCAGCAGTAGTCCTAGCCCTGAAGACATGGAGACATTACCTAATGGGAAACCGTTGTGAGATTTATTCGGATCACAAGAGCCTAAAGTATATAATCACTCAGAAGGAGTTGAATATGAGGCAGAGAAGATGGATTGAGCTAATCAAAGATTACGACCTGTACATTCACTATCACCCTGGTAAAGCCAACGTGGTAGCCGATGCCCTTAGCAGATTTCCGTGCCGCTTGAACTCCATGATTTTGAAGGAGCAACCAAGTTTGCACAAGGAGATGGAAGATTTTCGAATGGAATTAGTAAGTGAAGGATTTTTGGCTAGAATAGAACTTCAGCCCACTTTGATCAGTCAGATTAAAGAGGCGCAGAAGGGAAATGCCAGTATCGACGGAATCAAGCGTCGTATCGGTACGGGCAAAGTACCCGGATTCACCGAGGACGAAGAAGGAGTTCTGTGGTACAAAGGACGCCTTTGTGTACCAGCAGATTCGGAGTTGAAAGAAGTTATCTTGAAGGAGGCTCATGATACTCTATCCATCCTGGAGGGACTAAGATGTATCAAGATTTGAAAGAGCAATTTTGGTGGCATAAGATGAAGAGAGAAATCGGAAGCTATATCGCCAAGTGTGATATATGTCAGCGAGTCAAGGTAGGACATCAAAGACCTGCTGGATTTTTGCAACCTTTGCAAATTCCGGAATGGAAATGGGATTCTGTAGGAATGGACTTTATCACTGGACTACCTACTTCTAGTAGGGGAAATGACTCTATCTGGGTCATAGTGGACAGATTGTCCAAAGTCGCCCATTTCTTGCCCGTTAAAACCACCTATCAGAGTTCGAAGCTAGCAGAGTTATACATCGCTAGAATCGTCAGTTTGCACGGAGTCCCCAAGAACATAGTATCAGATCGAGGAACTCAGTTTACCTCGATATTCTAGAAGAAAGTCCAAGAAGGTTTAGGAACCCGCCTAGATTTCAGTATCGCGTATCACCCTCAGACCGATGGACAAACGGAGCGAGTAAATCAAATACTCAAAGATATACTTAGAGCATGTGTGCTAGAATATGGATCCAAGTGGGAAGACTGTCTGCCGTTTGCAGAATTTTCCTACAACAATAGTTACCAAGCCAGTTTGCAAATGGCCCCATTTGAATTCATGTACGGAAGAAAGTGTCGCACCCCTTTGAACTGGTCGGAAGTAGGAGAGAGTCAGATTTTCGGACCCGACATCCTCCGAGAAGCAGAAGAGAAGGTTCACAAGATTCGTGAGCACCTCAAGACCGCCCAATCCTGAAAAAAGAGTTACGTCGACAAGAGACGTCGAGATCTCGCCTTCAACATAGGAGATTTTGTTTATCTGAAAGTGTCGCCATTGAAGGGAATGCAGCGTTTCCAACTCAAAGGAAAGTTAGCCCCCTGATATATCGGACCTTTCAAAATTCTGAAACTTCGTGGAGAAGTATCGTATCAATTGGAACTACCTGAAGAGATGTCAGCTGTGCACAATGTGTTCCATATATCGTTACTTCGCAAGAGTCTCGAAGTCCCCGAGAAGACCGAAGCGTTCAAGAATATCGACCACCGGACCATAGAGATCAACGATGACCTGACCTATCCTGAAGTACCCATTCGCATTTTGGAAGAAGCTTTTCGAACTACCCGAACCCGAAGCATCAAGTTTCTCAATATTCAGTGGAGCAACCACACAGAAGAGGAAGCTACCTGGGAGCGCGAAGATCACATCATGACGGAGTTTCCCGATCTCTTCAAATCCTAGGTAATCTTTTTGTCCTTTTTCAAATCTCGGGACGAGATTTTGTTTAAGGGGGGAAGGTTTGTAACATCCCAAAAATACTAAGCTTGGATCATCAAATTCTAATCATCAAAATTAGGGTTAACAAAAACTTTTCTAAATGAAATCATGAATGCATGCATATGTGTATGCATGGATTTTGAAATCCTTTAAAACCACCTTGTTTGTTTGTGTCATTGCTTGTAAAATGTTTCTTAGGTGAAATAAACATCATCTAAAACATTTCCCACACTTTTCCTAAAGACAAGTAAATCAAAACACATATATGAAATGAATGGTCGTTTTGGCCAATTTAACTCACATGCCTACTTTGGCTGTCTCAAACTTTCAGAACCTAACAGAAACTTTTCTGGATCTTTGCACCCCTTGAATTTACTCATAACAAGGTATCAAGGCCCACTTTGTGATCATCCAGAAACTTTCAAATGCATAGTTTAAATGATAATTCAAAATTGAATCTTTATCATATGGGAAGATCCCACTTTTTCAAAAACTACTCAAACAAGCTCAATTTTCAAAACCCAAGCATCTGCAGACTCACCAGCACCAATCTAGCAAACCCACCAAAAATCATTTCAAAATTCAAAACTTGATTCCATGTGGCCATTTCATCAAACAGGTAGCAGACACAAATCAAACAAACATCAAACACTATTGTGAGCAGTGATTATTGCCTAACTGGTTCCCCATTTAGCTCACACACAACTCAGTAGATCATCTAGGAAGATTAGCCAGGCACTAGCACCACTGTGAGCTTGCCATTGTCATCAATGGTGAATAGCCGAGCACCCTCTTGCCACCCCATAGTCGACAGCAAGCTAGGAGCAGCAGCAAGCCTAGCCAGCATGTCTGGGAGACAGCCCACTGTCCACCGCCACTCACTGTCCCAGCCGCGAGCGTTGCCAAGCCCTAGACCACGCGCACAAGCCGTGCCCAGACCATGCCGAGCGTGCGCCAGAGCGCCACCCTCGACCATCACCCACAGACCGTGCGCCGCCCTCGTTGCGTGCATACACAATCCCCACCGACCCAGGAGACCGCCAGACATCCCCGTTTGCCGTCCCGTGCCGTACAGCCACCGCCCGCCGTCGAAGACGCCGCCTCTGCCGCGCTTAGCACCGCCCGTTCTAGACCAAACCACACTGCCCCATGCCTCGAGATCATGTCGTTGAGCATCGCCAGGAGACACCGCACCGTCCCCTAGCCTTGCCCATGCCTTTAGCCGCCTGTAACATCGCCCCCGACGAGCTCACCGTGCGCCCCGACGGTCCCCTCGCTCGATTATAAATAGAGGCCACCCCCGCACGATTTCTTCACACCATCTCACTCCCCTCTCCTCACTGATCGTGCCACACCATTCTCAGAGCAAGGCGAGCACCACCTCGCCGGAATTTCACTGGAGCCTGCCGCTGCCGGAGAAGAAGGGAGCTAGCGATTGGAGCCGCCCCAAGAGCTGCCGCGACCACCCCTGAGTTCGTCGTCATCGACTTTGTTGTTCGCCCGCCTTGCCGACCCTCTCCAGTACCCCGGTGAGACCCCAGCGACCCTCACTGGCCGCGCTAGGTTTTGTTCTCGCCGGAGTTGTCTCGCGTCGACGATGACTCTCAGCCGTTAGATTAGAACTAGATCGAACGATCCACGTCGCCCCATACCGCTTCGCCCAGCCCCATGTCACTGACGAGTGGGGACACCCACTAAAGCAGTCCGCGGGAGCACTGCGCTTAGCAGGCCGGCCCAGTAACTTTTCCCGCGCAAGCCCAGTTATTCAAATTAAACTTTTTCTATTTCAATTCAAACACACTTCTGTACCCAACTTCAAAAATCAACCCAGATTGATTCAGTGCACCCAATTGAATGAAACCAATTTTGTTGGAAAGGTCTGTGAATGCTGAATACAAACCCGTTGGATTCAAGTCATTTGTATCTATAGATCACCCATGGTAAAAATAACAAGGCAGAAGCTTTTCTGCATTCAAACATTTTTCAAATTTAAACCATAATAGATTTTGAGTTGATTCCAACTCTCAAAAATCACGTTTAACCATACCGTTCAGAATATATAAAAATATATAGGTTTACTTGCAGAAATAATGTTCAAGTAAAAAAATAATGCTACATAAGCATTTCTAGCCACTTTAATTAATTAAAATAAAAGGGTAAGACCTTATTAAATTGTGACACCACTTTAAATCACATTCCCATGAACTGCAATATGTGGTGATGACATGTGTCAACATGATCCCATGTTGGGTTTGGAGAATATTAAATCTTAAGTAGTTTTTCAATGAGTAGAAATTACTTTTCTAAAAATAAAAAGATTTAAACCAAGCTTTAACCTTGTAATGTTAGGGATGATGCTAGATCATCCATAGGACCCTTGTGTGTGATGATTGCAAGTAGTTAAGTATTGTTTGGTGATTGTGTACCTCGTATTGATTCATAGACGCTAGTACCGACCAAGGATACGAGGAGGAAGGAGGATACTACGAAAAAGAAGTCGAGGAGAACTTCAACCACTGCTCTGCACAAGGCAAGCTTATATTAACATTGATGCAAGCTAACACTTGCAGGATACCCTACTGATGCAACAAACCCCTACTTGTTACTATGCCTTAAGCATATGTGATCATACCCATTTGATAAACCAATCCTAGTTTTATGTGCAAGCTTCTTACTTTATTTCTTTATCAAAGCTTACTTAGAGTTTACTTAAGTGACTGGTAGATATTGTAAAGATGCTGAAGGTTGCATAAAGAGCATAAAATTTGGCCTAAGTTCAAAACCTTGACATCAGCCTGAGACATAAGGTTGTACTTAGTTGAAACTCCACTAGTTACCACCCCTCATCATTACTACCCCCACCTGTAGATGCTAGTGCTAAGCATAAAACTTGATCAACTTTAGATGGGAATACTTGGTGGAAAAATGGTTATGAAAACCTTGGGATGATGGATCATTCTATTGAAATGTTTTGGACACGTGTTTCCAAACACTTGAGAATTTTGGTGATAAAAATGTTGAGGCATGAGCCTTAGCCCTTTATAAAACTGATGGTTGTCTGGATGCGATACCATTCCAATTTTATCGTACAATCACAATACCCGAATATTGGGTAGGGCTTGAATGGAAACTTATATTCCTTAGTATTAGTTCCCTCACGGCCAAGGTTTGAGCTGAGGCTACCTTGTGAAGATTGTCCACCTGTGCAGTACCCAAGATGACAGTTGGTCATGGTTGGGAGGCCAAACTCACAGGAGAGGTGCTTATACTAGGGCGTGTAATCGAAAGGTTAGGATTGATTATCCTTATACTGAGTATGGTGAATTCAGGATTTGTTCCTGACGGATGTATCGAATGTTGTGGTGAAAGTGTACAATCTCTGCAGAGTGTCAAACTATTCGAATAGCCGCGTCCGCGGTTATGGACAGTTGGAGTGGCCATACTGTTCCCCCGTCAGACTTTTCAAAATGACCTGTGAGATGAATTGAGACTTTGACTTGACCACAACACAGTTGTGATCTGAAATACAAGTTCCCGCTTAGGATTTATAAAATTGTGACTAGCTTTGGAGCTTAGTAGAGATAAATCTAGCTTTTGCAAAACAACCCTAGAGCCTAGTGTCCTATTATCCAAAAAAAACCTTTACCTATTAGTATTAGTTTGCGAGTACTTAAAGAGTACTCATGGCTTTGTCCCTGGCTATTCCCATGGCCAGACTATGAAGAGGAGTACCTGGAAGATGGAACACAGGAAGGTTACGACAACTAGGATCATCTCCCATCGTCAGCATTGCCTATGACCCCGAAGATGGAGCTTCGCCTACGCTACCGTTATTTTTACGTATTCCGCTGCTTGATTTTGTATTAATAACTGGATCATGAGATCCCTAATTGTGTAAGAACTTATGTATCGTTTGTAATGGATGATGTACTATGGTATCCAATTCTGTTATGTCTCGCAAAAATGGTAATCCTGGGATTGCGATGTATAGCATAAAAGCATCTACGATTGAAAAATCCGGGTGTTGACACCCTATTTTATAAATGATATATATACTTGTTGCATCTCAATTTTCATGCTTGCATACATATTTGTGTGGTTTGGGGTCATTATGTCGATTCACCTCGTAATTAAATATGCAGATCATATGCGGGTGAATCTAGTCTAATAGTGGTCCCATTTAAATTTGTGTAGCGAACCGGTGCTATACTTTTGCCTTGATAAGACAACATTTAAATTGCGGGTATCTAAATAACTTGAACCATCTAAATAATTGTCGGGATCCCGGTTCCGCTTAATGTGGCATAATTGTATCGCATCCTTGCCATGCCATACATCATACATGCATCATGTCCGATCTTCTGCCGTAGTATTAAATAGTGCATCCGGTGTTTCTTCTAGTGCTTTGCTTCTTCACGGGCTAGGCCGATGAGTTGATACGAGTGTCGACCCGATCTTCGGATGAACCTTCAACAATGTTTTCAGGCGAGCATTCTCCCCCTTTCTACCTATCTTACTTTTATAGTCTTTATTTCCTCCTGTTGATCTATTGCTATCTGTGTTGCGATGCTCTAGTTTTCGTACCCGTGATATCCCTTGCAGCCTTACATTGCCTTGGACACATCCTATTACCTGTTGTTTGGTAGATAGTTGGACTTGCGTGTCGTAGTCGCTTGCTCAGGTGCGGTTGTGTGTCCTCAAGTACCACAGTTGTTAAAGTAATGCCGCATTTTTAATGTTGGTCATGATCATGGCTTTAATTACTATTTAATAACTAAAATTGAAGTAAGTAAATAATGCAGAGGAACATGTGGGCAATAAATGTTATTTGGTTTTTAACCGTCCACTTGTGTCCCGTAGGACCCCGAGTACTTGATACCTGTTCTTTGAATATTCGCACTATCCGCATGTGGGACCATGAATCCCCCTAGCCAGAGCTTGAGTCATATTTATTTCTTGGGGCCACAAAGTAGTTTGGGGCTTTATTACTATCCTATACTTATGCCATGCTTTACTGCTTTATTATGATTGCGCGTGGAGCGCCTGTACTATTTTGGAACCCCGTGCTATGTTTTCGCGGTATCGACAAGCCCAGTCACATTTTTGGGTTCCCAGTCGTTTACAGACGTCGTCACAATCCTCTGGGTCCGTCTCGGAGCCGGCCAACTTCGTAGCGGGTAGCTTGGTGGGGTGGCCCCCTGAAATTTATACGAATCTTGCAATTGCTCTGTCGTGATGCCTCGTTGGGTTTTCATTTGGTTTTTCTCGAGGTTGATCGTGCGTGTGTTGCTATTTGTGCCCCCCTGCAGGGTAAAACTTTCTGAAAGCCGTGTCCGCGGTTATGGACGACTTGGAGCACAGTATCTCGATCATAGACAACTATAACTAAAGTAGTGCTATAAATTTGACTTTATAATGACTAGTAATCAGCTTCACTATAATGGAATGGCTAAATAAAAGTGCCAACAACTACTGGTTTTGGGTTATTACCTGTTACCATTGTATCTGACTAGTAAGTATTGCAACTACAACGGAATGACTAAATAAAAGTACCAACAACTGCTGGGTTTTGGGATGCCTCATGCTATATGTATCTGACTAGTAAGTACTACAACTACAACGGAATGGTTAACTAAAACTGCCCACTGCTTATTATATCAGGATGACTCATGCTATCTATATCTGACTAGAAATTGCCGCAACTATAACGAAATGAATAAAACTGCCAACTGTGTGAGTTCCTCGATTGACTTCCTCGTTTGGTCTCGAGGGGGAAATACCAGGATGGGTATGCTTGGTGATAGTTTTAGGTTGGATCCGAATAGGTCTTTCTTATCCCTATCTGATAGCCGCTAGTTGTATTGATTCTCTATAGGTTGTTTAGTGTATGCTGCGCTGCCGCTCCAGTCCACCATACCTATGTAGGCGAGGACCACCGAATTCTAGTCTCGCCGTGTACTGGCCTCAGTACTGACCCCTCTCTTTTTCCTTTGCCCTTTGTCGGCACCCCTTTTGTTTAAGCAGGTTTTGAGATCGACGTCGTTAGCAGGGTTACCCTTTCGGCTTGGCCTAGGCAGGGTTATGGACGCCGTTGGTTATTCTTCAGGGCTCTTAGCTCAATTTGCATCTTGTCCGTACTTGGACGCTGTACCGTTTTCAAGGTGATTTGGATCTTTGTACTGTATAACTGTATTCTTGACTCATTAAGTCGCTGTTGTATATATATGTTTTGTGGGTTTCATCGAGGACTACTGTGTAATGATATTACTTCGTTTTCCACCCGCACGCAAGTGCCTGGTGGGCACCTTTGAATCGTTTCTATGCGGGTATGGCGGGAAGCGCTGAAACTTGCATAGGGCCGATTCTGAGGGTGTTACAGAGTGGTATCAGAGCTCAGCAGTTATGATACCCTACTGGTCCAGCCTGTAGGATAACCTAGCTAACGGACGTTGTAGTGTCAAAACTATTTTGGAAAAATCGGTTGGATAGATCTGATTAGGTCTGCTTTTACTTCTTACCCCTCTGCTACTCTCCTCTTACCTCTACGTGTTTTCGATCTACCCTCTTATCTTTTCTTCGAGTCCAGGAATTCTCGTGGTTGGGTTTCCGTCGTATCTTTAGGGTTTCGCTTCCTTCTTCTTGTAACGGTGTTGCTACATCTGGTCTTCATGCTATCTGAGGAATCTTCCTCTATTGTACCTTTTAGGGGACCGAAAATTCACTAAAAAAATTCTTTGCATCTTCTGATGTTTCCTAACACAACGACATCATCTATGTCAGATCCGGTCAAGAGCCTGCATCATTCCTTTGTTTCCAAACCTCGCTTGTCGAGATCTTCAGTCTGAATTCCGAGAGTTGGTTGCATAAAATTTTACCATTCATGTGCAGAGTAATGCTTTGGGTGCGCGATGGACTGATCACCATCCGAATACTCTTATCATTCACTCTTGTACATTGAATAGTGGATCGATGCAATTTTACTCCTTTCACAGAAGTTAGAGGTGGCCTTACCTTTTGAGACCTCTACCTTCGTCTTTTGTTTTCCGGAGTGTTCTCGCAACGAACTTGAACCACACCCTTTGTTTGTGGTGTAGCCGATTTCAAGACGGAGAAATAATCCTTGTTAGTGGTGTCGTCAGGATCTACATGAAGTGAGAAGGTTCAGATCGTCGACCTTCTTCCCCGTTCCATGAGGCGGATCTCGAGGGCGAGATCCATTGTTAGTGGTGTCGAATTGTAGCACCCCGGGTAAAACCACTATCAGAAAATCGTCTGTTTTTTATATTTTGTGCATCATCATAACATCATCATGCATCTATTCGTCTAAAACTATTTCCCAAAAGCCTATTTTGTTTTCCAGATATTCCCCTCTTTGTTCAAATCAAAACCCTAGGTTCGTTCGGATCTTTTATTTATCTAAACTTTTTTTCCAAATGTTTTGTTTTATAAGAAAGAAAAATAACAAATATAAAATATTTTTTTTGTTAGTGAGGGAGGAAGCCCAGTCGGCCAGGCCCAAAGGCCCAGCCAACAGGCCACCTACTACCCCACTAGAACAAACCCTAACCCTAATCCCTCTCCAACCCTAAACCTAATCCCCAACCCCCACCCCAATCTCCCTCACCCGCCGCCACACCCTGGCACGCGGTCAACCACCTCGCCGATCCCGTCGCCAAGCCCCGGCCCCAACCTCTCGGGTCCTCTCAACACAACCCAGGACACCCCCACCATGCAAGCGCACCCCTGGAACCACTCCCGCTCCACACCGCACCCTGTGTTGACCCACCCTGTGAACCAGACCTCGGCCCCACCCCGTGAACCCAGCGGCCCGAACCCACCCCCTTCCTCGCGACCTTCCTCTCCCCATCGCTCTCCTCGCCGCCGCCAGCACCCTCGCTCGCCCTGCGTCCTCCTCGACCCGGACCCCCATGCCGTCCCCGACCCGAGCCCCAGGCCGCCTCTGCCTCGCTCGGCTTGTCGCCGTGGTTCCTCCAGGCGCCCGTGTGGCCCCACGTCGTCATCGCCCCGCCTGCCTTCGCCGCTGCATGCACCCCGCCGTGACCTTGTTCCCTGCGGTCGTGCTCTCCACCCGTGCCGCCAGCGAACCTCGCCGGCCGCGCCTCTCCATCATGACCTCGCCACCCCTGCGAGATCCTCTTCGGCCGCCTGCGCCGTGTCGGCCTCCCAAAGCTCCGCGCCTCCTCTGCGTCCCCCTCCGTGGTCGCCGTCCCTCGCTGCGGCACGCCTCTGCCCTGCCTGGGCCGCGTCCGCTGCGCCCTCGTCGTCTGCCCCGCTGGTGCTCCTCCGACCCCCGCCGGCTGACCTTCCCCTCTCGGTCGTGACCTCCTCAGCCCCGCAACCTCCATGCCAGCGCCCGGCTGCGCGGCAACCGACGCTGCCCGAGCTCGTCCTGAAGGTCATGTCCCCTCCACTGACGGGTTCTGTGTGCAGGCGCCTGTGCTCCCCTGCCACCTGCTATCCAAGCCTTTGCTCTTTGGAATTCCTATTCCTATATGATCTATGTGTGACCCCGATGCCTGATATGGTGAAGTGATGTTGATGTGGTACTAGATGTGTGGTGTTCGATGACCAAGTACCAAGTTCTCCAACACGAAATTGACACTCCCGAAGAAATCGTCGACAGGAAACCTCAAGGACTTCTTCCTAGGGTCCGAAGAACGCCGACATGGAACCGAAGACCGAACCCGAACCATAGCACGCCAAGATCGTCGATCCCCAATGTGTGACCTTTTTTGTCGAGACCCTATTTTATAAATGATATATATAATTGTTGCATCTCAATTGTCATGCTTGCATACATATTTGTGTGGTTTGGGGGCATTATGCCGATTCACCTCGTAATTAAATATGGAGATCATATGCGGGCGAATCTAGTCTAATAGTGGTCCCATTTAAATTTGTGTAGCGAACCGGTGCTATACTTTTGCCTTGATAAGACAATATTTAAATTGCGGGTATCTAAATAACTTGAACCATCTAAATAATTGTCGGGACCCCGGTTCCGCTTAATGTGGCCTAATTGCATCACATCCTTGTCATGCCATACATCATACATGCATCATGTCGGATCTTCTGCCGTAGTATTAAATAGTGCATCCGGTGTTTCTTCTAGTGCTTTGCTTCTTCACGGGCTAGGCCGATGAGTTAATGCGAGTGTCGACCCGATCTTAGGATGAACCTTCAACAATGTTTTCAGGCGAGCATTCTCTCCCTTTCTACCTATCTTACTTTTATAGTATTTATTTCCTCCTGTTGATCTATTGCTATCTGTGTTGCGATGCTCTAGTTTTCGTACCCGTGATATTCCTTGCAGCCTTATATTGCCTTGGACACATCCTATTACCTGTTGTTTGGTAGATAGTTGGACTTGCGTGTCGTAGTCGCTTGCTCAGGTGCGGTTGTGTGTCCTCAAGTACCACAGTTGTTAAAGTAATGCCGCATGTTTAATGTTGGAGATGATCATGGCTTTAATTACTGTTTAATAACTAAAATTGAAGTAAGTAAATAATGCAGAGGCATAGGTGGGCAATAGATGTTATTTGGTTTTTAACCGTCCACTTGTGTCCCGTAGGACCCTGAGTACTTGATACATGTTCTTTGAATATTCGCACTATCCGCATGTGGGACCATGAATCCCCCTAGCCAGAGCTTGAGTCATATTTATTTCTTGGGGCCACAAAGTAGTTTGGGGCTTTATTACCATCCTGTACTTATGCCATGCTTTACTACTTTATTATGATTGCGCGTGGAGCGCCTGTACTGTTTTGGAACCCCGTGCCACGTTTTCGCGGTATCGACAAGCCCAGTCACATTTTTGGGTTCCCAGTCGTTTACAGCCGTCGTCACAAACCTCTGGGTCCGTCTCAGAGCCGGCCAACTTCGTAGCAGGTAGCTTGGTGGGGTGGCCCCCTGAAATTTATATGAATCTTGCAATTATTCTGTCGTGATGCCTCATTGGGTTTTCATTTGGTTTTTCTCGAGGTTGATCGTGCGTGTGTTGCTATTTGTGCCCCCCTGCAGGGTAAAACTTTTTGAAAGCCGTGTCCGCGGTTATGGACGACTTGGAGCACAGTATCTCGATCATAAACAACTAACTAAAGTAGTGCTATAAATTTGACTTTATAATGACTAGTAATCAGCTTCACTATAATGGAATGGCTAAATAAAAGTGCCAACAACTACTGGTTTTGGGTTATCACCTGTTACCATTGTATCTGACTAGTAAGTATTGCAACTACAACGGAATGACTAAATAAAAGTACCAACAACTGCTGGGTTTTGGGATGCCTCATGCTATATGTATCTGACTAGTAAGTACTACAACTACAACGGAATGGTTAACTAAAACTGCCCACTACTTATTATATCAGGATGACTCATGATATCTATATCTGACTAGAAATTGCCGAAACTATAACGGAATGAATAAAACTTCCAACTGTGTGAGTTCCTCGGTTGACTTCCTCGTTTGGTCTCGAGGGGGAAATACCAGGATGGGTATGCTTGGTGATAGTTTCAGGTTGGATCCGAATAGGTCTTTCTTATCCCTATCTGATAGCCGCTAGTTGTATTGAGTCTCTATAGGTTTTTTAGTGTATGTTGCGCTGCCGCTTCAGTCCACCATACCTATGTAGGCGAGGACCACCGAATTCTAGTCTCGCCGTGTACTGGCCTCAGTACTGACCGCTCTCTTTTTCCTTTGCCCTTTGTCGGCACCCCTTTTGTTTAAGCAGGTTTTGAGATCGACGTCGTTAGCAGGGTTACCCTTCCGGCTTGGCCTGGGCAAGGTTATGGACGTCATTGGTTATTCTTCAGGGCTCTTAGCTCAATTTGCATCTTGTCCGTACTCGGACGCTGTGCCGTTTTCAAGGTGATTTGGATCTTTGTACTGTATAACTGTATTCTTGACTCATTGAGTCGTTGTTGTATATATATGTTTTGTGGGTTTCATCGAGGACTATTGTGTAATGATATTACTTCGTTTTCCACCCGCACGCAAGTGCCTGGTGGGCACCTTTGAATCGTTTCTATGCGGGTATGGCGGGAAGCGCTGAAACTTGCATAGGGCCGATTTTGAGGGTGTTACATGCAAGCAACGTGGAAACCTACACAACACAAACTCAAGACTTTGCCCCAACTAACAGTGAGGTTGTCAATCTCACCGGTTGCTGTAACAAAGGATTAACTGTATGGTGTGGAAGGTGATGATGGTTTGCAGCAAGTAAACAATAACAGTGGAAGATGTATCAATGGTAAAGATTGGACCAGGGTCCATAGTTCACTAGAGGTGTTATCCTTAGATAAACAAACATGGCATGTGGGATAAACAAATTACAGCAAGGCAATTGACAGGACTGAGCAAGGCATAACAACACAATACTAGACAAAAAGATCCTATGAGATTCGATTGGGCAATACAACAACATACATAGACCGCCATCTAACTACATCTATGACTAGAAGTCCACCTACAGGTTATCATCCGAATCCCCTCCAGTATTAAGTTGCAAGCAACAAACACCTACTTTAAGCAAAGTGTGTAATGTAAGGTAAATAATCCACTTGTTCCATGAACAAGAGAATGTTGTTTTATCCCTAGTGGCAACAACACATCTACAACCGAAGAGATTTATGTCAGTTTCAAACTGACATAAATCTCTTCGGTTGTAGATGTGTTGTTGCCACTAGAGGCATGAACCCACTATCGAGCATAAATAGTAAATACCCCCTCTTGGAGTCACTAGCAACTACTTGGTCAAGATAGCTACTAACTACGGAGAGCATGCAAAATCACAAACAACACAGACATGATAGAATCAAATAGACAAAACCATTAATCAATCTGACATAGTAATCTCAATATCCATTGGATCCCCGCAAACACAACATGCATGATTACAAATAGATTAGATCTTGATCATGAACGGAGCTCACAAGATCTATACATGAAAGCACAAAGGAGGAGATACAACCATCTAGCTACTACATGGAACCGTAGTCCAAGGTGTAACTACTCACGCTTCATACCGGAGGCTGGCATGATGAAGAAGAAGGCCTCCAGGATGATCTCCCCTCCGACAGGGTGGCGGGAAGAACTTCAGATCCCCCCTGATCTAGGGACGATGGTGGCGGCTACAGACGGTTTCGTGAAGTTTTGATCGGGTGCCTAGGTTTTCTGCATCGGGGGCTTCTTATAGGCGAAGAGGCGAGGCAGGGGGCACCAAGGCGGCTGCACCCCTCCAGGCGCAGGGTGGGGCCACCCGCGCGGCCAGGGGTGTGGCCCCCTAGTGAGCCTTCTCCGTCTCGTATTCTGGCTTCGTGTTGCCCACGGTAAAATATTGACTTTGGCTTTTGTCCCGTCCAATTCCGAGAATATTGATTTTCTGCCTTTCTAGAACCAAAAATAAAAGAAAACAGGCAACTGGCACTATGGCAACTTGTTAATGGGTTAGTTCCAGAAAACATATAAAAACACCTCAAAGTGTAGACAAAGGAAAGCAAAGTAGATAGTAAACAAGCATGAAACATCAAAAATTATAGATACGTTTCCGACCTATCAGGGGAAGCCTCGATGCCAAGATGGATCATGAAGTTCCGCCGACTCCATGCGTGCCCATGGCGCAGGCGGATGCGGCCTTCCGTTGGCATAGTTGGCCCTCACTGGGGTCGCCAGCATGGGCATAGCTATCTTGTCCCTCGCTGCCATCGGCATAGTTGGCCTGGGCCTCACCACCCGAGCTCCCTTGGCCCTTGTCTCATGCCATGCAGCCGGAGCTTCCTTGGCCCTCGTCGTCCGCGCCAACATACCCCTGCCTCGCCACACCACTGTGGCTTGTTTGACCTGATGGTGCCTCTCCGCGACCAACTTGCGCCTGCTGAGCTGGTCGAGGCTCATACACTCTCACATGGCCGCATTGTAGTCCTTCCTCTCCTCTGTCGCGCCTTCTTCTGCTTCGCGTGTCATGAAAGTTGTGGTTGCCTTTGCTTCTGCCTCGGCAGTCGCCGCCACGTGGTGCAGCTAGGCGGTTGCCTTCCTCACTACAACCAGGGCAACCTCTTGTGCCCTAAAGAGCGGTCAGATACGCCTAGGCTAGCCACTTGGCTTCCACGAACTGGCGGCCTCTAGTGCCACCGTTGCGCGTGACAGCTCGACGATGTTGTCCTTGATGGTCATGTCCCGCTGGCGTGTGGTCTGGAAGGACTCGAGGAGGGTTTTCTGCTCCTCGCTCGTCGTCGCCTGCAGGAGATCCTCCTCCACTTCTTCGTCCCACTCCATTCCCTCATCTTCGCCCCGCTCGCCTTTGGTCTGGGAGGGTAGCTCTCGAGCGCAACCTGGCTAAGCTGCACCTAGCTAGTTTGTGAGAAACGATGAGGCATAAAAGTGGCCATGGTGCCATCCCACTCCCGACCACTCGGTCTTAATAGGCACGGTAGCCCGATAGAGGTAGGAAGACGCGCAGTCGGGTGGGAAATGGCGGGCTGGTGGGAACGAAGTCATATGCTGGAGAAATTAAGGCCTTTCACAATGGAGGGTCTCTTAGCACATTTTCATAGGCAAAATAAATGCTTAAGAGACAATCTTTCCAATGAATTGTCTCTTAGGTGGTGTCTCTTAGAGGTGTTGCATTTATTAGCAATTGGATCACAATTGCATGTCAATAGTGTAGCTTGTTTGTGGCACGAAGTAATACTACATTGCTATCTTTGATACACACACAAGGATATATAGTTTTGAACTTAACAATCTCCATACCAAAATAGTGATGCATTACGTGTAAATACATAGAAAAATATAATTCCAGTCATACCAAAGTACCGATGCATTACATATAAATATATAGGAAAATATAATTCCGGCCGCATGCACCAATTTATGAAAATAAACTATTTTGGACCAAACTTTGCCCAAATGTAAGAAACTTAGCAGAGCATTAGGTGGTTGAGTATACATCATCCTGTAATATGTGACAATGTAGTAAGACAACAAGTCTGGATATAATTCAGGATATGTGCAGATGGCATATGAATCTAGTAAAATCAGGCAATATTAATTAAAATATTACCCCTAATAGGATATGTGCGCATATGAATCTAGTAAATACTAACACTAGTGAAGCACAATGCACATTCATTTTGATGTTTTTGCAGTGACAATCGCACTTGAGCAGAGATGAAAAATACCAGGTTGCTCTATCACGTAAAGGACTATCAACATGCAACATTAAGCTAATCAAATAGATTAATACAATTGATTCGTTGGTCTGCTGGTGGAGGAGCTACCAGCAGCCGCGGAGCTGAAATGTGCCGGTACCGGTGGCCAAACTGACGGCCTTGGGGCTTTCTCCTGGCTTCCTTCCATGGCTGCACTTGCAGCGGGCTTCTTCCCTGATTCATATGGAGGGGGCGGCGGCATAGGGAAGGGGGCCGTCGGGCCGGCCACAGAAGAGAGGCGATGGAGGAGGCCGATAGAGGTAGCACGGCGTGCGTGCTGGTGGTGGAGAGTAGGGCAGCGCCGGCAGCGGAGAGTAGGGAAGTGCCGGCGGCGGCCTGAGCTTGCTGGTCGCTCGGCTGCTCACGGTAGAAGAGAGAAAGGGAATAGGAGGAAAGAGCCGCACGGGCTGAGCTTGCTGTATCAGCCTTATAGTCCATTACTGTACTTGCTCTAACAGGAAAACAGTGGCACAAACAGCAAGAAGCACGTCAACCACCATTAATGGGTAGCTCGACTATGGTCCTGGAAATGAGTCAGCCCACCGTCTAGGCAGACAAAGGCCTCCAACCTATCATTCCCGATCCACAAACGGACAGATTCATACACATAAATGGGGTGGACCATTACAGTTGCGTCCTTTGATCACATCGAAGTGAACCAGCAGGAGCTTGGATGTCACGGAAATAATTATTTCCATCTAACTTCTATTTCTTCGAATGTAAAACAAATTCCTATGGATCAAGCAACAAATCTGCATTGCAAATTCATTTGTTTATATACATTGTTGCAATCAGACACGGTATGGCATGCCTGATTGGCCAACTGCAGGACTGCAAGGACATGGCACGTGCTGCCATCGGAGTGTTAACAAACAGAAGAAAAATATCAAACGCGACATGCCCACCGATGATTCAAATGGCTCACACAAGACGAAAGTGAATTTGTGCATCCAAGCATTTTCCCACACAAGACGAAACACATGCGCTGAATCTTAACAATGGACCTAGTTGCAACGTCCTTGCAACCAACAAATGCGTAGTAATACGTACTAGCTAAGATAAATACATAGCCATGGCTTCATGTTCCGACATGACAATTATCACAACATATGAATTATAGCTGAGTTCGGTATATATACAAGTACTGAATAAATTCACATATGGGCTTTGTCCTGATTTACTTTACCTGCGGCATAAACAAGGTTGACCAGCTAACTTTCATTCGCATACTGTAAAGACCACACATAATCTGATTGTCATCTTCACCTTGAATCATTGGAGTGAACTCCAACACACAATTGGAGGTATTGCCATCATGATCAGCAATATTCACACCGACATTGAGTATCAGAATCTCATCTATTGAGACTGCCACAACACGTCGCAATAGTTGGACAATTCCGCCATCACCAACAGCCATACCACCACTAACATCACTGTCGTACAACAGAATTTTTTTTTGAACTTCTGATGTGCAAGCAGTTATTTTTCCATAGAAAACTTCTGGCCCTGACAGAATTTTGATCTCAACGGTGGCCTCCAGTGCTTTTTTAACATGCGAATATACCAGTTGCACCTCACTAAGCCAGCTAGGAATGGTCCTGATACCAACCTTCGTCTTCATAATTCTGCCAAGTAAAACATCAATCAAAGCTTTGCTGAATTGTCTGTCATTGCAGTCACCATCTTCTCTGATCATCAAATTTATCTCAAAGAAAGCTCCACCACGGAAAACAATTCCTCTTGTTGGGCCAGTCAGAATCAGATCTTCGTTCTACCAAGAAATTTACAATATATAAGTAAGCAATATGTGCCATAGGGACCTGGCCCTGATCAGTCACAGGCCGGACCATTACCATCTTTAAAGAACAGCAACACAGGCATACTCCACCATTTAGTGATAAAAGCATAACTCAGCTCTTCAGGTACGATATGTCAAGCTTGTGTTGGGACACAAATAAACAACAAAACATCGAAAGATGAAGCGGGGTCTGAACCTGCGATTGCTCTGTTAGCAGAACTGGCCACTTATCACTAGCAGACTCTTTTATCATATATGGAGTACAACAATAGTTCTCTCAAGAATTTTTTGACAGTATGAGAACTTCCCAAGCGTCACCGAGATTTTCGGTAACTGTCTGGTTACCGGAAACTTCAGCCACTGCCCAAACACTCGATTCTGAGTAGTATTAGATATTTAAGTTTGCCCCTAGGGATATGGGATAAGTCATGCAAACAGCAGCATGACTTTAAATTTAAAATATCTACATGATAGAATGCGAGCATTCTTTTAGTAGCATGGATACAGATTTCACGTGCAAGGAATTTGGAATTGAGCATATGCAAAGAAACAGAGAGAGAGATGTGACGTTAAGCCATCCTTTTAAATACCTGTGACTTGACTTGCTGACAATTGTTTCTGTCACGTCGGAAGATGTTGACACATTTATAATCTAGACTATCTCTGACTATCACGGTCCCATAAACATTGATAGGGTAGGGAATATCTGAGGACACTATCTTCAGAGAAAGCACATTTAAAGAGCTAACCAAACTGTGGTCATCACTGATAGCTGAATCCACATAGCGCATAGGGCCATATTGTGCTGAGACAAAAGAAAGTAAAGTTATTTCATGACCAGAAAAGAATATTAAGGTAACAGAAGTTGAGATTGCTAATGGCAAAAGCATAATAAGTTTACATAGCCTCCAAGTATAGATCATGTCGGAACATCAGGATTAGTGTACATTTGGTAGAGCTTTGTAAAAGTAGTAACTCTACAAGGCAGTACAATGATTGTTCTACACAAAATTAAGCAAAAACAGAAAAAACAATTTCAGATGGTGTGCATGCCAGCCTGAAACAAGCATTTTACTAGTAGGTTCAAATGGGCAACCTATTGGACATGGCTAAGCAGATAATTAAGAAAATAAAGATGCCTCAGGTTCTCTTACGATTCACCATGGGATCAGGGCCGGTCCTGAGATTTTAGGGGCCCGGGGCGAAAATAAAATTTAGGGCCCCTTGCTATTTTTTTATATACACGTATAAAATGATGAAAAATAAATACTTCAAGTATACCTATTTGCATTATTCATATAAAAATGAAAATGTTTACATATTACCTTCAAAATTTCTCCGTGTATTCCTAGAAGCAAAGTCACTAACAATGAAATCAATATCAATCTCGTCCAAAAACTTTTTCTCGATGCCGAATCATAAATATCCACACTAATTGGTTCCAAATCAACACTAGCAGATTTTGTAGGAGATGAATCAAATGCGATATCATGATCACTTACATTGTTATTACCCATGTTGATTTCATCGTTCTCCTCCGTACTTATATTATCCTCTAGATCAATATTACTCTGTTCCCCAACAAGAACTAGTGCTAACTCAACTGGATTCCTCTAAATGCTCATGTTACTCTTTAAAAATTTATGAAGGGATCCTCTCTGTGAGTTAATCAAATTTTGTTCTTCCTTCCTCTTTTTTCTTTTCTTAGCACCAGAATCAGGTGCCTTAACCAATTAACCACACTAAAAATATAAGAATAATTACTAATTAGAACAAAATTAGGGGAAACGTTAGACTACAGAAGACTGGGATCAGAAATTCAGAACTCAGACCTATAGACACTTAATGGCCAAGGCGAGACGAGAGGCAGACAGCAGGCAGAGGGTGCGAGGCGATTGGCGACCATCTCAACGGGCGACGGCTTGTTACTTGCCGCGTGCGGGCCTTCCTAGGATCGAGAGCTCAACGTCAAGTCAAGGTCGAGGCAGGAACTGGCGTGCGGTCTGCCTTCGTACGATACGATCAAAGAGATCGATAGCTGATTTGATCTTAGGCTATGTACGTGCTGCTGTGATGGACTCCAAATCTAAAACGTATGTGTGTGTCTGTAAAATAGAGGCCCAATCTAGCCCACTAGAAAGCTTGAAGCTGCTATTTTTTATTTTTTTTATATCTATTATAGTCCATATATGTAGCACATATCTGCGAAGGGCCCCTTAAAATTTTGGGACCGGGGCGGCTGCCCCTCCGGTCCCCCCTCAGGGCCGGCCCTGCATGGGATCTAATAACTTTGGAGATGAAAAAATAGCATTGCAACTTTCCAACTATTGCAGGAGCATTTATTTCAATATCAAAAGAACCAACTGAAGAAACGGTGAATTTAGCTCACTTCGCGATTTTCTGCATACATAGGTTTCACCATAAACTTTAAAACCTCACTGTGCAGGTTGTTCGCCAGGTTAACAGATATTCTAGCTTCTGTTGCTCTATGCACACAACTATGTATTCCAGGGGATAAGAAATTTGCCAATTCCCAGCAGGGAGGGAAAAACTACAACACAGAGCATACAGATTTGTTCTGAATCTAATCAAGGCTTCCACACCTAAAAGAATTATTAGATGCCCATCACTTCAGTCTTCACACGAGAGTTCATCCTTGTCACCAGATCAGTGAAAAGCACTCCTACTTCCCCCGTGTCTCTCCGTGCAAGGAAAAGGCTTTCTGACTGAATGTTACGTAGATTTCATTCAATGAGCTCCACAGAAGACGAATTCAATGTTTGGCACTTTCTTTTTCTTCTTGCTTTTACATGTGGTGTCCACTCTTTTCTAACACATTCACTTTAAACTGTACTGTCTAACTTCACTTGATGCGCTCTAATTTGTCCTTGCATTTTTTTCTGAAGACTGGTTGAGAACTCAGACAATCTAACCCTAATCAAGCACATACCACACTAGACCAAAGATCACGAGTGCACAACTCAGTCTAAGGACATACCACATTAGAGCAAGTATAATAAGCCTAGTCAGCAGGCTATAGTACTTGCCACATCATCAAAAGTACTAGTTGGAGGAGAGAGAAAGGAGGAAAGAGAGAAGAGCCGGCTCTTACGTTGTAGCCCGGCTATAGCACAAGAATCAAGAAAAGGAGGCTTGCATGTAGCCTAAAGTCAATAGCATACATGCATTAAATAATTAAATATTAATTAATGTCTAGTTAAGAGCCAACTAATAGCTCATCTATTATATGGGTTGGCTATACGATGACTCTTAGATGACATGGCATGTCCTTGTAGCCAGCTGCTGGCTATATTATTAACCTTGCTCTTAACAGCAAAATGATAACGTTGGAACGTTTACATCAGCACACTTGTGCTTAACCAAGTGGCGTACGCGAATTTGTATTAGGAATTTAGGATAATAACAGATTGGGATAATCATATGGTTCTTTTAAGTAGAAATGCAATAAAGAACGGGCACGTACTCTCTTCGTCGAGGTCGAAGATGGTGCGGTCAAGGAACCAGACGCGGGTGAAGCAAGAGGTGTCCGTCTTGGGGTCGTACACGATGAGCTCGTCTTCCAGAGCCCGCCTCACCTCCGCCTTGGCCTCCTCCTCTGGCGTGGCAAACTCCCACGGCATCCTCTCCCGAGGCTTCTTTCTCTTGCTGTTCTGGCGGCGCTGCTGCTTTGACGCCGCGGCCTCCTCCTCGTCCTCCTCGATGTAAGCTGGAAGAAGACCCTCATCGTCGTCTGCCATGGGACAGAAGCAAAGCACGGAGGTGCCACGGCCTCCAAACCCTAACCAACTGGGAAAATAGTCGCAAATGAAAGGATTTAGCCGACCGGAGAAATCAGGGGAGCGAGCGAATCGGGCAGGACGACGTACAAACCTGATCTAGTCGAACTCGCCGCCGCCCCGGTTTGGATTATTTTTTCTAAACCCACATTTTGTGTTTTCCATAAGACCATCTCTAACAGAAATCAAAAACCGCGGATCGTATAATTCTGACGGGTTTACGGGTAGAGCCATGTTTTTTTTCGAACAAACACCACAAACGAAACCCAATCCAGAAAAAATTCACGCGGCCGATAAATCCACCCCCTCGAATTATATAGTTCTGGTTTCGAGAGTGTTTTGTGGATCTCGACCCCTCTTTCTGCCATCGCCCCCTCCACGCCTCCGCCACGCATTTGCTCACACCGCCGCTCAAATCGCCGAGCTCCAGCGAGAAATTCCTCGCCTCCCACACTAGATCCGCCACCCGTAGTCGCCGATGGACCGTTGTGGACTACGCTGCGGCCGTACGCCTCCTTCCTCCTCGCGCTACCGTGGCCTCACCCCCGCCCAGGAGGAGAAGTGCCATCGGTGCGTCCGCGCGGAGGGCGCGCAAGCGCGCCGCCCTCCACTACAAGAAGCACCGCGCACCGGTGCTGGTCGCGAGACGGAGGAGTTCGACCGCCGCATGTGGGGGAAGGGGATCTCCTCGCGCGCACCGTGAACTCCTCTGCCGTCGGTGAAGGAGGAAGAGGAGGAGGAGATCCCAGAGGGCCGCGTTGTCACCAGCGCCGACTACACCACCGACGAGGCATCCTTCGAGCGTTTGATGGAGGTCATCCAGCAGCGGAGCATCGCCGAGGCCGAGGTTGACGCCGCTCGAGCTCGCTGCGACGAGGACATCGACAAAATCTTACTCGAGCAGGGGCTCGCCCGCGACCGCGAAGACCGTGCGAAGAAGCTCCAGGGCGACCTCCTGCGGATAGCGCAGGACGACAAGTACGTCGACCTCGGCTCCGACACCACCTCCGGCCTCTCCGACCTCGGCCTCTCCGATGACGAGCTCTAAATCTTGAGTGCATATTGTTTGATATGTTCAATGCTAGCGGGGTTAAAGAAAAATAAAAAAAAAAATCAGAGAAATATGTGATGAGTGATGTATAACTTCCGTAGATTTCTTCTTGTTGTACCTAAGTGGTGGTAGAATGGTGAACTAGCGATTGATATGGTGGTAGGTTAACACCATGATCCCTTTTTGCTAATGATCATTTGCATGTTCTATGAGCTTTGTGGACATTGGTAAGCACACCATTTGTAAATCACGGTAACCATATGCAACCTCTTGTAGCCTTTGCATCAGTGCAGCCAAATAGCATTTCGTGCAACCTTCCAAACAAATGGCAGATAGTTGCCCACCCCATATCGCCAAGTAAAAACCGAGCAACCAAATAAAATTGGAGAAGCTGGCCAATCGGGTCGCCACATGTGATTGGAAGGCGACGCATGTGGCCCGATGCGTGTGGTGATTGTCAAGCTCATGTTTTTCTGATTCCTCTCTATGATCGGATGTATTATACAATGACATGGTAAACTCGCCATATTTGGACCATGGTAGCTATATGCAACCTCATGCGGGCAGCCAAACACCATTGACTTGCATCAACCCGGTCAAAAAGGGATTGTGGGCAGCCTACCAATCAAGGGGTAGTTGCCAACCCATGCAGCCTACCAACAAAGTGGAGAACATGGTCCAACTCCTGTTTCTGACGGGGCATGCCCCCAGGGTCATGTTCCACGAAGCTCCAAAATGGATGCAGGCTACCTAACACAACCTTCAGGATTAAACCGCTGCTGGGCTACAGGACATAGCTCAGACAGAGTAGTTATCACTGTCCATCAATTCACTTGCAGGTACAGAAGAAGCCGAGACAACTCGCCTGCATGCCCTTGTCCAGAAACAGGTCAAGATAATCCTTAATTGATTCAGGGAGCAGTCACAGCTTCCTCAACTCTTCTTTTGCCTAACGCACTCGGTTCAAATTCACTGACATTCCTGTTGTCACAGTAAAGGTGGCAAATGTTGAACTGTTACGGTACGGTGTGACCAAGTGGTAAAAGACAAGTGGTGGACCAAGAGTCTTATTCACCACACATGATAGTGATTTCCTTGGGTGGTTAATTGATGATATGTGGCTGGGACACGGAAATCCTGAAAATCGATGACAAGGGACAACATATAACGTTGGTCGGCCTGCAAACTGCACAACCCACTTGCATTAGTGGAGTGCCAGTTGATCAAGTTCTGAAGTGGAGTAAAGGAAACAATGTGTGGGGGTTACCTTCGTTTGAGTGCATGTGTTGTGTGTGGCCTGTGGCCAGTTGTAGGGTTGTGTACCCAGTTGTAAGAGAGTTCAAGAGGTTTATTAACGGCCAGTCCTGATGATGCAATCGCCGTCGCAGAAGAAATGAGAGACGGTGAATTCTGAATCTCACCTTTGTTTATCTCTGTTTCTCGCATCTCTTCTGTGAGTTCCTTCCCAGGGACATCACAACATCTTGATGCTATCCTCTTTTACTTCTTTTTGTCCTCTCGGAAAATACTAGACATAAGTTAGTAGCGACTATATGACAAACTCAACAATAAACTGATCATCTTCTTTCTATTGAGATTTGCAGAAGCTTCAGCTAATGCATCATCAGCCAATAGAGATATAAAGCCTGGTGGCTGTAGAAACTACAGTGAACCAGCCGAAGCGGCAGCGCGGACCTGTTTGCCTTAGGTTGCCAGGCGCTGGCCAGCGCATCGAGTAGTAATATGCATATGCACGTCCTATGTGCCCTCTGTCACCTGCTTCGGAATAACAAGTCATGGCTGAAAACCAAGAAGTTTTACTAGAAACCAGTAATTGTTCATGAATTCTCTGCGAACTAAAGACGGATAGAAAATGTAACAATCAACCATTTCATGAGCCAAAAGAATAAAAAATTGGTTCAGGAAAAAATGTGCATGAATAGAAAATGTGAAGCATGAGCCAATCTGAAATACCACATGCACAAACTGGACGCAAACCATAGTCCATTAATCTTACTGATTATCTTGTCCCCTTGACTAGCTTCTGCATTGTGTAACGCTATAAAAAGAAGTGCTTTAAATCCCTCATTAACAGATAAGGTACCTACATCCTTCATTAATGCTGTCAGACATGAGGATTCAAGGAGACTGACCATTTTATCCGTGCAAGAAAAACTTTGGCCAACCAAATTGGTTCACACAAATGTACGAATACCAATCCTTAGCATAACCTATCGAGTCTTTCGTCAAATGAGGGGGAGTAACAATTCAGGCTCATCGGGTTCAGAATGCAAAGATATATTAGAAACTAAATCTTCTAGCATCAAGTATATTTCATCTTTCTCTGGATGATTCCGGTCTTCCACAAGGAATACATGAACCATATCTTTCAGCTCAATCCAACTGCACCCTGGTTCCTTCTTCATGTCGAGATTCCTCACTCTTGTTCTTACCTTCACAACATCATCCCACTTCCCCAATTTAGCATATATATTAGACATAGCAACATAAGCAGACACATGCTTTGTGCCCATGCAAAGCAACTTTTTAGCAACTTTCTCACCCATCTCCAAGTCCATCGAATACCAGCAGGCAGTGAGTAGGGCTCCCCATACAATCCCATCTGCTGGTACAGGCATTTCAGAGATGAACTTCTCAGCTTCTCTGACACGCCCGGTCCGACCAAGAAGATCGACAGCACAGGTATAATGCTCCACAGTTGGAGCTAGTCCATAGCTTTCCATAGAATGGAAGAACCTCATCCCCTTGTTAACTAAACCAGCACGGGAACTGGCCATAAGGAGGCCCAAGAAAGTGATCTCATTGGGATTGATATGCTGCTTCAGCATCCTCCCAAATTCCACTATAGCTTCCAACCATTGACCATTCTGTGCAAGCCCATTAATGAGTGATGTCCAGGAAGCAACATTTGGTGATGTGATGCAACAAAATGCGCTTCGTGCATCACCGACACACCCACATTTCATATACATATCTAGAAGAGCTGTCCCAACATAGCCATTGGACTCGAATGGAGTCTTGCAGAGGTGAGCATGGACCATTTTGCCTTGCTCAATGGTTCCAACTGTAGCACAGGCCTGCAATAGGGCAGGGAATGTTGACGGGCTGCAGGCAATAGATAATCGGCACATAAGCAGAAATAGTTTAAGAGCTTCTGAAGAATGATCATTCTGAATGTAACCAGAAATCATTGAATTCCATGTTATTGTGTTTCTTTCATCCTTTATCTGTTCAAATAGCTTCAGCCCCTCCTCCAACTTCCCATTCTGGAGAAGAACTGACATCATGGAGTTCAAGGTCACAATATTTCTCCGAGGCATCTTTTCAAACATCCTCTGACAATGTTCAAGTCTCCCTTCAATGCCATACACTTTAATCATCAGATTGTAGGAACCTGAATCATGTTCTGGCATCTGCGAGAAAACTATCTTTGCTTCCTCCGTCCTGCGCATTGATATAAGCCCCCCGATTAATGTATTGGATGTGATCAAGGACGGCATTTCCAGGTCATTGTAAACCAGCAAGGCATCACCCACAGCATCAGAACTACAGTAAAGATCCACAAGAGCACTGGTGATTAACTTCTCGGATTCAAACCCACTTCGAATCAAACAGCTATGAACTGATCTCCCAAAATCCAATGCTCCCATCTTCAAACAGGCCCTCAAAACACTGTCAAAAGTGAATTCATTCGGCATCACGCCGTCATCCGCCAACATCTGCACAAACAACCAGATCGCTCTGCGACAGCACTCACCCGCTCCTCGTGCATAGCCCGATATAACAGCGGTCCACGCAAACACGTCACGAGGTGCAGGCATCTGCTCAAGAAGATCCAGGGCATCACTTGGCAGGTTGAACCTCACAAGCGCGACGACCATCGGGCTCCACAGTAGCTCATTCCTCGCATGAAGTGAGTCGAAGAGCATGTGTGACGCACGCAGATCGAAACACGAGGAGTAGAAGTCGAGAAGTGAGGCCCCAACGACCTCCAAGTTCTCGGACCCGGACTTCACCACCTGGCAGTGCACCTGTGACCCAAACCGAAGGTGCCGACCACGGGCACAGGCACCAAGTACTGACGCGTAGGTGGCCTCGCTTGGGCTCACCCCCGAGCAGTGCATGTGTGTGGCTACCTCAAGCGCGTCGATTATGCTCCCGCGCCTCGCATGGCCCGCGACCATTGCGTTCCAGGTGACCACAGTCCGGCGCGGCATATCGTCGAACAGCCTGCGGGCGGCCGCGGTGTCGCCGCTGCTGAGCAGAGCTGTGAGCCGCATGTTTTGCGCAGTGATGGATGCATCTTCGTGGGTCTGGGTCGACGAATGCCGCGGTAAGAGCCTGCTTGCGTTGGCAGCTCGTGGTCTTGGTTTCCAGAAGGCGAAAGGTCTGCACCTGGAGAGCATGCAGTAGTCTCGCGGAGGCCGGAACCGAAGGGGGCTGCGTGGCGGCGAGACGGCGTGGTGCTGGTGGCTAAGGAGTGGCGGAAGAGGGTGCCGCGAGGGGTCGACAGTTGCGAGGTTTCGACGGCAAGTAGCCGAGGAAGCTCTGGGGAACCTGTCGAGCGGCCGGCCGGCACCGCTCAGGGCGGGCGCGGGTTGTTACTGTTGTTTGACTTTCTCGTGAACACAGTGCTTGCAAATTCTAGAAATTCTCAAAGTATCTCTGTAACATAATTCAAAATTTTGGAGCATTTTTTCGAAAATACTGTAATACCAGCCTTTATTTTTGCGAATTAAGAGAGGATTGCAATCACAAGTTGCTAATAAGAGCACCTTAGTCATAATAATTTACTTCTGCTTCAGTTCTCCCCCATATCCAAATTTTAAACACAACAACGGCTAAGATCGCTCCGTGCCCCTTCATAGTTTTTGATAATTAATTCGTACACATAGCATGTTTAAACTTGAATGTATCCATATACATAGATCGTGGTGTGCCCATCCATGTCGCTCCCGATTCATGGTAGCTATGTCCTCATCGGTAGCGAGTAGTAGTTTTCTCCTATAAGCATAGAGCGGTGTTGTTGTTAGAGGCATCGACCAATGCGAATTCTATACTCTAATTGCACGTGCAATGTTTTATAATTACATTCTTGATTAGCTAGCATTGCTTGACTAAACAACTTATAAAATCTCTAAATCCATTCCACCAATTGCTTTTGGTATCGCAATATCACACCATATCTTTCGATGGACTTTCCTCTTAATTTCAACCCCCCCCCCCCCCCAACACCCCCACACCCACTATTAGATAGGCAATTCAATAGTTGCCGACGGAAGGAGTTCCCCTTCTCTTGGCCAATTGATAGTCATGACCTTCACTCTCCTCAAGCGAGGAGGGCATATTGTTTGACCAACGAAAGCCTCACTAGTTCCGTCTTCATGTTCACTATTCATGTACCCTGATGCGAGTTATTTAGTTCGTGTCTCCTTGTTCTTGTGAAGAAGGAAGAACCGAAGGTTCATTAGCGGTACTCGTAACATTTTCTTTTTCGAGTAGCAAAGAACTTACTAGTGAAGAATAATGGAGCTCACACCACCTTCCTCAAATCATTGTTTATATTCGATTTCTTTAACCCGGTATTTTGTCACTACACTGTAATTTCTTGCACATCTCTTTAGGCATGTAAGAATAGCCGAGGCGGATTCTTGGCTGCAGACCCATTAACTCGTTTTTTGTCCTTGCCACAATGTGCTCGAATTGATAATGGTAGATCGGCCTAGAATGTGCTTGATCAGATTCTTGGTTTTGTCCCGTCAAAATCCTACCTCTAGTTCTCTAGTGTAGAACGTGAAGCCATTATGAAAAGACAAAGAGGAGCTGGCTATCTCCTTTATTTTTCTCACCAAACCATTAACATGTCTTTCTGAATTGGGGCAGATCTAGTGAAAGAAAAAAGTTTGCTCTGTCTTATTGTGTCTATTTTAGTACACTATATTTTTGCCTGCCTTTGTCAATCTTTATTATTCGGTACTACTAGTATTAATTTTCAACAACTAATTGTACTTACAATAAACATAAAGCGACTCAGCAACCTCAACCTCTGACTTGAAAAAACAATGCAAATGAATATAACCAACATGCTCATGTGTCCTGTGGAGGCGTTTTCCCCTCTACATATACCACCCCATTTTCACCCGAGCAGGCAACACATAGCCTATCGTTTTACTCGTCCATTGAACTATCCTGTCATAGCTTTTCCGTCCCAGTATTTCGTATTAGGCGTGGTGATGAACGATACAGGAAAATGATGAGAAGCAAAACCTTAAACAAATGCGTGAGAATATGATGCATCGGGATAGAACAGAAGTACTCTTGGCGCGTATCATCTGCACTGCGGGAGAGTGACAGTAGTAGTTCTTGCCCTATTTGGGCTGCCACTGACATGATGGATTTCTCGTCGCCTGCGTCCTCGTGCAATTCGCTGGAGGTTAGTCATCACCTGGTAGGAGTGATAGTCTCCACGCGCATAGCTTCTGTTTCATGTAGCAGCTGTCTCTCTAGCTCCATTTATCAGCTGGACAATTCTTACTGAAATTCCACCACAGGCACAGAGTTGCGGTGACCCAGCGTACTACTGCATGTGTAGTACACTATAGTCGTTGGCATGATATTTACAGAACACCGTTTCGTAAATATCACGTCCTTCAGAGTGGTACAACAAAAACATTGCGGGTCCAAATTACAAACATACACACATTATTATTATTACAATACCAAAAGTTCAAGACTTCCAAAAAATTCAACTTACAAACCAAAATATAAGTGTTTGAGCGGAAGTTTCAAATTTAAAACTTAAACTCCAAATTGAGCTCAGCAACTTATTTCTATATATTGTTCATGATGCTCGGCTCAAGTGGTTACTAGAACTATAGTAATTATTCGGACTCCTGTAACTCTCCTCCGTAGACGATGTCGTAGTCCTTTCCTTCTACGACTCCATACAAGTTGGGCTCTTCATAGAAGACCTCCTCTTGACTCTCAGGTGCATACATTGGAGTATCTTCGGGGTTCTCAGAGTCTAAGCAAGGATTCAAAGAAAAGGATGAGTAACATCGTTACTCAGCAAATTCATTATATGCAAGGTAGGAAGTTTGATGCTCTGTCTACCACCTCGGACTATCAGTCGTTGGTACTATGCAATTTTTGTAAATCTTTCTTCAAAGGTTGATTTTATTATGAAAATCTATGACCACCAGTCTTCACAGGTTGACCAGAACTTTTATGGAGTTCCTTTCCTGCCGCGTTCGTAGCTCCTTCCAGAACAGGGAGTAACAAGTTACAGTTCTTACACTCTGCAGAGGTGCGTTACTTTTATCATGGGAGATCAATTCCTTGTTGCACAACCGGACGTACTTTCCCGTCCACAATTCCATGATGTGGGGCCTAGTAGTTGGTCCAAGCCAATCACTGCCCTCTCCGTGACCTCATATGTCTGCACGATCCTTCGGGCTAGCTCACCTTCGTGAAGCCCCCTGTCGGGCATCCTAAAACCCTGATGAGTTTCCGAAGACTCTATGACCTAGTGATGTCCGGATTAGTACCATTTACATGGACTATCTCCCTAAACACCACTCATAGATAATCTAGACACCAAAAGTGTGGGACGTAAGAGTGCCCACCCATATGTTGGATCCGTACAAGGAATCACAACGTCATGTTAATGTCGTCTTGCCTCCATACAAGAGGAAAAGGATACAGCTGACTTCTTCGTCCCATTCCAAATCTCATGGTTAACGCGTAATATACGGCGCTAGAATCACTGATGGCATGGGTTATTAATTCCTAATTGTTCATCATTAGTGCAAGTAGAACCTTTAGTTCTATTGCTCCATTATATCATCACTTAGGATGATATCTAAGATTTAATATCTTGAGAAAATATTGTTTTCTTTTTCTATAGTGTAAATGATAACACACAATTCGCAAATACTTTAATAAAGACTCTTCAAAGGACATGAGCAAGTGATGAACTTGCCTTGTGATTGCAACGTAGTGAAGTCTGATGCTTGTACTGGACCTTGAGTTTCTATGTCTATAAAAACATCATTATTGTCCGGTAAGGACAATATTTAAAGAAGCAAAATGATTATGCAAAGTAATGTAATGCATCATTTAATTTGATATGCATTCTCCCCATTATTAAAAAAAATATTTTTTTAATAATAAAGGAGTTATAAATATTAATTTTTAATATTTATAATAGAATATTGTATTCTTTTATTTTATTTGACTTTTATTGATTTAATAATTCTTTTAAGAATTATCACTTAAATATAAAAAATTGTTATTAAATATTTGTTTAGTATTTTTTTAAAAATACTACAATATTAATATATAATGAAAGTGATTTTTATTTATTTTTATCATCTTTCAATAATTTTGTAAAATTCCATAAGGAATATATAAATTACAAAATTCTTAATAAAATTTATATGTTTAAAATTTTATTTCTTAATTTATTTGGACAGTTTGGATTATTGTGAATCCAAAAATATTTTATTTATAGTTTTTGGAATTTTATTTTATTTTCTATAATTTAATTAAGTTCAAGGGCATTTTTGTCTTTACCTATTTATTAAAACAGGCCTTAAAGGTTTTTGGGCTGGCTTATTCTTATTGGGCCCTTGTGGCCCATTAGGCATAGTCAAAACAGACACCCCGAAGGGTTCTGGCCCAACTCAGCCCAGTCACTCGTTGTCTCTCACCCTCGAGCACACTCCTCTCCTCCTTCATCCCCGACTCCATGTTCGGTGGTGTCGCCGCCGATGATTCCCGCCGTCGTGGACCATTCTGGTCGCCGTCGTGGTGCAGTAGGAGGTTGTCGACTCCGCTCTTCCCTCTTGTCCAACTGGATTTGGGCATGGATCTCTCCTGCGACAGATCAATGTAGTCCCGAACCCTAGGGTTTGAGGTTGGCGTGGATCCTGGCGCCATCGCTGCTATCGTGCGTCGTGGTGATTCACCTCGCCTCTAGGCGTGGCTATGGTCGTTGTTGTGGCGTTGTATGGGTCGCAGCGCCCCCTGGGGGTGCTCCCCGTGCCGCCATGGTTGTCGGCCCCTCTGCTTCCTCTTCTATTCTTCAGCGAGGACCTTTGGTGAGTGCTTCCTCTCCTCTCGTGCCCTCGGTGTGAGGCCCTCCTATGCTCAATGTTGGTGGTGGCCTCTCTGGTGATTGCCTGGTCCTGATTAGGCTTATTGGTTCTGTTTAGGGTTCATACCCTGCTGTTGATTAGATAATGATGAATTGGGATCAAGTTTTGATGATCCCTTAGCATGCTAATTGATTGTTTAGATGTGGCTTGTTGTTTAAGATGAACTGTGGTGGTGCTAGTGGCTTATCAGATGATCCTATGGATTAAATTTGATATGATCAGATGGTACAGTTGCTCTTAGAAAAAAAACTTGGAAATCTAGTGGTTTAACAACACACCACTGTCATTACTTGGTTAATGACAGTGAGTGTTGTGTGATGAAGTCACTATATTAACACTTGTTGGATTAAGAATTTATCTGTAGTTTGAGATCAAATGGTTTCGAACAGTGAAGATGTACATAGGAATTTCTTAACTATGATTCCTGTGATGACAAGAAAATGATTTGTAGTTGATTGATTGAATCTGTGAAGATTGGATGCTTACCTTGATTCATGTAGAACTGTTCTTGTGACACCATCTTTGTATGGCACACAAGATTAGATTCTATTTTCTTGAATTGGTTTGGTGCAAGCTTAAGATGAGTTTGGCATTAAATAGAAATGTTACTTTCTTAAATTCCTAAGACCAATGATGTTGGTCTGAGGCTTAGGGATTTAAGCTTTATCTAGTTGATTCATATGGATGGTTCTGGTAGTGGTACCAGCTACTATTTCTTGAATCAAAGCTTGAAAAAAATTATGGTAGGCTTGATCATTTGTATAGATCCCAAAGATTAAATTCTAAGGTGCTACTCTTATCTTAGAGATATGCCTGGAAGTTAAATCTTAGTTATATTCATTCTTGAATTGAAATATAGCTTGACAGTTAGATCAATGATGTTGCCTTGAGGTCTAGTTGGATTTTATAATTTTCTGGTTGCTTTTAGAGTTTGAAACCTCAGTGATGGATTCACCCCACTTGGGTGTCTTCTAAGAGTTTGAATCTGAATCATATCATGTATGCTTGTCTAATCTTAGACAGATAGATCATTTGATGATCTTTTTACTCACCATTGTCACTTGATGTTGTGGTTGCTAGTGGTTAATCTTGTGACAGCTTGATCTGGTGCTCCTCTGGTATTTTCAGCTCCTAGCTTGTCCTTGATCTAGTCCATCATCTCCTGATCCTGATGGCTTGACCTTGGTCTTGCTATCCACCTGATCACCCCCCCCCCCTCCTTATGTCACCATACTGGTGATGTGTTCCTGGCTTTGGTTGGTTTGATCTAGCTTGGCTTGGTTTAGCTGCCGGCTGCTGTGCTGGTGTGTAAAAGTGATGAAATGGTGTGGGGATTGGTTTCCCCCACGGCTGTGTTGACAGTTTTGTTTGGATGTGCTGTTGCTATGGTGTTGACAGCACACACTCCATGCAGTTTGGTGTGTGTGTTGCCTGTGTGCTTGCTGTGCAGGTGTGGATATGTTCAGAATTTTGAAAGTTATTTTTATTTGGTTACTTTTACTTGGCTGGTGAAACTTGTCCTTCCTTACTGTTATTTGACTTATGGCTTAAAATTATGAAAGATACATTCTTTCATATTGATGAAACTTGCCCCTTTTATAAGTTTACTCAATGATGAACCTTGATCAGTGCACTTCACTGACAAGTCTAGGAGTAAAACAATGCTAATCCTAACTTTTCTTTTTTATTAAGTTTCTGTTTATTTTGCAGGTACAAATTTGAAGATGAAGATTTTAGTTTAGGCTTTTTTATTTTTCTTTATAGAGTAGTCACTTGTAATATTCTTTTGTAATTTTAGTTCTATCCTTTTGTAATCTTTATTTTATTATTTTGTAATAAAGATTGTACTATTATCAATAAAGAAATATTATTCTTTATTTATTTACTATTGTAAAAATTGTGAATGATTTTCCTAGGTTACATTTTTTAACTTATTATTGAATGTAAATATGAAATGAATATTCATATTCTTAATTGCTCTTTTTATATAAAGTTTAATTTATTATTGATTAACTCTTAATTAAATCAAGATTCAAACATTATTCAAAAATCCTTTTGAATTATAATTCAAACACTCAATGTTTCAAATTCAAATTCATTTTCCATAACACATAAGTCCACAAAGATCATATCAAAGTCTATAGCAATCATCCTTTAAGACTAAACTTTGATCACTTCAAGTTTTTATTTGGCGAAAAATTTACCCACATTGATAAATGCATGCAACATTTCAAATTTCTAAATCTACTCTTCGTTAGTTCCTAAATGCTGGATGTTACAATAATAAAAGCGATTCACAGTCACTAAGTGTACTAACCATCTTCCCCTTTGTTTTAGATAAAAGACATATAGTGTCCGACTTTAAATTAGCGTATAAATAAAGCCCAACCAAAGGTTCTACAATGTTCATTACAATGCTACAAGACTAGTTGGGTCGCCCGAGACAGAGCCAGCTCACCGCAAGCAGGATAAGATTCCCTCCATTCAGAAATAAGTGATTTGTATTTGTCTAGATACTTAATTACTTGGCGCATTTGTAGCGTAGAGCAGCTTTAGCTCGTATCCATCCACGTGATGACCAAAACAGACATGTCCGAACAATTAGGGATGCCTTGGGTACCATTTGTAATGACCTTGGAGATACCGTTAGTGGTCACCTGCTTTATACTCCCTCCGTTTCAAAATATAAGATGTTTTAGGTTTATAAAGAAGATGAATCTAGACTTGTTTTAGTATGTAGGTTCACTCAACTTTGAGATGAATCTACACACTAAAAGAAGTCTAGATTAATTTTCTTCACAAACCTAAAACATCTAATTTCACCAAGATAGTGCGTTTTGGTGCAAACTGTCTCAGTCCAAAAGACATGGTGCACGCTGTTCCACAGAGCCACTCTTTCCAAACTTGCTAGTTGCTACCACGATTCGCAGTTCCCGATCCAGTTGGAAGACACACGTAAAGAATGAAAATGCTATTTTACCAAACATATCATGAGAATATATGTTCTGCTTGAAGGCATATAAAGATCAAGGAAACATCCAGCCTACATTACACGGTAAGTTCCTATCACATGAGCAGACAAACCCTTGTGCAGTTTATCCTTTGGGAGCAAAAGAAATACTTACAAACTACGCACAGCATTTGGCAAATAAAAAGGCTACAGAACTGTACAGCTCTCAGGTGAGAAAACTCGTGACAACAGAAGCCAACCATTTATTACGAAGTGAACTGTTGACCTGATATCAAATGTCTCGTGTTAAGTGCTACTGCAAGAACAGAGAGTTAATCAGTAAAGCCTACTACTGTTAGCTTGTGCAAATTCCTAGCCTCATCGCCTACAAACTTAAACTTGTACGCCGGTAAGGAAAACATGGTGACTGCTAGCTGCCATGAACTGCTGTCATCTGCTACATGCTACAGGTTCAGAAAGCAAAGGTTGATGAACAGAACCCTTGTTCCTGCGCAGGTTAGTTAGTAAATGATCGAGATAAATCGCACTCGACGACTCCATATTTCTGGAAGTTTGGATACGCCCGCTGGTTTGCTCGATTTGCTGGAGGATATCAATGGCACTAGGTTGGAACACTTTCCTCAAGTATCTGAAAACCAGCACTGGACCCATTCCTGCGGTTACAATCAGCTGGGAAAAGATGTTTTCACCACGTGATGTCAGGCTACAGTCATAATTATGAAGATCAGTATAGGAGGCAACAAGATGACTTACAGCCATGGTGATCCAATATGAAGGTTGATTACACAAGCGCAGCATGACATTGTGCATCTCAAGAGTTGGTACCACACTGAGTATTAAGTTGATCACGTAGAAGGCAACAAAGTTTCCCCATATCAGGATGATTTGCGGATAAGTGAACGAGCTGAAGAAGTAAAAGATAGTGTCAGCAAAGCAACTGATGAGTTTGTAGCAACCATGAGAACTTACTTTGTCTCCAGGGTGACAACAAAGGCCTGTAACCAAATGCATCCAGAGAGGGCAACCATAGAGAGTTCCTCCATGTCACTTTTCTCATCAGCATATGCATGAATTGTAATTAGGAAAACAGCAAGTGCCTGAAATCGCCAGAGACCATCATAAATTAAATCTTTAACTGCAGGTAAGGTATCCTAGAATCATGAAAAGAATTAATGTTATTTTACATGGTACAGCGATCGCCCAAACCATCCAGCAAATGTACTTGGATTTAAGAGCCTGTAAGCAAGAACATATTAGTGATAACCGCAATAAGTAATGTAGCACGCTTACAAAAAGCCATCAACAAATAAAAATGAACAAAAAAAGTTCTATTTGTACCTCCCAGCTTGAGAATAGAGTAAAATCTGGGGATATTGAAGAACTGTTGTTTCAGAGATATCCTTGTCAAAAATTATAGTCATAACAGGAAGACTTGTGTAGAAAACATTATATGCCATCAGGCTAATTGAGTTGAACAGACTAGTTCCAGAAAGCCCTGACGAAAAGGAAAAGCTAACACAGGAACCATGTCAGCATTCCATGTGAAGAAGTAGTAACTTGCCAGTAAATCAGATATACTGCTAATGGAAAGAGCATTGAGGGTGGGGGGAGAGACTCACAGAATCTGTATAAAACAAATCAACAGTGACTTGTAGAAGGAGTACTGTGAAATAAATGCTGTGCGGTTGTATGAATATCGACCATGGACAAGTATCAACCTCTTGAGAAACTTGAACTCTGCAAAATGATGAGAAAGTATACATATCATATTTAATAAGAATATATATGGAGCTTGGAGGTAAAGTGCAATAAAATGACGCAGATTCTCGGTACATCCATGAACATCTTTTACTGTTATACACAAAGTTTTTTGGTGTACTGTTGGTGACTCGGGGAAGAGCCCAGGCAAGTAGACAGGGATGGAGTTGGCATAGTGGCACTGGGGTCAGCTGATACCGATGGAAGTTAGTAAACTGGGGTGATAGACGGCGAGGCTCCTCCATCGAGAGAAGGAACCTAGGGTGATGCTGAAGCTTGACATAGCCAAGGCCTTCGACTCGGTCTCATGGGGGTTCCTATTCCAGGTCCTCCGCAAGGTGGGATTCGGGCCGAGGTTCTGCGAGCTCATCGCTATTCTGCTCTCGACGAGCAGCACTCGGGTGATGCTCAACGGCGAACCAGGACCCCCCATCTGGCATCGGAGGGGTCTCAGGCAGGGGGACCCTCTCTCCCCCACGTTATTCGTCCTCATGATGAATACGCTTAGTAGGGTGATGGCCAAAGCTATGGAGTGGGGGGTGCTGAAGCGCCTTGCACGGCGGGAGATGTCGACCTCGGTCTCCCTCTACGCGGATGATGTGGTGATCTTCTGCCACCCGGATGAGGGTGAGTTGCGCATAATCCGGAGCGTCCTCGACACTTTTGGTCAGGCATCCGGTCTGCGCACTAATTTCGCGAAATGCTCTGTATCCCCGATCGCCTGCTCGGAGGAGGTAGCCAATGGGGCAGCAGCGGTGATGGAGTGCCAGCTGGCACCCTTCCCCGTCAAATACCTCGGCATACCGCTGGCTATCCGTAGGCTGCCGGCGGAAGCATTCCAACCGGTCATCGACCGTATTGCGGATAGGCTGCCCACGTGGAAGGCCTCTATGATGCCTAAAGCAGGGCGCCTTACCTTAATCCGGGCGGTGCTCGCGGCGATTCCGCTTCACCAGCTGACAGTGCTCTCCCTGAACAAGAAAGCACTCAAGCAGGTGAATAAGATTCTGCGCGGGTTTCTCTGGGTGGGCAGGAAGGCGGCCGAGGGTGGGCACTGCCATGTCAACTGGGCAAGGGTGTGCAGGCCCCTCTGTTTTGGAGGGCTGGGGATCCCGGACCTGGCTCGCACGGCCATTAGTCTCCGGACCCGATGGATGTGGCGAATGCATACAGACCCCTCTCGACCTTGGAGCGGGCTGGATATGCAGTTTGCTAAGGATGAGCGCGAAATCTTCTTCGCGTCTACCTCTATAGTGGTGGGCGAGGGGAACACCGCGCTGTTCTGGACAGATAGATGGGTGGATGGGAAGTTTGTTGGGGAGATAGCGCCGGACCTCCTAGCGCTGGTCCCACGACGACTCCGGAGGACTCGGACGATCCGACAGGCGGTTGTTGACCGCTCCTGGATCTCTGACATCTCGGGTGCGGTTAACCCTCTTGCGCTCTGGCAGTATGTCCAGCTATGGTGCAGAATGCAGAGCATGCAGTTGGGTGGTGAGCCAGACAGACTGGTGTGGCGATGGACGACGGATGGCCAATACTCTTCCAAATCCTGTTACTATGCCTTGTTTCAGGGATCCATAATCTCAGGACCTTGGAAGTTGATTTGGAAATCCTGGGCGCCACCTAGGGTGAGGTTCTTCCTCTGGCTTGCATGCCAAGACAGATGTTGGACGGGTGAGAGATTGGAGCGCCGGGGCCTGCCCCATCGGCCATACTGCGCGCTCTGCGACCAGGCGACGGAGACCATGTCACACATCCTCACCGGGTGTCCGTTTTCTCGGACTATCTGGCACGAGGTCCTGTCATGGATCAGATCGACCGTTGGGCCCCCGGTTGATGAAGGCCCCTTCGCGGACTGGTGGGGGTTGGTGGTGCAGTCCACCCCACGTCCGATGCGCAAAGGAACCTCGTCAGTGATCATGCTCACGGCGTGGTGGATTTGGAAGCAAAGGAACGCGGTCGTCTTCAACAACGAGAACCCCTCGGTGCCCTCCCTAGTCGACACGATCAGGGCTGAGGCCAAGTTGTGGGCGGAGGCCGGGGCCCGGGGGTTGCGCCAGATACTCCCTTAGTCTAGCCTGGGTTGAGTTGTATGGTGCGGGTGTTGGTCCTTTCATGGACTTGTAAACTATACCTCCTTTTTCTATCAATGTATCGAAACGCAAAGCTTTTTGCGTTTTCGCGAAAAAAAAAACTACTGTGTATTTGTAGAAAATGACCCCACAATAATAGAGATGATCCATAGGGATCTTTCCTAGCTACTCCCATGAACATCGAGTGGGTTTTCCACCCTTAAAACAATTTATAATCACTGGCCATATGAGCAAAAGTTCTAGAAGCATACAAAATGTTATTTATCCTGTCTAGCTTAAAACAATACAATAGTAAGAAAAGGGCCTTTCAGGTCAATAATGCAATAGTAAGAAAAGGAACCTCTCAGGTCAACAATGCAAAGGCTGCACTGACATAAACATTGCACAATAACTGAAAAATCAGGAACCTGTGCAATAAAAGATGCATACTTCCAATGCTATAATCAGCAGCTCTTGCAGCTTGAAGACCCTCCCTACCACTGATCCCTACTCCAATGTTAGCCTCTTGAATCATTCTTACATCATTACCACCGTCACCAATTGCTAGAGTTAGAGAACCAGAGGACTTCAGGACCCCAACAAGCTGCACAAATGCAAAATATGTTACTTTAAAGTGACCAACAGCTAAATAGCTACAGCAAATCAGTTTTAGTATAATCACGACAACTACATCCAAATTCCAGGCTATTAGCATCTACTCCCTCCATTAAAAAATATGAGATGTTTTACCTTTTTTCTGAAACGCATGTATCTAGACGCCTTTTAGTGTGCAGGTTCGGAGAAAAATGAGTGAACCTACACACTAAAAGGTGTCAAGATACATGTGTTTCAGAAAAAAAGCTAAAACACCTTATATTTTGAAACGGAGGGAGCACACTCTAATTCATTGAGTTACTTATGAACATAAAAGGCCAGTTGCACACAATGGTTTCATTTGATATTGAGGTAAACTATGATGATCCTATTGCATTGAACTGATTTAGGAAACTGATGTCGTGTCATCTGCTTATCATCAATCAATCTGCAAATGGACATATCCCTGTTGCAGAACATATAAGATGAAATGTGGAAGTCAACCATTAGTCAACTGGATTTATCTGCGCTTAATATTATTCATAAAGAAGAGCGATAGATTTTTGTGAATTGCTATCTGCAGTAGCTTAAAGATAGCCAATGCGCACAACAAGCACAAACTGAGACTACATGTAGTCACATCCCAGAATCATTATTTTCAGTCGAGGACATGCAATATTCTGGTATCAAAGACGATGTACACTGATCCTATTCAGTTCCTTCCAATTACATGTCAAAAGGTAAGAGAGCTATTGGTATTTAGTACAAACAGCAAAATGGGACCTGCGCTTTCTGCAAAGGTGTCATTCGACAGCATATTGCTGTTCTTGACAGCATGGCCAGTCTAGTGAAAGATTCCAGAGAACGCTTCAAAATTATTTCGAGTGCACAACCATCCAAAACAAATGCAAGATCCTGCATAAACAAATTTGACATGAAGTGATCTAATGAACCCAAACAAAAAATTAACCTATTCAGAAGGAACATAATTTAAGTTTGCTAAATGTGCACGGAGTAGCACTCTAAAGAATATGACAGCACATGATCTGATAGTTCAAGTTCAATATACAAAATGGAACAAATTCTGATGAGGTGACACATGTCAAATACAGTATGAAGTAAAGGAACTCCAGGTAATATATGGTATTGTTTGAACATCATAAGAATCGATGTAAAGAATAATATCAGTTGCCTGCGTGAGTTATTTAGAGAATTTGATGCACTCGTAAGGTATAAATATAAAATAAACAAGTACCTTTCTTTCTGGCGTAGTCTTCATAATTACCAATGCCCTGTCTAAGCTCCGTAATATGTCATCTTCGGTTTTTCCGTTGATAGACAACAATTGACCATTGGACTCTGAAGAAAATGCGGAAGTTGCGATGATTATTTTGGTGACGGGTTGGTAGATAAGAACAACTTATTGCTACGATCAACTTATTGCTATGATGACAGCTACAGCATTGACTCCATGATAAACCACAAATTTACTTATAAAATAGGTGATCACCAAAAGGGGGCAAAAGAAAATATGTAATCATTATTAATTATTATGCAGTCTGTAAGAACTGAAAATATCTTACAGTTCCTGTTTACTATAAATATATCATGGTCCAAAAAATATAGGAATAAAAAGGTAAATACCATCAATATGGTTCTGCAAAGGCTATTAAAGAATTGGGCCCTCTTAAACAGACATGTACTAGTCCTATGACAACTTTCCATCTATTTTAATGTGAGGTTTTTGTTCCTGAGATGCTTGCAGTAAGTTGACTTTTTTGTGCATACTTCTGTTTTGACAAATAGAATTCAGTTCATGGGTACAAACAGGATGATCCACATGTACTCCTGGCAATCTTCTAGTTGTAACTTACAACTAATCACTACACCACCATACAGGCAAGAACAAACTAAGATATCATATACTGGAAAGAGATAGTAGACACTAGACAGACCAGCCATGAAAAATTATGATGCTTCAACACAGTGAAGAACTAGTAAATGGCGATAATAACTCAACCAACAAATGTACCAATTAAATAACAAAACATGGAAGAGCCTTGGTGATTACCAATCCTGCTCTAGGAAAAGATCTTGATTTTACTAAAGGATAAAATTGCACTATGGAAGAATAAGTCGTTTTGTTTCATAGCATGAGAGCAATTTCACAGAACATTTGCATGGTCAAATTTACCGAATAATCAATTTCAGATGATAATACAGTACCAGGTGTTATAAGGTTACAAAGAAGTCCAATCTGAATTGCTGTATTTTGTTTATCACCAGTTAGCATCCACACATTGATTCCGGCATTCCTTAGCAATTTAATGGTTTCAGGAACACCGTCCTGCCAAGCCAAAAAATTCTATAAGTCAAGGCAGGGCAAGCATACACTTGTACAAGTAATTCCACTGATTGTTAAAAACAAGGGAAAATTTGCTAGAGGACACCGTTATTTTTTGGCGTTTGCCAAAACACACCGCTGGAATGTGTCTTTGCTGAGTACCATTATAATTTCGTGGCACATTTGCCAAGACACACTGCATGCCGCAAATGGAAAGTTTGACTAATTTTATTGGGATGACCATCATATGTCTGGTTTGAACACTTTTTTCTCTAATTCAAATTCACCAAATCCAGCATGTGCATATACCGAACATGAATTAGAAACTATACGTAAGTTCACATCAAGTTGGAACATCCAGGCCAAGACGCCATCCATTGCAGCATGCAGCATCGTGGTTAAGAAAAAAATCAACGAGGGAATTGGGAAAAAGCTGGATAGTTTTTTCTATCTGAAACATCGTGTATTTCAATTAAAATTCTAGACATATTTGCAACAAGGTAAAAAGGTAATCTAAAACGGCAAACTTTCCGTTTTGGCAGTACAGTGTGTTCTAGCAAATTGTCACGAAATAATAATGGTACTGGGCAAAGTCACATTCCAACAGTGTGTTTTAGCAAACGCCGGAAAATAACAGTGTCCTCTAGCAAATTTTCTCTAAAAACAACAATTAACAATAATGCATACCTGAAGACGGTCCTCTATGGCAGTGATGCCAAGAATGTGAATGTCTTGCTCTAAGCTGTGACAGACTTCGGCAATTTTATTCTGTACATTATGAAGCTCGTAATATAACTAAAAAACAAAATCTACAAGCCTAGTTAAACAAGAATTAGTTGTTAAGGCCAGGAACAACTTACCTCCCTGTTGTCCAGTGAGCAGCTAGCATCTTGAAATTTTTTAGACCACTCCATATATTCACCTTCTTCTAAGTCACGCCACCCCAAGCATAATGTTCGCAATCCCAAATGAGAATACATTTCTACTGCCTCAAGATAGGTCTTTATTTCTTGTCCTGTCATTTTTGTACCAGAAAAAATAAATATCACCATCATCTTGTATACAAAACTCAGGTGTTTGATCATTTGGTGCACTCAATTAATATCATGCCTACCACGGGACACTCAACCAGTGTTAAATTAAGCATGCCTAAGCGCTGAGCGGAGGAAAAACGCCTTGCTTTTAATTGCGCTTAGCGCTTTAATCCTTCAGAAAAGGGAAAAGTTGAGGCAAAACGCTAGCAGTGCTTAGCGCTTAACAGAACCTTGCACTCAACCAACGTGAAACTTCAGGCTGTGCTCTAACAAATCACATGATATATGTTCCCACTTTCCCAGGGGTGGACTACTCATGTGCATGTAAGCATAACATTTTTTCTATCAATGCAGACACAAAGTTCTGCGTATTCTGAAGAAAAGCTTTAATCTAGCAGATACATGACTGGAAGTTGGAGCCCAAACTTAAGGTCATGCCAGGTCTTTCCTCGCAACATCTAAAAAATCAAAAAAGAAAAGCATGCAAGAATCTATCAAATTTCAAGCTTAAAAGTACAAGCATAATGACACAATGAGCTTCAGACTGCTAAACCATGTACCTGGACAAGAACGAGGAAAGATAGCTTCATCAGCACCTTTAGAGAGAAGAAGAAACTTCCCACTCCCGCCCTCCTTTACCACAACAGACATTCTTTTGCGATCAGAAGTGAACTCGAGAACATCCAATAACTCATAGTAAAATTTAGAACCATTGAAAGAAATCTCTGTAGAAATATTAGACAGAACTCAATCAAGGAGATAAGTAAAGGAAAGCCTATATAGAGTACATGATGATCATCTTATCAGATTCTATCAACCATTTACTAACCAGCACTCCTGCTGTCTTTACTTGTGAGCACCATATTCAGGTTTGATGCAGCATTGACCAAAGCTTCCTCATCTTGTGATTGTGCTTTGTATGAGATAGTACCATCATCGCTGAAATTATGAAAGGTATAAGGAACAAACGAATAGCAAATAGACATGATATTCAGAATTGCCTTTTCTTCTAAGAAACAGACGTATATTTACCTTTTGATAGGAACAACTGTATTGCAAAGAGTCATCACCATTAGAAATTTGACTACATCAGGATCGTTACTTGAGACAGCATTTAGAAGTCTGACATCTAATTATAGGAAAAACATCGTTCAGGGATTAAAAAGACATAAAATTCTGTTTTTAGAAAAACATTAGTGATTATGAACGATAATATGATATATTGTGAATGTTTACAACAAATCCATGAGAAGAATGACCAGTATAGTGCCTAATGCCCAAAATTGTTTGCAGTTGTACAAACAGGAACTTCCCTAAACTGGGAATCACAAAGAGAAGTCTGAAATTTAAGATAACTGTCATGACATAATTCAGTCGAACCACCCCACCCCAACACCCCCCTCGTATTGTACATGCACTCATATAAAGTCATACAAAGGTAGGCATTCACCTCTTTGTTTCAGAGATGAAGGTAATTCATCTACTCTTCAAATAGAGAAATGGTACTCCATAGTGTTGCGCCTCATAAATGAGGGGTTTTTCACCTACTCCTTAGGAATATAAATTAACATAATTCGTCTATAACTATATATAAGGCAATCTCTCCAAAGCCAGTGTGACTAATCATTGGCATCCTCCCATATGCAGCGATTAAAACGGAAGGATAGTGGAAATTATGAAGTATTCAGAACTTCCAGAAATCGATGATGTCAGTTTTGCAGTTTACAAGTTTATATTGAGACCTCATACATGTCAATGAATGAAAATGCAACATACTTTGCATCTAATTTCAAGAAGTGTTTGATATTCCAACGAAAAGCTTAAGGTATACTTCATATGTCTTTGTAGTTTGTGCAAACAAATATTCCAATCAACTCCTATTAGATAAGAGAAAAACATGCCTAGTAGGATGGGAAGAACATGAAGAGGAAGTTAATAACCTTTTAAAGCATCTCCATTGTTATCTCCATATAGTCTATCACTTATGCAACATCTTCGGAAGATCATTCTATTCTCTGTCAATGTCCCAGTTTTGTCGCTTAATATATATTCAACCTGGCCAAGATCTTCACTAATAGCTGTGCTGAAAGAGACACTTATATAAGCTCTAAGATATAAAGTACTCCTCAGTTCCAAAATACTTGACGTGGTTTTAGTTTTTTAGTTCAAACTAAAACCACGTGAGTATTTTGGAACGGAGGGAGTAATAGATCTTTGATGCTCATACATTTTATATAACTGTATAAATCATATCACGTACTTAGCTGAGTGAGCAGGCGTACTTGTTTCCCAATCAAACATTTGATCATCACAATCAATGAACTTTGCGTATACACCTTTAGCCAAATCAAGAGTAACCTACAATCACTAACTAGGTTAGGAAATGGGACTATTTATAGCACTTCACGAGAGCAAACTTGGAATAGCACTTAATGTTTTGTCTTTGATATTGTGTTCTGATGACTAAAATGGTTTTAGATGTCAGATGCTTCAAACAAGCAGCACAAGAAGGAAAATACAAATTCAGTATGGAACCATACCTTTATGGAAATAGGAATCATTATCGAACACAATAGTTCAAAGCGCAACGGGATAACCAAGAACTCATACCATGGTCCTTTAGGAGGATACATGAGATACCATTGCTACATCAGGAAACACAAAGAAAACGTTTAATCAGATCAAAGATAAAAATGGCATAAAATTCATTCAAATCCTTAAAAATCTAGATTAGAAACTAGGAAAATATTTACAGCTGTCCCCTCAATTATTAGTTCACTTCAATTTACAGCCTGAACTTTAATAGTATTTATTTTTGACCTTCTACAAAACCATTTGAAATAGGTCACAAGTCCGCTTTCCTCGGCTCTTTCGGATGACATGGTTGATGATGTCACATCATCAATATTTGCCACCTCATCTTCACCGGACACTTGGTCCACACGTCATAGATAAGAAATTGTAAAACTCCTCCCTTTTCTCATTTTCTCCTTTTCTATCCTCTCCAATATCTCAGCCATAAGTGACCTCGACCATTGCATCATTCTCCATCTCATCGCCTCTGGACGAGCTCGTGTCCATGGCAGCAGAAACAAAGGAGGGTGAGGATGGCAGAAACAGTACCGCATCCTGGCACCCTAGCCTGCTCCAGTGTTGATAGTAATGCCCATTCACGAGAAGAAGCATCTACCAATGCTGTTAAGCAGTGAACGCGACAGCTAGTTAGGCTGTGAGGTTTGCCACCTCGGTTATCCTCAAAGATAGACTTGGCCGTCTACCTTAAGGCGAAGGGAGAGATAAGAGGAGAAAGGGAAAGGAAGAAAAGATAGAAAATAAGAGATACGACAAATGATAGGTGAGTTCAAACAGATGTTATTATGTTCTGTTTCTGCTTTGCTGAGGATGGGACAGGTGGCTTGTGTCCTATTCCACATCGTCCAGAACCACCATGGTATCAAGCGAGGAAGGTATACACGCCAGTATATAGAGTTAGGTGCAAACTAAACAGTACTGAAATGCGGCCCAAATTAAACCATAGCAATATTTTTTTCCTCACAAATCTTTGCAATAGTTAAAGGAAACAATGTAGAGTTTTAGCTACAAAAGTATGACAGCATGCATGAAAGTAGTAGTGATTTTTTTGCTCAAGAGCACTGCTTGTCGGGGATAAATTGTCACCTTACGACCATGACTGTCCTTCCAGATATTGCCAGCAAAACCCAGCACAAGAACGACAACAATTTGGAAAACAAATATTGCAACAGTGAGCTTGTCAATCACTGAATCAGCAGCAGTAAGCTTTGGCTCAGCAGTTCCCCTGCTCATTCCAGACTTGGTTTCATTGCCTGACACAAATGATTCAGGCAGCAAAGCAGGTGTGACATGACATTTTGTTTGGTCAGCTAAGTGCACAACAAATGCCTCAAACATATATTCTTCAGTGTAGTAAATCAAGAACAGGCAAGACAAAGCATAATACCATCACATGCTATATTTACCTGTGTATATTGCAACTCCACATGCCCACTCTGTGTACCGTAAGTAACATGACTGAAGAAGAGTATTATTGATAGTTAAGGGGCATTTTTCATTATCAATGATAGGAGGGAACAAGCGCATGTTAGCATCAAATCTTCTTATGTCATTATCTGGGTTAGGGCACTCAGCTACACCCTGCTCAATCCAGAGAGGTGCAATCAGAGAAGGCATGAGAAAATCCAAGAATGTACATGTACAGGAGGGCTCACCTTGATTTTGCCCAATTGCTCCGGAGACAGGTTAGCACAAATTGAAGGAATAATTCTTGTTTTCAAATCAGTTTCACCATCTAAAGCAGCAGTCTGAAGTAGAAGTAGAAATATTGGCATTAGCTACAATCACAACAGCCAAAAAAAAATTCTATCTAGATTCTCGCAACAGTACGTAACATGATAGATTTCGAGCTGCACATTATATCTATATAAATCATCATAAACCAATCACCAAAGCAAAACAGATATATTCCCGGATATTGATGGAGGCCGAAGACAGAAATGTATCCTTTCAGTAATTTTGCATGCCTTTTTAAGAAAGGCTAGTATTAAATCGAAATTCAAACAGTCTATACTTACTACTAATAAAAGTAAAAGTTGTGTTGGGGCACTGATCACCTTAATCATCTATCAAAGTTGATAAGCGGCTCTAAAATAGGTGAAACTTTTCTCACAATTTCTATCACGTCGTTATCACGATTAGTGTTAATCAATCTATTGTGGTTAACATGCCAAAATGACATAGTTTTGTGTTTTATATTTTTGTTTGGTTTTATGTGTCAAAATAAAAATCTCTCAAATACTGCCTCAAAGTCCTCCTTTATATCCTGTGTTATTCTTTCAATCATCTCCCGGTGGCTAACTTAGCAGCTACATTTTATGTTGAAAGAAACCTGAAGTATACTTGATCGAATTTTTATTTCAAAAGATTATTGTATACTCCATCAAATTTCTCATCATATGTGGAGACCTTGGTTTAATAAAGTAGGGGGAGGGGCTACAAGGTTCAAATTCTACAAACAGTGCAATGAAATACTAAGGAGATCAGTAGGGTGGCATCAAAATCCACAGTCTAGCAATCTGTTTAGAAAAATATGCATTCCACCATATTCTGTTGAATTGACACGTCAAGGCATTCCAAATGAATCCTAAGCATAGTCATGGCCATCCGAGTGGCTTCTACCATAATCTCCATGTAGCAGGAACATCAAATAAACATACTATCTGATGTTGGTTAGTAGACTCATTTACCTCAACATAACAGATGCCTTGAGGATCAGAAGTTCCAATAAGAACAAGATCACATGGAATCTCATCATTCTCATGGAGCCACACTATATTTCCAACATGTATCTCCTGTGCTTTTACCTAACAGAACATAAAAATAACTCAGCATTACACAGTCAAATATTCCAAGTATCCCCAACCCCAAGTAACCCGATTATAAAGCTGAGTCCCAGATTATTTCAGTTCTGCAGACTAGATGTGTCCAGAAAGAACAAAGTATGGCATTCATAATGTGCATGTTTTTTCCACAACTTCCATCTCCCATTAAATCAGAGATAAAGATATGCCGTGCAATCTTTAGTGCAACGCTGATGCTGAATGTCTAGGATTTCCATATCACAAGTGGCAGGCAGGGATGGCCAGACTAGTAGAACAGTGATCACAAAAAAAAAAGGTATAGCATTTAAGGAATTCTTTTAGTTTCTTTCTTCTATTAACGAGTGCTACAAAACTAGAACACATTTAAGCAGTATGAATTTATGGTGCAGAGTGCCAAATTAAACAAGATATGACATTATGGCTGACAAAGAGAAGTAATGATGAATTCAAATACTGATCACAACCCATAAAAGACTCAGGAGGACAATGTTCTCACTCCACCAAAAGAGAAGCAAATGTTGGTGTCGAGAAAGGAAATAACCTGTCTACGGACGCCATCCTTTACCACCCAGATTCTCCTTTCATTTGCTTTCTTGTCTGAAAGATACCTATTGTAGTCATCCCAAGCCTCTTTTGAAGCAGAAACAATGAAGATTACGGCAAGTGGACCCCATGTAGTTGCAGGACTTACAGGGGTAATAGTTGACCACAACTGAAGGCAAGCAATTAGCAGAAAGTACTGATTCATGAAACGCCTGAAATATTTAGAGCAGTGAATACAGAACATGTACATAAATAATATATACGTAATTAAAATTCAATAGGAAAGTAACAGTACTGTTCTCTAGGGATTCTGACAAACTGCTAAAGAAGAGCACGGGGCTCATATGGCGTATCAGAGGTCAGAGCACTATATCTTGAACAGTGATGAGTGACTGAGAATCCCAAAACAGTAGAAAATTAAGTCAGAACCTGACCTGAATTGCTCACATAGGTTCTTGGGTATAAAATTCCAGAAAGTGTATTTGGTATTGGAGATTCGGTTGTCCCTGTAGAAATCCCGGCAGGACTCATCGTTGATATACACAAAACGTTTCATTTTTGGGGGCTGGATGTCACTTCCGTGTCATTAAGTGCACTGCCATTGGTCACGCTGATGGAAAGGGACAGTTAAATATATGAGGATATGATAATGATGATAGTACTTACACATTATATAAGAAAAAAAATGGCGTTTCAAAATTTCCTAAATTTAAGGCTGCTTAAGAAAAAAAGAACAAGAATCTCGCAAATTCTTGCGGCAGTGGCTAATCAGAATCTATACGTTCTTTACCTAAAGAAGGCAACAAAACGTGCAGCTATATATGGTCGCTACTATAAAAACAAACTATGCATAAGCATTATGCGCGGCTTCAGATTTTCGTACTAGAACTGCCCAGTCTGACAACGAGCAGAACAATTGGGGAATAAACTGCAGATTAGTATGGGAAGCCCCGAATGTTCTTAGGGAAGAAGGGAATTCCCATTATACCAATCCTGGAGAACGGGGGGTCGAATCGGCGAGAGATGCTCACCGCATTCCACTTCAAGTGCCCGCGTACGCCGTCGTCCGGTCCTCGCGGCGACGGGGAGTTCCCGCTTCAAGTCGGCGGGTCGCACTGTCGCAGTACTTCAGGGGAGAGGACTTCAGAGGTTACCGAGATGAGGGGTGGCCAACGAAGAGGGTGGAGAGGGGGGCCGGGTGTGCAGAGGAATCGGGAGCTTTGACTCTCGGTGAGGTTGCCGCCGTTGGTGCCCTAGCCGGAGTCTCTAGAGGAAGACGGCGCCCGAAGGAAGGAAGGAATAGAAAAGCGTGGCATCAGCATATGCCCTTCCGCGGTACCGGCCCCGCCATCTCCATGTGTGCCGTGTGCGTGGCGGCTGGTGTACGTGTTCCATCCTGACTTTGACTTTGGGTGCTTCTCGCCGCTTACGGATTGGAAAATGATAGGTATCCCCGGACGACCGCGTTGTTTAGTCATCCTGCTCGCGCGCCGTTCGATCGCACGCGATCTAACCGTCGAAATCGTGCCACGTGTACAAGCCCGGACGGCTCGGAAGTTTGCCCAACTGTCGGTCCGGTCTTCATTCGGTCTTCATTCGGGCAGTTCCAGTTTGAAGGCGACCGAGACGGCGACGGAAGGGAGCGCGGAGGGAGACCCCTCGTCGACGGCGAGTGTTGGCCGGGAATGGCGTCGCCGGCGGTCAGAACAGCTGGTTCGCTTCCCTCGATTTCCCCCTTGCTGCTTTCCCCCAGCTCCGCTTTCTCTCCCAGCGCTCTCCCTATTTTCCCCCTTTGGATCTCAAATCTCGAACACCGTTTTATTGCAGGGCCGTTGAAGAAGAAGACCTGTCGGAAGGGGAAGGCAACCGGCGCGGCCTTAGCCATGGCGGTGAGTTCTTCCTCGATTTCACCAGTTAGGGTTCCTATGTTGTGTCTGTGAGATTTGCTGCTATGATGTTCTAGTTTCTGTTATTTTTGCTGTTGTGATGTTCTAGTGTCTGTGATAATTGTTGTTGCAGGTACTAGTTTTGATATGTTTTGCTAGGATACATCTTATAGATCTGTATAGACCTACTAATTTTGATATGTTTCCTTTGATAATTGCCGCATTGTGATGGTGTCCTATCCTTTGATAAAATAGATAGAAATTTTAAATGGAATTTGGTACAGTAGCTTTTCTAGGCACAATTGTCCTTTTTTGCTACATTGTTGCTTGTGATGGTGTCCCATTCCAATCTGTTTGCTACATATGCATGTTTTGCTACAATGTTTGTTTATGTGATGTCCCATAAAACTACTTTTTTGCCCTATCCTTTTAATTGTTTCGATAGCTTTTCTAGGCAGCTTTTGTCCTTACCTTTTGTTTTTTGTTTTTGCTACTGTGCATCTATCTATTTTAGATTTGTTGCTTTAATGCAACTGCTACATTGTCAACTAGTTTTGCTGCACTGAGTTTTGTTTTTCGTGTTTGATGTTGTGCAGGAGGATAGGGCGAAGACATGGATGTCTAAAAATCGCCTATCTACGAAGCGTTTTCTCACCCTGGCTAAAGGTCTTAATCCCGAAAAGCGTGCAGTTATTGCTTTGAAGAGTGCGTTCAGATCATATTTAGATGTGTCACCATTCAGGATTCCTAGTGGGTTGATAGATTACATTGCATTGCACACTGATCCTCACAAGAGATATGGTGAAGAAGGTGTTCGGAATTCGCTGTGGCAACAAACCTGTAGAGCTCCTGAATAAAAATGACCCCTGTGAGCTTCGGGACATTTACAAAGCTGGTAGCACTAGGGCTGAGATAGCTACTACAGTAGCTTTGCTCGAATCATGCGCCAACACTGATGAGGCAACGATAATCCAGACATGGGACCTTCTTTGCTTGGCTCTCGTGGTTGCTCCTAAGAGCTCCAACAACATTAGCATTGAATATCTTGCTTCCATGGTTGACCCCACCAAGACCGATGAGTATGCTTGGGATGAACACCTTTTGGATTTAGCTATGGCACAAGTGGATCATATTCGGAAGAAAAAGGCGATGCCACTGAAGCTCGCCGAGGGAGAGAGCAAATATGAGTTCTGGATCACTGGCCCTTTTGCTTTCCTTGGTGTATGTTACTCCTCTTCATACTTTTCTAGTTTCCATTATGTTTCGTTCTACTTCGGATTTATGTACCTTATCTATTTTATTGTTCCATTCCCTATAAAAGATTTCATACATGGAGCATTTGAGCTTCCCACGAAACTGCGACCATGTTTTCAACAAGTCACTACCAAGAGTATGCTTCGTGACAAACAACGACTTTGATTTTGTTGTGGAACACGACCTTGAGCTTAAGATATTGAACAATACTACAGTTTTCGGTTGGCGCCCGGTACGGCATTTCTGGCAGCATTTAATTGGTTATCTTGTTTGTGTTTTTGTTTGTCGTCTGACTATATCGTCATTGTGTGTAGTTTCTCCACCTATCGGAACTCCGTACAATACTGATCTTGGTAATTAGCAAGTAAACGAAGCTCCTCCAGCTCATACTTTAGATGAATCTGAAGTCAATCTTTCTGCCTCGTTGAATGAATGGCTAGTGTTTCCCAGTAGCCAAGAACTGGAGGTATAGAATCTGCTGCATTAATGTTTCAGTATTGCTACATTGCCTTAGATAGGTTGCTTCATTATCTAAAAAAAATTGCTGCCTTGTATGCATCAGATTGCTTCATGATTCTATAACATTCTTGCAAAATGTGGCATCCCGCAAAACCACTACTAGAAAATCGCGTTGAATTTGTGCATTGCATCGTCATCATCATATGTTGTTTGTCTAAAACTATTTTTGCAAAGCTCGATTTGTTTTCCAAACGCCTCGTCTTTATTCAAACGCCAAAATCCGGGTCGCCGGAATATTTGGTTTTGTCCGTTGTCAGTTTGCAAAAACGCTGGTTGAGATAAATAATTTAATTAATTATTTTAGCGGGGGCAGTCGAACGGGCCGTTTCGACCCGAACGACCACCCCCAGGATTTTACAAACGGCCCACCTAATCGGCCCCTTCTAAATCCTAAAGCTACCTATTAAACTACCCAACCCGCTGGCCACATCACTCCCTCCAATAACCATGTGCCACCTCACCTGGCCCTATCCCCCCACCCAACCAACTTCTGCCACATCACCACCCAACTCTCCTCCTCTCTCCCACACAACACCACACCCCACCACACAACCAACCCCCAGCAGCCCCACCCCCTGGCACACCCCAAACGCACACACCCTGCACGCGTCGCGCCGACCGCCTCTGCCGCCTGGGACCCACCCGCGGGCCCCCCACACGCCAGCCCCGCCCCCGGACCCGGTCCACCCCCTGGCCACGCTACCCTCTCCCCTCTTCTCTCCCTGACGCGCGGCCCCACCGCGTGGCCCCTGTCCCGCCCCGATCACAGCCGTCTCCCCACGCGCCCACGTTCTCCACCCACCCCGCAGCGTCGTCCCCAACCTCCCCATCTCCTACCTCTGCACGCCCCGCGTCTCCCTCTCCCCACCTTCCCCACCGGCGCCCCGGCCATCCCCTCTCTCTCCCTCCGCGCTCCCTTCTCCCGCAGCCGCTCCCGCGCGCCCCCGGCCGCCGCCGGCGAGCTCGCCCTCGCCGTCCTTCCTCTCCCGCTCGCCGCGCGCGGCACCCCGCATCGACGGCCTCCGCCCGCTGCACCGGCTCGTCCCGCGCGCCCCCTCAGGCTCCGCTCCTCCGCCGCGTCCCCGTCCCCTGGCCGCGCCGCCGACCTCGCCCCGGCCGCGGCCGAGCACGCCCACCTCCGCTCGAGCACCGCCCAGCCCGGACCCGCCTCCCGTCTCCACCGTCTGCCGCCACCGCCTCGCCGGCCGTCAACCTGGCCGCCCCCCTCTCTGTCCGCGGTGACCCCCTCCTCCCCCGGGCTCCGCGCGCCGCCCGCGTCTGGGACCGTCTCCGTCGCTCCGGCGCCGCCCAGGACCACCCCGAGTCGCCGTCGCCCCCAGTCCCCCTTGCCTGCGCCTGGTCGCCGCCCACCTGCACGTCATCGAGCCGCCCTCGTCGCCTTCCCAGCCGCCGCCGCTCGCCAAAGTGCCACCGCCGCCCTCGCCTTGTCGCCAAGTTCCGCCCAGACCCGTTATCGGACTCCGGGGCCCGCCAAGTTCTTCCACGTGGACCCAATGAACCGCAGACCGACCCCGTGACGGGTGCATCGACCCCCACCAAGATCTGCCGACGCCGAGAACTCACGATAACGCCAAGGCCCGTTCCCGGAGGCGAAGTCCGAACGTGAAGACCACCAAGCTCTCCTTCCCGGATTCGACGCCCCGAGACCATCACGAGGAGGCGAAATGCCAAGGCCTTCGACACGGAACCCTGAACCCCGACGAACCCCCGAACGCCAAGATCGACTCGATGGCGCGGACCCGACAAGACCCTCGCCCGACAAGATCGACCCTGTGGGACCCGACAAGATCGACACGACGACAAGAACGACACTGACCCGGAAGCACCCGATGCGCCCCGGCACCGAACCAAGTACCCCTTTCTGGACGCCGAGAACGCCGAGAACCCGGATGCGACAAGACCTACCCCAGTTATCCGAGAACGATCCCGTCGAACCCCGAACCCCAGATCCGGACCCCGAGACCGACCCCGGAACCCCGGAACCCCAAGTTCGTCGAGACCCCTCAATGTGTGAACCCCTTTCCGAGAATCCTATTTTATAATATAATAAACTTGTCGCATCTTAATTGTTCATGCATGCATATTGTCATGTGGTTTGGGGGCCTTATGCCGATTCACCTAATAATTAAATATGGGGTCCATATGCGGGCAATCCTAGTCTCATATTGGCCTCATTTAAACTTGTGTAGCGAACCGGTGATGTATTCTGCCTTGTTAAACAACATCTAAATTGCGGGGTAGCTATATAACATGAACCACCTAATTAAATGTCGGGACCCCGGTTCCGCTTAATATGACCTAATTGCATCGCACCTTGCCATGCCATACATCATGCATGTATCATGCCGATCTTCTGCGGTGTATTGAATATTGCATCCGGTGTTTCTTCTAGTGTTTTCGTTCTTCGCGGATAAGGCCGTTGAGTTGATGTGAGCTTCGCCCCGATCTTCGGTTGAACCTTCGACAATGTTTTCAGGCGAGCATCTCCCCCTTTCTACCTATCTTACTTTTCTAGTATTTATTCCCTCATGTTGATCTATTGCTATCTGTGTTGCGATGCTCTAGTTTCCGTACCCGTGATATCCCTTGCAGCCCTATATTGCCTTGGACACATCCTATTACCTGTTGTTTGGTAGATAGTTGGACTTGCGCGCCGTAGTCGCTTGCTCAAGTGCTGTTGCGTGTCGTCAAGTACCACAGTTGTTGGAGAATTGCCGCATGTTCGACGTTGGAGATGATCATGGCTTTAATTATTGTTTCACTTTAATTCCTGTTTAACAACTAAAATTGAATTAAGCAGAGGCATCGGTGGGTGATAGGTAAGATTTGGTTTCCGACCGCCCACTTGTGTCCCGTAGGACCCGAGTTCTTGACACCTGTTCCGAGATCGAGCGCGCTAACCACAGGTGGGGAGATATGGGCCCCCCATTGATTATTACCCGATTTCAAAGTATTGTACTGGGGGCCACAAACTAGTTTGAGGTTTTATTTACTATCCTGTACTTATGCCATGCTACTTATGTGTTTACGATGGTGCGAGGAGCACACTGTACTGTTTAGGAATTGTGACCCGTTTACGTGGTATCGACAGTCCCCGTTTGGGGATCTGCTGTCGTTTACCGCCGGCCCCACAAACCCTAAGTCCGTCTCGGAGACCGGCCGACTTCGTTGCGGGTGTACTTAGTGGGGTGGCCCCCCGTGCTTGCTTTGGGTCTAGGAACGTCGTGACTTAGGCCCCGCCGACATACCGATGGGTGTATGTTAACTGATCTGGCAAAAAGGGTCGAAGTGCCTGTGGATACTTTGGTGCACCCCTGCAGGGTTTAATCTTTTCGAGAAGCCGTGTCCGCGGTTATGGACGACTTGGAGCACAGTGCTTGATCATAGACAACTACAACTAAAGTTTACTGTTTTAAAATTGACTCGTATCCGATATGATTAGTAATCAGCTTCACTACAACGGAATGGCTAAATAAAAGTACCAACAACTGCTGGGTTTTGGGGTTGTCTCATGTTAATTGTATCTGATTAGTAAGTGTTGTGACTATAACGGAATGGTTAACTAAAAGTGCCCACTGCTTACTTTATCAGGACGACTATCTAAACCTGACTAGTAAAGTGCCGCAACTATAACTGAATAAGTAAAACTGCCAACTGTGTGAGTTCCTCGGTTGACTTCCTCGATGGTCTCGAGGGGGAAACGCCAGGATGGGTTTGATTGATGATAGTATCAGGTTGGAACCGAATAGGTCTTTCTCACCCCTCTCTGATAGCCGCCAGTTGTATTGAGTCTCTATAGGTTGTTTAGTGCTTGCTGCCGCTGCCGCTTCAGTCCACCATACCTATGTAGGCGAGGACCGCCGAATTCTAGCCTCGCCGTGTACTGGCCTCAGTACTGACGCTCCTCTTTTCCTTTTGCCCTTTGTCGGCACCCCTTTTGTTTAAGCAGGTTTTGAGATCGACGCCGTTAGCAGGGTTACCCTTCCGGCTTGGCCTGGGCAGGGTTATGGACGCCATTGGTTATTCTTCCGGGCTCTTAGCCCCATTTGCATCTTGTCCGTAGCTGGACGCCCTATCGTTTTCAAGGTGATTTGAATCTTTGTACTGTATATCTGTATTCTTGACTCATGGAGTCGTGTTGTATATATATATCTGTTCTGTGGGTCCCATCGAGGACTGTTGTGTAATGTTATTACTTCGTATTCCACCCGCACGAAAGTGCCTGGTGGGCACCTTTGAATCGTTTCTATGCGGGTTTGGCGGGTTTCGCTAAAACTTGCATAGGTCCGATTCTGAGGGTGTTACAGAGTGGTATCAGAGCTCAGCAGTTACGATACCCCACAAGTCCAGCCTGTAGGATAACCTAGCTAACGGCCGAAGTAGAGTGTCAAAACTATTTTTGAAAAACGGTTGGATAGTTCTGATTAGGTCTGATTTTACTCCTTACCCTCTGCTGTTCTCCTCTTACCTCTACGTGTTTTGAATCCGCTCTCTTCTCTCTCTTCGAGTCCAGGATTTCTCGAGGTTGGGTTTCCGTCGTACCTTTAGGGTTTCGCTTTCTCCCTTTTGTAACGGAGGTGCTGCGATCATCAATCTGCAACTTGTCTGTTGTACCCTTCATCCAATCTTTTGTTCTTGAGCTCTTTATCTATTGTGTTCCTTGCTGGATATCCGTGTCGTTGAAAAACATATGAGAAGGACGAGCATTGGTGAAGTTGGAGTATACCTTGAGCATGTGTTGTTCATGCCATTGGAACCATCGCGAAACCTAATCATTGTGTCTTTCATACGATTTCTGTGGTATCTTCCGGTGTTTTCCGACGCGACGACATCCTCTACGCCAGATCCGATGCAGAGTCTGCATCCCTCCTTGTTTCCGAACCTCGCTTGTCGAGATCTACAGTCTGAATTCCGAGTTTTGGTTGCATAATCCGCCTATTCGTGTGCAGAGTAATGGTTTGAGTGCGGGATGGAGTAGCTACCATACCACTACTCTTATCATTCACTCTTGTGCGTCGAATCAGTGGATCCAGCAGTTTTACTCCGTCCACGGAAGCTAGAGGCGACTTTATTTCTTGATACCTCTATCTTCGTCCTTTGTTTCTCCGGAGTGTTCTCTCGACGATCATGGACAACGACCTCTTGTTAGTGGTGTCGCGAGGATCTACACGAAGCGAGAAGATGCAGATCACCAACCTTCCTTCCCGGTACCATGAGGCGGATCTCGAGGGCGAGATCCCTTGTTAGTGGTGTCGAATTGTGGCATCCCGCAAAACCACTACTAGAAAATCGCGTTGAATTTGTGCATTGCATCGTCATCATCATATGTTGTTTGTCTAAAACTATTTTTGCAAAGCTCGATTTGTTTTCCAAACGCCTCGTCTTTATTCAAACGCCAAAATCCGGGTCGCCGGAATATTTGGTTTTGTCCGTTGTCAGTTTGCAAAAACGCTGGTTGAGATAAATAATTTAATTAATTATTTTAGCGGGGGCAGTCGAACGGGCCGTTTCGACCCGAACGACCACCCCTAGGATTTTACAAACGGCCCACCTAATCGGCCCCTTCTAAATCCTAAAGCTACCTATTAAACTACCCAACCCGCTGGCCACATCACTCCCTCCAATAACCATGTGCCACCTCACCTGGCCCTATCCCCCCACCCAACCAACTTCTGCCACATCACCACCCAACTCTCCTCCTCTCTCCCACACAACACCACACCCCACCACACAACCAACCCCCAGCAGCCCCACCCCCTGGCACACCCCACACGCACACACCCTGCACGCGCCGCGCCGACCGCCTCTGCCGCCTGGGACCCACCCGCGGGCCCCCCACACGACAGCCCCGCCCCCGGACCCGGTCCACCCCCTGGCCACGCTACCCTCTCCCCTCTTCTCTCCCTGACGCGCGGCCCCACCGCGTGGCCCCTGTCCCGCCCCGATCCCAGCCGTCTCCCCACGCGCCCACGTTCTCCACCCACCCCGCAGCGTCGTCCCTAACCTCCCCATCTCCTACCTCTGCACGCCTCGCGTCTCCCTCTCCCCACCTTCCCCACCGGCGCCCCGGCCATCCCCTCTCTCTCCCTCCGCGCTCCCTTCTCCCGCAGCCGCTCCCGCGCGCCCCCGGCCGCCGCCGGCGAGCTCGCCCTCGCCGTCCTTCCTCTCCCGCTCGCCGCGCGCGGCACCCCGCATAGGCGGCCTCCGCCCGCTGCACCGGCTCGTCCCGCGCGCCCCCTCAGGCTCCGCTCCTCCGCCACGTCCCCGTCCCCTGGCCGCGCCGCCGACCTCGCCCCGGCCGCGGCCGAGCACGCCCACCTCCGCTCGAGCACCGCCCAGCCCGGACCCGCCTCCCGTCTCCACCGTCTGCCGCCACCGCCTCGCCGGCCGTCAACCTGGCCGCCCCCCTCTCTGTCCGCGGCGACCCCCTCCTCCCCCGGGCTCCGCGCGCCGCCCGCGTCTGCGACCGTCTCCGTCGCTCCGGCGCCGCCTAGGACCACCCCGAGTCGCCGTCGCCCCCAGTCCCCCTCGCCTGCGCCTGGTCGCCGCCCACCTGCAGGTCGTCGAGCCGCCCTCGTCGCCTTCCCAGCCGCCGCTGCTCGCCAAAGTGCCACCGCCGCCCTCGCCTTGTCGCCAAGTTCCGCCCAGACCCGTTATCGGACTCCGGGGCCCGCCAAGTTCTTCCACGTGGACCCAATGAACCGCAGACCGACCCCGTGACGGGTGCATCGACCCCCACCAAGATCTGCCAACGCCGAGAACTCACGATAACGCCAAGGCCCGTTCCCGGAGGCGAAGTCCGAACGTGAAGACCACCAAGCTCTCCTTCCCGGATTCGACGCCCCGAGACCATCACGAGGAGGCGAAATGCCAAGGCCTTCGACACGGAACCCTGAACCCCGACGAACCCCCGAACGCCAAGATCGACTCGATGGCGCGGACCCGACAAGACCCTCGCCCGACAAGATCGACCCTGTGGGACCCGACAAGATCGACACGACGACAAGAACGACACTGACCCGGAAGCACCCGATGCGCCCCGGCACCGAACCAAGTACCCCTTTCCGGACGCCGAGAACGCCGAGAACCCGGATGCGACAAGACCTACCCCAGTTATCCGAGAACGATCCCGTCGAACCCCGAACCCCAGATCCGGACCCCGAGACCGACCCCGGAACCCCGGAACCCCAAGTTCGTCGAGACCCCTCAATGTGTGAACCCCTTTCCGAGAATCCTATTTTATAATATAATAAACTTGTCGCATCTTAATTGTTCATGCATGCATATTGTCATGTGGTTTGGGGGCCTTATACCGATTCACCTAATAATTAAATATGGGGTCCATATGCGGGCAATCCTAGTCTCATATTGGCCTCATTTAAACTTGTGTAGCGAACCGGTGATGTATTCTGCCTTGTTAAACAACATCTAAATTGCGGGGTAGCTATATAACATGAACCACCTAATTAAATGTCGGGACCCCGGTTCCGCTTAATATGACCTAATTGCATCGCACCTTTCCATGCCATACATCATGCATGCATCATGCCGATCTTCTACGGTGTATTGAATATTGCATCCGGTGTTTCTTCTAGTGTTTTCGTTCTTCGCGGATAAGGCCGTTGAGTTGATGTGAGCTTCGCCCCGATCTTCGGTTGAACCTTCGACAATGTTTTCAGGCGAGCATCTCCCCCTTTCTACCTATCTTACTTTTCTAGTATTTATTCCCTCCTGTTGATCTATTGCTATCTGTGTTGCGATGCTCTAGTTTCCGTACCCGTGATATCCCTTGTAGCCCTATATTGCCTTGGACACATCCTATTACCTGTTGTTTGGTAGATAGTTGGACTTGCGCGCCGTAGTCGCTTGCTCAAGTGCTGTTGCGTGTCGTCAAGTACCACAGTTGTTGGAGAATTGCCGCATGTTCGACGTTGGATATGATCATGGCTTTAATTATTGTTTCACTTTAATTCCTGTTTAACAACTAAAATTGAATTAAACAGAGGCATCGGTGGGTGATAGGTAAGATTTGGTTTTTGACCGCCCACTTGTGTCCCATAGGACCCGAGTTCTTGACACCTGTTCCGAGATCGAGCGCGCTAACCACAGGTGGGGAGATATGGGCCCCCCATTGATTATTACCTGATTTCAAAGTATTGTACTGGGGGCCACAAACTAGTTTGAGGTTTTATTTACTATCCTGTACTTATGCCATGCTACTTATGTATTTACGATGGTGCGAGGAGCACACTGTACTGTTTAGGAATTGTGACCCGTTTACGTGGTATCGACAGTCCCCGTTTGGGGATCTGCTGTCGTTTACCGCCGGCCCCACAAACCCTAAGTCCGTCTCGGAGACCGGCCGACTTTGTTGCGGGTGTACTTAGTGGGGTGGCCCCCCGTGCTTGCTTTGGGTCTGGGAACATCGTGACTTAGGCCCCGCCGACATACCGATGGGTGTATGTTAACTGATCTGGCAAAAAGGGTCGAAGTGCCTGTGGATACTTTGGTGCACCCCTGCAGGGTTTAATCTTTTCGAGAAGCCGTGTCCGCGGTTATGGACGACTTGGAGCACAGTGCTTGATCATAGACAACTACAACTAAAGTTTACTGTTTTAAAATTGACTCGTATCCGATATGATTAGTAATCAGCTTCACTACAACGGAATGGCTAAATAAAAGTACCAACAACTGCTGGGTTTTGGGGTTGTCTCATGCTAATTGTATCTGATTAGTAAGTGTTGTGACTATAACGGAATGGTTAACTAAAAGTGCCCACTGCTTACTTTATCAGGACGACTATCTAAACCTGACTAGTAAAGTGCCGCAACTATAACTGAATAAGTAAAACTGCCAACTGTGTGAGTTCCTCGGTTGACTTCCTCGATGGTCTCGAGGGGGAAACGCCAGGATGGGTTTGATTGATGATAGTATCAGGTTGGAACCGAATAGGTCTTTCTCACCCCTCTCTGATAGCCGCCAGTTGTATTGAGTCTCTATAGGTTGTTTAGTGCTTGCTGCCGCTGCCGCTTCAGTCCACCATACCTATGTAGGCGAGGACCGCCGAATTCTAGCCTCGCCGTGTACTGGCCTCAGTACTGACGCTCCTCTTTTCCTTTTGCCCTTTGTCGGCACCCCTTTTGTTTAAGCAGGTTTTGAGATCGACGCCGTTAGCAGGGTTACCCTTCCGGCTTGGCCTGGGCAGGGTGTGGCATCCCGCAAAACCACTACTAGAAAATCGCGTTGAATTTGTGCATTGCATCGTCATCATCGTGCATTGTTTGCATAAAACTATGTTTGCAAAACCCGTCTTTGTTTTCTAAACGCCCATCTTATTCAAACGCAAAACCCCGGATGTTGCCGGATATTTTGTTTGTCCAAAACTATCTACAAAGTTCGTTGTAACCAAATAAAAATATTTAATTATTTTGGCCGGAGCAGTCGAACGGGCCGATCGACCCGAACGACCGCCCCAGAATTGTTAAAACGGTCCAACCAATCCCACCCTAAATCCTATAGCTACCCAGCTACCTACCCACACCCACCCCTCCACCTCACCCCACCCTATGGCATGCTGCCACCTCACCCCTCTTCCTTTCCCCAACCACTCAACTCCTGCCACATCAGCCCCCTCTCTCCACCTATGCTAGAACCACCCCACCTGTCCCCACACAGCCCCACTCCACTCACACACAACACACCTGCCCACACGCGCTACCCCACGCCCTGGGACCCTCCACCTGCCCCAGCCGACAAGTCCCGCTTCCCCCTGGCCCACCACGTCAGCCCCACCCCGATGCCCCTTCTTCCACCTCGCGCGCCTGCAGGTCTCTCCCACCTCGCGCGGCCGCCCTCCTGCCTCCTCTTGCTGCCGCTGCCGCCACCGGCGTCTCCACCGCCGCCCTGCCCACCGCGACCACTGCCCCAGAGCCCCGGCTCCCCGCACGCCTCCATCCTCCTCCCTCGCCTCGCGGACGCGCGCCCCGCCTGCTCGCCGTCCCACCGCCTCCTTCCACCGCCTCCGCCTCCCTGCCGTCCTCGCCGCCTCCCGCAGGACCCAGCGGCGCGCCTCCGCCTCTCTTCCCCTCCGGCCCTGCGCCGCCCGCTCGCCTCGCCCGCCGCGCGTAGCTCCTCCCGCAACCGCCCCGCCGCCGCTCTCCCGTGCTCCGCCCCGCCCCGCAGAGGATCCCGGCGGCGCCCGCGCCCAGCACCGCGTCCGCGGCCCCGGGTCCTCGCCAGCGACGCCGCGTGGCCCCTTCCGCGCGCGCGTCTGCCCTCCTCCGCTCCGACCCCCGCTCGCCCCCGTCCCCGCTCGACCTCTCCTGCAGAGCCGCCCAACCCCGTCGCCCCCCGAGCTCCCGCGCGCCTCCGCCCGTACCAGCTCCGCCGGCCAGCGCCCTCTCCGCTCCCCGGCGCTCTCCGCCCGAGCTCGCCGGAGCCCGCCACCGCGACGACCTCCCCTCCTCGAGTCTGCCGCCGCGGCCTGCCTCCGCGTCGCCGCCCCGAGCCCCTGCGCGTCAGCGACCCCGCCGTCCCCGGACTCCTCTCGGCCCGCTTCCGCCGCGTCGCCGCTCCAAGCCCTGCTGCATCGCCATGACCGGCATCGAGCATAAGTGCGTGTTAAGTTTTACCAAGACCGTCACCAAGACAGTATCGAGACAGGTCCAAAGACCGACACTGATCCTCAAGCCCGAAGACTACATCGGACCGGAGTCACTCGAAGGGGCATCTACAAGGACTTCTACACGGAAGGGAACGACATGGTCTTCTTCGTGGATAAGTGGAAGTTGCGCGATCCAGAGACCACCGACAAGATCTTATCGAGGCGGAAACAACAAGAGCCCTCTCGGAACCCGAAGATCGCGGAACCCCAAGACCTTCGACATGGAATCGTAGGCCGAGCCTCGACACGGCAAGGTCGCCACGAGGACGCTACCGGACGCTAGCACCGACTCGATGGCGTGGGGCTCGACGAGACCCTCGCAACGGCAAGCTCGACCCCGAGGGACCCGACAAGATCTGCATGCGACAAGTGCTTCAACCCAAACGAGAGGACCGACAACAGGGCCGACCATCGCGGATGCGACAAGACCTACCCCTGAGTCCGAGAACGACCTCGCCGAACCCTGGACCCCGAGAACCGACCCCGAACCCCGGAACCCAAGATCGTCGAGACCCCTAATGTGTGAACCCCTTCCCGAAACCCTAATTTATCACATAATAACAACTTGTCGCATAATAATGGTTCATGCATGCATCTTATCATGTGCTTTGGGGGCCTTATGCCGATTCACCTCATAATTAAATATGGGGCCATATGCGGGCAAATCTAGCCTTATATTGGCCTCATTTAAACTTGTGTAGCAAACCGGTATCTTATCCTGCCTTGTTAAACAACATTTAATTTGCGGGGTAGATAAACAACATGAACTACCTAATTAATTGTCGGGACCCCGGTTCCGCTTAATTTGACCTAATCGCATCGCACTTTGCCATGCCATGCATCATACATGCATCATGCCGATCTTCTGCCGTTGTATTAAATATTGCATCCGGTGTTTATTCTAGTGTTTTGCTTCTTCGCGGATAAGACCGTTGAGTTGATGTGAGCTTCGCCCCGATCTTCGGTTGAACCTTCGACAATGTTTTCAGGCGAGCATCTCCCCCTTTCTACCTATCTTACTTTTATAGTATTTATTCCCTCCTGTTGATCTATTGCTATCTGTGTTGCGGTGCTCTAGTTTTTCCGTTCCCTGGATATTCCCTGCAACCTCATATTGCCTTGGACACATCCTATTACCGTTGTTTGGTAGATAGTTGGACTTGCGCGTCGTAGTCGCTTGCTTTAGTGCTGTTGCGTTTCGTCCAGTGCCACAGTTGTTGATGTATTGCCGCATGTTGATGATGGAGATGATCCTAGTTTTACTTATCGTCACTTTAATTTCTGTTTAACAACTAAAATTGAAATAAGCAGAGGCATCGGTGGGTGATAGATAATATTTGGTTTCCGAACACCCACTTGTGTCCCGTAAGACCCCGAGTACTTGATACCTGTTCCTTGATTTATCGCGCTATCCACATCCGGGAGGTATATGGGACCCCCCTGAGCCAGAGCTTGATTCCGTCTTATTTCTTGGGGCCACAAACTAGTTTGAGGTTTTATTTACGATCCTGTACTTATGCCATGTTTTACCGCTTTATTTACGATTGTGCGACAGATAGCACCTGTACTGTTTAGGATCGGGACACGTTTACGCGGTGTCGACAAGCCCCGTTTGGGGTTCCCAGTCGCTCACAGCCGTCCACCCAGACCTTGAGGCCGTCTCGGAGCTTGCTTACTCCGTTGCGGGATCTACTTAAGGGGTGGCCCCCTGAAATATTTCTGAATCTTGTGATTGCTTTGTCGTGAAGGCCTCGTTGGGTTTTGATTTGGTTTTTCCGAGGTTGATCGAGTGTGTGTTGCTATTGGTGCACCCCGGCCGGGTAAAACTTTCTGAAAGTCGTGTCCGCGGATATGGACGACTTGGAGCACAGTATCTCGACCATAGACAAGCATAACTAAAGTTTACTGCTATAAATTTGACTTTATAATGACTAGTAATCAGCTTCACTATAATGGAATGGCTAAATAATACTGCCCACAATTGCTTGTTTGGAGCGTCGCTTGCGACCATTGTACCTGACTAGTAAGTATTGCAACTACAAAGGAATGGCTAAATAAAAGTACCAACAACTGCTGGGTTTTGGGTTTATCTCATGCTATCTGTACCTGACTAGTAATTGTTGCAACTATCACGGAATGGTTAACTAAAAGTGCCCACTGCTTATTTTATCAGGATGATTATCTATACCTGACTAGTAATTACTGCAACGATAACTGAATAAATAAAACTGACAACTGTGTGAGTTCCTCGGTTGACTTCCTCGTTTGGTTTCGAGGGGGAAACGCCAGGATGGGTTTGTTTGATGATAGAATCAGGTTGGTTCCGAATAGGTCCTTCTTACCCCTCTCTGTTTGACGCCAGTGTATCGAGTCTCTATAGGTTGTTTAGTGCATGCTGCCGCTGCCGCTCAGTCCACCATACCTATGTAGGCGAGGACCGCCGAATTCTAGCCTCGCCGTGTACTGGCCTCAGTACTGACGCTCCTTCTTTTTCCTTTGCCCTTTGTCGGCACCCCTTTTGTTTAAGCAGGTTCTGAGATCGACGTCGTTAGCAGGGTTACCCTTCCGGCTTGGCCTGGGCAGGGTTATGGACGCCATTGGTTATTCTTCAGGGCTCTTAGCCCCATTTGCATCTTGTCCGTAGTCGGACGCTCTATCATTTTCAAGGTGATTTGGATCTCTGTATAATATATCTGTATTCTTGACTCTTCGAGTCGCTGTTATATATATATCTGTTTGTGGGTCCCATCGAGGACTGTTGTGTAATGTTATTACTTCGTTTTCCACCCGCACGAAAGTGCCTGGTGGGCACCTTTGAATCGTTTCTATGCGGGTTTGGTGAATTTTGCCCAAACTTGCATAGGTCCGATTCTGAGGGTGTTACAGAGTGGTATCAGAGCCCAGCAGTTGCGATACCCCACAAGTCCAGCCTGTAGGATAACCTAGCTAACGGCCGAAGTAGAGTGTCAAAACTATTTTTGCAAAATCGGTTGGATAGTTCTGATTAGGTCTGATTTTACTTCTTACCCCTCTGCTATTCTCCTCTTATCTCGACGTGTTTTGAATCCGCTCTCTTCTCTCTCTTCGAGTCCAGGATTTCTCGTGGTTGGGTTTCCGTCGTACCTTCAGGGTTTCTCTTTCTCCCTTTTTGTAACGGAGGTGCTACGATCATCAATCTGCAACTTGTCTGTTGTACCCTTCCTCCAATATTTTGTTCTTGAGCTCCTTATCCATATGTGTTCCTTGCTGGATATCAGTGTCGTTGAAAAACATATGAGAAGGACGAGCTTTGGTGAAGTTGGAGTCGACCTTGAGCATGTGTTGTTCATGCCAATGGAACCATCGCGGAACCTAATCATTGTGTTTTTCATACGATTTCTGTTGTCTCTTCTGGTGTTTCCGACGCAACGGCATCATCTACGCCAGATCCGATGCCGAGTCCGCATCACTCCTTTGTTCCGAACCTCGTTTGGCGAGATCTTCAGTCTGATTCCGAGAGTTGGTTGCTTAATCCACCTATTCGTGTGCAGAGTAATGGTTTGAGTGCGGGATGGAGTAGCTACCCTACCGCTGCTCTTATCATTCGCTCTTGTACGTTGAATCAGGGGATCCAGCAGTTTTACTCCATCCATGGAAGTTAGAGGTGGCCTTACCTTCGACTTCGTCCTTTGTTTCCCCGGAGTGTTCTCTCGACGATCAGGAGCAACGACCCCTTGTTGGTGGTGTCGCCGTTTCAAGATGAAGAAGGAACCATCGTTGGTGGTGTCGCGAGGATCTACACGAAGCGAGAAGACGCAGATCGCCGACCTTCTTTCCGGTACCATGAGGCGGATCTCGAGGGCGAGATCCCTTGTTAGTGGTGTCGAATTGTGGCATCCCGCAAAACCACTACTAGAAAATCGCGTTGAATTTGTGCATTGCATCGTCATCATCGTGCATTGTTTCCATAAAACTATGTTTGCAAAACCCGTCTTTGTTTTCTAAACGCCCATCTTATTCAAACGCAAAACCCCGGATGTTGCCGGATATTTTGTTTGTCCAAAACTATCTACAAAGTTCGTTGTAACCAAATAAAAATATTTAATTATTTTGGCCGGAGCAGTCGAACGGGCCGATCGACCCGAACGACCGCCCCAGAATTGTTAAAACGGTCCAACCAATCCCACCCTAAATCCTATAGCTACCCAGCTACCTACCCACACCCACCCCTCCACCTCACCCCACCCTATGGCATGCTGCCACCTCACCCCTCTTCCTTTCCCCAACCACTCAACTCCTGCCACATCAGCCCCCTCTCTCCACCTATGCTAGAACCACCCCACCTGTCCCCACACAGCCCCACTCCACTCACACACAACACACCTGCCCACACGCGCTACCCCACGCCCTGGGACCCTCCACCTGCCCCAGCCGACAAGTCCCGCTTCCCCCTGGCCCACCATGTCAGCCCCACCCCGATGCCCCTTCTTCCACCTCGCGCGCCTGCAGGTCTCTCCCACCTCGCGCGGCCGCCCTCCTGCCTCCTCTTGCTGCCGCTGCCGCCACCGGCGTCTCCACCGCCGCCCTGCCCACCGCGACCACCGCCCCAGAGCCCCGGCTCCCCGCACGCCTCCATCCTCCTCCCTCGCCTCGCGAACGCGCGCCCCGCCTGCTCGCCGTCCCACCGCCTCCTTCCACCGCCTCCGCCTCCCTGCCGTCCTCGCCGCCTCCCGCAGGACCCAGCGGCGCGCCTCCGCCTCTCTTCCCCTCCGGCCCTGCGCCGCCCGCTCGCCTCGCCCTCCGCGCGTATCTCCTCCCGCAACCGCCCCGCCGCCGCTCTCCCGTGCTCCGCCCCGCCCCGCAGAGGATCCCGGCGGCGCCCGCGCCCAGCACCGCGTCCGCGGCCCCGCGTCCTCGCCGGCAACGCCGCGTGGCCCCTTCCGCGCGCGCGTCTGCCCTCCTCCGCTCCGACCCCCGCTCGCCCCCGTCCCCGCTCGACCTCGCCTGCAGAGCCGCCCAACCCCGTCGCCCCCCGAGCTCCCGCGCGCCTCCGCCCGTACCAGCTCCGCCGGCCAGCGCCCTCTCCGCTCCCCGGCGCTCTCCGCCCGAGCTCGCCGGAGCCCGCCACCGCGACGACCTCCCCTCCTCGAGTCTGCCGCCGCGGCCTGCCTCCGCGTCGCCGCCCCGAGCCCCTGCGCGTCAGCGACCCCGCCGTCCCCGGACTCCTCTCGGCCCGCTTCCGCCGCGTCGCCGCTCCAAGCCCTGCTGCATCGCCATGACCGGCATCGAGCATAAGTGCGTGTTAAGTTTTACCAAGACCGTCACCAAGACAGTATCGAGACAGGTCCAAAGACCGACACTGATCCTCAAGCCCGAAGACTACATCGGACCGGAGTCACTCGAAGGGGCATCTACAAGGACTTCTACACGGAAGGGAACGACATGGTCTTCTTCGTGGATAAGTGGAAGTTGCGCGATCCAGAGACCACCGACAAGATCTTATCGAGGCGGAAACAACAAGAGCCCTCTCGGAACCCGAAGATCGCGGAACCCCAAGACCTTTGACATGGAATCGTAGGCCGAGCCTCGACACGGCAAGGTCGCCACGAGGACGCTACCGGACGCTAGCACCGACTCGATGGCGTGGGGCTCGACGAGACCCTCGCAACGGCAAGCTCTACCCCGAGGGACCCGACAAGATCTGCATGCGACAAGTGCTTCAACCCGAACGAGAGGACCGACAACAGGGCCGACCATCGCGGATGCGACAAGACCTACCCCTGAGTCCGAGAACGACCTCGCCGAACCCTGGACCCCGAGAACCGACCCCGAACCCCGGAACCCAAGATCGTCGAGACCCCTAATGTGTGAACCCCTTCCCGAAACCCTAATTTATCACATAATAACAACTTGTCGCATAATAATGGTTCATGCATGCATCTTATCATGTGCTTTGGGGGCCTTATGCCGATTCACCTCATAATTAAATATGGGGCCATATGCGGGCAAATCTAGCCTTATATTGGCCTCATTTAAACTTGTGTAGCAAACCGGTATCTTATCCTGCCTTGTTAAACAACATTTAATTTGCGGGGTAGATAAACAACATGAACTACCTAATTAATTGTCGGGACCCCGGTTCCGCTTAATTTGACCTAATCGCATCGCACTTTGCCATGCCATGCATCATACATGCATCATGCCGATCTTCTGCCGTTGTATTAAATATTGCATCCGGTGTTTATTCTAGTGTTTTGCTTCTTCGCGGATAAGACCGTTGAGTTGATGTGAGCTTCGCCCCGATCTTCGGTTGAACCTTCGACAATGTTTTCAGGCGAGCATCTCCCCCTTTCTACCTATCTTACTTTTATAGTATTTATTCCCTCCTGTTGATCTATTGCTATCTGTGTTGCGGTGCTCTAGTTTTTCCGTTCCCTGGATATTCCCTGCAGCCTCATATTGCCTTGGACACATCCTATTACCGTTGTTTGGTAGATAGTTGGACTTGCGCGTCGTAGTCGCTTGCTTTAGTGCTGTTGCGTTTCGTCCAGTGCCACAGTTGTTGATGTATTGCCGCATGTTGATGATGGAGATGATCCTAGTTTTACTTATCGTCACTTTAATTTCTGTTTAACAACTAAAATTGAAATAAGCAGAGGCATCGGTGGGTGATAGATAATATTTGGTTTCCGAACGCCCACTTGTGTCCCGTAAGACCCCGAGTACTTGATACCTGTTCCTTGATTTATCGCGCTATCCACATCCGGGAGGTATATGGGACCCCCCTGAGCCAGAGCTTGATTCCGTCTTATTTCTTGGGGCCACAAACTAGTTTGAGGTTTTATTTACGATCCTGTACTTATGCCATGTTTTACCGCTTTATTTACGATTGTGCGACAGATAGCACCTGTACTGTTTAGGATCAGGACACGTTTACGCGGTGTCGACAAGCCCCGTTTGGGGTTCCCAGTCGCTCACAGCCGTCCACCCAGACCTTGAGGCCGTCTCGGAGCTTGCTTACTCCGTTGCGGGATCTACTTAAGGGGTGGCCCCCTGAAATATTTCTGAATCTTGTGATTGCTTTGTCGTGAAGGCCTCGTTGGGTTTTGATTTGGTTTTTCCGAGGTTGATCGAGTGTGTGTTGCTATTGGTGCACCCCGGCCGGGTAAAACTTTCTGAAAGCCGTGTCCGCGGATATGGACGACTTGGAGCACAGTATCTCGACCATAGACAAGCATAACTAAAGTTTACTGCTATAAATTTGACTTTATAATGACTAGTAATCAGCTTCACTATAATGGAATGGCTAAATAATACTGCCCACAATTGCTTGTTTGGAGCGTCGCTTGCGACCATTGTACCTGACTAGTAAGTATTGCAACTACAATGGAATGGATAAATAAAAGTACCAACAACTGCTGGGTTTTGGGTTTATCTCATGCTATCTGTACCTGACTAGTAATTGTTGCAACTATCACGGAATGGTTAACTAAAAGTGCCCACTGCTTATTTTATCAGGATGATTATCTATACCTGACTAGTAATTACTGCAACGATAACTGAATAAATAAAACTGACAACTGTGTGAGTTCCTCGGTTGACTTCCTCGTTTGGTTTCGAGGGGGAAACGCCAGGATGGGTTTGTTTGATGATAGAATCAGGTTGGTTCCGAATAGGTCCTTCTTACCCCTCTCTGTTTGACGCCAGTGTATCGAGTCTCTATAGGTTGTTTAGTGCATGCTGCCGCTGCCGCTCAGTCCACCATACCTATGTAGGCGAGGACCGCCGAATTCTAGCCTCGCCGTGTACTGGCCTCAGTACCGACGCTCCTTCTTTTTCCTTTGCCCTTTGTCGGCACCCCTTTTGTTTAAGCAGGTTCTGAGATCGACGTCGTTAGCAGGGTTACCCTTCCGGCTTGGCCTGGGCAGGGTTATGGACGCCATTGGTTATTCTTCAGGGCTCTTAGCCCCATTTGCATCTTGTCCGTAGTCGGACGCTCTATCATTTTCAAGGTGATTTGGATCTCTGTATAATATATCTGTATTCTTGACTCTTCGAGTCGCTGTTATATATATCTGTTTGTGGGTCCCATCGAGGACTGTTGTGTAATGTTATTACTTCGTTTTCCACCCGCACGAAAGTGCCTGGTGGGCACCTTTGAATCGTTTCTATGCGGGTTTGGTGAATTTTGCCCAAACTTGCATAGGTCCGATTCTGAGGGTGTTACACAGGGTTATGGACGCCATTGGTTATTCTTCCGGGCTCTTAGCCCCATTTGCATCTTGTCCGTAGCTGGACGCCCTATCGTTTTCAAGGTGATTTGAATCTTTGTACTGTATATCTGTATTCTTGACTCATGGAGTCGTGTTGTATATATATCTGTTCTGTGGGTCCCATCGAGGACTGTTGTGTAATGTTATTACTTCGTATTCCACCCGCATGAAAGTGCCTGGTGGGCACCTTTGAATCATTTCTATGCGGGTTTGGCGGGTTTCGCTAAAACTTGCATAGGTCCGATTCTGACGGTGTTACACAAAACTATAACATTCTTGCTACATTAGGTTTAATTGTTTGCTTCATTAGTTTTATGTAGTTGCTTCATTGGTGTACATATTTTGCTTCCAGATTGCATACAAGATTTTGTTTCCCTTGCAGAACTATAACATTTTTGCTACATTAGTTTCTATATTTTGCTTCATTAGTTTTTTGTAGCTGCTAACATGGTGTAGATATTTTGCTGCCATGCTTATATTTAGTTTTTGATGTTTTTGTTTCTTTTGTTTCCTTTTTCTTACTATCAGGTACCTGCTCGCTTCAAGCACTTGGCCGAGAAGCATAAGGCCTTTTGGGCGTCTGATGTTGAAACTACAATGAAGAATCTTGCTGTGGGGTTGAAACAGATGCATTCCCAACGCATGGCTGCGTTATTGGTCGACATTGATGCACAATTGAAGGACGGGGCTGGTCCTAGCGTCGTGTTTCCAGCTGATGCAGGACTGGACAATGAAGAAGAACGTGAAAATGTTTTCGAGGAGCAAGAACCATTTGACGGTTTGAACAAGTCTGATGATGTTGAAGCAAGTGTGTATGCAGCAAAAGAGGATGTTGCTGAAGCAAGAAGGGATGAAGCAAAAGAGGACGATACAGAAGCAATAGAGGATGAAGCAAAAGAGAATGAGGCAGCAGCTATTAGAGGTGAGAAAAGCAAGAGTCTGAGTTGCAAACACATGTTCACATACTGGAAATGCCACAGTCTGTTGTAGTTTTGGATTCATCACCCATGGGAGGAATTGATGTGCCAGAGCAGCAGCCTGTTGATAGCCCGGTCACGTCACCGCGGCACCGTGACCCGTCACCTTGTCCTGCACATATAGACCCTGAAGCATGGAATCGTGCTCCTGAAGCTCCAGGTTTTGAGCTGTTTTCGCAAGATTCTGATGATGTTGAAGGAGACGTAGGTGAAGTGGCTGCAGGTATACCAGCTATGGAGGTACCAGATTCAGCTCCCTCAGTTGCTGCTGAGACACCTAGTGTAGTGGATCGAACTGAACCATGTATGTACCTTTATCCCTTTCGTAGCATTTTTTACTTTTATGCATAGCTTTTGCTTACTTTTGTTTTGCTACATTTTTGTTCCTGTTGGCCTCCCATACAAGCGTCGTTTGTGCTAAAAAATGACTTTTTTTGTCTTTTGCAAGGTGTCGTGCCTATTGATTCTAGTGCCAAGGGTGATGGAAGCTCTGGGATGGTGACACATGAGAAGAAGACGAGGTTCAAGCGGGCAGCAAAGGAGGAACTTACACCTCCAAAGAGCAAGAAGATAAAGGTGTCTAAAGATCAGTATGAGATTTATACCAGGTTTGTCTCAAACGGAAGGACATTTAAGAGGCTCACAAAGAAGAGGAAGGAGGAGGGACAGGGCCAGTGAGTTTTCTATCACATTTTGTTTTGCTTCAGAAGCTATTGAAATCTGCTACATTTGTTTTAACTTTTTCCTCATTAACTGTATTTTATTTGCTACACTGATTTAGATGTCTTTTTGTCCTTTTCCAACTTTTTCCTGTTTGTGCTTCATTAGTGTCCTGATTGTGCTACAATTATGTTATTTAGTAGCTTATTTACTCTAAAATATTTGCTTCATCTATTTTGTTTGATTCATTTTTTCCATTTGTTCGATATGCTTCATTACATGAGCTTTGCAGCATCTGTAGTAGTGGGGTGTAGATTACATGTTCAGATTTAAATGATGTGTTTTGCTTTTTGTTTGCAGGAGGTGTTTCGTGCAAATTGGACGCTACTTTTGCACATACAAGGGTTTTAAAGAATCTATAAAGCCACGTGCATTTCTTAGCACCGAGGTGATGGATGTGTGGATTGCGAAGTTCAACCACGAGGCTATGATTATTTGCAAGAACAATGCACGCCAGAAAAGAAGATATGCATTCACGCATAACATTGTGGTGAGCAATATCTTGTTGCGTAGTTTTTTTTCTGTTTTCTTTTTTTATTTGCTTCATATTGTGGTGAGCAAGATCTCGTTGTTATCCTCGATTACAGGAAAAATTGGTTTCTGATCCGAAGACATTCAACGCAGCAACTTGTTTGGATGAGTTCAAAGATCAGTGTGCAAAGTTCAAGATCCTAAAGTGTGATATTGTGAGTTGTTTTTTCTTGCTACATGTACTGCTACATGCTACATCATGTTTAATCTTGTTTTTTGTTTACATGCTTCGATGTAGCTTTATTTCCCTACTGTGAGGAATGAGCACTGGGCTATACCTACTATCAACATTATGATGAAGCAATACCACATCTTTGATTCGATGGAGTTGGACAAGGGGGCTGGTCTCTTGGATGAGCTTGCATGAAACTTGGTATGATGAAGCAAGAAATGTTCATGCTATTTTTAGTAGCTTCCGTCTTTTCTTTTTTGCTTCATTTAATAATCAACCTTTTCTTGTTTGAATGGTGCAGTTTTTGAACTTCACCACTCTTGTTGATGCATCAAAGTTAGCTCCTAAACTTTCTAAAGACATGGAGCTATACCTTCTCAAGACTCCTGATCACCCGTAGCAAGTAACATTGTAAGTTTGCATCCTCACTTGTTTGCTATATCTTCTCCTTTTTCAAATTCTTCCATCATTAGTTTATTGCTCACATTTAGCTTCTTGTTTGCTTCTTTTCTGCATTTTCCAGATTTGAATGTGGATTCTTTGGCATCCTCTTCATGGAGAATTTCAACGGCAAGGTCATGGCGGAATTCGACAACAACTACTGCCCGGATCTTCGCAGGACTCTTGCAGCAGATCTCATTGAAGCAAGGGAGAACCAAGATTCGGTGGAGAAGCTCATGGAAGAGGAGTTGAACCCAAAGTAGATTAGCTTATGTAGTAGCAGTAGAGTGATGGAAGCTTTCTATTGTAGTGCGATGTAACCGTGAATGATGGTTCGGTGTAATCGTATAACTAGTTCTTCTGAAATTAAGACAAATGTTAATGACAATTTGGTGTTGATGGTCCTCCTCCCTTATTTATTGTTTGCAGCATTTGCTACATTAGTAGTACATATTTGCTACAAACCAATATATTAGCAGCTTCAACAGTGCATATGAAATGCTACATGGCATCCTGCATATTTTTTGCTCTCAAATTCAGGACACCACATGCCAGCTTATTTTTTGAATAGCTGGACAAAATTTACCCATGACACCAGATATGCTGTTAGAAACAAAATTTTGAATATCTGGACATAATTGTAGTTTTGCTGCATTATAAGAGCAAAAATGCTAACATGGTTGAACTTTCTTGCTCACAATGTAGTAAAAATTTGCTACCAGAAATGCTACAGGAATGACAATTTGGTAAAATCTGAAAAGTTGATACAACTATTCACACATGTTGTTGCACACACACTGAATATGAACTTTTAATGTATGTATGGAACCACTTTACATGGCAATGGTGACTGTATGTATGAAAAAAAGGTACTCAAAACTAGAGATTCAAATCTATCTTCGCAGCTTTGCCCGACATCATAGCTTGGAATAACACACATTGTTGCACCGTGTGACCCTCTTCATGGCAGTACGGGCACTTCTGCGCCCTTGGCTTCCGCTTGGTAGTTGCCTTCTTTGTCTTCTTCTCCGTGGGATGTAGTTCGCCTTCTTGTGCTTTCTTCCTTTGTTTTGCATTCTTTTCATCCCGAATCTCAACCAGTTGCTTTCTTCTAACTGTTTTTTCTTTTGGACGCCCCTTTGGCTTAACTCGTGACGGGTTATTCAACATGCTACTGGGAACATCATCTTGAGCATCTTGATGTTGCTGATGTGTGTCTGTAGGTTGTTGTTCACCTTGGTGTGGAGGCAAGCCTTGTTCATGAGCCACAGAATTTTGTTGCGCATCATCCGGAGCACTCCTCATGGCAACATCATTTTTTCTTGCTTCATCAATCATTGTTGACACAACACGATATGTTTCATCGTTGAAACATGCATCTGATGCCAAGTCATTAAACTTCTTGCGCAATGAGTTGTATTTTAGAGTATTTGTGCCCGGCACACCAAATATTGCTGCATTGGAACCAGGATCAGGGGCAGGTGTTGTTGCTGCAGCAGACCAACATTGGAGCATGTATCGGTCTGGTATTCTCTGGATGTTCAATTGCACCATCACCCTGACGATGTGCGGGCATATCAGTCCACACATCTCAAATGAGTTGCAGCCACACAAGTATATCCCCTCTTCAATGTTTGCTTCAACCCGATATGTCTTGAGATCGAATCCGGGGTTTGGTACAAGATCGAAACAATGCATTTCTGCCTCTGCCCGGAGTGGATAAAACCTTGTTGATGCTTCAAGAATCTTCTGGAACTTGCCAAAAACCTCCCTTGTGTAGAATTCAAGGGCCTGCTTTTCAATGCTCCAACTGCAAGGAAAATAAGTTTCACATATTGTCAGGGAATGCTATCAAAGTTACTTGAAGCAAAAACACATTTTGTAGCAACAAACACACTACTAATGTAAAAACACACTTCTGAAGCAATAACGACACTTATGAAGCAAAAACACACTTTCTGAAGCAAAAAACACACTACTGAAGCAACAACATACTACTGAAGCAAAAAATGTTATAGCACTCACCTGCCCCAAAGTGGCGCTGTTGTTGTGTCCATTGTAAAACCTGCATTGTCTTCACGATCAAGCATCAGGTTCTGGCACAACTCATATTGCTGCACAAAGTTCCATATCGTGTCACTTGGCCGAACTAGTGTTTTGAAGTAGCTGTTTAGACCTTCAGATCTGCCAGTTGTGCTGGTGAATGGGAAGAAACTTTTCCTGAAATATACAGGTGCCCATGTGTTCCTTGTTTTCCACATGTTTTGCAGGTGATTGTTCTCAGCCATCTCAAAGGTTTGTAGCATTGTCTGCCAGCATACCTCGAACTCAGCAACCGTGTCAGTGCCATAGAGACATGCATAGAATGCTTCTCTGAATGGATGGCCTTCTCTCAAGTGAGGTCCGAGTTTCGTTCTTGCAAGTCGCAGCACATGGAATAGAAAACATTTGTGAACAGCATACATTTTTGATCGCCCTGGCCATTGCTTGGTCCTGATCAGTCATTATATGGTCAGGGCACAACCCATTTGCAGCTTCCTTCATTTGTTTGAAAACTCATTCAAATGTTTCAATTGTTTCATCAGGCAAGAGAGCACATCCCAAAACTATTGTGTGTGTGGTTGTTGATACCCACAAGCGGAGCAAATGGAAGGTTGTATTTGTTGGTGCAAAAGGTCGTGTCGAAGAACACACAGTCTTTGTACTTGGGGTATAGTGCCCTTGTCCTTCGATCAACCCAAAAGAGTGCCCGCACAGCGTTGTTCTTATCTACTTGCTTCTCAAAGAAGAACTAAGGGCATTCCGCCTTTCTCATCTCGAAGTATTCAATTGTCATGCTCAAATCACGCTCTGAAACTTCTTCTCGCAGCATTGTTCTAATGTTGGAAACATCACGCTTCACACACCCAAGGCATCTAGGATCACCCCCATGAACACTGCCGAGGCACCCCATCATCCGCGCTGTCGTTATGTTTTGCTCATGTAAGGTCTTTATTAGCTGGAAATCCTCTTCGGAAACTTTCATGTGAGAACGATAATACCTACGCTTGCCAATTTGCTGCACCATTGGATGGGTATGCTCCTCGTTGAAAACTGTTACAGTCCACTTCCCGTCTCGCTTCCCAACAAGCATCTTTGCTTTACAACCAAGCCGCAGCAATCTGTTTCTTTGCCTTGAGTCAGTGACATCCTTCTTCAAACCTGCTTGCTTGCTGCGAGGTCTCTATGCAGAAGTGTTGCTCATGTCGATTGTAGCATCTTCTCCGTTAGCAGCAAGACCAGTTGTGCTGCAATGTTGTTTTGCTTCGTCAATAGGCTTCCCGGTGTGCACACACTCAAAAACCCTGCTCAGAATAGTGTCCTTTGCTGCTCCCCTTGCCATGCTGTATTTTGTATTTCCTATGTGTATTCCGAAGCCAAGTTTAAAAGCATAGTCATTATACACTTGCTGCGCCACGACAAGGTCATCAAAGGTCATACCAACATAAGGAACAACTGGCTGAGAGCAAATCTCTTCCCCGGGATTTTCAGCAGCAATTGAAGCATTGTCACTTGCTACACTTTGAGGTCCAGGTTGAAATTCTGTCATTTGTTGTCCTTCATCATTGCTTTCTCCAAAATAAGCTTCCGGAGGTTGGTTCAGGTCAAAACCACCAAGCATACTATCAGCTACAAATCCCTGCATTTCAGAATAAGATTCAGAGTTGGAAAATCACAAGATAGCAAAATTTTACAAAATCAACATATATTGCTGCTACCAAATGAACGCATCATAATTGTTCCCATAATCAATTGCTACCACAATTGGTACATGTAGCAATATAGTAAATACTAGTTTCTATACTGTTTTTTTGCTAACAGTTTTGCTACATTGATTTTTGCTACTGAAGCTAGCTGCTGTAGCAAGTTTTTTTTTTGCTACTGAAGCTAATTGATTTGTTCTAGTGTCTGTTCTAACAGTTTTGCTAACAGCTTTGCTACTGAAGCTAATTGATTGTTCTAGTGTCTATTCTAAACAGCTTTGCTACTGAAGCAACTTGTTTGGATGAGTTCAAACCTAGCTGATTTCCTAACAGCTTTGCTACTGAAGCTAGCTGCTGTAGCAAGTTGAGGCAAAAATTGCTTCCATGGATTTCAAATCCTAGCTGCTGCCATTGACTTCAAACCCTAGCTTCAAAATACTTACCGATGAAGGAGCTGGTAGATCAGTCTCAGGGTCTTGATCGAAGAACACACCGGGATTGTTGTACCCGCTGCGCAACTGCTGCTGCAACTGAGTTCCAGCGCCGCAGCTCGCCGAATCTGATCCATGGTGCCTCTGTGCTGCAGGGTTCGAAGAATTGCTCGAGGCGATGATTGGCGGTGGATTGGCGTGGTGAGGATGAACAGGGGTGGGGTACTTGATGGATGGGCGCAGGTGAGCCATGGGTGCCGCCGGGTTTTGCTGCAGGTGTCGCCGCGGCGCCGCCGTGCGCCGTGCGGCGAGGAATAGCTGCGGGGATCTGCGGGCTGAGTCTGCTAACGTATTGCTGCAATCAAACAGTTTTTTGCTTCTGAAGCTTCTGCAGGGTTATAAAGGGCTGGGTGATTGGACGGCTACGATCTGGCCGATCGGACGGCTCCGGACCAGGACGATGGATCGCACGCATCGTCCAGGGGACGCTTAGCATCGTCCTTACGGATTCGAATCCATCCGGATATCCGATCACTTTTTTAGGAAGCAGTGGCATGTTGTGAGACTTTACGTTGTTTTGGTTTATTTGCTGCGATAAGTTATAAGATGTTTGTTATGTCCTTGGACTTGATCTAGCCATTTAATAAAATATGGTGTTGTAGTATACTTCAAGACATGCCAAAATAGTTGTCAGATGAAGAGGGAGCGGTTGAAGAGACTTACATCCTCGTCACCTTGCTCACCCTATGCAAGGCCAAAGATCATAGCATTCCAGATTACCACGTCCCTGTTGTGACATGCCAAAATAGTTGTCAGATGAAGAGGGAGCGGTTGAAAAGACTTACATCCTCGTCACCTTGCTCACCCTATGCAAGGCCAAAGATCATAGCATTCCAGATTACCACGTCCCTGTTGTGCATCAGACTGAACACAACCATGGCATCATCTAGCGGGGGAAAACTTTGAATAGGCATCGAGTAGAACACTCTGCATATAGGTACAGTGAACTTTCTGATTTGACTATCAGACCATGAATTCAATGTCTGACTGCAATGACAACACACCGAGGAGCAAAACAAATGTTGATAGGATTGGCTTTAGGGAGGAATATCTCATCTTTCTGAAGATCACCCAGCCTTGCATATCCTTCGATCATTGCAACTGTAAGAAATTGCGTCAATTTCACTCAAGGATTAAAATGCCGCTTTTGCTATGAGATGCTCTGACAACGCTCTAGAAAGCCAAGTGCGGAGCAAGCACTGATGACGCTCACAAGCACAAACTTGTAGGTGTCGGACACCATCAAACCCCATCGTCGCAAACAACTCCAAGACAACCCCACCCTTTCCAATCTGAGAGTACCCCGGAGACCGTACGTTGCTGCCTTGGTGTTTATCGAACGGGAGCAGGGAGGATCGCCTACAGACGGGTCGTCGCGGGAGGATCCGGTCGGTGGAGCGCCGCTAGGGGAGAGACGCGGGAGGAGTGGCGTTGGGGAAGAGGAGTCGGGACGTGGTGGCGGGGCAGGTGGGGGTAGCGATGGAAGGAAAGGTCGGGAAGGAGATGGGGGTCGGGAACGCGTGGCCTGTGGGTGTGTTTTTTTCTAACGACGCGGTTCGTTGCTCTCACCCGGTGGCATTCTGGGGTAATTAAACGCAACGACATGTCTTTTCCCGGTAACGTTTCACATCGTGAGATGAGAAGCTCGGAAAACCGCTCTCCACCAGTTTCTCCCCACTGTGTGTAAATGGGTTCTGGGGGAGTTTTTCGGTGAAAAAAATTTGAACACTTTTTTCTACTTATACGGTGGGAAAGAGTCATATTAGAATCCCAAAAGAAATCACCTTTACCAGAACTCGTCCAAGGGTTCAAGCACTAGGAAGTGTTGACTGAAAAGGGTTCCAGGTTACACTAGTTAATATGTATCTCCAGCGCTGAGGGCATACACTGGAAGAGAGGCTACAAGAAGCGCCGTGAACAAAAATGTTCGACATAAGAATACCATCGCTATTTTCAAAAATGAAAAGAAATAGGTGTACCATCTTGTCGTGTGATACAGTCATACAGAGGGAGCAAAGCCAGATAGTACTACACACCGGCACGCACACGATGCTTTGGTGATTGCCGGTGCAGCCGCTCACCAACATAAGGTTACACACGTGACGAGCTTTACGATGCAGTTGCAGTGTAGGAAAATTCAGTTCGTTTGGCGCCCGGGGCTGTTTAGTTGTGTTTATTTATGGCTTTTCGTTTTTGACTTATAAGTCATAAAAGCACCTAAATAGGTGCTTTTTATTTTAGATTTTGACTTATACCATCATACTACTATGTTCAGTTAAAAGCCAAAAGCCAAAGCCGAAAGCACCTATTTTGGTGCTTTTATGGCTTATAAGCCAAACTCTAAAAGCTAGATTTAAGCCCAACTAAACAGGCCCTTTAAATCGGTTGGAAAAGAAGGGCCAACAGTACGTCTACCGCATCATTTGCAGTGAAAGTTGGTTCGTGGATAGTACGTACTGGATATCTGTTCTAGGCAGCACCTCAGTTTGGAGCCAAATTTGCACCAATAAGTGGAGCCAGCTTGCGCTGGCCAACCAAAAACTAAACTTTGCCTCCATTTATAAGTTGGCGCTCGTAGCAAAGACACCGCATGCATACGAGTATGGACAGATCATACCAGGGCCGCCTCTCTCTGCTCGCGGCGGTGCTGCTCACGGCCGGCGCTGTGCTTGCAGTGCTCGCGGCCAGTCCAGCCACCGGCGAAACCACGGCTGCGCTAGCCGGTGGCATGGGTGTAGTCAATGCCGCGGCGGCCCTGCGGCAGCTGACGCCGGATGTGCACCGTCGCATCCTCGTCAGTGTCTCGAACTCGGTGTTGGATCCTGACAGGCCGGCATGCATCGGGACGTGCGGGGGCGGCGGTCAGCCGTACACCGGCCGGGGATGTCAGAGTGCGTACCAGTGCCGCCAGCGCTGAGCTACACCTCCGGCAAGACGCACTGGCGAAACCTCCGGCGAGATGTTAAACCGGTTCACAGTTCACATTTGGAAATGTACTTGTATGCATGGTTCTATCTGGTAGTTGCTACAGTACCAGTACTACTAGTTGATTGGTTATTAACTTGTTTTTGTCTTCGTTGTCTCCCTCGTATCACTTTTGGTCTGTAATGATCTCCGATTCCACGTTAATTACTACTGATGCGACAGAGTTATTTTCACAAGGAAATATAGCCTACTTCGCATACGTTAAGCACGTACGGCCGGCGCGCGGCCACGAGCCCTGGCCGCACTACTATCCTGCAGGGCCGTCTCCAGAAATTGGAGGCCCCGGTGGATCTTAAAATAGGGTCCTATTGTTTTAAAAAATGTGACTAATACAATAAAACTATACTTTCACTTACCCCCTCCGGTCCATATTAATTGACTTGGATTTGTCAAAACTTAGATGAACCTATATCTAAATAGTGTCTAGATTCATCGAAATATTGACAAATCCAAGTCAATTAATATGGATCGGAGGGAGTAATAATCATGTATCTTAATTTGTGCTATTTCTTACAATATTAAGAAATATACATAAAATATGAATGCTAAAAGAGCAAATATAGCACCGAAGTTCATGATTGTTTCTATTTTATAAACAAACAAAAACAATCTGACTTAAATGGTAGCAATTACTTAACAAACAAGCGTAAACAAAAATAGAAGAAGACTACTTTTTATTCAGCTATCTTCAATGAAGATAGACTTAATATCTCGAAGAATTACTATCTACAATATTTTGTCATGGAACCAATAGATTGAACATGCTAGAAAATTGGAATCGATTGACTTGATTTTATTAAGCAGTGGAGATATGGAGCAGGCATTAACCTGATTGGGACTTGATTCGATGAATGGCCGAACACCGGCATGCTTTGGGCGTCAGTTGTTGGGATGTTACCGCTTATACGTAGATGAAATGAGGCGCCCCCGCACAGTGTTGTTCTAATGGGATCTGTGGATCATCTAGTTGAGACCTGAGGCCGGAGGGAGCCACGAAGATGAATAGGTCATTAGCCGTCTCGTCGTCGCCCGATGGGATCTAGTCTCGCCATCTCATGTCTTACATATGGAAGTAGAAGATAAGCCTTGTTGCGTGATTTGCTATTGCCTGACCTGGTCTTTAATCTTTCTCCTCCTTTAGAAACAGACTTGCATGTGGTGTGGCCCACCTTTTTCTCTACTTATAAATCTTTTCACATAAAGCGTACGGGATGTGCTGCCAAATAATCACGTTTATAACTAACTAATTGTGATTTTGGGGGCCCCAAATAATCGGGGGCCCTGATCGATCGCTCACCTCGCTCATGCTCGTAGACGGGCCTGCTATCCTGCACGGCCGGCGCCGCCTCCTTCCCGTGAAGCGCTCCTGGTCGCCGTGCTTTTTGTTGGTCTCTTGTCCTTTCTGTCCTCGCCGTCTTGAAGCGGGTTTGATAGATAGACCCGTTGGCGTAGAAAATGGTTTGTTTAGTTACCTGGTTTATCCGTTGTGTCTACATGAATATTAAAACAGCCTACAGTTATACCGTTTCCGTGGAGCCAGTCTCTGTTCGGCGCAAAATGAGCTGCCGCGTCTAACGGTTGCACAAGTGGAGAGGCGTGAGAGACGCGAATACTCCCCTCCCCACTCTACCTCGCTTCCGGTCACCGTCCTACTCCCCCAGTCAGAGCAGTCACGTCCCGTCCCATCGAAGAGACCAATGGCCTCCTCCTATCCTCCTCCGGCCAACCTTCCCGCCGGCAAGGCCGTGCTCCCCGTCAAGCACACACCCCGCAAGCAGGTGGGGCGCCCCCTCCAGCACGCAGTCCAGCGCACCGTCGCGGAGTACGAGGCGACGGGATTTAGGAGCACGACGGCGCCACCCGACCCCGCCATTGTCCCCTCTCTACGAAGTCCGTCGCCGCATTCGAGAGTGTCACACAACGCGCCGGTTAGGGTTGCGGCGGTCGGGGCAATGTGATCCATGGGGATTGCATCGGGGGTTTCCCCGTCCCGACCCGCTTGAGCAGCGACCCCTCCGCGAGTGCATTGAGGGCAACGCCATGACGGAGGGGGCACCGGGGTGGAGCGGCGACATGGCCGTGCCTTCCGCCTCGTGCCACTGAGGTAGGACATGCCGTTCCCGTCGGGGTTCAGTCCGATCCTGGTAGGGTTTCCTAACTTGTTGTTGGCATTTCTAGCCAGGATTAGTCATGGAAGTAGCGGGTGGCGGCCCCTACGGGAAGGACGCACCCAGCAGGACCGCTCCAGCAACCGTCGCGACGACCAGATCCGCCGCTGATTCACCAATACCTCCGGCGATTAGGCCATCCACTACTCCGCCGTAGGTAAGGATTTTCTGTTCCCCATCTGTTCGTGTGTTCTCTGTACAAATTGATATGTTTGCTTGATAGAATATGTTACATAGGACTGCTGGATTACAACCTTTACATAACACAATGCTTGTTATGTAGCTTCATATGTTAGCATTGTGCAAATGCTTGGTGTGTATGTTGGTATGTTGCTTGATAAGTGACCATTGCGCAAGGGAAGATTGAATTTTGTATGTGTAGATGCATATCACTGCCATTATGCTTGACACTACCATTCTGCATGTGTAGATGGATGTTAATGGCAATATGCTTGTGTAGATGCTTGGCAGCACCATTATGCATATGTAGATCAATGTCAATGGCAATGTGCTTGTGTAGATCTAGATCAATGGCAATGGCAATGTGCTTGTGTAGATTCTTGGCAGCACCATTATGCATGTGTAGATTAGTGTCAATGGTAATGTTCTTGTGTAGATGCTTGATAGCACCATTATGTATGTGTAGATCAATGTCAATGGAAATGTGCTTGTGTAGATGCTTGGCAGCACCATTATGCATGTGTAGATCAATGTCAATGGCAATGTGCTTGTGTAGATGCTTGGCATCACCATTTTGTATGTGTAGATCAATGCTAATGGCAATGTGCCTGTGTAGATATTTGGCAGCAGTATTATGCATGTTTAGATGGATGTCACTGCCAATGTGCTTGTGTAGATGCTTGGCAGCACCATTATGCATGTTTAGATGGATGTCACTGCCAATCTCTGTGTACAACTGCATTGATTTGTTTGATTTGCACAATGCATTTTTTACTGTTTTCTGGCCAGTTCTGATTGACAAGGTACCCAAGCATTACTGGGACACCTTGTGCAGGAACACAATTCGTCGTATGCCTAGGTATGAGGACTTTATCCGAGACCTCCATCCCTCAATGGCTAGACCTTCCCTCAACAACTTGTTGGCAGAAGTGCAGACAATGAAGAAGAAGGAACATCAGGGACGCTAAAAGGATAGTATGGGCACCTAGAGGGGGGAGGGGTGAATAGGTGCTACTTCAAATTTTCTTCTTTTTCAAATTAGGGTTTGACAAGAAAGGTAAATTCTCTAGATTATGCAACTATGGTGAATTTACCTATATGTCAACCATGCAATAACTATCACAACACTAAGCAAGAACAAGTAAGTAAAGTGCGGTAAAGGATAGAAGTAACCAAAGGAGTGGACGCGGAGACACAAGGATTTGTTTCCCATAGTTCCTTCCTTTCGAGGGGAAGTACGTCTACGTTTGGAGAGGGGGTGGTTTCAAACCACCAACTCCACGAGAGGCCTCACTTGTTCTCTGATGAATCTCACCCCAACGGGCTCGATCCACCTTCCACTACATCGGCAACCTTCGAGGTGGAAGCCGGCACCTTTACAACAAGTTTGGGGCACACATCCACAACTTAATTGGAGGCTCCCAAATACAAGCAAGCTGTCAGGACAAATCAAAGACAAGCTTGTAAGAACCAAATCAAAGTTAGGATTTCCAATGAAACACTAGAGCTTGGGGGCCCTCAAGTGAATGAGGGGGAAATGAAGATCTCTCTTGGTGAAGATGTAGATCAAGGCCTCCTCCTTCGATTCTCCAAATATTAATGACTTTGGATGGTTGGATGAAGAGATCTTGTAGATTTGGTGGCTCTAATGGAGTTGGTGTTCTTGAGTAGCTCGAGCAACTGGAGGAAGAAGATAAGGGTCCCCTTTTACAGGCAGCTTCCTCCACGAACCATTTTCTGACCGTTGTAGAAAAGTCAGACCGGAGACTCCGGTGTGTAGACCGGAGTCTACACCGGAGATTCTGGCCAATCTTCGGACCAGCCTCTGGACCGCCCATCTGAATGACCAAGGCCATCCATGACCCAGCAAGACTCGGAGACTCCAGTCTTCCAGCACCGGATACTCTGGACTGAGCTACCACCGGAAACTCTGGGATAACCTGTTGGAGATATGCCCTAGAGGCAATAATAAATATAGTTATTATTATATCTTTGTGTTTATGATAAATGTTTACATTCATGCTATAATAGTATTAACAAGGAAACATTAATACTTGTGTGATTTGTAGACTAAAATAAGAGTCCCTAGTAAAGCCTCTATATAATACTAGCTTGTTGGTTAATAGATGATTGTGGTTTCCCTATCATGAACATTGAGATGTTATTAACAACAAGATCATATCGTTAGGAGAATGATATGGTGGACATACTCCTATAGATAAGCGTAGCATAAAGATCAAGTCATTTTAATAGTTCAATTGCTATATGCTTTCTGATACATAGTAATCTAATTCCTTCGACCATGAGATCATGCATATCACCTTTACCGGATGGATGCTTTGATGACATCAAACACCACACCGTAACTGGGTGGCTATAAAGGTGGCATTGAGTGTTCGTAAAGTATTGGTTGAGACACATGGATCAAGAGTGGGATTTGTCCATCCATATGATGAATAGATATACTCTGGGCCCTCTCGGTGAAATGTCATCGAATTAGCTTGCAAGCATGTGACTGGCTCACAAGGGATCACATATCAGGGGAACGAGAAAAGAGTACTTATCAGTAACGAGGTTGAACTAGGTATGCAGAGATACCGACGATCATAACCTCGGATAAGTAAACTATCGTGAGACAAAGGGAAATTGATATCGTATGTAAGTGGTTCATTCGATCGCAAAGTAATCATAGAAATAAGTGGGAGCCATATGAATTTCCAGATTCCTCTATTGGTTATTGATCGGAGAAGTGTCTCGATCATGTCCGCATAATTCACGAACCGTAGGGAGACACACTTAAGGATTCAACGTTGTTTGAGTAGTTATGGAATGATGAGAAAGAGACCGAATGTTGTTCGGAGTCTCGAATGGGATTCGGGATATCACGAGGAGATCCGGAATGGTCCGGAGAATAAGATTCATATAAGGAAAGTCCCGTTTCGGAGTTGGAGAATGGTTCCGGTGTTTTCATCAGGAATGTTCTAGAAGGTTCCGGAATGTCCGACACTCCGGAGGGAAAGGGTACATGAATGTGTTATATCAAGTTGGTATGATTGCATCATGTACTTGGTGTCATCGCTGAACAAAATAGAGGGTTTATTCAAATCCTAGTTTGAGAAGTCAAACGGCTATTTTTGGGAAGTGGAAAAGGAGGAGGAAACCGAGTTGGGGAGGAGTCCCTCCTCCCCACCGCCGGCGCACCACCAAGCCGAGTTGGGGAGGGACTCCCCTCCCTCCCCTTGGCCGGCCGGCCCCTCCACCTATATAAGGAGGGGCAGGGCTCTCTCCTAGAGACACACAAGATCCTCTCCTCCAAACCCTAGTACCAAGCCGCCGCCGCCTCTATAGCCGCCGCCGGCCCTAGGGCACTCGCCGCCGACGCCTGGGTGAAACCCTAGCCGCCGGCCTATCCCCCTCCTTGGCGTGTCTAAACCCTAGATCGTCTAAGGACTCTCTCATACTCCACCATACTCGCTCTGGCTTAAGGCGAAGCCCTGCGAGATCTCCCCTCTACTTCCGGTACCACGTCGCTGTGCTGCCGGAATCGCGAGGAGAGTGCTACAACCTCCGCTGCCTGCTGGAACAAGGGAGAGGAAGGTCTTCGTCGAGTACCGAACGTGTGACCGACTTCGGAAGCGCTGCCGGAACGCAGCGCCGGAAGGATCGTCTACGCGATCTTGAGATCGGGAAGAGTACGACTACATCACCCACGAGAATCCGCTCTCGTTAAACACTTTGGAATCTTCGAGGGTAAGTTATTCCATCGACTCGTTGCTATAATCTAGTAGATAGATCTTGGCTTGTTTGTTTGTATGCGATAGAAAATTTTTGTTTTCCATACTACGAAAGCCTACAGTGGTATTAGAGCCGTGTCTATATGTAGATCTGTTGCACGAGTAGAACACAATGGTCATTATGGGCGTTGATGCTTTTATTTTCGATTGCTTCTTGTGTACTTTGCATCTTGCGGTATGTTGGGATGAAGCGGCCCGGGCTAACCTTACATGACATCGTTCATGAGACTTGCTCCACGCTTGACATGCAACTTGTATTGCATAAGTGGCTTTGCGGGTGCCTGTTTCTCCTAGCATAGTTAAGATTCAATTTACAACGGGTGATTAACAATACTAGTATCAATGTTGTGGTTCATGTTCGTAAGTTAGAACGACACTTATTGAAAGCCCCAAACCACGTAAAACATGCAAAGAAAGTAGAGGCATCTAACTTTGTTTTGCAGGGGTGTGCTGTGATGTGATATGGCCATGATTGTGATTATATTTGATGTATGCAATGTTCCTTATTGTAAGTTGGCAACCGGCAGGAGCCATATGGTTGTCTTTAATTTATGTTAAGACCCGCGTGTCTATTCAAAGTAGTTGTAATAGTTGAAGCCGGTGGACGACAACCATGGAGAAGCGTCATTGACCTTGATGCAATACCGGTGATGATGGAGATCATGTTCGTGCTAGAAGATGGAGATCGGAAGCACAAAGAAGAAAGGCCATATCATATCACATATTATGAATTGCATGTGATGTTAATCCTTTATGCATCTTGTATTGCTTAGTAGACGACGGTAGCATTATAAGATGATCCCTCCTGCACATGAATTTCAAGTCATAAAGTGTTCACCCTTAGTTAGCACCGTTGCTAAAGCTTGTTGTTTCGAAGCACCACGTGATGATCGGGTGTGTTAGATTCCGCAAGTGTATACAACGTGAGCAAACCAGATTTGCTCATGCGGAAACTAAGGTTTGATCTTGACGAGCCTAGCATGTACAGACATGGTCTCGGAACACGGATCACCGAAAGGTAAAGCATGAATCATATAGTAGATATGATGAACATGTCGATTGTTCGCCATTGAAACTATATCAACTCTCTTGATGATCGGTGTTGATGTGGTGGATTTGGTTCGTGTGATCACTAAAACAATGTGAGGGATATTGTTTTGAGTGGGAGTTCACCTAGATTAATTTTATTAATTTGAACTCAATTTGTCATAAACTTAGTCTAAACTATTGCAAATATGTTGTAGATCAATGGCAGCCCCTACCATCAATTTTAATGCGTTCCTAGAGAAAGAAAAGTTGAAAAACAATGGAAGCAACTTCGCGGATTGGTTCCGCAATTTGAGGATTGTCCTCACAGCTGGTAATTTGACCTATGTGTTGGATGTACCGCTGGGTGACCCACCTGTAGCTGATGCTGCCGATGAAGTAAAGAATGTTTACCTCACTCGGAAGACTCAGCACTCCACAGTTCAGTGTGCTATCTTGTATGGTTTAGAATCGAAGCTTCAGAAAAAGGTTTGAGAATTCAGACCCATATGATATTGTCGAGGATCTCAAATTCATCTTTGAGACTCATGCGGCAATTGAAAGCTATGAGGCTTCTGAAAAGTTCTTTAACTGCAAGATGGAAGAGGACAGCTCCGTCAGTGAGCATGTGCTTAAGATGTCTGGGCACACAAACAAACTTCAAAGCTTGGGTATAGTGATTCCTAATGCTTTGGGGATTTACCGTGTCCTCCAATCACTACCACCAAGTTACAAGAACTTTGTGATGAACTACAACATGCAGAACATGAACAAGACGTTGCCAGAACTCTTTGCCATGTTGAAATCTGCAGAAGTGGAGATCAAGAAAGAGCACCAAGTGTTGTTGGTCAATAAGACCACCAAATTCAAGAAAGGCAAGTCTAAGCAGAAGGGACACTTCAAGAGGGGTGGTAAGAAAGTTACCGCGCCAACGAAGAAGACCAAGGCTGGACCTAAGCCTGATACTGAGTGCTTTTACTGCAAGGGAGAAGGTCACTGGAAGCAGAATTGCCCAAAGTACTTGGCGGATTTGAAGAACGACAACATCAAGAAGAAAGGTATATCTGATATACATGTTATTGATGTGTATCTCACTAGTACTCGTAGTAGTGCCTGGGTATTTGATACTGGTTCGGTTGCTCATATTTGTAACTCGAAACAGGTGCTGCAGAATAAACGGAAGCTAGCGAAGAACGAGGTGACGATGCACGTGGGAAACGGATCAAAGGTTGATGTGATCGCGGTCGGCACGCTACCCCTTCATCTACCATCATGATTAGTTTTATACTTAAATAATTGTTATTTGGTGCCTGCGTTAAGCATGAACATTATATCGGGATCTTGTTTATTGCGAGACGGTTACTTGTTTAAGTCCGAGAATAATGGTTGTTCGATTTATATGAGTAATATGTTTTATGCACATGCACCTTTGATAGATGGTCTATTCTTGTTGAATCTCGATAGTGGAAATACACATATTAATAACATTGAGGCTAAACGTTTGAAATCGAGCGATAACTCGACCTATATGTGGCACTGTCGTCTTGGTCACATTGGAGTGAAGCGTATGAAGAAACTCCATTCCGATGGACTTCTTGAATCACTTGAAAGATGCGAAGCATGTCTGATGGGAAAAATGACTAAGACTCCATTCTCTGGTTTGACGGAGCGAGCTACAAACTTATTGGAAATCATACATACCGATGTGTGTGGTCCAATGGGTGTAGCATCGCGCAGTGGTTATCGTTATGTTCTTACCTTCACGGATGACTTGAGTAGATATGGGTATATCTATTTCATGAAACATAAGTCCAAAACTTTTGAGAAGTTTAAGGAATTTCAAAGTGAGGTTGAGAATCAACGTAACAAGAAGATTAAATTTCTACGTTCTGATCGTGGAGGTGAATATCTAAGTTACGAGTTCGGCGAGCATTTGAAGAAATGCGGAATACTTTCACAATTGACACCGCCGGGAACACCACAGCGTAATGGTGTGTCCGAACGTCGTAATCGAACTCTCTTAGATATGGTTCGTTTCTATGATGTCACTTGCAGATTTACCACTATCATTTTGGGGTTATGCATTAGAAACAGCCGCATTCACTTTAAATAGGGCACCGTCTAAATCCGTTGAAATGACACCGTATGAATTATGGTTTGGGAAGAAACCTAGATTGTTGTTCCTTAAAGTTTGGGGTTGCGAAGCCTATGTAAAGAAGTTACAGCCGGACAAGCTTGAACCCAAAGCGGAAAAATGCGTCTTCATAGGATACCCGAAGGAAACTACTGGGTATACCTTCTATCATAGATCTGAAGGCAAAATCTTCGTTGCCAAGAATGGATCCTTTCTAGAGAAGGAATTTCTCTCGAAAGAAGTGACTGGAAGGAAAGTAGAACTCGACGAGGTTGTCGAACCTTATCTCGAAATTGCGAGTAGCGCAGCACCGGAAGAAGTTCCTGTGGTGCCTGCACCAGTTAGAGAGGAAGCTAATGATGATGATCATGAAACTTCGTTTGAAGTTGCTACAGAGCCTCGCAGGTCAACGAGAACTCGTACCACTCCAGATTGGTATGATCCCGTTATGAGTGTCATGTTGGTGGACAACACCGATGACCCTGAGACATATGAGGAAGCGATGATGAGCCCAGATTCCAATAAATGGCAAGAAGCCATGAAATCCGAAATTGGATCCATGTACGAAAACCAAGTATGGACTTTGGTGGACTTACCGGATGGCCGGAAGGCTGTCGAGAACAAATGGATTTTCAAGAAGAAAACAGATGCTGATGGTAATGTTACTGTCTATAAAGCTCGACTTGTCGCAAAGGGGTCTCGACAAATTCAAGGAGTTGACTACGATGAGACTTTCTCACCAGTAGCAAAGCTAAAGTCTGTGAGGATTATGTTAGCGATCGCTGCATATTATGATTATGAGATATGGCAGATGGATGTCAAAATAGCATTCCTCAATGGAGACATTGATGAAGAGTTGTATATGATGCAACCCAAAGGTTTTGTCGATCCTAAAGATGCTAACAAGGTATGCAAACTTCAACGGTCCATCTATGGATTGAAGCAAGCATCCCGAAGTTGGAATCAACGTTTTGATAAGGTAATCAAAAGTTTTGGTTTTATACAAACTTATGGAGAAGCTTGTATTTACAAGAAAGTGAGTGGGAGCTCTGTAGCATTCTTAATACTATATGTAGATGACATATTGTTGATTGGGAATGATGTAGACCTTCTTAATAGTGTCAAGGAATATTTGAATAATAGTTTTTCAATGAAGGATCTTGGCGAAGCAGCTTACATATTATGCATAAAGATTTATAGAGATAGATCGAGACGCCAAATATCATTATCACAAAGTACATATTTGGACAAAGTTCTAAAGAGGTTTGGAATGGAAGATAGCAAGAAAGGGTTCTTGCCCATGTTTCCCAATACGACCTTGAGTAAAACTCAAAGTCCAACATCAGCAGAAGATAGAGAAAGGATGAGTAAAACTCCCTATGCCTCAGCCATAGGATCTCTAATGTATGCCATGCTATGTACTAGTCCCGACATTGCATATGCTGTTAGTTTAACTAGAAGATATCAAAGTGATCCAGGAGTGGATCATTGGACAGCGGTTAAAAACATCCTTAAGTACTTGAGAAGAACTAAGGATATGGTTCTTTCTTATGGAGGTGATGAACAGCTCGTTGTTAATGGTTACACCGATGCTAGTTGGAACACCGATCCGAATGATTCTAAATCACAATCTGGATACGTATTTATTTTGAATGGTGCAACAGTAAGCTGGAGGAGTGCAAAGCAAAGCGTTGTGGCGAGATCTTCAACTGAATCGGAATACATGGCTGCTTCAGAGGCTTCACAAGAAGCGATATGGATGAAAGAGTTCATTACAGAGCTGGGTGTGGTTCCTATTGCGCTGGACCCAATGTCTATCTACTGTGATAACATGGGCGCCATAGCCAATGCGCAAGAACCAAGGTCACACAAGAAGCTGAAGCACATCAAGCTACGTTTTCACGCTATTCGAGAACATGTCCAAGATGGGGACATAAAGATTTGCAAAGTACACACAGATCTGAATGTGGCGGATCCGTTGACTAAACCTCTCCCGAGGGCAAAACATGACCAGCACCAAACTGCCATGGGTGTTCGGTATATTACCATGTAATCTAGATTAGATGACTCTAGTGCAAGTGGGAGACTGTTGGAGATATGCCCTAGAGGCAATAATAAATATAGTTATTATTATATCTTTGTGTTTATGATAAATGTTTACATTCATGCTATAATAGTATTAACAAGGAAACATTAATACTTGTGTGATTTGTAGACTAAAATAAGAGTCCCTAGTAAAGCCTCTATATAATACTAGCTTGTTGGTTAATAGATGATTGTGGTTTCCCTATCATGAACATTGAGATGTTATTAACAACAAGATCATATCGTTAGGAGAATGATATGGTGGACATACTCCTATAGATAAGCGTAGCATAAAGATCAAGTCATTTTAATAGTTCAATTGATATATGCTTTCTGATACATAGTAATCTAATTCCTTCGACCATGAGATCATGCATATCACCTTTACCGGATGGATGCTTTTATGACATCAAACACCACACCGTAACTGGGTGGCTATAAAGGTGGCATTGAGTGTTCGGAAAGTATCGGTTGAGACACATGGATCAAGAGTGGGATTTGTCCATCCATATGACGAATAGATATACTCTGGGCTCTCTCGGTGAAATGTCATCCAATTAGCTTGCAAGCATGTGACTGGCTCACAAGGGATCACATATCATGGGAACGAGAAAAGAGTACTTATCAGTAACGAGGTTGAACTAGGTATGCAGAGATACCGACGATCATAACCTCGGATAAGTAAACTATCGTGAGACAAAGGGAAATTGATATCGTATGTAAGTGGTTCATTCGATCGCAAAGTAATCGTAGAAATATGTGGGAGCCATATGAATTTCCAGATTCCTCTATTGGTTATTGATCGGAGAAGTGTCTCGATCATGTCCGCATAATTCACGAACCGTAGGGAGACACACTTAAGGATTCGACGTTGTTTGAGTAGTTATGGAATGATGAGAAAGAGACCGAATGTTGTTCGGAGTCTCGAATGGGATTCGGGATATCACGAGGAGATCCGGAATGGTCCGGAGAATAAGATTCATATAAGGAAAGTCCCGTTTTGGAGTTGGAGAATAGTTCCGGTGTTTTCATCAGGAATGTTCTAGAAGGTTCTGGAATGTCCGGCACTCCGGAGGGGAAGGGTACATGAATGTGTTATATCAAGTTGGTATGATTGCATCATGTACTTGGTGTCATCGCTGAACAAAATAGAGGGTTTATTCAAATCCTAGTTTGAAAAGTCAAACGGCTAGTTTGAAAGTCAAACGGCTATTTTTGGGAAGTGGAAAAGGAGGAGGAAACCGAGTTGGGGAGGAGTCCCTCCTCCCCACCTCCGGCGCACCACCAAGCCGAGTTGGGGAGGGACTCCCCTCCTTCCCCTTGGCCGGCCGTCCCCTCCACCTATATAAGGAGGGGCAGGGCTCCCTCCTAGAGACACACAAGATCCTCTCCTCCAAACCCTAGTACCAAGCCGCCGCCGCCTCTATAGCCGCCACCGGCCTAGCCCCCTCCTCGGCGTGTCTAAACCCTAGATCGTCGAAGGACTCTCTCATACTCCACCATACTCGCTCCGGCTTAAGGCGAAGCCCTGCGAGATCTCCCCTCTACTTCCGGTACCACGCCGTTGTGCTGCCAGAATCGCGAGGAGAGTGCTACAACCTCCGCTTCCTGCTGGAACAAGGGAGAGGAAGGTCTTCGTCGAGTACCGAACGTGTGACCAACTGCGGAAGCGCTGCCGGAACGCAGTGCCAGAAGGATCGTCTACGCGATCTTGAGATCGGGAAGAGTACGACTACATCACCCACGAGAATCCGCTCTCGTTAAACACTTTGGAATCTTTGAGGGTAAGTTATTCCATCGACTCGTTGCTACAATCTAGTAGATAGATCTTGGCTTGTTTGTTTGTATGCGATAGAAAATTTTTGTTTTCCATGCTACGAAACCCTACATAACCTCCGGAGCAGGCTCCAGACCCCCAATCGGAATGTCCCAGCCCAGATCCTGAATTCACCACCGGAGACAGATTCGGAAACTCCGGACCACACCGGAGACTCCGGTCTTGGCAGACTGGAGACTCCGATCTGGAGTTTCCAGAAATGTGTCACATGAGTATGGACTTTTCCCAAGTGTGAGGATGCTTTTCACTTATCATAATACCAACCTGTGGACAGTGACAAACTGTAAAATGATCTACTTGTTGTTAACAAACACCAAAAGTGATTATGATAATAAATTCCCTTTCAATAACCCCTTTTTGGTGTTCGATGACAACAAGTGATTTGCATGGAATAAAAATATATATGGGGCTCCCCCTGACTATGTGCAACAAGATTATTAAGTAAATCATGCAAGATAGATAGTATCAACGGTAACACACATAAATCTCACATGAGGTACAATAGATAGTGCACACAAGCACATAGTCACACACATGAACAACAAATAACACACATGAAGTTCAAGTTCGAATATGGCAAATAAAAGAAAATAAAAGCAGATGGTAGCAGATCCAAAGTCCCAAACCCATGCAAAACAATGAGAATGTCTTCTCCCCCTTTGGCATCAAAACGTCGAAAAAGGGAAAAGACCTAAACTAGCGCCCCAACAACTCAGTAGTCATCGTCATCCTCGTCATCCTCATCCTGGTCATCACCACCCTCATCATAGTAGTCATCATCGTCTTCAGGGACAGCAGGCCCTTTGCCGTGAGGGCGATAATAGGAGGTACCCTTGTACCCGAAACCGGAGGTGACATCAGCAAAGGTCTTCCAATCCACCAAGCTATCCCGTTGGGCATTCCATGCCCCAAATGAGAGTGTGTGGGCAGACTCTGTGGACTGCTGAGCACCATGCTCATCATTGTATTCATCCTCACCTTCCTCATTATCCTCAGCCCCCTGTTCCTTGATCTCCTTGAGGAGCTTCTCAATGCGACGGTTGCTTTGGTAGGATGCATGTTGCTGCTTACGGATGTCAACGTTCATATTTACATGGTTATACCCCACGGGTACATGATCTCAGCATACCTGGTCCAGCCCAAGGAAGGCCCACAACAACTATACGTCGGCCCATGAAGATTTTCGGGTGGCCAAGGCCCATGACGCTTTTGGATCCTTGGAGAGCAAGACTAGAGTAGATAGGAAATTCAAAGGGGTAAAACCCTAGAACCTGTAACCGACTAGGTCTATGCCCGGGACCTGCCTGAGTCTATATAAAGGCTAGGAGGGCACGACCTAGATCTTCTCCTCATACTTTCGCATACACACCTCCACGCCAGATTGCATCTGCGCACCCCTGTAACCTTCGGTTCCGCCGTAATCAAGAGCAGACAAGTAGGAGTAGGGTTTTCCCTCCAGGGGCCTGAACCTGGGTAAACCTTGTGTCCCCGTGTTGCTTGTTTGCTAACCGTTCCACGATCTCCAGCATCCCCATCTTCTCCAAAACCCAAGTCCATAACAATGGGCATTGATGAGATCAAACCTCGTCAATTGGCGCCGTCTGTGGGAAACGGGGACGCTGATTGTGCGATCGTGACGGTCCCAACCCGATCGATCTACAACTCTACGGCGACGGAGATCACCTCCTCTTCGGCTCTTTCGACTTCACCGCCCACTCACCGGCCACCATGAAGGACTTCGAGCCCGTAGGCGACGGACTCGAAATCCTGTTCGGGAGCTTCTGATTCCAGGTGGGGCAAACTGGCACCCTCCGCCTCCCTGAGCGGGTGCCCCTACCATCAATCAGGCCCGCTTCATGGACCCCACACCCCGTGCTACGCACAACATCATCAACAGATGATTCCTACGACAGCAGCAGCTGCAACTCCGATCTGTGCAATCCGCCATCGGATGAAGGGACCTACGGTTACGGATCTGAAAGCTGCGGTAGCAGCGGACCAATCTACGAGCGCTACCAATGCGCCGTAGTCATACAGGCTGACGGGGATCAGCAAACACCCAACCCACCGCCCAACCCGACACCTAAACCGCCAGATCGAAACGGTGGGAATAGAAGAAGCCAGTCCCCCCCCCCACCCGAAGGGGAAAACAACGGCCATGTCATCCGCCTTAGCAAAGAAGGATGGGCCCAAGCACGCAATGTTGGAGATATGCCCTAGAGGCAATAATAAATGTAGTTATTATTATATCTTTGTGTTTATGATAAATGTTTACATTCATGCTATAATAGTATTAACAAGGAAACATTGATACTTGTGTGATTTGTAAACTTAATTTGAAGTCCCTAGTATAGCCTCTATACTTCACTAGCTTGTTGGTTGATTAATGATTGTGGTTTCCCTATCATGAACATTGAGATGTTATCAGCAACAAGATCATATCGTTAGGAGAATGATATGGTGGACATACTCCTATAGATAAGCGTAGCATAAAGATCAAGTCATTTCAATAGTTCAATTGCTATATGCTTTCTGATACATAGTAACCTAATTCCTTCGACCATGAGATCATGCATATCACCTTTACCGAATGGATGCTTTGATGACATCAAACACCACACCGTAACTGGGTGGCTATAAAGGTGGCATTGAGTGTTTGGAAAGTATTGGTTGAGACACATGGATCAAGAGTGGGATTTGTCCATCCATATGACGGATAGATATACTCTGGGCCCTCTCGGTGGAATGTCATCCAATTAGCTTGCAAGCATGTGACTAGCTCACAAGGGATCATATATCACGGGAACTAGAAAAGAGTACTTATCGGTAACGAGGTTCAACTAGGTATGCAGAGATACCGACGATCATAACCTCGGATAAGTAAACTATCGTGAGACAAAGGGAAATTGGTATCGTATGTAAGTGGTTCATTCGATCGCAAAGTAATCGTAGAAATATGTGGGAGCCATATGAATTTCCAGATTCCTCTATTGGTTATTGTTCGGAGAAGTGTCTCGATCATGTCCGCATAATTCACGAACCGTAGGGAGACACACTTAAGGATTCGACGTTGTTTGAGTAGTTATGGTATTATGAGAAAGAGACCGAATGTTGTTAGGAGTCTCGGATGGGATCCGGGATATCACGAGGTGATCCGGAATGGTCCGGAGAATAAGATTCATATAAGGAAAGTCCCGTTTCGGAGTTCGGAAATGATTCCGGTGTTTTCATCGGGAATGTTCTAGAAGGTTCCGGAATGTCCGGCACTCCGGGGGGGGGGGGGGGGGGAAGGGGTACATGAATGTGTCATTGCATATTGGAATGATTGCATCATGTACTAAGTGTTCTTGCTGTTCCAAATAAAGGATTAAATTGAATCCTAAAACAGAAAAGTCAAATGTCCAGTTTGAAAGTCAAACGGCTAAAACAAGAAACTGTGGGAAACAAGCAAGAGGTGGTTGGAACCGACTTGGGGGAGGAGTCCCTCCAAGCCAGCGCGCCAACCAAGGCCGACTTGGGGAGGGACTCCCCTCCCCTTGGCCGGCCCCCTCCACCCATAAAAGGAGGGGCAGGGCCTCCTCCTCTAGACACACAAGTTTCCTAGCCTCTAATCTAAATCCTAGCCCTAGACTCCGGTTTAGAGATGTTTTGGTTTAGAGCTTCTAATTGCCCTAGCCTTCGGATTAGAGCCTTCTAATTGGTGTGTCTAAACCCTAGACCACTAATAGTTCTCTCTCATACTCCACCATACTTGCTCCGGCTTAAGGCGAAGCCCTGCGGGGTCTCCCCTCTACTTCCGGTACCACGCCGTTGTGCTGCCGGAATCGCGAGGAGAGTGCTACAACCTCCGCTGCCTGCTGGAACAAGGGAGAGGAAGGTCTTCGTCGAGTACCGAACGTGTGACCGACTGCGGGAGCGCTGCCGGAACGCAGCGCCGGAAGGATCGTCTACGCGATCTTGAGATCGGGAAGAGTACGACTACATCACCCACGAGAATCCGCTCTCGTTAAACACTTTGGAATCTTCGAGGGTAAGTTATTCCATCGACTCGTTGCTACAATCTAGTAGATAGATCTTGGCTTGTTTGTTTGTATGCGATAGAAATTTTTTGTTTTCCATGCTACGAAACCCTACAGTGGTATCAGAGCCGTGTCTATATGTAGATCTGTTGCACGAGTAGAACACAATGGTCATTGTGGGCGTTGATGCTTTTATTGTCGATTGCTTCTTGTGTACTTTGCATCTTGTGGTATGTTGGGATGAAGCGGCCCGGGATAACCTGACATGACATCGTTCATGAGACTTGCTCCACGCTTGACATGCAACTTGTATTGCATAAGTGGCTTTGCGGGTGCCTATTTCTCCTAGCATAGTTAAGATCCAATTTACGACGGGTGATTAACAATACTAGTATCAATGTTGTGGTTCTTGTTCGTAAGTTAGAACGACACTTATTGAAAGCCCCAAACCACGTAAAATATGCAAAGAAAGTAGAGGCGTTTAACTTTGTTTTGCAGGGGTGTGCAGTGATGTGATATGGCCATGATTGTGATTATATTTGATGTATGCAATGTTCCTTATTGTAAGTTGGCAACCGGCAGGAGCCATATGGTTGTCTTTAATTTATGTTAAGACCCGCGTGTCTATTCAAAGTAGTTGTAATAGTTGAAGCCGGTGGACGACAACCATGGAGAGGCATCATTGACCTTGATGCAATGCTGGTGATGATGGAGATCATGTTCTTGCTTGAAGATGGAGATCAGAAGCACAAAGAAGAAAGGCCATATCATATCACATATATATTGAATTGCATGTGATGTTGATCCTTTATGCATCTTGTATTGCTTAGTAGACGACGGTAGCATTATAAGATGATCCCTCATGCACATGAATTTCAAGTCATAAAGTGTTCACCCTTAGTTAGCACCGTTGCTAAAGCTTGTTGTTTCGAAGCACCACGTGATGATCGGGTGTGTTAGATTCCGCAAGTGTATACAACGTGAGCAAGCCAGATTTGCTCATGCGGAAACTAAGGTTTGATCTTGACGAGCCTAGCATGTACAGACATGGTCTCGGAACACGGATCACCGAAAGTAGCATGAATCATATAGTAGATATGATGAACATGACGATTGTTCGCCATTGAAACTATATCAACTCTCGTGATGATCGGTGTTGATGTAGTGGATTTGGTTCGTGTGATTACTAAAACAATGTGAGGGATATTGTTTTGAGTGGGAGTTCACCTAGATTAACTTTATTAATTAATTTGAACTCAATTTGTCATAAACTTAGTCTAAACTATTGCAAATATGTTGTAGATCAATGGCAGCCCCTACCATCAATTTTAATGCGTTCCTAGAGAAAGAAAAGTTGAAAAACAATGGAAGCAACTTCGCGGATTGGTTCCGCAATTTGAGGATTGTCCTCACAGCTGGTAATTTGACCTATGTGCTGGATGCACCGCTGGGTGACCCACCTGCAGATGATTCTCCCGATGAAGTAAAGAATGTTTACCTCGCTCGGAAGAATCAGTACTCCATAGTTCAATGTGCTCTCTTGTATGGTTTGGAATTGGAGCTTCAGAAAAGGTTTGAGGATTCAGACCCATATGATATTGTCGAGGATCTCAAATTGATTTTTGAGACTCATGCGGCAATTGAAATCTATGAGGCTTCTGAAAAGTTCTTTAACTGCAAGATGGAAGAGGGCAGATCCGTAAGTGAGCATGTGCTTAAGATGTCTGGGCACGCAAACAAACTTCAAAGCTTGGGTATAGTGATTCCTAATGCTTTGGGGATTTACCGTGTCCTCCAATCACTACCACCAAGTTACAAGAACTTTGTGATGAACTACAACATGCAGAACATGAATAAGACATTGCCAGAACTCTTTGCCATGTTGAAATCTGCAGAAGTGGAGATCAAGAAAGAGCACCAAGTTTTGTTCGTCAATAAGACCACCAAATTCAAGAAAGGCAAGTCTAAGCAAAAGGGACACTTCAAGAAGGGTGGTAAGAAAGTTACCACGCCGACGAAGAAGACCAAGGCTGGACCTAAGCCTGATACTGAGTGCTTTTACTGCAAGGGAGAAGGTCACTGGAAGCGGAATTGCCCAAAGTACTTGGCGAATTTGAAGAACGGCAACATCAAGAAGAAAGGTATATCTGATATACATGTTATTGATGTGTATCTCACTAGTACTCGTAGTAGTGCCTGGGTATTTGATACTGGTTCGGTTGCTCATATTTGTAACTCGAAACAGGTGCTGCAGAATAAACGGAAGCTAGCGAAGAACGAGGTGACGATGCGCGTGGGAAATGGATCAAAGGTTGATGTGATCGCGGTCGGCACGCTACCCCTTCATCTACCATCGGGATTAGTTTTATACTTAAATAATTGTTATTTGGTGCCTGCGTTGAGCATGAACATTATATCGGGATCTTGTTTATTGCGAGACGGTTACTTGTTTAAGTCCGAGAATAATGGTTGTTCGATTTATATGAGTAATATGTTTTATGCACATGCACCTTTGATAGATGGTCTATTCTTATTGAATCTCGATAGTGGAAATACACATATCAACAACATTGAGGCTAAACGTTTGAAATCAAGCGATAATTCGACCTATATGTGGCACTGTCGTCTTGGTCACATTGGAGTGAAACGTATGAAGAAACTCCATTCCGATGGACTTCTTGAATCACTTGATTTTGAATCACTTGAAAGATGCGAAGCATGTCTGATGGGTAAAATGACTAAGACTCCATTTTCTGGTATGATGGAGCGAGCTACGGACTTATTGGAAATCATACATACCGATGTGTGTGGTCCAATGAGTATAGCATCGCGCGGTGGTTATCGTTATGTTCTTACCTTCACGGATAACTTAAGTAGATATGGGTATATCTATTTCATGAAACATAAGTCCGAAACTTTTGAGAAGTTTAAGGAGTTTCAAAGTGAGGTAGAGAATCAACGTAACAAGAAGATTAAATTTCTACGTTCTGATCGTGGAGGTGAATATCTAAGTTACGAGTTTGGCGAGCATTTGAAGAAATGCGGAATACTTTCACAATTGCCACCGCCGGGAACACCACAGCGTAATGGTGTGTCCGAACGTCGTAATCGAACTCTCTTAGATATGGTTTGTTCTATGATGTCACTTACAGATTTACCGCTATCATTTTGGGGTTATGCATTAGAAACAGCCGCATTCACTTTAAATAGGGCACCATCTAAATCTGATGAAACTACACCGTATGAATTATGGTTTGGAAAGAAACCTAAATTGTCGTTCCTTAAAGTTTGGGGATGCGAAGCCTATGTAAAGAAGTTACAGCCGGACAAGCTTGAACCCAAAGCGGAAAAATGCGTCTTCATAGGATACCCGAAGGAAACTTCAATTGGGTATACCTTCTATCATAGATCCGAAGGCAAAATCTTCGTTGCCAAGAATGATCCTTTCTAGAGAAGGAATTTCTCTCGAAAGAAGTGACTGGAAGGAAAGTAGAACTCGACGAGGTTGTCGAACCTTCTCTCGAAATTGCGAGTAGCGCAGCACCGGAAGAAGTTCCTGTGGTGCCTGCACCAATAAGAGAGGAAGCTAATGATGGTGATCATGAAACTTCGGTTGAAGTTTCTACAGAGCCTCGGAGGTCAACGAGAACTCGTACCACTCCAGATTGGTATGATTCCGTTATGAATGTCATGTTGGTGGACAACACCGATGACCCCGAGACATATGAGGAAGCGATGATGAGCCCAGATTCCAATAAATGGCAAGAAGCCATGAAATCCGAGATTGGATCCATGTACGAAAACCAAGTATGGACTTTGGTGGACTTACCGGATGGCCGGAAGGCTGTCGAGAACAAATGGATTTTCAAGAAGAAAACAGATGCTGATGGTAATGTTACTGTCTATAAAGCTCGACTTGTCCCAAAAGGGTTTCGACAAATTCAAAGAGTTGACTACGATGAGACTTTCTCACCAGTAGCGAAGCTAAAGTCTGTGAGGATTATGTTAGCGATCGCTGCATATTATGATTATGAGATATGGCAGATGGATGTCAAAACAGCATTCCTCAATGGAGACATTGATGAAGAGTTGTATATGATGCAACCCAAAGGTTTTGTCGATCCTAAAGATGCTAACAAGGTATGCAAACTTCAACGATCCATCTATGGATTGAAGCAAGCATCCCGAAGTTGGAATCAACGTTTTGATAAGGTAATCAAAAGTTTTGGTTTTATACAAACTTATGGAGAAGCTTGTATTTACAAGAAAGTGAGTGGGAGCTCTGTAGCATTCCTAATACTATATGTGGATGACATATTGTTGATTGGGAATGATGTAGACCTTCTTAATAGTGTCAAAGAATATTTGAATAATAGTTTTTCAATGAAGGATCTTGGCGAAGCAGCTTACATATTAGGCATAAAGATTTATAGAGATAGATCGAAACGCCAAATATCATTGTCACAGAGTACATATTTGGACAAAGTTCTAAAGAGGTTTGGAATGGAAGAAAGCAAGAAAGGGTTCTTGCCCATGTTGCCCAATACGACCTTGAGTAAAACTCAAAGTCCGACATGGGCAGAAGATAGAGAAAGGATGAGTAAGACTCCCTATGCCTCAGCCATAGGATCTCTAATGTATGCCATGCTATGTATTAGACCCGACATTGCATATGCTGTTAGTTTAACTAGCAGATATCAAAGTGATCCAGGAGTGGATCATTGGACAGCGGTCAAAAACATCTTTAAGTACTTGAGAAGAACTAAGGATATGGTTCTTTCTTATGGAGGTGATGAACAACTCGTTGTTAACGGTTACACCGATGCTAGTTGGAACACCGATCCGGATTATTCTAAATCACAATCCGGATACGTATTTATTTTGAATGGTGCAGCAGTTAGCTGGAGGAGTGCAAAGCAAAGCGTTGTGGCGAGATCCTCAACTGAATTGGAATACATGGCTGCTTCGGAGGCTTCACATGAAGCGATATGGATGAAAGAGTTCATTACAGAGCTGGGTGTGGTTCCTATTGCGCTGGACCCAATGTCTATCTACTGTGATAACATGGGCGCCATAGCCAATGCGCAAGAACCAAGGTCACACAAGAAGCTGAAGCACATCAAGCTACGTTTTCACGCTATTCGAGAACATATACAGGATGGGGATATAAAGATTTGCAAAGTACACACAGATCTGAATGTGGCGGATCCGTTGACTAAACCTCTCCCGAGGGCAAAACATGACCAACACCAAACTGCCATGGGTGTTCGGTATATTACCATGTAATCTAGATTAGATGACTCTAGTGCAAGTGGGAGACTGTTGGAGATATGCCCTAGAGACAATAATAAATGTAGTTATTATTATATCTTTGTGTTTATGATAAATGTTTACATTCATGCTATAATAGTATTAACAAGGAAACATTGATACTTGTGTGATTTGTAAACTTAATTTGAAGTCCCTAGTATAGCCTCTATACTTCACTAGCTTGTTGGTTGATTAATGATTGTGGTTTCCCTATCATGAACATTGAGATGTTATCAACAACAAGATCATATCGTTAGGAGAATGATATGGTGGACATACTCCTATAGATAAGCGTAGCATAAAGATCAAGTCATTTCAATAGTTCAATTGCTATATGCTTTCTGATACATAGTAACCTAATTCCTTCGACCATGAGATCATGCATATCACCTTTACCAGATGGATGCTTTGATGACATCAAACACCACACCGTAACTGGGTGGCTATAAAGGTGGCATTGAGTGTTCGGAAAGTATTGGTTGAGACACATGGATCAAGAGTGGGATTTGTCCATCCATATGACAGATAGATATACTCTAGGCCCTCTCGGTGGAATGTCATCCAATTAGCTTGCAAGCATGTGACTGGCTCACAAGGGATCACATATCACGGGAACGAGAAAAGAGTACTTATCGGTAACGAGGTTGAACTAGGTATGCAGAGATACCGACGATCATAACCTCGGATAAGTAAACTATCGTGAGACAAAGGGAAATTGGTATCGTATGTAAGTGGTTCATTCGATCGCAAAGTAATCGTAGAAATATGTGGGAGCCATATGAATTTCCAGATTCCTCTATTGGTTATTGTTCGGAGAAGTGTCTCGATCATGTCCGCATAATTCACGAACCGTAGGGAGACACACTTAAGGATTCGACGTTGTTTGAGTAGTTATGGTATTATGAGAAAGAGACCGAATGTTGTTCGAATGGTCCGGAGAATAAGATTCATATAAGGAAAGTCCCGTTTCGGAGTTCGGAAATGATTCCGGTGTTTTCATCGGGAATGTTCTAGAAGGTTCCGGAATGTCCGGCACTCCGGGGGGGGGGGGGGAAGGGGTACATGAATGTGTCATTGCATATTGGAATGATTGCATCATGTACTAAGTGTTCTTGCTGTTCCAAATAAAGGATTAAATTGAATCCTAAAACAGAAAAGTCAAATGTCCAGTTTGAAAGTCAAACGGCTAAAACAAGAAACTGTGGGAAACAAGCAAGAGGTGGTTGGAACCGACTTGGGGGAGGAGTCCCTCCAAGCCGGCGCGCCAACCAAGGCCGACTTGGGGAGGGACTCCCCTCCCCTTGGCCGGCCCCCTCCACCCATAAAAGGAGGGGCAGGGCCTCCTCCTCTAGACACACAAGTTTCCTAGCCTCTAATCTAAATCCTAGCCCTAGACTCCGGTTTAGGGCTGTTTTGGTTTAGAGCTTCTAATTGCCCTAGCCTTCGGATTAGAGCCTTCTAATTGGTGTGTCTAAACCCTAGACCACTAATAGTTCTCTCTCATACTCCACCATACTCGCTCCGGCTTAAGGCGAAGCCCTGCGGGATCTCCCCTCTACTTCCGGTACCACGCCGTTGTGCTGCCGGAATCGCGAGGAGAGTGCTACAACCTCCGCTGCCTGCTGGAACAAGGGAGAGGAAGGTCTTCGTCGAGTACCGAACGTGTGACCGACTGCGGGAGCGCTGCCGGAATGCAGCGCCGGAAGGATCGTCTACGCTATCTTGAGATCGGGAAGAGTACGACTACATCACCCACGAGAATCCTCTCTCGTTAAACACTTTGGAATCTTCGAGGGTAAGTTATTCCATCGACTCGTTGCTACAATCTAGTAGATAGATCTTGGCTTGTTTGTTTGTATGCGATAGAAATTTTTTGTTTTCCATGCTACGAAACCCTACACGCAACGCCGTGGCAGGCAACATAGTACTGCCTGCAGACTCCTCCCGGGATCTGCTGATGGCCTACCACCTGCTCCTGATCGAGGAGCACAAGAAGCAGGTCAAGATGCAGGAGGTGCTTGACAAACGCAAGCAGCCTTAGAGTCCAGCGCGTGACGAGCCGCGCTCTCCGCCATGGGCATCGGCTCCAGCTCGAACGGTAACCAAGGCAAGAAGCACCGCTCTCGGATGGAGAACATGGATCCCAAGGAGCGCCGTGAGGTGACCCGAACCCTCCACACATCCTTCATGGGGATGGACGCCGACGTCAACGTCATCTCGAAAACGCCGCAGGCTGCGATCATGGCAGCCACTGCGTACCTCGCAGCCAACCCACCTCCAGAGGGGGACCCGAAGAGGGCCATGCACAAGTCCGCACTTACCGGACTCGGACTCGTCGGAGCTGCGCTCCACCAGGAAGCTCCCACGGAGACAAAGAAGAAAGCTCCGGTCAGGTTCGACCGCAGCCCCACCCCTTCATCTGAAGAAGAGGAACATGACCTTCCTCGAAGGAAGAAGAGTTCGCGCCACCGCAACCGCGACTACGACGCCAGAGACGCGCTCACACAGCGCAAAATCGACAACACGCGAGCCAAGCGCGCATGCTCGTCTGAATCCGAGATGGACGAAGACGAAGGAGAACTCTGCGGAGCCCGATGCTTCAGCAGATCTGTTCGGCGAACAAAGATGCCGCGCAATTTCAAGCTTCCTTTGGATACTCCGAAGTTCGATGACACACAAGACCCGAAGGCATGGCTCAGTGACCACCTATCGTCCGTCAAATTGCACGGCGGAAACAAGGAAACCGCCATGCAATGCCTTCAGCTGCAGCTGACAGGAGCGGCCCGGATCTGGCTCAGCAGCCTATCTTCAGGGTCCATCCGAAGTTGGGCTGAGCTAGCTTACAGCTTCATCCGAAACTTCAAGGGCACCAGCAAGAGGCCCGCCTCAATCGAAGAGTTGCGAGCCTGCACTCAACGAACGGGCAAATCCATTCGCTCGTACATACTACGCTGGTCCAACACAAAGAACTCCGCAGCGCACATCTCCGAAGAGAGGGCCATCGACGCCTTCAGGGACGGCGTCAAGCGCCAAGACTTCAAGGAGGAACTCAGGCGCGTCAAGCCCAAAACACTCGACCACCTCATGGACATCGCCAACAGGTGGGCTGACGGCGAAGATTCCATTCACAAAGCACAATCAGAAGAAGAGGACGACTACGGTCGATGACGAGAGCGCCGTAGCAAGAGAAGATCGCGCGTCTACGACGATCGCGATGGACCCGACATGGTCGCGGCCGGCTACGCCGATCGCCGCAACGACGCCAACCGCAACAGCGGAGGATACCGCGGAGGAAACTTCCGCGACGGAGGACGCCCAACACAGTCGTGGCAGCGCCGCGACCGCGATAACGAACCCTCAGCATACGAAAAACTTTCGGGTCCATGCACCATCCACTTCTACATCGACAAGCAAGATGGCAAAAAGAAGGCAAGCCACATGCTCAAAGACTGCCGCGAGTTCCAGAAACTCAGCAAAAGCATGGTCCAGATGAGGCAGCAAGCTCCACTTCCTGGATTCGGGAACGCACCCGCGCCAGGTGAGATAGCGCATGGAGCTCCTCCACCGCCACCTGTAGGAGGCCCGAACCAACCAGTCGCACCAGCACAAAACAACGCTGGGAACGGGTATCCCCCGCTGAAAGGAGCACTGATGATCCAGAAGGGGCGCCCCACGAATAGGGTGCAGAAGAAAATCACCCGACAGATCAACCTGGCCGTGGCAACTCCATCTGCCATCCCTGAGTACCTCAGCGGATCGGAGTGCTGCATCACGTTCAGTCGTTCGGATCACCCTTGCCAGATCCCTCGCCCAGGTCATGTTGCCCTGGTGCTGGAGGCGCATATCGGAGGTTTTGAGATGAATCGCGTCTTCATGGATGGCGGCAGCGGCATCAATCTGATGTTTGCAAGTACTCTGGCGGCAATGCGGATCCCGCAGTGCAGCCTAGAACTGTCAGATACAATGTTCCACGACATTGTCCCAGGAAAGGGCATATTCCCCCTGGGCAAAATATGGCTCGACGTCATCTTCGGCAAGCCGGACAATTTCCGAATGGAACGGCTCGAATTCGAAGTGGTGGACTGGCCATCATAATACCACTCCATCCTCGGGCGTGTAGCATTCGCAAGGTTCTTGGTTGTCCCACACTATGCATACCTGCTACTCAAGATGCCAGGGCCTAAGGGCGTCATCACAATCCACATGAGCTTTACCCGATTGGACCAATGCGACAGGGATTTCAACAGAATCTCCCAATCATTCGGCATGCATGAGGAACTCGTAAGGCTCCGCGAGGTGACGGACAATGGGGCACCCCCAGTCGTACGACAAAACGCACCTGACATGTCCTCCGACTCCACCGTCAACACAAAGAAGGTGCAGGTCCATCCGACGGATGCCTCCAAGATGGCGCTGATCGCCAACGACCTCAGCCCCGCATAGGAAAGCGCGCTCGTCGAATTCCTCCGTGAGCACTGGGAAATCTTCGCGTGGTGTCCTACGGACATGCCAGGAGTTCCCAGGGAATTCGCCGAGCATGCACTCAACGTCTTTCCAGACACCAAGCCCGTCAAGCAGTCCATCCGGAGACTGTCTGAGCCATGGGCCGAAGCCATCGGGAAGGAAATAAACAGGTTACTCGCCGCAGACTTCATCAGGGAGATCAAAGAAAGCGAGTGGCTCGCAAATACAGTGATGGTCCCCAAGAAGGACACGGATATCCTGCGGATGTGCGTAGACTTCACGTCGCTGAACAAGCACTACCCAAAGGACCACTTCCCTCTTCCTCGGATCGACCAGATCATCGATTCGACCGCAGGATGTGAGAAACTCTCCTTCCTCGATGCCTACTCAGGCTACAACCAGATTCGACTCAAGGTCGAAGATCAAGAGAAAACGACGTTTATCACACCGTTCGGAGTGTTCTGCTACAACACAATACCCTTTGGGCTAAAGAACGCAGGTGCCACGTACCAGCGATGCATGCAGGCATGCCTCAAGGACCAGATCGGTCGCAACGTTCAAGTCTATGTCGACGACATAGTCATCAAAACCAGGGAGGCAAGAACACTCATCGATGATCTCCGCGAGACGTTCGACAACCTCGATCGCTACAGGATCAAGCTCAACCCTGAAAAGTGCGCCTTCGGCGTCCCATCGGGTCAGCTGCTTGGGTATTTCATCTCTCAGCGAGGGATCGAGGCGAACCCGAAGAAAATCAGGGCCATCATGGCGATGGAGAAGCCGAAAAACCTCAAGGGTGTCCAGCAGCTCGCAGGACGAATAGTGGCGTTGAGCAGATTCATCAGCCGCATGGGCGAGAAGTCCCTGCCATTCTACCAGCTGCTACGCAAGGCAGATAAATTCGAGTGGACGCCCGAAGCCGACGACGCGTTCGAAAGCCTCAAACGGCTACTGGTCACGCCAAAGGAGCGCGAGCCTCTGCTACTGTACATAGCAGCCACACACCAGGTGGTCAGCACCGTGCTAGTGGTCGAACGACCCGAAGAAGGCAAGACCCACGGGGTCCAACGCCCAATCTACTACCTCAGCGAGGTACTGACGCCAACAAAGCAGAGGTACCCTCACTACCAGAAACTCGCCTACGGCATGTTCATGACGGCTCGACGGCTGAGCCATTACTTCCAGGAGCACCAGGTGACGGTCGTCAATGAGGCACCCCTGAACATCATCCTGAATAACCTAGAGGCCACAGGACGCGTGGCCCTATGGGGCATCGAGCTGTCACCCCTGGACATCGTCTACGAGAAGCGACTCGTAATCAAATCTCAAGTCCTCCCGGACTTCCTTGTACACTGGATGGAGCTGCAGATGCTAGACACCCCAGACATGTCGCAGTCATGGACGATGCACTTCGACGGCTCCAAGCGTGAAGCTGGAGCAGGAGCCGGGGTCATACTGACCTCCCCGTAGGGCGACCAGATGAAGTACGTCCTCTGGATGAAATTCCGAGCTTCCAACAATGAGGCCGAATACGAAGCCCTCATCCACGGCATGAGGATGGCAAAGATCTGCGGCGCAACGCGCCTGGTCATCTACGGTGACTCCAACCTCGTCGTCCAACAGACGATGAACAAGTGCGACGCACACGCCGAAAACAATATCGCGTACCGCGCACTCTACAACGCACTTGAAGGCTGCGAGCTTTGGCACGTTGGAAGAGAAAGCAACGAGGAAGCCGACAGACTCGCCAACATCGGCTCCACCTGCGCAAAGGTGCCACCGGGTGTGTTCCTCGAACAGATCTGCGTGCCATCCATCAAGCGGAAATTCCCCAAGGGATCACCCAAAGAAGTAGAACACTCGGGGGATACGCTTCCTGAAGGACACGAAGGACCCGAGAAACTGGACACAGAGGTCGCTATGGTCAACCTGATGCAGGTCATGGCAGTCGAAGAAACTTGGACGCGACCATACCTCCAGTTTTTGATAAACGGAGAACTGCCTGACAGCCCGACGGATGCCCGACGCATATCTCGTCGGTTAAAAGCCTTCACCATCATCAATGGTGAGCTGTACAAGCGCAGTATTACGGGTGTACTACAAAGGTGTGTCACCATCGGTGACGGGAAAACCATCCTCCAAGACATCCACGAGGGCATCTGCGTCCATCACGCAGGCAGCCGCTCCCTTGTCGCCAAAGCTCTACGAGCTGGATTCTACTGGCCAACGGCCATGAGCGATGCAAAGGACATCGTCCGAAGATGCAACGGGTGCAAAAGGTTCGCCGACAAACCGCACACACCCGGGTCAGAGCTCAGACCCATACCTATAGCCTGGCCCTTTGCTCAATGGGGCCTCGACATGATCGGCAAACTGCCAAAGTCCTCGAAAGGGGGGCACGTTTACCTCCTGGTCGCAGTCGATAAATTCACCAAGTGGGTCAAAGCCATGCCGGTTACCAACCAAAAGGGCAAGACCGCCGTCAAGTTCTTCGAATCTAGTGTCTACAGGTTCGGCGTACCGCACAGCATCATTACCGACAATGGATCGAACTTCATCTCCAAAGAATTCCAAGACTTCTGCGAAGGCCTCGGGATCAACATCACATACGCCTCAGTGGCTCACCCGCAAACGAATGGGCAGGTCGAAAAGGCCAACGGCCTAATCGGCGCTGGCATCAAGAAGCGCCTCATGAGCCCACTCGAACGAAAGGCCGGAGCCTAGACGAAAGAGCTTCCATCCGTCCTATGGAGTTTGCGTACCACGCCAAACAGCTCCACCGGCTACACACCGTTCTTCATGGTGCATGGAGCCGAAGCCGTACTACCAGCCGAAGTACGCCACTAGGCCCCCCGGGTCGTCGCTTACAGTGAAGCCGAATCCACGGCTGCACTCGAAGACGCCGTCGACACACTCGACGAGGCAAGGGACGTAGCAGCAGCTCGATCAACGGTGTACCAGCAGAGTCTCCGCAACTACCACAGCCACCGGCTGCGCCCAAGGTCCTTCGTCGAAGGAGACCTCGTCTTACGACTCAAGCAAGAGCGACCGAAGAAATTCGGGTCACCATGGGAAGGGCCCTACATCATCACCGAAGTTATCCCAGGTGGAGCCTATCGCCTCAAGCACGTGGAGTCTGGAGTTGCATACTCCAACCCGTGGAACATCGCACACTTGCGACGATTCTACCCCTAGCTACCTACCCCTTTACTTTCAATAAGGCTTTTCAGCCAAGGCTATCTAGCCGAACAATGTACTTCCTCCATTACGATATAAATAAAGCTAAGTGTCTCGCCCCAAAATTTCGTTCGCTATTTGCAACTTTACTTTATGCTACAAACGCACTCGGGGGCTCCCCCCACCTCACGATTTCATCGACCGAGGATCACACGTGTACACCCGAGTAGCTGACAACGTCAGGCAAACGAAAAGGACACGTACTCAAACAAAGCACTGCGTGCTCAAACAACAAACAAACCTTTATAACAAAGGGCACAACACGCCCAGTCGAAATATGCAAATTTTACATCTATCTCTTTTACAGGTACTACCTATTCTGGAGAATAACTTGAGCACGCTGCTCAAACAAATCTACGACCTGTTCGGCATACTGCTTTACCTCCGCATAATGCGGACGCATATCCCACTCGCCACCATCCGACCGAAGAGGTGGCCCAGCTGCTACAACAGACAGATCTACATCAGGACGATGCAGCCTAACAAGGGACAACGCAGCAATCACCCCTGCAACGAGCTGCTGCCTCACCAATTCCTGGACACGGGTCATGCTCCGAAATCTAGACAGAAGACCGGACAGGGTTGTCGGCACAGCATCCAGGGGAAACATCACATGCAGAACCGACGAGAGCAATGTCTGCACTTGGCGAAGCACCCGCGATACTTGGTGAATGCGATCCTGCACCGTTGCCAGATCCATGGCACGGTCGCGATCCATCCAGAAGAACCCGCCAGCTTCCATGTCCTGCTGAGTCAAACAATTGACCCAAACAGAAACACACTCCTTCTCCTCCCTTGGAGCAAGGTTAGCACCTGCGATACTCGCACAAAAGTAAGATGCCAGGCCAGCATACGCATCCGAAGAAATAAGCAGCAGCTCGAAAAAACTTACACTGAAGTTGCTCAGACAGTCGAAGCAATTCCGCCATCAAGTACTCCTCTCTGGCTGCACCGCGATCTGCCTTGGACTTCCAAACATCGGCGTGACCACGCACCCTAAGCAACTCCTTCTCAAGACTACGAACACAGTCTCGAAGAAAAGCAAGTTGTGACGAATCATCCAAATATGGCCGCAGCCGTGCTACAGGCGGGGTGTCAACGGGATCAGCACCCGAAGGAACCTAGAGCAGCAGAAAAGAAAAAGACATAAACACTCAGACAACGAAGAACACAACTCAGCAAAATTCATTAAGTGGATAAACGCCACTACGTGGCACATGGATTTTGTTTCCTCAACATAATTACAACAAAAGAAAATTACAAACTATCCTACAGCTACAGCGCCTAAGACGCGGCGCCCTGAGTCGCCTCGGAGCCGGATTGCCTCGCTTTGGCTTCCCCATGCTGCCGTAGCGCGTACTCGGCCAGCAGATCAATCAGCTTGGGCCCATATCTCTTGCAGCGAGCAGAATAGGTAGTGAAGGCTACCTCAGATCCATCGGCGGTCGTTGGCATCCGGGAGGTGATCTCGGGAAGGTCCAGCTCCGCTCCAGCCGCCAAGGCCATCGCCAGACCGACGGACGCGCCGATGCCCTTCTGTTTGCGCTTGTACGCCGCATGCGCTTTGGCTGACAATGCCTCCGCCAAGGCGTCAACATCATCGAGGGCCGCGCCCTTGGGGACAAGCTCCTTGAAGAAGCGGCCAAGGACCTCCTTGGCCTTGGAAAGTGAGCTGACCACGGTGCTGCAGCGATCTTCGACCGCTGCAGTAGCATCATCTAGAGCACTCCCGTGCTCCAGAGCGCTGCGGTCAAACTCGATGCCTGTGGCATCTGAGACAATAAAGAAAAGGAATGAAGAAAGCACCCAGGAAAAAGACAAGAAAAACAAAAGGGGCAAAAGAAGATACTCACCCGAAACAGCCTTGGCAGCAGCCATGAGCTTGCCCGCCACCTCTCTTTCACGCACAGCCGCAGCAGTGGAAAGCTGCTCCTCGCGGTCCATGGCCTCCCATTGTAGGCGCTCCTTAGCCTCGGCCGCAGTAGCCAGCTCCACCTCGAGGCGCTCCTTCGGACCAAGGGCGACCTCGGCCTTCTTCTCCGCTTGACCAAGGCTCTTTTTGAGAGCATCGATCTCATGAAGGGAGGTGTTATGCTCCTCTGCATCCAAAAAATACAGGTGTCAGATAACAGGACAAGAATACACGAAGAAGCAAATATCAAAGGCATAACAATACCTTGAAGATGTTTGAGGCTGGCCTCCAGCACCAGGTGCTCCTGCACCAGTCGCTTGGCATCCTGTACAAAAGGCTGCAGGAAGAAAACCTACCAGTCAGAAAAAGGACTCGGGGGCTACGCCCAACAGAAAAAGAACAGAAGCAAAAGACGCACACGAAAACGCTCGGGGGCTCCCCCCGCGACTCGAAGAACAAAACAAGAAAAATCTTTTACAAACGCGCGGGGGCTTCCCCCGTGGCAGGAGACTTACATGATCCAATGGCAACGTCGAAGGTTCGCTGGCGAAATTCTGAGGCGCAACCACCCGCACCTCCGACGGAGGAGGGTTCGGAGCAGCGCCCTCAGAAGTTGCCACCGTCTGAGGAGGAGGAGACGCGACTTTCGACCCCCCCATCATCTCCCGAGCACCGTCGCTAGAGGAGTCGTTGGAAGAGTGCCTGCACACGAACAAATTAGTACAAGAACAAAGTAAAAAGAAAAGAAAGCGCAGTACCGAGGAAACTTACGAGTCAAGCTCACTAAGGTTGAAGACAGGAGGGGTCCTTCGGACCCTCTTCTCCTCTTTCTTCTCTTCCTTCTTCTCTTCCTTCTTTTCTTCCTTCTTCCGCTTCGCTGGCGGGTGCGGCGCTACAGCCCGCACAGGAAGAGCGGGAATAGGGGAGGAAGAGCCTCCATGCCCATCACTATGGCGCTCAAGACACAAAGGATTCCTAGGAGTCGGAGGAGTCGAAGCATCCGAAGACTCGCTGGAGCTCCGCGATCGTTTGCGAGTGTGGTCCTCGCTCGAGTCGTTGGCATCCTCAGCCGGAGATCGCGCCGATGGCAGCTCGGACATGGAATCCACCAAATCATTATCCGGAGCATCCGGATATACTTCGGGTAATGGAGGCGACATACCTGGCACTTTGAAGCTCTGCACAGGAGAAGAACAATTTGTTAGCAAACAAGCACAAAACAATGCAGTCGAAAAATAGCGCTACGCGCATGGATCTACACCTGTGGAACAGCAAGCGAAGGGCCCTGTCAAGATCTCCCTGGGAGATTTTCTCAACCGAAACCCTCATCGGATCACGCCGGCCAGCATAAAGGAACATCGGGTGCACCCTAGCCTGGAGTGGCTGCACCCGACGCTCGAGAAAGGTGCGGATGATATCCACACCGTTCACTTCCTTCTCCGGAATCAACTGGAGATCCTCCACCCGACGATATAGAGCCTCTATCTCCGCCACCTCGCCATCCAAGATCTTGTTTTTCCAAGACCTTTTCGGCTCAATCTCCTGGGAGGGGTCGAAAGGAACAAGACCAAAATCTTGCCCAGGTACTATGGAGTCGCGGATATGAAACCATCGCCTCCGCCAGTACTGGACAGATTCGGACATGGAAAAAGAAAAGAAAAGAAAAGCAGATTGGGCCTGAGGGAGATGATGCAACCCCCAATGGGATAAACACCATCCGAACCAGATTGCCTCTTCACGGAATAAAGTTTCCGGAAGAGGCCAAAGTGCGGCTCAATACCGAGCCAGCACTCGCAGAAAGTGATAAAACAAGCAATGAGAAGAAGAGAATTGGGGGAAAGATGGTGCAATTGGACACCGTATAGAAAAAGCAGTCCACGAAGGAAGTCGTGGACTGGGAAGGAAAATCCGCGCAAGACAAAGGCAAGGAACATAACCCGATACCCAACAGGGGGGAAGGGGGATTACCTCATTGCCTGGGAGTTTAACAGCCTCCCTATCCTGCGGGATCAGGCCCCGCTCGCGAAGCATGCGGAGATCACTCTCCCGCGTCTCCGATCGCCGCCAGCCACCATTGGTGACACGGGTAGGGCGGCACTTTTCTTCCCTCCGGCGGCGCTTGTGCCAACCGCAGACGACGACTTCTTCGGCTTCCCCATCGCGGTACGGCGGCACCGGCCGCAAGAGCGCGGGATGGAAGAAGGAAATGTGATGGAATATTCCAGCGCGCAGTAAGAGCTCTCAGAACACAAGAAAGCAATGAAAGCAAGAATCGATGCGGTGAAAACAAACTGAAGTTTTCCCCAATGATTATAAAGACGAAGATGATGCACGACATCCGTCCATCGAGAAGACCTAACGCCAACGGAAGGATCTGGCCATACACGTGTCAGCATCACAACGAGCCGTCGCTAACACGCCGTCCACTACGCACGGAAATCGAGGCGACGCCATAATTATCTCCACGCCGCGCGTGACCGGTCAATTCAAGGTCGGACAGTGGGACCCATGTTCGTCCGGTCAAGTCATCTCTGGCGCAACAGACGCTTGAGGTCATCGATCGTCAGCACTGACGGCATCAAAAGCTACACTAGCAACATCTACAATTTCTTTGGCTTCAAAGCTAAGAGTACTCACTCGAATCTATGATTTGAAAAATTACTCGGGGGCTACTCCTATCAGGAGCACTGGCCGTGCACCCGAAAGATGAATAGAAGCGAACTGTTACTTCGAGTCCCTCGTCGAGTCTACTACTCCACTATGGACTCGGGGGCTACTCCCATAGGGAGGACGGATTTAATCATCCGAAATTTTTTGTGTCCTACGGACCTGAAGCGGAACAACGGCTGAATAAAAGTCTCAGCTCGAGTCCACGACTCGAACAGACACTCGGGGGCTACTCCCATAGGGAGCGCTGATCGCGCACCCTATAAATTCTTCGACTGCCATCCTTCGGATCAACATGCAAAACTTTTCGGCAACTCTGCCCCAATTAAACGCTAAGTGAGTAACATCCTCCTTGGCCACCCGAAACACCTCCGTGGTGATAAACATTCGGATGCTGTGTCTGCGACACAAAGATAAGATCTACAGATACCATCTGATGGCCTGGCAACGTACACGACTGCGCTCTGCTAGTAAAAACCCGTGCTAACAGGTGCGATGAAAAATCCCGACGGACGCGTTGGGTACATCAGTTAAATTCACTGGAATTCCACTCATGTAAGTCCTCCGCGGCCTGAGTCGAATTACGCCAGCATATGTTCCAGGTTCGAGTTGAGGGATTCGAACCTGAAGAAGATCGTGTTGTTTCGTCCTAAGACAGTTAAATGACCCTGATCCGTCGGGTGAGTCAGGCACACGCATCAACAATCCCTACACATGAACTATTGAAATACATAGTTGCACCCGAAAGATTGGAGAGTCCTCAGCCGAATCTGCGATTCGACTGAACACTCGGGGGCTACTGACATGGTTATACCCCACGGGTACATGATCTCAGCATACCTGGTCCAGCCCAAGGAAAGCCCACGGCAACTATACGCCGGCCCATGAAGATTTTCGGGTGGCCAAGGCCCATGACGCTTTTGGATCCTTGGAGAGCAAGACTAGAGTAGATAGGAAATTCAAAGGGGTAAAACCCTAGAACCTGTAACCGACTAGGTCTATGCCCGGGACCTTCCTGAGTCTATATAAAGGCTAGGAGGGCACGACCTATATCTTCTCCTCATACTTTCGCATACACACCTCCACATCAGATTGCATCTGCGCACCCCTGTAACCTTCGGTTCCGCCGTAATCAAGAGCAGACAAGCAGGAGTAGGGTTTTCCCTCCGGGGGCCTGAACCTGGGTAAACCTTTTGTCCCCGTGTTGCTTGTTTGCTAACCGTTCCACGATCTCCAGCATCCCCATCTTCTCCAAAACCCAAGTCCATAACAATGAGCATTGATGAGATCAAACCTCGTCACATGCAACAAAGGGTCCTTTCCCAAAAACTGGCCTTCTTGACCCGCTCATGCACATAGTCTCGAGTCATAGTAGGCAAAGGGGCATTGGAAGAATTCTTACTCCAAACTCTAGGTGGGGAGGGAGCCCTCTCAGTCTCAATCTCCTCATCATCATCCCCATAGCGACGCCTCGGAGCAGGCCCCATACGCCCCTTCTGCTGTAGTGAGACCAGAGTGTGCTCAGTGAGGTGTGGTGGTATGCCATATGGAGAATCATGCTCCTGGGAGTTTATGAGCCTCATAACCAAGGGTGCATATGGAGGAGATTTCTTGTAAATAATGGCATGGAACATCTCCTCGAAAATAAAGTCCATCACATCAATAGGTGCAACATCTGCCTCTGGTCCAACATTGTAGGTCCGGTGAGTGTGGTACAGAAGGTTGACAAGCCCACCCCTAATTGCATCATCATTCCCAGCACTTGGTGCAATGGTATGACGGAAAATCCTCAGCATAAGGTTGTAGAGGGTCTTGAGTCCCTTGGACCCCCCCACAACACCATCGTCATACAGAGGTGCCAGCTTCAACTTGTTCTCACCCAAACCTGCAGAGTGCATACGCAGCCCAACGAGAGTGGATACTCCATGAAAGATCTCAAAGATGACGTTGGCAAAGTCATGGAATGTAGTTGTGCAGCGAGTGGTACCAGACATCCACACCATGGTCTTGTCTAGATCAGACCCAAACACAACGGTGGCATAGAACTGCTGTACAAGGTGGACATTGTAGTCTTCACGCAGCTCCATCAAGTTATACAGTCCTAGCTTCTCACAGATCCACAAAGCATCATTAAAGTAGGGGCTGAGGCGCATTTGCTCAACACTCATGAACTTCTGAGGGAAGACAGGTGATTTGGTGAGCATACCATACACATCCTTCATGAACACAACCTGTTCTTTCCTCTAGAAACGAGGGTCATCACTGGTACGAGGCAGCGCATAGAAATCTGTCTTTCTCAGCTCATGGTACTCCTCTTTTCACATTTTGGCTAAGGACTGAAGGTTGTCATATTTGGCCTTCTTGGAACGGTCCTCTCGTTCAGCCCTCTCCTGATCCCTCTTCAAGTAAGCTGCATCACGTGCCTGTTGTTTCCGGTTGGACGGAGTCAGGATAAATTGACCCCGAGCTTCATCATAGCGAGGATTGCCCCTTTGGGACTTGGCCTTGGTACGACGAGGACGACTAGAACCATCACCTGTGAACAACAGTGAGGGAGATAGCATGGAGATGAGTATATATGTCCCAATAATGCAGTACAAGAGCTTTGATGCATTTCTGGTCTGTTTTGATTCACCCAACACCGGAGTCTCCGCACCTTATACCGGAGTCTCCGGCTCAGACCGGAGTCTCCGGCCTAGACCGAATTCTCCGGACCTAAGTCCGGAATCTCCGGTCGGGAGGCTCGGGCATGAGATGGGGAGATGCTGGTGAGGGTGAATCTAGTAGATCGGGAAATGCAACAAGGCTAAAGTACTAGAGTGCTCGCAAACAAGTTATTCCAATGGACAAATCAGCATCAATCCTCAAAAACACATCTAGAGATGAACCCTAGGAGAAAAAGTAGAAGAGAGGTACCAGATCTGTCCATGGGATCAATTCCTCCGGTGGGAATGACCCAATGGAGGAGAGGGGAAGGTTGGCCGGCAGCACGGCGGATCCTGGGGGCTTCTTGACCTCCGGGGAGGAGTTTTGGAAGAGGAGGCGACGAGTTTGGAGGTAGGGGACGGGGTGAAGAATGAGGAACTGTTGTACCAGTTCACCCCGCCCCCCACTTTAAGTGGCAGAAACCGTCTGGACTGGAGACTCCGGTCTACACCGGAGACTCCGGTCCTCCTTGACCAAAAGCTCCATGATGGGTGTTTGGGGACACATATGAGAGATAGACAGGTTTAAGATAGGGAAAGAGCTTGGGTTGAGACATCAAATTGCGAAGAGCCAACAAGAGCCATAGGAATTCATAAAAATATTCAGAAAAGCTCCAAGAGACTAAGATCAAGTGAATGCCAAACATGAGTAAGTGCCAACCTCTCTAATGTGAGAGGACGGTGGCCTAGGCCACCATATTTCAGTATACTCAGCTTGGCACCACGAAGATATATCTTGGGTCCATTACCGAAACTCATCATTAAGCTCACATATCACAAAATGATATTAAGAGGAATGATTTTGATTGCTATGGGCATAATGGGGGGAGGGATAGTCCAATCAATTAGGACCGCCTCCCCCTATATCCATGCCTACACCTAAACCAAATATGGGTTGAAACATAGGTGAGAATGCAAGAAAACCAAGTCAAGCTCCTTGAATCTACGACATTTAGTTCATTCCTCAAATAACAAAACCTTGCTTCATCAAGTGGCTTCGTGAAGATATCGGCAAGTTGATCTTTGGTTGACACATATGATAGATCAATATCACCTCGAGCAACATGATCTCTAATGAAGTGATGGTGAATCTCAATATGCTTTGTCCTTGTGTGATCCGCCGGGTTGTAGGCAATCTTGATGGCACTTTCATTGTCACATAGAAGAGGCACTTTGTCACAATGGACACCGTATTCCTTTAAAGTTTGCCTCATCCATAACAATTGGGTGCAAGCACTAGCAGCTGCCACATACTCGGCTTCGGTGGTGGAGAGAGATATACAATTTTGCTTCTTAGAAGACCAACATACCAAGGACCTACCAAGGAATTGGCAAGCCCCGGATGTTGATTTTCTATCATCCTTGTCACCCGCCCAATTCGAATCCGTGTATCCACAAAGAGCAAATGTTGAGCCTCGAGGATACCAAAGACCATAAAATGGGGTATGAACTAAATATCGAAAGATTCTCTTGACCGCCATTAAATGGCTTTATTTAGGAGCCGCTTGATATCTTGCACACACACCTATACTCAACACAATATCGGGTCTAGATGCACAAAGGTAAAGCAAAGAACCAATCATAGACTGGTATACCTTTTGATCCACATCTTTACCATTTGGATTTTGTTCTAGATGAGTCTTTGTAGCCATGGGAGTAGGAGCTCCATTTAAATCTTGCATATTGAATCTCTTGAGCATATCTTGAGTATACTTGGCTTGATTGAATAATGTCCCTCCTCTAACTTGCTTGATCTCAAAACCAAGAAATACTCTCAACTCCCCCATCAAAGACATCCGGAACCTACTAGTCATAAGCTTTGAGAATTCATCATTAAAATCTTTGTTAGATGAGCCAAATATAATATCATCAACATATATTTGGCATACAAAAAGATCCCCATTGACTTTATTAGTAAAAAGAGTGGGATCGATTTTCCCAACCTCAAATCCACGGTCAAACAATAACTCTCTAAGGTGTTCATACCACGTGCGGGGGGCTTGATTGAGCCCATAGAGCGCCTTATCAAGTTTGTAGACATGGTTTGGGAAGTTGGGGTCCTCAAATCCCGTGGGTTGCTTAACATATACCAATTCATTTAGTGGGCCATAAAGAAATGCACTTTCTACATCCATTTGTTGCAACTTGAAGTTATGATGTGCCGCATAAGCAAGAAGGATACGGATGGACTCAAGGCGAGCCACGGGTGCATAAGTCTCTCCATAGTCAATGCCTTCAATTTGAGAGAACCCTTGTGCAACCAATCTAGCCTTGTTCCTTACTATAATTCCATGCTCATCTTGCTTGGTCTTGAATATCCACTTTGTTCCAATAACATTGCGGCAATCCTTTGGCTTCTCTACTAACTTCCATACTTTGTTTCTCTCAAAGTTGTTGAGCTCTTTGTGCATAGATTCTAACCAATACGAATCTTCAAGAGATTCCCACACTTTCTTTGGTTCAATCATGGGGATGTGTGCTTGGTGTTCACTGAACCTATTCAATTGTTCTCTTGTGGAAATACCTTTCCTTAGGACACCAACTACATTTTGTAGAGAGTGGTCTCTTAATTCCAACATTCTTTCCTTTCTAGCTTCACGACGAGCGTGGATCTCCGTGTTGTTTCTTGGGGGACCCTCTTCATCATTTTGATCCTCGTCTTGACCATAAACTTGACCTTGATCATCATCGTAATCATTCTCTTCATTTAGAGGCAAAGATTGACCTTGGTCTTGATCAAGTGCCCTTCTAGCATCAATTTGAGCTTGTCTTAAAGCAGTTTGTATGGATCTTCCTAGAGCAATTGCCTTGGCACCACTTGACACTCTGGCGAATGAATCAAGCTCCCCTTGACTAGAGTTGTCACTATGATCATCATGTTGAGGGTCCACATCTTGTCTTTGGCTTGATTCATTGTCCTCCTCGCTGGATGGAGCTTGTTGATGTTGTGAAGATGAGGGCTCCACTTGAGTGGAGCATAGTTCTTCTCGATCCGCCATAAGGGGTTCCTCAACGGGGCGGATATATCCCACACCCATTCTTCCTATGGCTTCCTGAGGCATTTCATCATCTGCATCACAAGCATCAACACGCCCCCCCTTGGGGACCATCATATTCTTCGAAGGTCACACTACAAGATTCTATGACGGCTCCGGAGAGCTTATCATAGATTCTATAAGTGTGAGATTCGAGACCATAGCTAACAAAAATACCCTCTAAAGCTTTAGACTCGATTTTGGACAAGCGAACACCTTTTATGAGATAGAAACACTTATAACCGAACACCCAGAAGTAAGATATGTTGGGCTTGTTACCGGTAAGTATTTCATATGGAGTCTTGTTGATTTCTTTGCGGATGTAGAGCCGGTTTGAAGCATGGCAAGCGGTGGAGATGGCTTCGGCCCAAAAGTTGTATGGAGATTTAAACTCCGCCAACATGGTCCTAGCCATCTCAATAAGAGTCCGGTTCTTCCTTTTGGCCACACCATTTTGTTGAGGGGTGTATGCAGCGGAATATTCATGTTTTATCCCCTCATCACTAAGGAAATCATTCAAGGTGTAGTTCTTGAACTCGGTGCCGTTGTCGCTTCTTATAATCAACACGGGAACATTGTATTGCCGTTGAACCAAGTTGATGAAGTTGATGAAGGTCTTTTGAGTCTCACTCAACTTGAAGAAATAAACCCAAGAGTATCTTGAAAAGTCATCAACAATCACCAAGCAATATTTCTTCCCACCAAGACTTGCATGAGATGGAGGACCAAAGAGGTCCACATGGAGGAGCTCCAAGATCTTGGTGGACTTGATGCGGTTCTTAGGCTTGTGAGGAGCATCATGCATCTTCCCTAGAAAACATGCCCTGCAAACACGATCTTTGGCAAAGGAAACATTTTCTTTTAGTCCAACAATATGGCCCTCCTTGTGGATACTTTGCAAAGTTCTCATATTGACATGGGCTAGTCGGCGATGCCATAACCAACCCACATCAGCCTTTCCGAATAAGCACATCGCACTTGTAGTGGCTTGCCCCGAAAAGTCCACCACATACAAGTCATGTTCGACGTACCCAACAAAAGCGACCTTGAGAGACTTGCTCCACATGAGGACCACAATATCATCATCAACAAAGACGGCAAAACCCATCTTTCCAAGAGCACGTACTGAAAGAAAATTGTATCCAAGGGTCTCAACAAGCATGACATTCACGAGTGTAATGTCGTGAGCAACCACTACCTTGCCGAAACCCATTACCTTAGACTTTGACTTGTCGGCATATGTCACGGTGATTTGATCATCATTTGGCTTTAAGTCCTTGACAATAGACGATCTTCCGGTCATATGACTCGTGCAACCACTATCAAGCACCCACTTTGACCCTCCATAAGCATATGTCTACAAAAGATCAAGCTAATTTTTAGGTACCCATTTTTCAATGGGTCCTCTTTTGTTAGCAATAAGGGTCTTGGGAACCCAAATAGACCAAGCAATATAGCCATCATATGGGACAACATATTGTGCATACACATCACCATAGTAATTACGCATTAGAACATAGTGAGGGTTAGCACTTCCCGCAAAGTCATCATGAGACATAGTTTTACCACTTGTGGTCTTACTATCCACAATGTCCATGTTGGTCTCTTGTGTGGGCTTGGCCTTCTTATTCTTGTTGTTCTTCTTCTTCTTAGTTTTGGAGACAAAACCAATGCCCCCTTTATCACCACTAGGCCTTTGCTTACTCAAAAGATCATCAATGTACTTGTTGCCTTGTGGAAATGTGGCCTTATCTAGCTCCTCCTTCAACCTAGCATTCTCTTCAAGAATAGTTGTACTACTAGATGGAATGAAGTTACTAGGTGAAGGAATGTTGGCCAATTGAGTTTGAAGCGTTTCATGGGACTTTGTGAGTGACAAGAGTTCACTTTCCAAAGCCTTGTGAGCCTTGTTAAGCAAACTAAAGTCCTCGGCAAGTTTTTCATGAACCACACCAAACTCAATCTTTTCCTTTTTAGCCCTTTTGTATTTAGCAATAACATGATCACACTCTTTGATGAGTTTATTCACAATGATGTCATTGGCCTCATCAACCCCTTCAAGTTTTAATTCAAGTGACATCCTAGTTTCTTGTTCCTCTTCTAGAGCATTGTTTAAAGACTCTAGCTCAATCATGTGTTCATGCCCAAGTTTACATCTTACATCTAGGAGCTCTTGTGTGTGATAAAGTTGATCTAAGATGTTACCAAAATGTATCTTAGCATCCCCTTGTAGGTTAGTCATAAAATCATCGAAAGAAATTAATTACCTTTTAACATCAAGAGACATCTCATCATCAATTTCATCATTAGCTAAAGGAGTGGAGTGAGATGATGAGGATACCTCCGTTCCTCTTGCCATAAGGCAAGTGACGTTCTTGACGGGAGAATTCTCATTTGGAGAATCGAAGAGAGAGAATGTCGGAGTAGAAGTAATGGCTAGAGCCGGCACACCATTAGGAGTTTCCTCTTCCTCATCTTCATCATCTTCATTGTCGGAGGAGTATTCTTCATGAGTGATCAAGACAATTTCTCCCGGATTCTTGTTGATGGGATTCTTCTTGATGAAGGGTTACTTGTAAGGTGCTTTGAGAGTCATCTTCAACACAAGCTTACCCCCATGATCTTCTCTCTTCTCATAGGGGCAACTTGCCACAAAGTGATAGCGGTCACCACAATTGAAGCAAGTTCTCAATCTAGTAGTATTTTCTCTTTTCCCATTTGGGTTGCTTCTTCGTTGCATTTTCATCTTGGCCTTGGCGGGATTCTTCCAAAAGTTCTTTGCATAGAAGGTCATATATTGACTATGAGAAATCTTAACTTCATCGGGGTGGTCCAAGGAGAGGCCTTCATGTAACATCCCAGGATTAGCACCTAGAATTATAGAGGACGCACGTGTGTGCATTGCATTCATGCATCAGAAAATCCGGGGAATTTTCGCGCAAAAATAAAGAGCTATAGAGGGATCGGGATCTCTCTTGTTCTAATGGAAACATCAGGACTGGTGCGATGGATTTCGACATGACCTCTATTATACTTTTGTGTTGGAGGGGAAGACAATTCAAGATTTTAATATTTAATTAGTAAATTTGAATACAAAAAGGATTTGAAATAAAATAGTAAATGGAAATTGAATTGTATTAGGAAATAAGAGATGAACTTTATTTATAAATAAGATACAAGAGTTACAGATATCCAATTAGAAAAGATAATTGAAATTTAAATAGAAAAGGAAATAGAATTACAACAATAATAAGAATGGAATTCATATTTTGTTTTTTAAACAAGATATAAATATTACAAGAATTTAGATTACAAGTAGAAAGAAAATTGAACTTTATTAATATTATACAATATTACATTGTCTTTCCAAATGAACCATAAAAGAAAAGGAAAACAAGTAATTTTATTAAATAAATTACAATAATACAATATCTTTACAATAATCAAACAGGAAAGAAATTACAATGATTGATAAAAAAAAGAAAACCTAAAGTATTTTCCTATATTATTTCTTGAACCTTCTTTTCTGCTTATCCTTCTGTACCTGCAAAACAACTCAAAAGAAAACAAAGTTCTAGAAATGGAAAACAAAACAGAGATTATGTGGGGTTATGCTACTCTCAGATTAGGCAATGAAGTGCATTGCAAAACTCATCATTGAGTAACTGATAAAAAGGGGCCAAAGTGTGCAATCTGTTCTTATTCCAAAAAGGGCCTCGGTCTATGCATCACAGGCATGGGGCAAGTTTCACCAAACTAGTAACAGGTAAAAGGAAAAGCAATAATTCCAGCAAAAAGATCTAGTGTACTTGATCTGATCCACATGATGGATGAAGCAGGCAAGTAGCTCACACAACACATGCATGGCATGTGTTGTCACTACCACAATAAGTGGTATAACAGTGCAAAGGTAGCAGAAGGGAACTTCCAGAGGTTGTTTTCACATATCAAACCATTCCAGCCAAAACCACACCTCTCTCTCCTTGTAGTAAAGTGTATCAAGAACACTTCTCTGAGCAAGACAAGAACACATACTTATCTATCATCAGAGCCACCCACTGGATAATAACCACACAGATTATTCCACCATCTCACCACATCTATAATTCTGTTTGCTCACTTGATCCATCGAAGAGCTAGGAGGGGCAAGTATACCAGAAGAAAAAACCATAGCAAATCCAATAGATCAAGTCAGGAACTAGGAGAAGATAGATGTATCAACAGTTGAATCACAAGCTTACCAGGACATCAACAACATCAGTAGGACAAGTTTCTCAAGAGCAACCACAGCTTTAGAACCACAGGTTATCCATTTAAGATCATGCCTTTATATCTGATATTACTATTGCATCCTAGAAAATGGATGGGGTGATAGAAAATCCTCAGATCTGTATGTTGGAGATATGCCCAAGAGGCAATAATAAAGTGGGTTATTATCATATCTTCATACTTATGATAAATGTTTACATACCAAGCTATAATTGTATTAACCGGAAACATTAATACTTGTGTGATTTGTAAACTAAAATAAGAGTCACTAGTGAAGCCTCTTGTTAAACTAGCTTATTGGTTAATATATGATCATGGTTTCCTGATCATGAACATAGAGATGTTATTAACAACAGGATCATATCATTAGGAGAATGATGTGATGGACATACTCCTATAGATAAGCGTAGCATAAAGATCAAGTCATTTTAAATAGTTCAATTGCTATATGCTTTCTGATACATAGTAACCTAATTCCTTCGACCATGATATCATGCATATCACCTTTGCCGGATGGATGCTTTGATGACATCAAACACCACACCGTAACTGGGTGGCTATAAAGGTGGCATTGAGTGTTCGGAAAGTATTGGTTGAAACACATGGATCAAGAGTGGGATTTGTCCATCCATATGACGGATAGATATACTCTGGGCCCTCTCGGTGTAATGTCATCCAATTAGCTTGCAAGCATGTGACTGGATCACAAGGGATCACATATCACGGGAACGAGAAAAGAGTACTTATCAGTAACGAGGTTGAACTAGGTATGCAGAGATACCGACGATCATAACCTCGGATAAGTAACATATCGTGAGACAAAGGGAAATTGGTATCGTATGTAAGTGGTTCATTCGATCGCAAAGTAATCGTAGAAATATGTGGGAGCCATATGAATTTCCAGATTCCTCTATTGGTTATTGTTCAGAGAAGTGTCTCGATCATGTCCGCATAATTCACGAACCGTAGGGAGACACACTTAAGGATTCGACGTTGTTTGAGTAGTTATGGTATTATGAGAAAGAGACCGAATGTTGTTCGGAGTCTCGGATGGGATCCGGGATATCACGAGGTGATCCGGAATGGTCCGGAGAATAAGATTCATATAAAGAAAGTCCCGTTTCGGAGTTGCGGAATGATTCCGGTGTTTTCATCGGGAATGTTCTAGAAGGTTCCGGAATGTCCGGCACTCCGGGGGGGAGGGGTACATGAATGTGTCATTACATGTTGGAATGATTGCATCATGTACTAAGTGTTCTTGCTGTCCCAAATAAAGGATTAAATTGAATCCTAAAACAGAAAAGTCAAATGTCCAGTTTGAAAGTCAAACGGCTAAAACAAGAAACTGTGGGAAACAAGCAAGAGGAGTTGGAAACCAACTTGGAGGAGGAGTTCCTCTCCTCCAAGCCGGCGGCCAGCCCTAGGCCGAGTTGGGGAGGGACTCCCTCCCTCCCCTGGCGCGCCAAGCCCCTCCACCCATAAAAGGAGGGGCAGGCCTCCTCCTCTAGACACACAAGTTCCTATCTTCTACCTCCGGTTTAGAGCCGTTTCGGTTTAGAGCTTCTAATTGCTTTAGCCTTCGGTTTAGAGCCTTCTAATTGGTTTAGAGCCTTCTAATTGGTATGTCTAATTACTAGACCACTAATAGCCTCTCTCATACTCCACCATACTCGCACCGGCTTAAGGCGAAGCACTGCGGGATCTCCCCTCTACTTCCGGTACCACGCCGTTGTGCTGCCGGAATCGCGAGGAGAGTGCTACAACCTCCGCTGCCTGCTGGAACAAGGGAGAGGAAGGTCTTCGTCGAGTACCGAACGTGTGACCGACTGCGGGAGCGCTGCCGGAACGCAGCGCCGGAAGGATCGTCTACGCGATCTTGAGATCGGAAAGATTACGACTACATCACCCACGAGAATCTGCTCTCGTTAACCGCTTTGGAATCTTCGAGGGTAAGTTATTCCATCGACTCGTTGCTACAATCTAGTAGATAGATCTTGGCTTGTTTTTTTGTATGCGATAGAAATTTTTTGTTTTCCATGCTGCGAACCCCTACAGTGGTATCAGAGCCGTGTCTATATGTAGATCTGTTGCACGAGTAGAACACAATGGTCATTGTGGGCGTTGATGCTTTTATTGTCGATTGCTTCTTGTGTACTTTGCATCTTGCGGTATGTTGGGATGAAGCGGCCCGGGCTAACCTTACATGACATCGTTCATGAGACTTGCTCCATGCTTGACATGCAACTTGTATTGCATAAGTGGCTTTGCGGGTGCCTGTTTCTCCTAGCATAGTTAAGATCCAATTTACAACGGGTGATTAACAATACTAGTATCAATGTTGTGGTTCTTGTTCGTAAGTTAGAACGACACTTATTGAAAGCCCCAAACCACGTAAAATATGCAAAGAAAGTAGAGGCGTCTAACTTTGTTTTGCAAGGGTGTGCAGTGATGTGATATGGCCATGATTGTGATTATATATGATGTATGCAATGTTCCTTATTGTAAGTCGGCAACCGGCAGGAGCCATATGGTTGTCTTTAATTTCTGTTAAGACCCGCGTGTCTATTCAAAGTAGTTGTAATAGTTGAAGCCGGTGGACGACAACCATGGAGCAGCGTCATTGACCTTGATGCAATGTTGGTGATGATGGAGATCATGTTCGTGCTAGAAGATGGAGATCGGAAGCACAATGGAGAAAGGCCATATCATATCACATATTATGAAATGCATGTGATGTTAATCCTTTATGCATCTTGTATTGCTTAGTAGACGACGGTAGCATTATAAGATGATCCCTCATGCACATAAATTTCAAGTCATAAAGTGTTCACCCTTAGTTAGCACCGTTGCTAAAGCTTGTTGTTTTGAAGCACCACGTGATGATCGGGTGTGTTAGATTCCGCAAGTGTATACAACGTGGGCAAGCCAGATTTGCTCATGCGGAAGCTAAGGTTTGATCTTGACGAGCCTAGCATGTACAAACATGGCCTCAGGAACACGGATTACCGAAAGGTAGAGCATGAGTCATATAGTAGATATGATGAACATGTTGATTGTTCGCCATTGAAGCTATATCAACTCTCATGATGATCGGTTTTGATGTGGTGGATTTGGTTCGTGTGATCACTAAAACAATGTGAGGGATATTGTTTTGAGTGGGAGTTCACCTAGATTAATTTAATTATTAATTAGAACTCAATTTATCATAAACTAAATCAAAGTGAATTTGCATAGTTGTTGTAGTCATTGGCATCCGTTTACCACCTTGCGCTTAGTTATAATTGAGATGATAGAACTATAGAATTCTGGTTAGTTACTTTACGAACTGGTATCGTATTGTTTTTGAAGTGTTAATCTAAAGTTTAAAAGTCCTATTGCAAACTTTCAGTAAGTTCCGGTTACTCCATGAAGTTTAATAATTGGTATTAAAATCAAGAGTAACAATTCCAATGTTAGTATATAAGTATCATGTTTGTCTCCATGATTCTTGATATTCAAAGGATTCTCCTAATATCAAGGTTATCTAAGGATCTGAAAGATTTGTTTCAGAAACCATGATGTGTGGAAGATATTGTGATATCTGAAACGAAGTTTTGGTTGCAACATGATAGAGTATAATATGACAAAAATCATGTTCTCATATTTGATGAGAATTTGCAAAAGGTTGGAGACACTAGTTGTCCTAATCCTCCAAAAGGTTTTGGAGAGCAACATTATACTCGTGATTCACCGTTACAAGCTAAAAGTAACTTGATCATGGATAAATCCATGATAAGGGTGAATATTTGATGTAGGTAAAATGTTTACTACACCAAGAGATTACTAAAGAAAGGAATTTGAAAGTACACCAAACATTTGATGATGGTGATCTACTTCAAAGTGCAAGTCCAAAGACATTGGTATTTAATTATACACGCTTTGGACTATGTGTCATATGTATGACTCCACTATTGATATTGATAGATTCTTTCAAACAGAAAAGGAAATACTGAAAGAGAACTCATAAATATATGGCAGAAAAGAAAAGACTAGAATTGTTCAGTTTAAGTATATAGATGATATACATGTTATGGCTATATTCTTTGCTTGTTAAACAATGTGGTTCTTAAGTATTTGATACTGAATTTGTTGGTGTGAATCGTCATACGAAACAACACAATTCATGAACTACAGTGGCCTAAGTAATTAGCAAAAGAATATGTGATGATGTTCATCGAGAACAAATAAAGGGTTATTGTGTTGCTCGTTAAACATCAAAGCTTGCCTTCAAGATTTGTTTTATCAGGTATTATGAGAACAAAAGGGTTGTTCAAATAATTGCCGTAATCCATAAAAGATGGATGATTCACAAATCTTGTTGGAAAAATCACATCCATAAAGCTAATGCTAAAGATGTCGAAAGACAAATTGATTGAAAGATCACTTAGGAAGTGACATCGCCGTTTAAATTATATTGGAAAGAAAACATGAAGAAACTCCATGTGGATGGAATTTTGGAGTCTTTTGATTTTGATCACATGACGCTTGTGAAACTTTCCTAAGAGATAATTAAAACTTCGTTCATAGGCAAAAAGGGAACAAAAGACTTGCTTATTGGAATTTGTACATATTGTTGTACGAAGTCCATCATGTGTAGTCAAAAAGCGATGGATTTCAACTTCATATGCTTTCTCCGAGAATTTGAGTGAATATATGAATATTTACTTAATAAGGATAAAGTAAGAAACATTTGAAAAGTTCAAAGACTTTCAAGATGAAGTGCAAAATCATTGTAACAAGGATATAAATAGTTTATGATAAAGATCATAAAGGAAGATATTTGAGTTACAAAGTTTAGCATAATATCTAAGATTTATGGAATCGTTCCGTGGATTTGCATTTCCCGAAACACCATAAGAGTATGGAGCGTTCGAGATATGTAATTAAACCTTGTTTGACATGGTAAGATCGAAGGTGTAATTCATAAAACTGCCATTGTATTTTAAAGATTAAAAGCTTTAGAGATTACCGTTTTTCCACTGATAAGAGCTCCATCATAATCCGTTGAAATGACACCATATGTTATGGTTTGGGATAAAACCCAAGTTGTCCTTTCTTAAACATTGGTATGCTATGCATAAGAAAGATGTTTGCAACCAAAGTCGGATGAAACTGTCTTTGTTAAAATATTCCTCCATAACACTGGAGACAAAAGTGTTTGTCACTTAGAACGTCAAGTTTCTTTGAGAAGGAATTTTTCGTGAAAAGTTAAGTGGGAGGACAATAGAACTTTGATAAGGTTAAAAGAATCTTAGCTATATGTTCAGAGTTGCGCAGCACCGAAAAGTGTTCCGGAGGCAGCAACAATGCTCATGGCTCACGTGCCTCAAAGGTTGTGGTCACGGAGATCTAAGTTCCTATTGAAACAAGTAGGTCGGGTAAACAATCAAATACCAAGATTTGAGGGTTGAATCATTATTTGAGAATAATGAACCGACTACATGCAAAGAAGCGATGATGGGCCCTGACTCCGTCAAATGGCTTGAAGCCATAAAATCCGTGATAGTTCCATACACGAGAAATCAAGTTTTGAACTTGAAGGACCCTCGAGAAAGGTGTAAGACCTTACAGTCGTGTTTGGATCTATAAAGAAATAGACATGGATGTTTTACGTCTATGAAATAGTCGACATGTTGGGAAAGAGTTCACAACAATGTTCAAAGGTTGACTATGACAAGATTTGATCTTTCATAGTGATAATTAGTCTAGACGGATTAATGTAGCAATCACTACATATAATTTTGTTATATGGTAGTTGAATAAACAAAACAAGTTCTTCTAATAGAATCGTTACCTAGGACATGTGCATAACACGGTCCATAGGGTTTTGTTAATTCAAAGGATGCTAAAAGCATATGCGAACTTCAATGGTTAAAGTGAGCATTGCGGAGTTGGAATCTTCACTATGATGAAACTGTTAAAGGAGTTTAAAAGTTCATTAGATACAATGAAGATACTTGCATTTGCAAGAAATTAAGTGGGAGCGCTAAGACATGTTTCTAATACATTATGTGGAAGACATATTGTTGATTGGAAATAATGTATCTTTTATTAACACATATTAAGAATTTCATCCCGATGAAAGACTTAGGCAAAACCCAAATATTTGGCATTAATAGACGCTAATATGGTTGTGCTAGAAGTACATAGACAAGATATTGAATGAGTTCAATATAGAAACTACAAGAGAGGTTCTTGTCGCACAGAAAGGATTGAATGAGTTCAATATTGATGATATATTCAAGTGTATTGACATTTGGCAAGTGAAACAAAATTCAAGTATAGATTGATACTTGATCACAAAGAGTATTTATATCAATCATGCTGTGATGTGTACAAATCCAGATATGTCCTATGCTCTAAATGTTATGAGCATATACCAGAATGATTCATAAGATGATCATTGGACAATAGTAAGGATATTCTTATGATCTTTTGGAAGAACTAAGAATATATTGTTTGTAGAAGTGACAAATAGATGGTTAGTTTATTGTAAAAGTACTACATTGATACTAGTTTTGTCACAAAGTACAAATTAAGTTTATCTCAATCTAAACTAAGGGTGGCACAATATAATGGAAAGTAAGTTCCATAATGGATTTGGATGAGTTCCAAAGTTAAGACATTGTGACAGATACTACAACAAAAGGCTAAGTATATGACAGCTATTATAGCAGCTAAAGAGGGCATTTGGGTCAAGTAGTTTGTTATCAAACTAGGTGTAGTTCATAGCGGGATAATACTATGAAGATATATTGTACGACAATATTATCAACATGTTTTAACCCCAAAGAACTGAAGGTCACACCGAAAGACCAAATTTATACAAATCCATCTCATTAGGGAATGAGTGATGCGTAGAGACGCAAATACATGCAATTACACACGGACCTTGAAGTGTCAGATCCGGAGATCAGTTGACCACTAGCAATCGTGTACATACAACACCGGAAAGCCATAGGTGTTGAATACACAAAGGTTTGAAACTAGATTATTGACTCTGGTGCAAGTGGGAGACTGTTGGAGATATGCCCAAGAGGCAATAATAAAGTGGGTTATTATCATATCTTCATACTTATGATAAATGTTTACATACCATGGTATAATTGTATTAACCTGAAACATTAATACTTGTGTGATTTGTAAACTAAAATAAGAGTCCCTAGTGAAGCCTCTTGTTAAACTAGCTTGTTGGTTAATATATGATCATGGTTTCCTGATCATGAACATAGAGATGTTATTAACAACAGGATCATATCATTAGGAGAATGATGTGATGGACATACTCCTATAGATAAGCGTAGCATAAAGATCAAGTCATTTTAAATAGTTCAATTGCTATATGCTTTCTGATACATAGTAACCTAATTCCTTCGACCATGAGATCATGCATATCACCATTGCCGGATGGATGCTTTGATGACATCAAACACCACACCGTAACTGGGTGGCTATAAAGGTGGCATTGAGTGTTCGGAAAGTATTGGTTGAAACACATGGAACAAGAGTGGGATTTGTCCATCCATATGACGGATAGATATACTCTGGGCCCTCTCGGTGTAATGTCATCCAATTAGCTTGCAAGCATGTGACTGGCTCATAAGGGATCACATATCACGGGAACAAGAAAAGAGTACTTATCAGTAACGAGGTTGAACTAGGTATGCAGAGATACCGACGATCATAACCTCGGATAAGTAACATATCGTGAGACAAAGGGAAATTGGTATCGTATGTAAGTGGTTCATTCGATCGCAAAGTAATCGTAGAAATATGTGGGAGCCATATGAATTTCCAGATTCCTCTATTGGTTATTGTTCGGAGAAGTGTCTCGATCATGTCCGCATAATTCACGAACCGTAGGGAGACACACTTAAGGATTCGACGTTGTTTGAGTAGTTATGGTATTATGAGAAAGAGACCGAATGTTGTTCGGAGTCTCGGATGGGATCCGGGATATCACGAGGTGATCCGGAATGGCCCGGAGAATAAGATTCATATAAAGAAAGTCCCGTTTCGGAGTTGCGGAATGATTCCGGTGTTTTCATCGGGAATGTTCTAGAAGGTTCCGGAATGTCCGGCACTCCGGGGGGAGGGAGGGGTACATGAATGTGTCATTACATGTTGGAATGATTGCATCATGTACTAAGTGTTCTTGCTGTCCCAAATAAAGGATTAAATTGAATCCTAAAACAGAAAAGTCAAATGTCCAGTTTGAAAGTCAAACGGCTAAAACAAGAAACTGTGGGAAACAAGCAAGAGGAGTTGGAAACCAACTTGGAGGAGGAGTTCCTCTCCTCCAAGCCGGCGGCTAGCCCTAGGCCTAGTTGGGGAGGGACTCCCTCCCTCCCCTGGCGCGCTAAGCCCCTCCACCCATAAAAGGAGGGGCAGGCCTCCTCCTCTAGACACACAAGTTCCTATCTTCTACCTCCGGTTTAGAGCCGTTTCGGTTTAGAGCTTCTAATTGCTTTAGCCTTCGGTTTAGAGCCTTCTAATTGGTTTAGAGCCTTCTAATTGGTGTGTCTAATTACTAGACCACTAATAGCCTCTCTCATACTCCACCATACTCGCACCGGCTTAAAGCGAAGCCCTGCGGGATCTCCCCTCTACTTCCGGTACCACGCCGTTGTGCTGCCGGAATCGCGAGGAGAGTGCTACAAACTCCGCTGCCTGCTGGAACAAGGGAGAGGAAGGTCTTCGTAGAGTACCGAACGTGTGACCGACTGCGGGAGCGCTGCCGGAACGCAGCGCCGGAAGGATCGTCTACGCGATCTTGAGATCGGAAAGAGTACGACTACATCACCCACGAGAATCTGCTCTCGTTAACCGCTTTGGAATCTTCGAGGGTAAGTTATTCCATCGACTCGTTGCTACAATCTAGTAGATAGATCTTGGCTTGTTTGTTTGTATGCGATAGAAATTTTTTGTTTTCCATGCTGCGAACCCCTACACTATACTCAAGTGGAGTACCAGATCATCACTGGATAATTTTCATAAGCAAGCAATAACTAATTTATCCAAGCATCATCAAAACCTTAGCCTATGCATCATGGGCTGAGCCAAGAAATTAAGCACTTATCCATTTCTATCAGTATATCAAGATAACTTTTAGTATCTGTTCTTATCATATTATTTAGAGCATGAGGTTGGAGAGAGAGAGAGAGCTCTCAGACTAGGTAGAAGTGCTACTCCAATATCATCCTAGAGCTAAGATCAATGCAAGAGAAAGAATCTGCATTTTTAGCCACCAAATTAGCTTCGGCCTTTTGCATCACAAGCTAAGTTTCTCTCTTGTTTATATCAACATCAACTACACCACTGTAGTTATTCTCTATAGCAAGCCATGCTAGATGGGCTACTATTGTGCACTCTCCAAGGTTGGAGGCACCACAATAGCAGCCCAAGGTCAGCTAAAGCCACCATAAGGATCCTTACATATTAACTAGCTCACAAGTTATCCAAACCCAACAAATTCTATCATTTTCCCAGTTCAGTAAGCTAGGAATCATTTTTTTATATGTGATTAATATCACTACTGGACCATAGGTTCAATTTAGCATGCACCTTTCATATATAAACTCAACATTGAGCCAAGTACATCATTTATAATCTACCACCGGAAAATTGGATCAAATCATCTCCCTAACATTTTAGGGACCATTTTTTTACAAGTTGCCTATGGATTTACATCCATCAGGAGGGTAAGATCTGTTGGATAGAATATATCCTCAGAGACACACTCAGATGAAATGTTTATCAACATGGATAACTAGAGGAGGGTCTAACCACATTTTTTTCCATCTGTGGACAAGGTCTTAGATATTACACCATTGACCTAAACTACTGCTCACTAGTTTAGAACTAGGTGACAGCAGGTTTTTTTAATGAACTACTACAGGGCACGAGCAGCCCCCAATCAACCCGACAACCGCAAATGGGTCGGTCTAATATAATTAAGGAATTATAAACATCTAAAATCCAATAAAATTTCCATGGAATGGTAGCACCTCTGTAGCAGTTTCATTTCTTTTTAACCATTTCTCAAAATCAGAAGTACAAGCATAAGAAATTACACCAAGTTATTCAAATCATCTTCCTAAGTCACACCAGCTAGGAATCATTCAACTAATCACATCTGCAAGCCATTCCTCAATAAACCAGGCCACTAAACTGAACCACATCCAGTACACCAATATGGTGAGCCATCACGGTGAGTCTCGAGCGCTCCTTGCCCTATGGTTCACGCGAGCTGCTTCGCCATCATCCTTCGCACCTTCTCATACTCTCCTTTTGACCTGAATCGCCCTAAGTCGTCGCCCTCGTCAACATGTGGAAACGGCCGAAGCTTGACTCAACTCCGACGAGCCATTCCGGTGAGCCCCGTGTTCCCCTCTGTCTCTGGTTCACGCAATCATGTTCGCCAGTGCCTCGCGCATCTGTTAACGTTTTCCGTTTGAATCCTTGTGCCCCAAAACGTCGTCTTCGACTCCGACAGTGAGTACCCGACGCTCAGACGAACTCCGACGAGGTCCTAATGCTGTGTCTGTGCGCCCCGACCCTGTCCGTCTACATGTTGAGCATCTCCACGTTCTCGCGGTCTCGGTAAGCGCTAGCACGTTCCCCTACCCCCTGGCCTCGCCGGCGTGCCACCGCCAGAACCGTCGCCGCCGCGGGCACCATTTGCGCCGCTGGTTTCTGGTCAGATAGAGCTGATCCATTGGATCCAGATCCAAAGGCCACAGTTAGATTTTATTCGAAGCGGTACGATTAGATCTGGGCCGTGCGTAGCTAGTTAGATCCAACGGCCCACGAGCGTGATCCGCGCGAAACGGTATCAACCAATCAGATAGCGCCGCGTGGCCTGTGTTTTGATTTAAAATATGGAATTAGATCTATTAGTTGTTCAAACTTGCAAAATTCATAACTTGTGATCCACACGTTCAAATTTTGTAAATGTTATATCATTGGAATCAAGAGAAAGAATTCTATCCAATTATGCACTTTGTTTAATAAATTGCATATGTAAAATGGGTTGTTTTTGCAGAGACATTTATAAGCTTATTTTGTATATAAAAATTGTATGGAAAATGTTCTAAGGGCCATATTAATTTTATTTATTGTATAATTGTTTTGTTTATGATTCAATACTGTTCCACTTGTCTTGTTTGATTTAGAAAATCATCACATGGCATTTGCATGCATTCATATATTTTTGCTTGTTTATTTTTATATATGAATTTGGTGCTATAATTTTATGTGTAGATTTTGGTGCTAATAGTGATTGTGGTTGTGAAGATTGTTGCTACTCCCCAAACTACCAAGGCAAGTGGTGCTTCATATTTTTGTCCCAATATTTTGGCTATGCATTAGAAATATTTTGTATAGGGCTTGCATGAGTATTTTGCTAAGTATCTGTATGCTATGCTTGGGAAATCCTAGTAGTTGTAGAATTGTTAGAATTATCTCTAAGCTAATATACTTACTATTTACATGCTTAGCCTAGCTAGTAGCAACCAAGGGTGGAATATATACATGCTATGGAAAAATATTGCTAAGTCTTTGACTTACGTTTTTGCTTAATAAAACAACTAAGTGAATGAAACACCTGGGTGGAATGGTAATTGCTTGGTGGTTTTTTGGTTGAGTGGTTACACAAGGCCCATTTCTATGGTTTACCTTGTGTATCTCACTTGTGGATTTCCATCCAGGAACAAAGGGATTTGAGATGCCAAATGTTAAGAAGCTTTTAGTGCAGCCACATGGCATTATGGGCTCTGCTTGGATCATATAGGTTGCAATAACTTAGCCAAATGGACAGTTGGTGGTAGGGGAATGTAGGTTTGGAGCGCGTCCATTCTGGTCTAAGGGAAGGCTTCTGAAAGGTCCTGTCTTGGTGAAACCAAGTCTTGTGGGGAAAGTGCACCACCTCTGCAGATGGAAGAAACTAAGTACTTAGCCGTGTCCCCGGTAATGGACAATTTGAGCATCAAGACATGGAAGCTATCAAGAATCTCCTCATCCCAATTTTCTAAGTTAAAACTTGTGGTGGAACAAGGGTGAAGGTTCACCAATTTATATTGGTGGTTCCTTGGGAAAGTTTCTGCCAAACAAAAACTTAGTGTTTTCAACTGATAGGTAAAACTTATTTTGAGCAAAGCAAGCCTAAGCTACACTTAGCCAAATTCATGTAGTAACTAGATGCTAATATTCTACTAACGTATCACTTGCCAATACTATTCCAGTGTATTGACCCACTGTGGCTGTAACTTGTAATGTTGCAGGTTACTCTGATGATGATTAGGGGTTATGAGTCTACACTCAACATGCTTGCCTGTGGCACATGAAGATGAAGACTTTTATTTTATATTGTTAAGTTAAACTCTTGTACTAGCCTATGGCTATGGAGTTGTAAAAGACTATGTTATCTCTAGAATGACGATGTAATAATGACCTTTGTTTCTGTGTACTTCATCTTAAACTGTGGATGCTAGCAATTGATCCAGGGACTAGCATTGCAATCACAGGGATCTTTACCTTTATAAAGGTGGGATCTTACACGGAGACTCCGGTCTTCCAGCACCGCAGACTCCGGACTGAGCTACCACCAGAGACTCCGGGATAACCTCCGGAGCGGGCTTTGAACCCCCAATCAGAATGTCCCAGCCCAGATCCTGAAGTCACCACCGGAGACAGATCCGGAAACTCCGGACCACACCGGAGACTCCGGTCTTGGCAGACCGGAGACTCCGGTCTGGAGTTTCCAGAAATGTGTCACATGAGTATGGACTTTTCCCAAGTGTGAGGGTGCTTTTCACTTATCATAATACCAACCCATGGACAGTGACAAACTGTAAAATGATCTACTTGTTGTTAACGAACACCAAAAGTGATTATGACAATAAATGCCCTTTCAAACGCAAGCCACTCCTTGGTCACCATAGAAATGACGACCTCCCTCATTGCTTCTATGTCCAGATCAAAGCCACGGACCTTACTGCACTTCAGCTCTCGGAAAGCATGAAGGCGGTTGTGCTGAAGTAGCTGCATATAAGGCAGCAGGTCAACACTCTCCCCTGACGACCTCCTCCTTCTGTGAGTACGCTATGAAAGGAATATGCCCGAGAGGCAATAATAAAGTGGTTATTATCTTATTTCATGTTTATGATAAATGTTTATTTATCATGCTATAATTTTATTAATAGGAAACATTAATACATGTGTGATTTATAAACAGATAAAGATTCCTAATAAATTCTCTCTTTATACTAGCTTGTTGATTAACGGATGATCAAAGGTTTCATGATCATGAACATTGGATGTTGTTAATAACATGATCAAATCATTGGAGAATAATATGATAAATAGTCACATGCAGTAGATGTAGCAATATGATCATGTCATCAAATTTATATTGCTATCACATTCCTAGTAACTCAATGTCCTTAAACCATGAGATCACGTCAATCACTTTCACCAGAAGAGTACTTTGATTCCATCAAACCTCATACCGTAAAAGGGTGATTATAAAGGTGTCGTCAGGTATTTAGAAAGTGTTAGTTGAGACTTGTGGATCAAGAGTGGGATTTGTCCATCCAGATGAAGGAGATATATACTCAGGGCCCTCTTGGTGATATCACATTAACATAGCTTGCAAGAAAGTGATTTGATCACTAGAATGTTATATCACGGGAACGAGAAAAAAGTACTTGTCAAGAAACGAGATTAAACAAGGTATACTCAGGGCCCTCTCAGTGATATCACATTAATATAGCTTGCAAGCAAGTGATTTGATCACTAGGGGTCCGTTCGGCAACAGACTGCTCCGTGAAATTCCTCCGCTCCGCTGCGCTCCTAGCAATTCCAGCTTCCCTTGTCGAGAGGAGGAGCCAACAGCGTTCGGGAGGCTCCGCTCCGTGAGAGCACGGGCTGCCAGCCCATTAGATCTGGATGGAGCCCGTTTGGGTGGTAAAAATCCAGTCTAGTCTGGTGGGTGGGAGCTATAGGCTGATGGATATTGAGCCCGTTAGTGCTACAAAGGCTGGGTCGTGTCCAATAGTTGAGCGAGGCATGACCGGGAACTTCGTTGTGACAGCAGGGAGGCAGCAGTGGCAAGCTCCTCATGGCGGCTTTTTGAGTTCCTATCGGCGGCTGGTAGCTCCATCTCGAACCGATCATCCCGCAAGATCTAGCGACGGGTGATTTCCGATTTGAGCAGCCAGAACACCGATTTGGTCTCCGGTCTCGCTTTGGTGGCTGCGGGCATCGATCAGACGATGGTGCGAGTCGAATCGGTGAGTGATCTTTTAGGTTCAGCTGCCATCCTTTCTGTTCGGGAAAGATGAGCGAGAGGAAGGAGAAGAGACATACCTTTTCGGTCACTAATCGGTGGCAGGGTTGTAAATTATAGCCGCTCCGCTATTCTTCATTTTCGTGGATCCCCAAAACTGTCGCTCCACATTTTTGCACTAGAGGCCGCTCCACTCGCTCGTTTTGGATCCGTGAATCTATAGTGTTCGGGACAGCTCTGCTTGATCCGGCAGGGGAGTTGAGAGCTAGAGTGATTCCGAACGGGGCCTAGAATGTTATATCACGGGAACGAGAATAAAGTACTTGTCAAGAAATGAGATTAAACAAGGTATGGTTCATACCAAGTGATCGGATCTTGGAAACTAAAATATCACGAGACAAAAGGAATTTGATTCTAGCGAAAGAGGTTTGGATGATCATCTGATTTTCATGAAACTAGTGGGACTCATTATGAATATCTAGGTCCCACTAATGATTATTGATTAGAGAAAGTCTCGCATGTCTACATAGTTCTCGAACCCATAGGGAGATACACTTAAGGTTAGTCGATGAATTTGAGAAGATAAGGAACATAGGGGAATTCAGTGGATATTGCATAAAATTATTCTACCGAAATAGTTTCGGGGTATCAAAACAAAGTAAGGGATCAAAATGTTAATGTGTTCATTAAATGAAGTACTCATTAAATGAAGTGTTCATTAAATTGAGTTGCATTAAAACAAGGGAATTAAAGTGCTTTAACAGAAAGACCTTTCGTTTTTTTAATGGAAAATAAATGGAGAAAGTGGAGATTGAAATATGTGTGAGTAGAGTGTCCACCCACATAATTAGGGGAGAGGTGGGGGCACCTCCATGGCTGGCGCCATGCCCCCCTCCCCCTATAAAAGAAGGTGGCATTCTCCTCTCTTACACACACACTCTCCCATAAGACTCTCTCATATGCCCTTTGGTTAGCATCTTCTCCCCCTTCCTTGCCTTGCTCATAGCCACTATAAAAGGTGCGTGGTGAAGCCCTGCTCGAGATCTTACCCTCCACCACCTCTACCATGGCGTAGATCTGTTGGAGTTCCGGGGATCCGCTACTTCCACTGCCCGGCTGGAGCGAAGGTTTGGGAGTTGTCGGCGCTCCGTATGTGTGACCGATTACGGAGACGCTGCCCGTTTGTGGCACTAATCGTCTGCACGTCCTCAAGGATGATCATGTACATCTAAATCAACCACGTTTGTTTGCGGGAATGTTATCCTGCTTACAGTCTACTATGGTGAGTCCATTTTTAATCGTTACATAATGTCGCCTAGATTCGATCTTGGCAGTTGCAACCGTAGGAATTTTTTATTTTCTATGCAACAAACCCCATCAATGGTATTAGAGCTACGTCTATGCGTAGATGCTTTGTACGGTTAGAACACATGGAGATGTGGGCATTGATAGTCTTATTATTGCAAATCTTTTGTACTTCAGATATTGGTGACATAGTAGGATGAAGCGGCTCAGCAAAGTTTACATGTCCTTGCACATAAGACCTGTTCCATGCTTGACATGCAACTCGTTTTGCATAAGTGGCTAAAGTGTGTCTGTCTCTCCCACTATAGTTAATATCTTATTTACAATGGTCTGCTTAATAACTTGGTTATCACCGTTGTAGATGAAGGTCGTAGGTAGAACGGTTGTTTCCTAAAATACCCACAACCGCGTAAAATATGCAAAAGATAAATTAGAGGCATCTAGATTTATTTTTGTTGGGCTTGTGTCATGATATGGTAATGCTATAATTTGTAGTATGGATTGATAATATTGAAAATTATAATATGCTAAAGTATAAGCGCTATAGACCTTGGCGTGATACAAATGGAATGATAGATATCATACCATGATGCACAAGATAGTGATCAAGTAGAAGAACCATATCATGTCACTCTTACATATGATGTTTGTTTATATCTTATTTATGCTTATGTCTAGATTAAAACTTGGCAGTAGCATTATAAGATGATCCAACCTACTGAATATCAATATAATAATATGTTCTTCCTTAGTATGCACTGTTAAGAAAGTTTGTCGTTTTGAAGCACCACGTGATGATCGGGTGTGATGGACTCTACGTTCGCATACAACGGGTGTAAGCCAGTTTTACACACACGAGTACTAAGGTTCTTACTTTGCGAGTCTAGAATATACAAACATGGCGTCGAAACATGAACCAAAAGGTAAAGCATGAGTCATATGGAAAAATGATGCCCATACGATGCTCGCCATTGGAGCTGCACCACCACTCTTGATGATCGGTCATGGCGTAGTGAATTTGGTTCGTCTAATCACTAAAAATGACTAGAGGGATGTCGTTTTTGAGTGGGAGTTCAAATAGTAATATGATTCAAGTTGAAATCAATTTATCATAAAATGAATCGAAGTGTGCATAGCTCATTCTAGTCACTAGCATTCATTTACTACTTTATGTTTAGCTATAATTGACATAATATAACTATAGGATTCTGGATTTTTTACTTTACGAACTGGTATCGTATTGTTTTATGAGTGTCATTCTAAAGTTTAAAGTACTATTGTAAACTTTTATCAAAACCTCACTTACTCCATAAAATTCAATAAATAGTTTTGAATCAAGAGTAATAGATCCAACATTAGTATCCAAGTATCATGCTTGCCTCCATGATATTTGATATTCGAAAGTTGTTTAAGTATCAAGGTTATCTAGGAGCTGAAAGAATTTTTTTCAGGAACCATCATGCGTGAAATATACTGTGATATCTAAAACAATGTTTGGTTGCAATCTGATAGAATATAATTTTAGTAAGATACATGTTCTCATATTGTATGAGAATTTGCAAAGGTTGAAGACGCTAGGCGTCCTGATCTACAAAAAGGTTTTGAGAACTAACATTATATTCACGATTCACCTTTATAAGCTATAGTAGCTTGATCATGAAAGTTGTCATGATAAGGATGGATAAAATATGTAGGTAAAATGTTTAGTACATTAAAAGGATTACTAAAAGGAATTAAATTTGAAAAAACGCCAAACATTTGATGATGGTGATCAACTTCAAAGTGCAAGTTCAAAGGTATTAGTATTTGACTATACACGCTTCAGACTATGTGTCATATGTATGACACAACTATTGATGTTGATAGAGTATTGCTGAAAGAGAATCTGGTAAATATTTGGCAACAAGGAAAAAGGCTGGAAATGTCGAGCTTAAGTATATGTATGATATACACATTATGGGTGTATTATTTGCTTTTTAAACAATGTGGTTCTTGGGTATTGGATATCGAGTTTGTTGGTCATACAGAACAACACAATTCATGAACTGCAATGACCTAAGTAACTAGCAAAAAAATATGTGATGATGTTCATCAAAAACAAATAAAGTGTTATTTTGTTTCTTGTTGACATCAAAGGTTACCTTCAAGATTTGTATTAATAATTGTTATTTTGTTTCGATATTATGAGAATAGTGGTTACAAATAATTATCATATTCCATAGAAGATGGATGAACTTTTACAAATCTAGTTGGATAAATCATGTCCATAAACACTGATGCTAAAAAGTCACAAGACGAATGATTGAAATATCACTTTTAGAGTGACATCGCTATTTAAATTATATTGGAAAGAAAACAAGAAGAAAACTTCATGTTAATGGATTTTGGAGTCTTTTGATTTTGATCAATTGATGCTTGTAAAACTTTCCTGGATATAATTAAAACCTTGTTTATATGCCAAAGAAGAACGAACAACTAACCAATTGGACATAGTGCAAATTGATGTATATTGTCCATTATGTGTAGTCATGAGAGATGGATTTAAACTTCATATGATTTCTACGAATTTGAGTAAATACATGTGTATATTTACTTAATAAGGGAGAAGTATGAAACATTCGAAAATTTTAAAATTATTTCATGATGAAGTCGAAAATAATTGTAACAAAAAAATAAAGAATTTATGATTGGATCATAAAGGGAGATATTTGAGTTATAAGTTTAGCAAAACACGTAAGGTTTGAAGAATCTTTCCATTGACTTGTGTTTCTCGAAATACCATAGGAGTATGGAATATTCATGAAATATAATCAAATCATGTTTGACATGGTAGGATCAATGGTGTTATTTATAAAATTGCCATTATATTTTAAAGATTAAGCTTTAGTGATGTGGCGCCCCGCAAAAACCACTACTAGAAAATCGCTGTGTTTTTGTGCATTGCATCATCATGACCGCATGTTCATGGCATCATGCCACATTGCATTTGATCATCGTCATGTCATCATGCATGGTTTGCCTAAAACTATTTCTAAAAGCCTATCTTCGTTTTCTAATTATCCCCTATCTTAATTTCAAATTATAAAAACGGTCCATTCGAATATTTTGTTTGTCTAAAAGCTACTTACAAAAATATTTTAAAATAAAAATAAAATAAATAAAAATATTTTACTTTAGTGGGGGAGGCAGTCAAATGAACAAACCCAAAAGTCCCAGTTGTAATGCCCAGAAAATATTAAAAAAATAGAAATTGATTGTTATTTTACTTTATGCATCATCATGACGTCATCATGCATATTTTATTCGCAATTTTTGTCCGTAAACTATTTTACTAAAAACTTATTTTTGCTTTTCTAAAATATCCCCGTGGTTTTATTAAGCCCGTCCTTATTCTCTTATTTTTTTAAATTAAGTAAAACAATAATTTTGGTCTGTTATAAGACCGCAAAAGGTTTCTCTTGTTTTATAATAAAACTAGGTCCAAAGACCTGTTTAAAGTTTTGGTCTAAAACTAGCCCCATCTAGTCTACTTTGGACTAGATAAATAATCTATTCTTTTTCTCTCAAACCCTAGCCACCGACCCCACACCAAAATTCCCCAATCCGTGTTGTCTAATTCCTCTCCGCCACCTGTGCATCCTTCTTCGCCTCGTCGAGCAGCGCCATGTCCCATCTGATCTCCAATTCCTTTTCTTCTTCTTGTAACTTGATGTGAGCCTGTCAGCAGTCGCTCGTGTGCGTTCCTGGACTCTGGCCTTCTTCCTTTGAATTCTAATCTAATCCTTGTTTCATGTATCAAACATCAGGCCGTGTATACTAGCGCATCACCAGACTCCATCGACCGACAGCCGCACATACGAATCTGTCTAGGGCCTTGCTCCACTGTGCGCAGCAGTAGATCCCTACTTGGCCGCGCGTGCCCGAGGAGCTGACCAGCTGCTGCCTTGCTCCAATCAATTTTGCCCAGCAGTCACCACCGTGTCGCCCTGCTGCCTTTCCTCTTCATAGCAGCAGAAGCCAGCCAATTCCACCCGAAGCCTTCCATCCAGGTGGGCTCTTGTCCTGTGCAGCAGCAGTCTGTCGCCGTTGTCATTTCCGCGAGACCGTGGCCCTCCGCGCGTTCATGGGCGGCGCTGCTGGCCGACGCCCTTGTTTCCTGGCCCCTGTTCTCTTGTTCCCCGTGCAGCAGCAGAGCTACCACCCTGCTATTTTTTTTCTCTGCTCCAGACAATGTCAACAACAGGTTAAATTCAGTATTTCTTCTTCCTTTTCTTTTGTTCAAGGAAGTATATCGGCAAGATTAATTAGCTTCAGTTCCTTGTCTTGATTCAGCGCATGGAGTCAATACCTAGCTGATTGTTTTGTCGGCAACCATTTTGTTCGACTTCACAACCCGGCACGTGTTCGGTAAAATTCCTATGAGACTCTCAGGGGTCGTTTTCCTACTTGAGTCACCGACCCACTTCATCAAGATTTACCTCTCGACGTTGTTTCCGCTACTTCATCTATAACTCGAAGGCCATCTATTCTACTCCAATCCGAACTGTGAGATCCCAATCCAATTTCTATTCTTGTATAAATGTTATCTAACTTGTTGCATATTAAATCATTCATACTCGCATACATATTTATTGGCTTGGGGTACTTTATCGAATCATCTAATAACTAATATGGAGACTATATGCGGGCTAAATTTATATTATCCCGATTGCATTTAAATTTGTGTAGCGAACCGTTGCCATGCTTTGCCTTGTTAATTCAACATTTAATTTGCGGGGTAGATAAATAACTCGAACCTAATAATTAATTATCGGGACCCCGGTTCCACTTAATATTGACCTAATTGCATCGCACCCTTGCCATGTCATACATCATACATGCATCATGCCGATCTTTTGCCGTAGTATTAAATATTGCATCCGGTGTTTCTTCTAGTGTTTTGCTTCTTCGCGGATAAGGCCGTTGAGTTGATGCGAGTGTCGCCCCGATCTTCGGTTGAACCTTCGACAATGTTTTCAGGCGAGCATCTCCCCCTTTCTACCTATCTTACTTTTATAGTCTTTATTCCCTCCTGTTGATCTATTGCTATCTGCGTTGCGATGCTTTAGTTTCCGTACCTGTGATATTCCCTGCAGCCCTATATTGCCTCGGACACATCCTATTACCTGTTGTTTGGTAGATAGTTGGACTTGCGCGTCGTAGTCGCTTGCTCAAGTGTTGTTGCGTGTCGTCAAGTGCCACAGTGTTGAAGTAATTGCCGCATGTTGATGTTGGAGATGATCATAGTTTTACTTATTGTTCACTTTAATTCCTGTTTAACAACTAAAATTGAAGTAAGCAGAGGCATCGGTGGATGATAGACAATATTTGGTTTCCGAACGCCCACTTGTGTCCCGTAAGACCCCGAGTACTTGATACCTGTTCCTTGATTTATCGCGCTATCCACATCCGGGAGGTATATGGGACCCCCCTCAGCCAGAGCTTGATTCCGTCTTATTTCTTGGGGCCACAAACTAGTTTGAGGTTTTATTTACGATCCTGTACTTATGCCATGTTTACCGCTTTATTTACGATTGTGCGAGGTACTGCACACTGTACTGTTTTGGAAGCGGAATGTTTACGCGATATCGACAAGCCCCGTTTGGGGTTCCCAGTCGCTTACAGCCATTGTCGCAGACCTTGAGGCCGTCTCGGAGCTTGCTTACTCCGTTGCGGGATCTACTTAAGGGGTGGCCCCCTGAAATATTTCTGAATCTTGTGATTGCTTTGTCGTGAAGGCCTCGTTGGGTTTTGATTTGGTTTTTCCGAGGTTGATCGAGTGTGTGTTGCTATTGGTGCACCCCGGCCGGGTAAAACTTTCTGAAAGCCGTGTCCGCGGATATGGACGACTTGGAGCACAGTTTCTCGATCATAGACAAGCATAACTAAAGTTTACTGCTATAAATTTGACTTATAATGACTAGTAATCAGCTTCACTATAATGGAATGGCTAATTAATACTGCCCACAATTGCTTGTTTGTTGTCGCTCGCGACAATTGTATCTGACTAGTAAGTATTGCAACTACAACGAAATGGCTGAATAAAAGTGCCAACAACTGCTGGGTTTTGGGTTTATCTCATGCTATCTGTACCTGTTTAGTAATTGTTGCAACTATCACGGAATGGTTGACTAAAAGTGCCCACTGTTTACTTTATCAGGACGATTATCCAAACCTGACTAGTAAAGTGCCGCAACTATAACTGAATAAGTAAAATTGCCAACTTTGTGAGTTCCTCGGTTGACTTCCTCGTTTGGTCTCGAGGGGGAAACACCAGGATGGGTTTGTTTGGTGATAGCTTCAGGTTGGATCCGGTTAGGTCATTCTTACCCCTCTCTGATAATCGCCAGTTGTATCGAGTCTCTATAGGTTGTTTAGTGCATGCTGCCGCTGCCGCTCAGTCCACCATACCTATGTAGGCGAGGACCGCCGAATTCTAGCCTCGCCGTGTACTGGCCTCAGTACTGACGCTCCTCTTTTTCCTTTGCCCTTTGTCGCCACCCCTTTTGTTTAAGCAGGTTTTGAGATCGACGTCGTTAGCAGGGTTACCCTTCCGGCTTGGCCTGGGCAGGGTTATGGACGCCATTGGTTATTCTTCAGGGCTCTTAGCCCCATTTGCATCTTGTCCGTAGTCGGACGCCCTATCATTATCAAGGTGATTTGGATCTTGTACCGTATATCTGTATTCTTGACTCTTTGAGTCGCTGTTATCTATATCTGTTCTGTGGGTCCCATCGAGGACTGTTGTGTAATGTATTACTTCGTTTTCCACCCGCACGAAAGTGCCTGGTGGGCACCTTTGAATCGTTTCTATGCGGGTTTGGCGAATTTTGCTCAAACTTGCATAGGTCCGATTCTGAGGGTGTTACAAGTGACTACCAATTTTACACTGAAAAGAGCTCCATCATGATCCATGGAAATGACACCATATGAGTTATGGTTTGGGATAAAATCCAAGTTGTCTTTTCATAAATTTTGGTATGCAAGGCATAAGTAAAATGTTTACAACCAAAGTCGAATGAGCATGTATTTATATGTTATTTCGAATATACATTTGGTATTCCTCCATATCACCAAAGACAAAAGTGTTTGTCGCTTAGAACATCAAGTTTCTTGAGAAGAAATTTTTTACAAAAATTTAAGTGGGAGGACAATAGAATTTTGATAAGGTTATTGAACCTAAGCTATGTGTGCAAATTTGCGTAGCACCAGAAATTGTCCCAGAGGCAGCCATAATGCTCATGTCTTACGTGCCTCAAAGGTTGTGGTTACGGAAATCTAAGTTCCTATCGAACCGCATAGGTCGGGTAAAAAATCAAGTACTAAGATTTAAGATTGAATCATTATTGTTTGACAATGATGAACCGACTATATGTAAAGAAGTGATGATGGACCCTAAATCCATCAAATGGCTTGAATCCATAAAATCCGTGATAGTTTCATACACGATAAACTAAGTTATGAACTTGGAAGACCCTCTGAAAGGCATGAAACCTATCAGTTGTATTTGGATCTATAAAGAAACAGACATGGATGTTTCACATCTATGAAATAGTCGACATGTTGGTAAAGATTTTACGACAATGTTTAAGGAGTTGATTACGACAATATTCGATCTTTGCTAGCGATATTTAGTCTGAAAAGATTTGTGTAGCAACCACCAGATATGTCAATTGTTGAATATGCTAGTTGAACAAACAAAACAACATTCTTCTAATAGAATGGTTGCCTAGGACGGGTACATGACACAGTCCGAAGGATTTTGTTAAATCAAAGGATGCTAAAAAGGCATGCAAACTTCAATAATTGAAATAAGCATAGCAGAGTTGGAATCTTCACCGTGATGAAATTGTTAAAATGTTTAATTTCATCAGAAACGATGAAGATGTTTGCATTTGCAAAAAATTAATTGGGAGGGCTGAGAAATATTTCTAATACATTGTGGATAAGACATATTGTTAATTATAAATGATATATCTTTTATTGACATGTGATAAGAATTTTATTAAAATTAAATTTGGATAAAAGACTTAGGTAAAACTCGAATATTAGGCATCAATGTCTATTTGAATAGATTGAGACGCTAATATGGTTATGCCAAATGCACATAGATGAAATATTAAATGAGTTCAATATGGAAACGACGAGAAAGGTTTTTGCCTCTTGGAAAAGGTTGAATCAAGATTCAAGTGTTTTGACACTTGTGAGTAAAATCAGATGGATATCTTGATAAACAAGATTCAAGTGTTTTGACACTTGGTGAGTAAAATCACATGAATATCTCAGTCAATCATTCCATGACATGTACATATACTGATATGTCCTATGCTCTAAACGTTATGAGCATATACCAGGATGACTCATAAGATGATCATTGGACGATAGTAAGAATATTCTTATGATCTTTGGAAGAACTAAGAATAATATTTTGTATATAGAAGTGACAAATAGTTGTTGCCTGTCAAAACTCACCGGCGGGCAGCGACGAGCAACACGAAGAGCCGGGAGGCTCCCAGAGCGGCTGGTGGGCCCTGGTCCCTCGGTCAACGGCCCGCAAATCTTCCGGCACGCACGCGTCCTGTCTTGGTTCGAGGGCGTGCCACCTGACCTATACCTGGTCAGGAAGGTGATGGATTGTTCCGATTGGTTTCCTGCACGGTAAACAAGTATACGTAAAATTCGAGCCGTGATCGGCTCCCAGGTTTCCCTGTAAATCGGCTTTCAGAGCCGATTATCCCCATGGTTCTGCATTGGATCTATGATAACATGGGGTTTTGCTTAATTACTACAAGTTGAATCGATCTACGATAGTTTAGTGTTTTCACCACGCAACCGGAACGTCCCGCGCGTAGTTGAGCCTAATAGATACGAAAAATAGTAGAAAACTGATCCTAGAGAAGGCCTAAAAACCAACATAACGTTAATTCCCGGAACATCCCCTCTAAGACCAATAAACCATACTTTACGTATTACCGGATCGTTCAACCCGTTTGTGAGGCCTAATCACGTGGATATTAAACTAAACCTTGATGAACAAGGCACAACTATAACAGATCAAACCGACTAAGCAGAAATCAAGCAAGATGCCACCTTCACACCCGGGAGAAGGTGCAAAGACGGCGAGATAGCTAGAGGTAGCATAAGTAAGCAATCATAGTAAAAGTATCGATGCTAGCTCTAACAAATCTGTGGTAAAGGTGTTACTCGCCATCAACAAGGCTTCAGTACGAGTAACACCGGATAACGCATAAGCAAATACTGCCTAGATCGCAAGGTGCGATCTAGGCAGCATGGCACTTACCCGAGAAAAACCCTAGAAACAAGGGGTGACGATGCGCGAGATTGTTGTTGGTTGTGAACGTGATTGTCCACTTCTTTCAATAACCCTAGGTACATATTTATAGTCCGGAGACTCTCTACTTTTGGAATAACTCTACAACTCTATCTTTATCTAAACATAAACGGAACCTAAACAAACACGAATCCTACTATGATACAAGATACACGGGCAATTTAGCCCAAATCTACGCACTAGGCCGATCCAACCACACGTTGAATATATGTATCTTCCAAGCCCACCTTGATCACGGCCCATCTCCGTCTTTGGCCAAAATACGGTGATAACACATGCCCCCCTGGTTTTGGCAATGATAATTCCAAAACCACTCTGTGCGTTTTTTTCCTCTTCTCCTTCTTTTTTTTTTATCGGGCTGCGCGTCGACAGAACGCATGGCAGAACAGCACCGTCACGCTACCCCTTCATCATGATGCCCTGTCTTCTCAACTCCTGCGCAGCGCGTGATTTGACAATTTTGGCAGTGCAATCTGGGAAACCGCCATGGCATTGAACCGTCTGTCCACTATTCCCCTTATTTAAATCAGCCTGAACAGTTCGCAGTCCTCATCTTCCTCCCGTAGCCAGAAAACCCTCTTTCTCCATCGGAAAAAATCCTCTTTCTCGCCATGGCCTCCTCTGCTTCCTCCGATCTGTCCTCCCACGCCTCCAATAGCCTCAGTGACCGTGAACCAACTCCGGAACACCCGCCGACCGCGGCGTACAACACTCTCGCCCCACAATGGTGGGACGAGAGAGGTTGGGACTTTGCCGTCTGGTCAGAGGACGATGCATCCCTGACAGACGGCGAAGAGAACCTTCAGTTCCTCGCCGACGGGGAGCTGGAGGCAGACAGCAGCGACGACGCCATGTCTTGGGATGGCGTCGACTCCTCTGAAGAAGAGGAAAAAGAAGAGGAGGAGGAGGACACCTCCTCCGAGGAGTACCAGCCGGTGAAGTACTTCCGTGCCGGGTCCGAAGACGACGACGATGACGAAGACGAGGACGAGGAGGCCCCTACCGTCTTCCTCAGTAGCAGCAGCGAAGACGACGCTGGTAGCAGCGCCGAAGACAGCGAGGAGGACGGCGGCGGCAGCAGCAACGACGACCTCGGCTTCGATTAGGATTTAGTAGCAATGGCCATAGCAGTAGCAGGCCCCTTTTGTAATCGACCATCCTGTAAGCAATGATCTTTTGAATGAAACTTTGTTCCCCAAATATTGCCCCTTTTTGCTTCAATTTTGCCGATAACCGAAACAGGTCGATGTTCCAGAAGCCGATGACACTGTATTGGCTTTCACCATGTTGCATGCATACAGTCAAACAAGTTAATTTGTACAGAGCCGATGACCACCCATCGGCTTCTCCTGAAAAACGTTGAGAGGGTCAACCTTCAGTCGAATCTTTTAACACATCACAACGGCCATTTCATGGTTTCAAATGATAACCTGCGACCTTCCTCAACACGGTGGATTCAAACACAGACGACCCAAATCTCCAATTGCCCACCGAAAAACGTGCCCCACACAGACGACTAGTGACAAACAAAGATGGAGATGACGAGGCTAAGACCGTCGAGGTGGCCCTTTTTGTAACATGTGTGAACCTCTAGCATCGATGACCATGCATCGGCTACATATATGAAATTTTTTTTTTATTATTCGGCCGATTTCCAGCATCGGCCCCCATATTTTACCTGTCCAACACTTCTCGTAATTTTACCTAGCCGATTTCATGTAACAGCTCCTCCAGTTTTACTGTCCAACATCCCACATACTTGGGAAATATTTCTTGAGATGTTGTCCATTGACTGCTACTGGGAACTTTACTCCATCCAACTGCTCGAGCATGTATGCGTTCCCTCTTAAAACTTGGTCGACCTTGTACGGCCCGTGCCAATTTGGAGACCATTTACCATATGCTGCGTCCTTAGTACCCAAAGGCAACACAGCTTCCCATACCAGATCTCCAACGTGGAACTCCTTTGGCTTCACCTTCTTGTTGTAGGCACGAGCTACTTTAGCCTTGTTCTCTTTTATTTTCTTAAGCGACCACAGCCTAAGCTCAGTCACATCTTCCACACTGTCACTCATCAAAGCTGCATATTCTTCAGTCGTTAGCTCATTCTGAAAAGTAACACGTCTTGATCCAGCTGTAATTTCCCAAGGCAATACGGCTTCTTGCCCATAGACCAGATGGTACGGAGAGGTTTTTATCGCCCCATGGCACGACATGCGATAAGCCCATAAAGCTTCTGATAAAACCTCGTGCCAACGCCTAGGGTGCTCATCGATTTTCCTCTTGATCAGCTTGATAAGACTCTGATTGGACGCCTCAGCTTGTCCATTTGCTTGAGCATAGTACGGAGATGATCAAATCAGCTTAATCCCTGTGTCCTCACAGAACTCTCTGAACTCGTGAGAAGTGAAAACCGAACCTCCATCGGTTGTGATAGTCTGAGGAATCCCAAACCTATGAATAACATGCTCTTTCACAAAATCGACAACATCGGCTGAACTTACTGACTTCATAGGGACGGCCTCCACCCACTTGGTAAAATAATCCGTGATGGCCAAGATCCACATGTGGCCTTTGCTTGACGGAGGATTGATCTTGCCTATCATGTCCATGCCCCAACCTCGGAATGGCCAAGGCTTGATGATGGGATTCATTGCTGATGCGGGTACCATCTGGATTTTTCCAAATATCTGACATGCTTGACACCCTCTGTAGTACTTAAAACAGTCCTCGAGCATGGTAGGCCAATAAAACCCTGATCGCCTGATCAACCACTTCATCTTATGAGCTGACTGGTGAGTCCCACAGGCGCCTTCATGTACCTCGTGTAGGAGCCGATTAGCCTCGGCTGTTCCCAAACATTTGAGCAATAATCCTTCCAGGGTCCTGTAAAACATTTCGTCCCCAATTAGCACATACTTCATGGCTCTGTACCTTATCCGTTTAGGTGCCCCCCGAGCCGAATCCTTCAAGTAATTGAAGATATCGGCTCTCCAGTCATCGGCTTCCAAGAGCTGTACCTGAATATCGGCTCCCTCCGCTGCCTCTTTATAGCCTGAAGCCATCTGTGCAAGATCATTTGCCTCTATGTTCTGCGACCGCGGGATCCAGCTGAAGTTCACGTATCGGAATCGTGCCATCAACTCACGGCAGTGCAACCATAATGGGAAGAGGGACTCGCTCTCGCACTTGTACTCCTCTGTGAGTTGGGAAAGCACCAACTTTGAGTCACCAAAAATTTCCACTGCCTCGGCTCCGGCTTCGAGGAGTAACTCCATCCCCTTGCGTATTGCCTCGTACTCGGCTACATTGTTGGTGCAAAGGGTAGACAACCTGATGGAGAAGGAAAATGTTGCCCCCCGGGGCGACACGAGCAAAATGCCGATGCCGCAGCCATCGTCACAAACTGATCCGTCGAAAAACATAGCCCATGCTTTTATGGATAGTGTTGCTATGTTAGTGTTGATCCTCTCAGCAATAAGGTCAGCCAGCGCCTGTCCCTTAACAGCTTTTGCGGGTTGATACCGGATGTCAAACTCTGATAATGCAAACATCCATTTGCCCAATCGGCCTTTTAACATAGGAGCCGATAACATGTGCTTTATGACGTCCGACTTGCATATGATGATGACCTCTGCTGATAGCAACATGTGGCGCAGCTTGGTACATGTAAAGAACAAACAGAGGCACAACTTGTCGATATCTGGATACCTCGTCTCTGCGTCCAGCATCCTTCTGCTTATGTAGAATACGACTCGCTCTAGCCCATCATGCACTTGTACCACTACTGAGGCGATGGACGTGTCAGCCACTGACAAGTAAATGTAGAACGGTTTGTCTGGCTGGGGTGGAACTAACACTGGCGGCTTTGTCAGATATTCTTTGATCTCGTCGAAGGCCCGTTGTTGTTCTGCCCCCCAGCGGAATTCCTCGTCAGCTTTAATTTTCACGAGCCCCATGAACGGCTCTATCCTTCCTGACAGGTTAGAGATGAATCGTCTGACAAAGTTGATCTTGCCGATGAGAGACTGCAGCTCTTTCTTTGTAGTGGGTGGCTTCATTGTTCGCACTGCCTCCTTACTCTTCAGGCCGATCTCAATCCCGCGTGCATGGACCAAGAAACCCAGGAACTGCCCGGCCGTTACCCCGAAGGCACACTTCTTTGGATTCATCCTCAGGCCGAACTTTCTTGTTCGGTCCAGGACACGTTGTAGATCGCCCAAGTGCCCTTGTGCTGAAGCAGACTTGACCACCACGTCGTCAATGTAGATTTCCACCAGCTGGCCGATCAGGTCGTGGAAAATATAATTCATGGCCCTCTGGTATGTGGCGCCAGCATTCTTTAGTCCAAACGTCATGACCACATACTCGAATAGCCCGACCGAACCTGGTACTCTGAATGCGGTTTTGTGTATGTCTTCTGGAGCCATAAAAATTTGGTTGTAACCAGCATTGCCATCCATGAAACTTAAGATCTTGTGACCAGCCGCTGCGTTGATTAACGTCTCTGCCACCGGCATCGGATACTCATCCTTTGGGGTAGCCCTGTTGAGATCCCGAAAATCTATGGCGACCCGCCACTGGCCATCCTTCTTCTCTACAGGCACTATACTAGAAATCCATTCAGCATACCTGCATGGCCTGATTAACTTGGCTGTCAACATTTTCTCGACCTCCTTCTTGACTTCTACCAGAATTTCGGCCTTCATTTGCCGTGCTCGCTGCTGAAATGGCCGGAATCCTTTTTTCAGTGGGAGCCGATGCTCAATGATGCTCCTGTCTAACCCAGGCATTTCTGTGTAGTCCCAGGCGAAGCAGTCCGGGTATTGTTTCAACAGGGCGATCATTGGGCCTCGCAGACCCGGATCTAATTTCTTGCTGATAAATGTTGGTCGTGGCTTATCCCCAGGACCAATGTCAATCTCTTCCAGTTCATCAGCAGATGTGAACCCATACCCAAGCTTTCCGTCACCTGTCAGGTCGATGCTGAACACAGGGCAAGCAGTAGGAGAGGACAACAAAAATAATTTGGGCCGATTGCCTGAATCGGCCCCCTTTTTGATTGCGTTAGTCGAGGGTGGCGTACACCTCATGGTTTTACAATGGCAGGGCGTCTCCCTGCTACGACTACATGATCTGCTTGTCGTATGATCGTTGCTTTTTATTTTTTGTGGCCGATCGCGAGGATCGGCCGTGCCACGTATGATCGTGGACCTTCCTACTCTGTCAGGCCAGTGGATAAGACCAGCCTCACCCCGTTTTTTGACGCTTCAATGCGCTCACAGCCGTCCAAACTGATTCCAGAGATCGGCTCTTGGTCTTCTGCTTCCCAGATGTTCATGCCAGCAATGGAAACCTCGATAGAATCGTCTGCATGGACGACCTCCACTTCATTTCCGTCCCACTGTATCAGGCACTGGTGCATCGTGGATGGAATGCAGCAGTTAGCGTGGATCCAATCCCTTCCTAGCAAGACGGCGTAGATACTTTTGCTGTTTACGACGAAAAATGATGTGGGTATGGTTTTCCTGCCCACGGTCAGATCCACGTTTAGAACACCTTGCGTCTCCGAAGACTGGCCGTTGAAGTCGCTTAACGTGACGTTGGTTTTGATCAGGTCCGTAGTGGAGCGTCCCAAACGTCGTAACATGGAGTATGGCATGATATTGACTGCCGCTCCGGTGTCCACCAACATCTTGCTGACGGGTTGTCCATTGATGTAGCCCCGTAGGTACAGAGCTTTCAGATGTTTGTAACCCTTCTCTCGTGGCTTCTCAAAGATAACTGGCCGTGGGCCGCAGTCAAGCTGTGCCACTGGTAGCATATTGGTTCGTGGCACGCAGAACTCTGCCGGGAGTACGAACACCATGTTTGTGCCAGCCGATGTCTGTGCATCGGCTTTTATTGGTTTGGGGCGCCACTCTTTCCTTGTCGCACGGCCCTCCGTCTCCGTAGCCTGCCTTACTTTGACGGCCAGATCCGGCCGTGCCCTCTTTAGCGCGTGGAGATACTGCGCTTCAGCTTCTTCTAAGTTACGCAGCCGTTGCACTCTACGTTTCTGGGTGTGTCTGAGTCCATCGGGGCACCACCTTGGACGGTGAAACCTGTCTTCTTCTTCATCATCCCTGGGCCTCTCAAGGCCCTTTGCCCGAGTGAACTCCTTGGGACGGTTCTGAGGTCGGAGAGGTCCTAGACGTTCGAACACCGATACCGGCCTCATGTCCTTCTTTTGCTGTCCACATTCTGGGCAGTTGTCGACTGTAGGCAATCGGCTCATTCCCACGTCCCAGCAATGCTTGAAGAAGGGGCAATCCCAATGTTTGTCTGCGCCTTCCTTCTCTTTGGGTGGTCTCCTGGCGAGGTGCCCATGTCTTTCATCGTCTCTGTCGTGCTGGCGTCGTTGGTCATACTGGCGCTCATATTTGTTAAGGAGATGCGTGGAATGTGGCTTCTCATATCGCACTCTCCTTACTTGTTCCTCTGTTAAGTACCGCCCGCTATCGTGGCTGGGCCGGTCGCGTGGACCAGCCTTCTCTCTTTCTTTGCTCCGAGAGTGATCACCTCCTTCCTTGTATGTGTCATGGTGGTACCCAGACCCAGCCATGTTGACACCGAACGAAAAGTCCAGTTGACGTCTCGCAGAGCGACTGAGCTTTACCATGTTGACACCGGGGAACGGGTTCGTGTCCACCTTCATGGCGAGCTGGCCGAGGATCAGGCGGCCTTGTTCTATTGCCATTTGGATCTGGCGACGTAGCTCTTTGCAATCATTGGTGGTGTGGGTGAACGAATGATGCCACTTGCAGTATGGTCTTCCGTTCATCTCCTGAACGGTAGGGATTTTGTGGCCTTCGGGTAACCTCAGCTGTTTCTCTTTCAGCAGTAAATCGAATATCTGCTCGGCTTTGCTCACGTCGAAGTCAAACCCTTTCAAAGGCCCCTGCTGCTTCACCCATTTGCAGGAGACAGGGTCTGCCCCCCGATCCCACTCGGCCACGGCCACCTCCTGGTCTTGTGTAGGATCGTCTTCTTCTGTAACTACCAGGCTTACGGGCCGCTTGAACCTGTCTTGGTATAACTCAGGGTGGCGCTGCTCATACATCGTCAGTTTCTGGGCCATATGTGCCAGTGAGTTGTACTCCACCTGGAAAGCCAGATCCTTGACGGGTGCTAAGAGTCCCAACACTGCCAGCTCGATTGCTTCCTTCTCAGTTAAACGAGCCGAATAACATCTGTTCTTGATGGTTCTGAAGCGCTGGATGTATTCGGCTACAGTTTCTCCCCGCTTCTGTCGTACTTGCGCCAGGTCTGCAATGCCAGCCTCGGTAGCCTCTGAATGGTACTGGATGTGGAACTGCTCTTCTAGTTGCTTCCAGGTTCGAATCGAATCAGGTGGCAGCGAGGTGTACCACCCAAAGGCTGGTCCTGTTAGAGATTGTGCAAAAAATCTCACGCGCAATTGATCCGATGCCGAAATCATGCCTAGCTGTGCCAGGTATCGGCTTACGTGCTCGATCGAGCTTGACCCCTCTGACCCGCTGAATCTTGAGAACTCAGGGAGCTTATATTTGGGCGGTAGTGGAATCAGGTCAAACTCGTTGGGGTACGGCTTTGAGTAGCCGATTGTGCGCCTTTTCGGCACGAAGCCGAACTGATCTCTCAAGATGGTAGTGATTTGGTCCACTGTTTGAGCTGCAGGGGCTGGATTCTCATGGCTTGTTCCAGTGGCATACTTGGCTAGCCACGCCTGTTTGTCAGCGTCCATACCGGACATCGTTGCTCCAGGAACGCCTGTACCTGAAGATCCTGGAACAGGAACCCCTGCCGCGGTCACTCCTGCGGTTGCGATCTGGCTGGTGCGCGCCAAGTTGTTGCAATCCGGCACGTAGGCACATATGTACCCATGCGGGATCTCCTTGGGTGGCTCGAACAGGAATTGGCAATCACCTGGATCGCCTCCGGCCTTGTAGACAATGTATGCCGCTGATCCTGGCGGCTCTGGAGCCGCGAGTGTGAATGGCAGTTGCGGCCTGGCGTGGAGCGGTCTTTCTCCTTGGTGGGTTCCTAAAGTAGGCCCCGACGGAGAGTAATGATGTTTCATGATCTCCTGGACCACGCGAACTGCGACCCGCTCGAAAGCGTTCACCAGGCTCTCAGAGTGGCGGTGTAGAGAATGAGCCACCATGTAGTTGACCTCCTGTCGTAGAGCCCTGGAGCGTTCCTCCGAAGGAACAGACAGATCCACTTCATCGAGGGCACCCTCGGGGGAGAATCCCTTCCATTTGATGCCACGCGTACGGGTCCTCTCGAAAGAGCCGATGAGGTCGGCTTCGAAGAGCCCTTTGATCTCATCATACTTCGCTTTGTGCTCAGCAGGAAGCTCGTCGTACGTGACCGGTCTGTTCTCCATCGCAGCGTCGGACATTGATGTAGACGTTGTTGAAGGTCCCACCGGGCGTGCCAGAATGTGTTGCCTGTCAAAACTCACCGGCGGGCAGCGACGAGCAACACGAAGAGCCGGGAGGCTCCCAGAGCGGCTGGTGGGCCCTGGTCCCTCGGTCAACGGCCCGCAAATCTTCCGGCACGCACGCGTCCTGTCTTGGTTCGAGGGCGTGCCACCTGACCTATACCTGGTCAGGAAGGTGATGGATTGTTCCGATTGGTTTCCTGCACGGTAAACAAGTATACGTAAAATTCGAGCCGTGATCGGCTCCCAGGTTTCCCTATAAATCGGCTTTCAGAGCCGATTATCCCCATGGTTCTGCATTGGATCTATGATAACATGGGGTTTTGCTTAATTACTACAAGTTGAATTGATCTACGATAGTTTAGTGTTTTCACCACGCAACCGGAACGTCCCGCGCGTAGTTGAGCCTAATAGATACGAAAAATAGTAGAAAACTGATCCTAGAGAAGGCCTAAAAACCAACATAACGTTAATTCCCGGAACATCCCCTCTAAGACCAATAAACCATACTTTACGTATTACCGGATCGTTCAACCCGTTTGTGAGGCCTAATCACGTGGATATTAAACTAAACCTTGATGAACAAGGCACAACTATAACAGATCAAACCGACTAAGCAGAAATCAAGCAAGATGCCACCTTCACACCCGGGAGAAGGTGCAAAGACGGCGAGATAGCTAGAGGTAGCATAAGTAAGCAATCATAGTAAAAGTATCGATGCTAGCTCTAACAAATCTGTGGTAAAGGTGTTACTCGCCATCAACAAGGCTTCAGTACGAGTAACACCGGATAACGCATAAGCAAATACTGCCTAGATCGCAAGGTGCGATCTAGGCAGCATGGCACTTACCCGAGAAAAACCCTAGAAACAAGGGGTGGCGATGCGCCGAGATTGTTGTTGGTTGTGAACGTGATTGTCCACTTCTTTCAATAACCCTAGGTACATATTTATAGTCCGGAGACTCTCTACTTTTGGAATAACTCTACAACTCTATCTTTATCTAAACATAAACGGAACCTAAACAAACACGAATCCTACTATGATACAAGATACACGGGTAATTTAGCCCAAATCTACGCACTAGGACGATCCAACCACACGTTGAATATATGTATCTTCCAAGCCCACCTTGATCACGGCCCATCTCCGTCTTTGGCCAAAATACGGTGATAACAATAGTTCATTGTAAAGTGTTATATTGACACTATACAGATAGTTCATTGTAAGGTGTTACATTTAGACTATATATAGTTCATTGTTAAGTGTTATATTGACACTATACAAATAGTTCATTAGAAAGTGTTACATTGCTACTAGTTTTATCACAAGATGCAAATTAAGATTATCTCAATTTAGGCTATAGGTTAAGGTGGCACAATATAATGGAAGAAAGTTCCATGATGGATTTGGATGAGTTCCAAAGTTATGGACATTGTGAAGAATACTACAATGGAAGACTAAGTATAATACTGCTGGTGTGGTTCGATGGGCTAGTGATGACTGCAAGTGCACATATCGTTTGTAGCTAGTTTCGAAATAAAGATATCGATCCTATAGGGAGCGGGAGTTCTGAAGTCTAATAAGTCTTGAATTAAATACTGAAATAGTAATGCTAAATAACGTTCTAAGTAACAAGATAAAATGTGAGTTTTATGTAAAAAGGTATTTTTGGGTTTTTATATAAGAGAACAATAAGTAAAATAAAACAAACTGAACACAAAAAATAAGTATCACGTATGTAAAGGAGATATGGAACTGCAATGGGAAAAAATGTTCACAGGGAGTAGCGGCTACACCTCTAGCATTACAAAGGGTTTAAGGTAATATTATTATCATGAACATTCTCAACTATGTGTGTGTGGGAGGAACTCCGTAATTGGACGAATAGGAATGTATCCCATGGCATGGACAATGTTCTATGAGTTTTCTCGATTCCCAAGTTGACACGTAAGGGGTGATAACAACTTTATAGTCATCGTAAGTGCTAGCATACCTCCTTCTAACAACAAGTAGTTCCCTGCATCAAGTACCCACTAGAGGCAAATATTGAGAGGTCGACTTCTCTCAACATCAAGATGAAGAGAATCTATTGTAGCATCCCAATTGTCTAGCAATTTCAATGCTATTTGCCTAGTCTATATATTGCTACTTCCTACATGTCATTCATTACATTATTATATCATGCTCATGTCACCATGCCACCTTGCATTTGAGCATCATATAAAACCCCTTTTCATTTTGTTCTTATTCCATATGCATTTATATTGTATTGCTTGTATTTGCCTCTTGATATATTGTATTTGCTTCTTGATAAAATGCTTGATGACCAAGTTGAGTTGGGGGCATATCTTTCTTGACTCCACCACCTTTCTTGTTGCCACCTTATAATTCCACCATCCTACTTTGTTTGGTTCCATGTGGGCTTAACTTGCCTACTAAATTCTACCATCCAATTCTTACGAGCTTTTGATATTCTTTTGACTTTTGATCAAGCCCATATATTTTGGGTGGATCCAATTCTATTCCACCTACTTCCATACATGGAGTCATATTGTTTTCACAACATGGGCTATGGAAATTATACATGTTCATTTTGCATGCTATGTAGAAGTAGAAGAAGCTCCAATTCAACCCATGATTTTATTCAACTTTGAGTCTAGTTGAATTCATATGGTTCCATCAAACCGTACCAGACCAATACCCACTATATTGACCTTTGAATTCAATTAGCCCCATTATTAATGGAAGCATATTTTTTGTTTGCTTCCTTATGTAACAATCTCAAGTACCACTTGGAGATAGTTGGGTTTCACCAAACTAGATCCAAGCATAGAGCTTGCATGGCCCATGCATGAGGCCTTCCCTATTCTTCCAATTGTTTTTTTATTTTGGATTCATAAACATGGTTACATGAAAAACTATTTTCAAACTAAGGGGCAAATGAAACCAAATACAATCAACCAACTTTCCAAGCTTTCCATTCTACTTTATTCTTGCTTGTTTTCTTTGGTTTTTGTTTGGCTTGTTTCAACCAAGATATTGTAATAAAGAAATAAAACAAAGAAAAATGAAAGAGAATAATCCTAACTAAGCCCTCCCTCTAATCTACCCCAGCCACAAGTTTTCCTTCTCCCTTCTCTTCCTTGGCCCAGTTTCTCTCAGCCCACTTACCTCTTCCTTCAGCAGACAAGCTCCCCCTCCTGCCTTCCTTTTCCCTGTACGGCGTCCATCCAGCGCCATGCGGCCAAGAGCGCGTCCCTAGGAATATAAGAAGGTCCGAGGTGCTGTCCCATCTAACCCCCATGCTTCCCTCCTTCTTCCAACCAGTGCCACCACCTCTTTCCCCTTCTTCTTCTTCTTCTTCTTCCTCTTCTTCTTCTTCTTCCCTAAGTATAAGTGAGAGCGCCATGGGAGGAGCTAGAGCTCGTGCTTCCGTTGTTGTAGCCCGTGCTCGTGCCGTCCAAGGCCGGGGACGGCTTCGTCACCTCTTCCTCGTCTGTAGGGCAGCATCAGGAGGAGCTGGGCGCCCCCGGTACGTCGTCCCCTTCGTCGTCTCTGACGCACCCCAGAGCGTTGCCGTCTTTGTCCTCACCTTTGCCGCCGTCTCCAACCACCCCCGAGCCCGCCGAGGCCACCTCCGGCCCCGTGGTAAGCCCCCATCTCCATTCCCCTCCTTCCAGTAGCCTCTCTGCCGCCCGTTTGCTCGCCACCGCCGTCGTAGTCTCAGCCAGCACCGCTGCAGTACATACACCTCTCAGTCTACCTTCCTCGATTTTTACTGGCGTCCATGTTGCTCCTTTTCCAAAACTTCCTGAACAAAACATATTCCCCTATCGTACAACTACCTCCAGGTTCAAACGGCGCTCGGTTTGGAGCTCCATAGATGAAGAAATCTTGTGCTTAATTTTGAACTAAACCATCTATTTTCGGAAATTTATTTCGTCAATTCTGAATCTGATATGTCCCGAGTTGTTTCCCGTCGCGTACATTGCTCGTTTGTGAAAACTGTCTTCTTCAAAGTTGTATATCTTTGCGAGATATACAACTTTTGTTTTTACGTAATCATGAAATTCATCACCGATTTTTTGCCATATTCGTTTTAACTCAGACTGATTTTCAGTAAAAATCCCAAATCTAAAATTCAGTTTGGACAGCAACCTCCCCCGTAGTTTTTCTAAACTAAACCTGCACTCCCTAAGCGCCGCCACTTGTCACCACCTCCCAGACCTGCGCGCCGGTGGCCCCAGCCCTCTCTCTAGCCCACCTGTTAGTGGTTGTGGGTAAACCCACCTCGAGTAATAAAAGTCCAAGATCTTTCCAGATTTCACATTCAAACCAAATTTCCAAATCTAATTAAATATAAATCTCTTCATAACTATTAAATAAATTTGAATTTGACTAAAACTTAAATATAAAATTGTTTAGTTTTTAAAATAAATTTAACCATATTTTCAAATTTGATCAGAGTTGACCCTATCTAGTCAAACCTTTGACTTTGACCCCTCTTTAATAATTTTGACTTAAATAATATTTTAAGTTTGCAATTTCAAATAATACAAGTAATATATGTTTTTGAACCAGAAAAACGTGAGGAATCTGTTTATGCTATTTATAACATCATTTGAGAAATTTAAAATTTTCGAATTAATAAATATTGATAAATGCCTTTTCCTAATAAATTTAGAACTTTAAATCCGTAACTCCAAATTCGACAAATGATATGTCTAAATCGATTAGCTCGACGAACTCGTTTAACTATGTATTCCATGATATGAATTGAAGCATGCATCATATGAATATTAAATAATTAGAACTATTTATGGGAGTAAAACATGCCTAAATAAATTAACAAAGTGCTTTATTATTGTTTCCACACCTCACCCATGCCATGTTATATCATACCATGTAAATTGTGCATCATATCATCATGGCATACCTTGTTTGCTTGTTGCATATGATTTATATGATTGTACAATATATTTATTTCGGCCCCTTATGTGTTTGGTTTTTATTCGGATAGACGCCGAGTAAGAAGAATATCAGGAGCCTCAGGAGTATTACCCGGATTCATTTTATTGTGCAACTGAACATTCAGGCAAGCATTTCCCCATGCTTGCACTACATATAGTACCGGTTGCATCTATCTTCTTCTTCCGTATAAAATTGAATCCCAAGTATTGAATAGCCTTACTTTTAAACCCCACTGAAGCTTGTTCCCTCTATTCTATTAGCTATTACTATAGGAGTTGTATGAGCCATGTGAGTCGTAGAATTGCATGTGTAGGGTTTGTGAGTGTCTTCGAATAATGAGGTACCTAAACAACTGAATTGAGTAGTAATAGGATAACTAAAGAAAGAGGCACCGATGGGCGATAGTTGAGATCTGGTTTTTATCCGCCCACTTGTGTCCCATAGGACCCCGAGTACTTGATTCTTGTTCCTTCACTATCGTACTATCCGCATGTGGAACCAAGAATCCCCTTAATCCTAGCTTGAGTCATATTTAATTTCTTGGGGCCATAAACTAGTCTGGGGCGTTATTACTATCATGTACTCATGCCATGATTTACTACTTCTTTACTAATATTGCTCGAGGAGCGTTTACTACTATAATATTTAGGAATTATGATACGTTTATGCGGTATCGACAAGCCCAGCCACAGTTTCGGGTTTCCGGTCGTTTAAAGCTGTCGACAAAAACTTCTGGGTCCGTCTCAGAGCTGGACAACTTCTTTGCAGGTTTCTTACTGGGGTGGCCCCCTGAAATCAAATATGAATCTTGCGAATGCTTTGTCATGATGCCTCGTTGGGTTTTCATTTGGTTTTTCTGAGGTTGATCGTGTGTGTTGCTATTTGTGCACCCCTACAGGTTAAATCTTTCTGAAAGCCGTGTCAGCGGTTATGGATGACTTGGAGCACAGTTTCTTGATCACAAACAAGCATAACTAAAGTATCGCTTTTAATTTGACTAAAACTTGACTAGTAACAGTGCAATATTCATGGAATGAGTAATAAAACTGCCAATGGATGGGGGTGTTCTTCTGTCTTCTCGTTCGAGAACGGGGAGGTTAGCGAGCGATGCTAATTTATGTTGATATATGTTTGTTGGGTAATTCACTTTGTTTATTTAACGAGCGTCTGTCTATCATTGGTTAGGCGGATGTTTTAGCGTGTCTCTATAGAACTGCTAGGCTTTATTTTCGCTGCAATTGCGTCACCCCTAGGTTGTTCCCTTTAGATGCATAAATACTTGCTGGGCCACCTAGGGTCTCATACGATAAATATTTGGTTTAGATGGACAGGTATATCCACAGGAAGGATACTGGTTTGAAGAGACCAATGATGGTGGCAACGACCGTCTGGTGTAGAGATTCCGGGGATGGAGATCTGTGAGATCTGTGGGTGGGATAGCTTATTTTCAGGATATCTTATGCCAATTTGCTTCTTATACATACTCAGATCTTGTCTTCCGCTTCCGCTTGATACTCTGATGGGTGATTTATGAGGATGTATCCTAACTATTAGCTATCTAGTATTTTGGATCTTATCGTATGGCATTGAATATTTCTATTTTTTAGATGGATTGGCTCTGATGTACTCTTGTATGTTGTGGACATACACCCTTGTGTATGTCTGTTCGCATGCCTGTCGACTACGCCGCTCGTACTTGTCCCGATGTTCTTGCAAAGTGGATAGGGTGTTGGCCGGTACCGTGCCCTGTTCCGCTTAGACGGGACCTACACGTGGGTGGCCCTCGGGCCTCCTCGGTAGCACTTTATGCACTTTGGATTCATTCCAGGCTTGTTACCTAGAGTGTAGTGTCCGAGGTATTACATCTACCACATGGTCACAGTGATGAATATCATAATAAACTTTATCTTATTTCAATCTCATGCTAGGGTTTCTCTATCTCCCCCAAACTAATGATCTATTAAGACATGGAGGCAATCAACATCATGGCAAAAATAATGGAATCTATCATAGATGAATAGTACTTGTATAAATCCACAACAAGTATGAAAATTACAACAAGATCTAGACAAGATGTAGATGTGTAATACTACAGCTTGAAAAGACCATAGCTCTATGCAACACACCAATCCTTGGATCGGTTCATTGGCTTGCATAGATCTTAAAGATGAATAACAAAGCAAATATCTGTGCATCATAAATAATGAATGATCCAGAGTATTCAATTATTATAATAATGCTTATCACACAGGCTAGCTCAAATAGTTTAATAGCAACGGAAGCATAAATATATCGTAGACTCTATCTTCAATTGCCAGCGAACAAATGTTGAGTGGAGTATCGCAACCTAGTAGATCACTCAGAATCAGAATAACAACATGCAACATAAAACGTAGCAGCCCCGAAGGGTCAATACTTGGAATGTATGGCAAGTAACGCTAAGTAGGAAGACAATAACCTAACAACTACGTGCTTATTTGGCTAGGTGGAAGCTTGGCTATTTTGCTTGCAAAAACACTTTTATCCTACTTTCATAATCACTTTTTGATTTTCTTTGAAAAGATCCCAATTAAGTTAACCCAACAATATTAAGTAATTTAAGAAATTATAATGAGCGAGAAACACGTCATGAACTTAATATCAAGCAACTCAGATGTCCATAACAGGGGACACGACTAATCGATTAGTTTATACACTCTGCAGGGGTTAGTACACTTTACCCATGTGACTTGGTCAGTCCAGCTCGTACCACCACTCTCATATTGGGTGATAATAGGGATAAGTCCAAGCAGAGACCGTTCAAGAAGTAGCTCCCCAAACCCGACACGCACCATACCAACCTACAAAATTCTACATCTCTGGCTACGTGGATTCGAGTTACCACAGCCTACTGAGTCCAACCAACCGCCAATTTCATTATTGACACATGGTTATACACGTAAGCTATAAAATAAAGAAGCCAATCATTTTCTCTTGATACCTGTATGCCTTTCCGCAATGGTATCACCAAAAAATGTCAATCCCATCACACCCAGGAGATTCCTTGATTAAGTTGTTTTAGTTTTCTCAAAACAACACTAACAGCAACAACTATCGTATGATATAAACCAGCCCTCGTCTATCACAGCATGGCTAAGCACATCTAGACATATGGTGGTTCAACTACAAGAGATTCCTACCAAGGTATATAGGACATAACATAGCGATAGTACTTTTCTACACATCCATCTACAAAATACACTACACATGCATGGAAAATAGTAGGACAATAATATGAACAAAATAGCATCTACTTGCCTTGGTTGCAGCTGAAGTCGTTTAAACACTCCTTGCAATCACACACGTTGCACACATCACAATATATCAATCAAACAATTGCATACAACATAAACAACCATACAATCATAAACAAATGCACAAATGCGTGCATGACAATTTAATAAGTCACAATGGTTGTTATTTTAGTTCTCTAAAAAATAATGAAATATATGATGTATGCAATAGACCAATTAATGCAATGGTGTATTTATTATAAATCATCGATTGCAAGTATAGGGGTTTTAATAGTTCTGTTATAATGCCTATTCTTATTGCTGAATTAAATTTGGACCTGAAGTGTACTAGATAAAAGGGCATCAATACGAACTGGTAGGAATTGGATTCACCCCAATCAGAGTTGTAAATCTTTTTTATGATTTAAATAGTGTTTAATAGATTTTAAATCATTTATTTAGTTTCTGCTGTCTAAAAATCAAAATAAAATCAATCTGTAATCTGCATGGGATTGTGATTCCAGGGACATATTATTTGCAATTTTCTGAACTTTATTTATTTTCTTATGAATTTATTACCCCAAAAAGGATATTAACTTGTTTAAATAATTATATCAAAACCTTGTAGTATTTGACTAAACAAACTACATCTTGATGATCAACATGAAATTAACTTTCCATCGGTATATTATTTATAATTTTGTGATCTATAAATAATTTACTATAGATTTAATCATCTTAAAAGCCATTAATGCTAATTAAATTGTTACGGGGTAACTACTCCCTCCGGTCCGGTTTATTAGACACGCACGTAGTTTAAGAACAACTTTGACCAATAATTTTGATCAATTTTTTTTACATAATATGTCACAAAAATTATACCATTGAATTCATCTTCAAAAGTAGTTTCCAATAGTATATTTTTGGGACATATATTGCATATTTTGTTGGTCAAAACTAATGGTCAAAGATTTTTTAAACTACGTTGCGTGCCTAATAATCTAGACCGGAGGTAGTAGATCTAACCATATATTATTAATCTACATTAGAGTAGCTTTCTTTCGACATATTTTTCATATTTGTATGACCCATAAATAATTATTATGGATTTAATACCCTAAAAGCCATTAAAACTATTTAATTTATTTCTAGAACACTATAGCACGAAAGTTAGATCTAATCCTATATTAATTAACTACATGCAATTATCTTATATCTGATATATTATACGCAATTTTTGGACATAATATGAATTTTATATGGATTTTAGAAATTAGATCTATAATCTTTAATTTTAAATTTGAACGGAATATTTTAGATAATATTCAGCTGACTAGATGGATTGACCGTGCATGTTGACTGGGACTAGAAGATGACCTGGTGATGACTTGGTGGTGACAAGGCAGTTGACCAGGACGATTCAGAATGAGATGCAGTGGCAAGGAAAGAAGTTGGATCCAAATCAGCTCGATTTTTTCCTTAGAAAAAATTATAAACAGATCTGTATTAGAGAGACAAACAATAAAGTCTAGATGGGTGAATAAACGAAATAAGATTCGGGCATGTGTAGATTCGAGATTTCGAGATAGAAAACTGATATAGCGGTGGCTTCGAGGGATTATATAGGGATTTAGGACGGTGGAGATATAGATCTTGGAGTAGGGAACAAGTAGAAACAAACAGAAGTTAATTCTAAGTTGTAGATAAAAAGATATAAGAGTTTTAATAGAGATAGTTTTAGAAAATGAGTTTTCACACGAATTTTAAAGCGGAAGTAGTATCGATGCCCTTCCCATGCGTGCCTGCTCCGGTCGGTCGGTTGAGTGGGCCGGCCAGTTGGCCCATTAGTCTTTTTTTATTTTTGTATTTCCTTTACATCTTTTGCATACAAACTCCAAATGACACGATTCTTGTTTTCATATTTCTCTAAAATTTAGTAGATTATTATTGGATTATATTTGGAAATAATTGTTGTCTTAGCAATAGTGGATTCTTCTAAAGAAAACTTAATTCCCTTTAGTAACATAGTGGCATATACTATTTAGGGTTTTAGATTTTTATTTCTATTTGAGAAATTTTAAGATGCTAAAATGCAATGCAATGATCATGAATGGCATGCAATGCAATTTTTTTCCTAGTCCCAACTTCCAAAATCTTGGGATGTGACAAGATGAGATGGATGGAGATGGTGGTGATGCAACGGTTGATGATAAAGATTGATTCCTTAGCCTCTCAGATCTATGTAGGGTGAAGATGGATCCCCGGTGGATGAGTTCCCCCTCCATATCCCTTTAGGAGGTGAGGTGTCTGTGATTTCTGGTCGTTCTGTATGTCGTATCTCCCTTCCGATTGCACGGGGCGAAACTATTTGATGAGGCGGTGGCGACGGCAACTATACAATGGGAATTATATGGCCGGAAAAAGTATTCCTGCTATATAGTTGGTCATTAAAGCTTCTTCCTGCTGCGATCGCCGCGGGTTTTCTTCTAGTGTTATTGATATTTCTTTAGCGATTTATACTGTTTTTGACTCCTTTTCGCTCTAGTACAACTAGTCCAATAATTGTGTCCATCGTATCCATAATATGTCCCGATCCTGGTGAAAATAGACATAAAAGATGCACGCGGACGCCGTAAAATACCAAGATCCTACCAGCACAGTGCAAAATAATAATATAAAACATGATGCAAATATGCACTCATCAAATTCCCCAAGCTTAGACTATTGCTCGTCCCGAGCAAGGTTAGCTTAATAGATGTGATCCTCATATTTATGAAGCTGAGTAAATAAAATAAATGAGGCAATTGCAGCATGAGTTTATCATATATGATATATAGGAATAAGTTCATTAAAAGTACCTTACTCGAATCATCCGAATAATATTAGCAGACTTCCACACCTTAGAATTTAACAGTTTACAAAATATTACTCTCGATATGATGTAAAAGTGTTTAGTTCGACCGAATGAGTTAGCGAGGTAGTCCCAAGCGTTTTAGGATTAACATATTCACTTGGGATTTAGAATTTCAAACGTTCCTTTGTCTCTCCACAAGATAATGGTGTATGCCTATTTTTTCTTCGCACATTTTTATATGCTCACACTTTTGTTTAAGTGTCGTGCAAAGGAGCTAGCCATACATTCCACTTCATGTAGGAATTTAAAGTTTAACAATCTCAATTACCAAATTCCACTTGTATATGAAGCATCTTTATAGCTTGAATATCTACCTCGTCTTATTCACACTCTAATTTTATAGCACTTTTAGTTTTACTTTGTTCAAGGTTTCTTTCCCAACTTAACTAATTAGATAATTTTTTATTTGTAAATCAAACCATGAACTTACAACATATTTACCAAATTTTATTTGTATGTTCCATTAATACCAATGGTGTGAAACACTCCTATTGCTATCATCAAATGCAAGTAAAATTATACTCAAGCAATTCATATATCTAATAAGACAAGCACAAAATCAATAATGCTCCATATATGATAATAAACTCGGAATTTCATAAAAGGTATCGACTATTCCTGAATGGAATTCTAATGATGCAAAATTTATTTCTAAGCTCAAACTAATGCAAAGCTAAAATAGTAATATAAAACTTATAAGATATATTATAAGGTCTCCCAAAGCTTGGAATCAAGCAAGGCGGGATCAAATAATCCCTTGCGATTATTTGATACCGTGATTATTTTAGATCACTGTGGTGCCATGGCATGTAATACCATTGTGTGCAACTTCTTTTTTGTATCCTCCAGGGCAGTGATGCGGCTATAGAAGCTGCGCAAATCAGATTGCAAAGTGTCCACTTTATTTGCGATAGTTACCAATGGGAGAATATCATCCTTTGTAACACCCTCAGAATCGGACCTATGCAAGTTTCAGCGAAACCCGCCAAACCCGCATAGAAACGATTCAAAGGTGCCTACCAGGCACTTTCGTGCGGGTGGAAAACGAAGTAATAACATTACACAACAGTCCTCGATGGGACCCACAGAACAGATATATACAACACGACTCAAAGAGTCAAGAATACAGATATACGGTACAAAGATCCAAATCACCTTGAAAAGATGGAGCGTCCGACTACGGACAAGATGCAAATGGGGCTAAGAGCCCTGAAGAATAACCAATGGCGTCCATAACCCTGCCCAGGCCAAGCCGGAAGGGTAACCCTGCTAACGACGTCGATCTCAAAACCTGCTTAAACAAAAGGGGTGCCGACAAAGGGCAAAGGAAAAAGAGGAGCGTCAGTACTGAGGCCAGTACACGGAGAGACTAGAATTCGGCGGTCCTCGCCTACATAGGTATGGTGGACTGAAGCGGCAGCGGCAGCATGCACTTAACACCCTATAGAGACTCGATACGACTGGCGGCAAGCAGAGAGGGGTAAGAAAGACCTAATCGGAACCAACCTGATACTACCACCAAACAAACCCATCCTGGTGTTTCCCCCTCGAGACCAAACGAGGAAGTCAACCGAGGAACTCACACAGTTGGCAGTTTTACTTATTCAGTTATCGTTGCATCATTTACTAGTCAGGTTTAGATAGTTATCCTGATAAAATAAGCAGTGGGCCGTTTTAGTTAACCATTCCGTTGTAGTTGCAACACTTACTAGTCAGATACAATTAGCATGAGATAACCCCAAAACCCAGCAGTTGTTGGTACTTTTATTTAGCCATTCCGTTGTAGTTGCAATACTTACTAGTCAGATACAATTGTCGCAAGCGACAAACCAAGCAAGCAATTGTTGGCAGTTTTATTTAGCCATTCCGTTGTAGTTGAAGCTGATTACTAATCATATCAGATACAAGTCAATTTATAACAGTAAACTTTAGTTATAGTTTTCTATGATCGAGATACTGTGCTCCAAGTCGTCCATAACCGCGGACACGGCTTTCAGAAAGTTTTAACCCGTCCGGGGTGCACAAATAGCAACACACACACGATCGACCTCGGAAAAACCAAATCAAAACCCAACGAGGCTTTCACGACAGAGCAATCACAAGATTCAGAAATATTTCAGGGGGCCACCCCTTAAAGTAGACCCGCAACGAAGTTAGCTGACTTCGAGACGGACTTAAGGTTTGTGGGGCCGGCTGTAAACGACTGGGAACCCGAAAGTCTGACTGGGCTTGTCGATACCGCGAAAACGGGTCACAATTCCTAAACAGTACAATGTGCTCCTCGCACAATCGTAAATAAAGCAGTAGCATGGCATAAGTACATGATCGTAAATAAAACCTCAAACCGATGCCTCTGCTTACTTACTTCAATTTTAGTTGTTAAACAGGAAGTAAACTGAACGATAAATAAAGCCGAGATAATCTCCAACATCAAACATGTGGCAATACTCCAACAACTGTGGTACATGGCGACACGCAACAGCACTTGAGCAAGCGACTACGACGCGCAAGTCCAACTATCTATCAAACAACAGGTAATAGGATGTGTCCAAGGCAATATACGGCTGCAAGGGATTTCACGGGTACGGAAACTAGAGCATCGCAACACAGATAGCAATAGATCAACAGGAGGGAATAAATACTATAAAAGTAAGATAGGTAGAAAGGGGGAGATGCTCGCCTGAAAACATTGCCGAAGGTTCAACCGAAGATCGGGTCGACACTCGCATCAACTCAACGGCCTTATCCGCGAAGAAGCAAAACACTAAAATAAACACCGGATGCAATATTTAATACAACGACAGAAGATCGGCACGATGCATGGTTGCTGTATGACATGGCAAAGATGCGATGCGATTAGGTCATATTAAGCGGAACCGGGGGTCCCGACAATTAGTTAGGTGGTTCATGTTATTTAGATACCCCGCAATTTAAATGTTGGATTAACATTGTCAAAATATAGCACCGGTTCGCTACACAATTTAAATGAGGCCAATATAAGGCTAGATTTGCCCGCATATGGGCCCCATATTTAATTATGAGATGAATCGGCAAAAGGCCCCCAAACCACAGACAAGTATGCATGCATGACAATTTAATATGCAACAAGTTGTATTATGTTATAAAATAGGGTTTCGGGAAGGGGTTCACACATTGAGGGGTCTCGACGGTCTTGGGGTTCCGGGGGTTCGGGGTCGGTCTCAGGGTCCAGGGTTCGATGGGATCGTTCTCGGCAGGTTCGGGGAGGAGGGACTTGGCGTTCTCGAGGAAGTACTTGTCGTTTCCGTGTCGGCGAACTTGGCGTTCCGGGGGAGTTCCCGGTGTCCCGAGGAGAATATCTTGGCGTCCGAGGGTTTCTCCGCGTCCATGGTGCATCCGTGATGTAGATCTTGTCGGCTCCCTGTCGGAGGCCTTCGGGGACGGGGTCTCGGCGAACTTTTGCGTGTCGAGGTTCGGTTTTCCGGATCCGGCACGGTCTTAGCGTTCCGTCTTTGATGTCGATGGCGAACTTGGGCCCGATGGTTCCATGTAGAAGATCTCCGGGTACCGCGGCGGAGTTCTCGGGTTGCACAAACTCTAAATCGTCTCCACCAATCTTCCACCACTGCACCTCATCTCCAAAACGGCACATCTTTGCAAAGCCACCATAGTACCAATATACCACACGCATACATTACAGGTGCTACCCGGGTGCGGTACACAGAGGCGCAGGAGGTCTCGGCGTCGCATCCAGCAGCCGACGGAGGGGAGAGGTTGGTGGTGGCCTGCCGGACGGAGCAGAGGAGGCCCCAGCAGAGAGACGAAGGCGACGTCGGGGCGGTGGCGCTCGAGGCCGGGGAACGTCTGGCGCGTCCATGGCGGTGAAGGAGGCGAGGCCTGGCGGGGGGTGCTCGGGGCGAGCGCCGGAAGGGAGGACGACGACGGGCGGCGCTGCTCGGCGGCGGGGAGGGTGGCCGGGGACGGCGGTTGCAGAGGATGCGGAGCGGCCAGGGAGGCAGAGGCGCCCGTGGACGGGGTTGGGGAAGGGTCGGAGGTCGCAGACGGGGCGGGGCGACGGGGACGCGGGGCCGGCGGGAGGCGCCGGACGCGGCGGCGGCAGGACGCGGGCCAGAGAAGGAGACCAGGGCGGCGGAGCGAGGGAGCGTCGGCGCGGCGGCGGAAGAGGCGCGGCGGTCGAGGCGAGCACCGCCGCAGCGGCGAGGGAGGGTGGCCTCCGGCGGCGGCGCGGGAGGAGGCGGGCCGGGGCGGCTCCTGGGCGGCAGCATCAGAGGGAGAAGGGGAGGCGGCGGGGAGCGGAGGCGGCGGCCAGGGCTCGGGGACGCGGGGGGGGAGCTGGTCGAGCGGCGGACGGTTGGGGCTCGCCGGGAGGCGCCGGAGACGACGTCGCAGATGGAGGGGAGGCGCTGGTGGGGCGGGTTGTTGGCCAGGGAGGTTGGGGAAGGAGGCGGGTGCGGTGTGCGTGCGTGAGGAGGAAGAGGGGTGCGGGAGAGACGGTGGGGGAGAGAGCATGGGTGGGAGGGCCGCGCGTGGTGGGGTCCACGCTGGTCCGGGGGACAGGGGGTCGGTGGGTACAGGTGGCAGGGTGGGGCTGTGTGGGTGGGCGCGTGGGTGAGTGGGGAGAGAGGGAGAGAGGCCAGGGGGTGGGGTCGGCCTGTAGGGGAGAGAGGGTAGGAGGGGACTGGGGTGGAAAAGAGAGAGAGGGGTGGTGGATCGGTGAGGTGGCAGGTGGGTAGAGGTTGGGTGAGAAGGTGAGGTGGCGGCCTGCGGTTGGTGGGTAGGATAGATTTGGGTGGGGATAGGATTTAGTGGGGGCTGATTTAAAATGTGTGTTTGTTTGGTCTTGTCTATTTTAAAACTAGGCCATTTTGCAAACAGTTTTTAGACAATAAAATCTCCGATGCGATCGGGGTTTTGTGTTTGAAAATAAGAGGGGTATTTGTATAAATCAAAACTAGGCTTTTCGAAATAATGCAGACAAACAATACATGATGATGACGATGCAATGCACAAAAACAACGCGATTTTCTGGTAGTGGTTTTGCGGGATGCCACAATTCGACACCACTAACAATGGATCTCGCCCTCGAGATCCGCCTCATGGTACCGGAAAGAAGGTCGGCGATCTGAATCTTCTCGCATCGTGTAGATCCTCGCGACACCACTAACAAGAGGTCGTTGTCCGTGATCGTCGAGCGAACACTCCGGGAGCAAAAGGTCGAAGGTAGAGGTATCAACAAATAAAGCCACCTCTAGCTTCCGTGGACGGAGTAAAATTGCTGGATCCACTGATTCGATGTACAAGAGCAAATGGTAAGAGTAGTCGGATGGTGATCAGTCCATCGCGCACCCAAACCATTACTCTGCACACGAACAGGCGGATTATGCAACCAACTCTCGGAATTAGACTAAAGATCTCGACAAGCGAGGTTCGGAACAAAGGAGTGATGCAGACTCTGCATCGGGTCTGGCGTAGATGATGTCGTCGTGTCGGGAAACACCGGAAGGCACAAACAAGGAACACAGAATGGTACCACAGTTAAAGGACCACTCAGATAGCATGAAGACCAGATGTAGCAACACCGTTATCAAAGGAGGAAGCGAAACCCTGAAGGTACGACGAAAACCCAACCACGAGAATTCCTGGACTCGAAGAGGAAGAGGAGAGCGGATTCAAAACACGTAGAGGTAAGAGGAGAATAGCAGAGGGTAAGGAGTAAAAGCAGACCTAACCATATCTATCCAACCGATTTTTGCAAAATAGTTTTGACACTCTACTACGGCCGTTAGCTAGGTTATCCTACAGGCTGGACTTGTGGGGTATCGCAACTGCTGAGCTCTGATACCACTCTGTAACACCCTCAGAATCGGACCTATGCAAGTTTCAGCGAAACCCGCCAAACCCGCATAGAAACGATTCAAAGGTGCCCACCAGGCACTTTCGTGCGGGTGGAAAACGAAGTAATAACATTACACAACAGTCCTCGATGGGACCCACAGAATAGATATATACAACACGACTCAAAGAGTCAAGAATACAGATATACGGTACAAAGATCCAAATCACCTTGAAAAGATGGAGCGTCCGACTACGGACAAGATGCAAATGGGGCTAAGAGCCCTGAAGAATAACCAATGGCGTCCATAACCCTGCCCAGGCCAAGCCGGAAGGGTAACCCTGCTAACGACGTCGATCTCAAAACCTGCTTAAACAAAAGGGGTGCCGACAAAGGGCAAAGGAAAAAGAGGAGCGTCAGTACTGAGGCCAGTACACGGCGAGACTAGAATTCGGCGGTCCTCGCCTACATAGGTATGGTGGACTGAAGCGGCAGCGGCAGCATGCACTTAACACCCTATAGAGACTCGATACGACTGGGGGCAAGCAGAGAGGGGTAAGGAAGACCTAATCGGAACCAACCTGATACTACCACCAAACAAACCCATCCTGGTGTTTCCCCCTCGAGACCAAACGAGGAAGTCAACCGAGGAACTCACACAGTTGACAGTTTTACTTATTCAGTTATCGTTGCATCATTTACTAGTCAGGTTTAGATAGTTATCCTGATAAAATAAGCAGTGGGCCGTTTTAGTTAACCATTCCGTTGTAGTTGCAACACTTACTAGTCAGATACATTTAGCATGAGATAACCCCAAAACCCAGCAGTTGTTGGTACTTTTATTTAGCCATTCCATTGTAGTTGCAATACTTACTAGTCAGATACAATTGTCGCAAGCGACAAACCAAGCAAGCAATTGTTGGCAGTTTTATTTAGCCATTCCGTTGTAGTTGAAGCTGATTACTAATCATATCAGATACAAGTCAATTTATAACAGTAAACTTTAGTTATAGTTGTCTATGATCGAGATACTGTGCTCCAAGTCGTCCATAGCCGCGGACACGGCTTTCAGAAAGTTTTAACCCGGCCGGGGTGCACAAATAGCAACACACACACGATCGACCTCGGAAAAACCAAATCAAAACCCAACGAGGCTTTCACGACAGAGCAATCACAAGATTCAGAAATATTTCAGGGGGCCACCCCTTAAATTAGACCCGCAACAAAGTTAGCTGACTTCGAGACGGACTTAAGGTTTGTGGGGCCGGCTGTAAACGACTGGGAACCCGAAAGTGTGACTGGGCTTGTCGATACCGCGAAAACGGGTCACAATTCCTAAACAGTACAGTGTGCTCCTCGCACAATCATAAATAAAGCAGTAGCATGGCATAAGTACAGGATCGTAAATAAAACCTCAAACTAGTTTGTGGCCCCAAGAAATAAGACAGAATCAAGCTCTGGCTAAGGGGGGTCCCATAATTCCCCGTATGTGGATAGCGCGATAAATCAAGGAACAGGTATCAAGTACTCGGGGTCCTACGGGACACAAGTGGGCGGTCGGAAACCAAATATTATCTATCACCCACCGATGCCTCTGCTTACTTACTTCAATTTTAGTTGTTAAACAGGAAGTAAAGTGAACGATAAATAAAGCCGAGATAATCTCCAACATCAAACATGGCGCAATACTCCAACAACTGTGGTACATGGCGACACGCAACAGCACTTGAGCAAGCGACTACGACGCGCAAGTCCAACTATCTACCAAACAACAGGTAATAGGATGTGTCCAAGGCAATATACGGCTGCAAGGGATTTCACGGGTACGGAAACTAGAGCATCGCAACACAGATAGCAATAGATCAACATGAGGGAATAAATACTATAAAAGTAAGATAGGTAGAAAGGGGGAGATGCTCGCCTGAAAACATTGCCGAAGGTTCAACCGAAGATCGGGTCGACACTCGCATCAACTCAACGGCCTTATCCGCGAAGAAGCAAAACACTAAAATAAACACCGGATGCAATATTTAATACAACGGCAGAAGATCGGCATGATGCATGGTTGCTGTATGACATGGCAAAGATGCGATGCGATTAGGTCATATTAAGCGGAACCGGGGGTCCCGACAATTAGTTAGGTGGTTCATGTTATTTAGATACCCCGCAATTTAAATGTTGGATTAACATGGTCAAAATATAGCACCGGTTCGCTACACAATTTAAATGAGGCCAATATAAGGCTAGATTTGCCCGCATATGGGCCCCATATTTAATTATGAGATGAATCGGCAAAAGGCCCCCAAACCACAGACAAGTATGCATGCATGACAATTTAATATGCAACAAGTTGTATTATGTTATAAAATAGGGTTTCGGGAAGGGGTTCACACATTGAGGGGTCTCGACGGTCTTGGGGTTCCGGGGGTTCGGGGTCGGTCTCAGGGTCCAGGGTTCGACGGGATCGTTCTCGGCAGGTTCGGGGAGGAGGGACTTGGCGTTCTCGAGGAAGTACTTGTCGTTTCCGTGTCGGCGAACTTGGCGTTCCGGGGGAGTTCCCGGTGTCCCGAGGAGAAGATCTTGGCGTCCGAGGGTTTCTCCGCGTCCATGGTGCGTCCGTGATGTAGATCTTGTCGGCTCCCTGTCGGAGGCCTTCGGGGACGGGGTCTCGGTGAACTTTTGCGTGTCGAGGTTCGGTTTTCCGGATCCGGCACGGTGTTAGCGTTCCGTCTTCGATGTCGATGGCGAACTTGGGCCCGATGGTTCCATGTAGAAGATCTCCGGGTACCGCGGCGGAGTTCTCGGGTTGCACAAACTCTAAATCGTCTCCACCAATCTTCCACCACTGCACCTCATCTCCAAAACGGCACATCTTTGCAAAGCCACCATAGTACCAATATACCACATGCATACATTACAGGTGCTACCCGGGTGCGGTACACATAGGCGCAGGAGGTCTCGGCGTCGCATCCAGCAGCCGACGGAGGGGAGAGGTTGGTGGTGGCCCGCCGGACGGAGCAGAGGAGGCCCCAGCAGAGAGACGAAGGCAACGTCGGGCGGTGGCGCTCGAGGCCGGGGAACGTCTGGCGCGTCCATGGCGGTGAAGGAGGTGAGGCCTGGCGGGGGGTGCTCGGGGCGAGCGCCGGAAGGGAGGACGACGCCGGGCGGCGCTGCTCGGCGGCGGGGAGGGTGGCCGGGGACGGCGGTTGCAGAGGATGCGGAGCGGCCAGGGAGGCAGAGACGCCCGTGGACGGGGTTGGGGAAGGGTCGGAGGTCGCAGACGGGGCGGGGCGACGGGGACGCGGGGCCGGCGGGAGGCGCCGGGCGCGGCGGCGGAAGGCCGCGGGCCGGAGAAGGAGGCAGGGCGGCGGAGCGAGGCGAGTGTCGGCGCGGCGGCGGAAGAGGCGCGGCGGTCGAGGCGAGCACCGCCGCAGCAGCGAGGGAGGGTGGCCTCCGGCGGCGGCGCGGGAGGAGGCGGGTCGGGGCGGCTCATGGGCGGCAGCAGCAGAGGGAGAAGGGGAGGCGGCGGGAAGCGGAGGCGGCGGCCGGGGCTCGGGGACGTGGGGGGGGAGGAGCTGGTCGAGCGGCGGACGGTTGGGGCTCGCCGGAGACGACGTCGGAGACGGAGGGGAGGCGCTGGTGGGGCGGGTTGGTGGCCAGGGAGGTTGGGGAAGGAGGCGGGTGCGGTGTGCGTGCGTGAGGAGGAAGAGGGGTGCGGGAGAGACGGTGGGGGAGAGAGCAGGGGTGGGGGGGCCGCGCGTGGTGGGGTCCACGCGGGTCCGGGGGACAGGAGGGTCGGTGGGTACAGGTGGCAGGGTGGGGCTGTGTGGGTGGGCGCGTGGGTGAGTGGGGAGAGAGGGAGAGAGGCCAGGGGGTGGGGTCGGCCTGTAGGTGAGAGAGGGTAGGAGGGGACTGGGGTGGAAAAGAGAGAGAGGGGTGGTGGATCGGTGAGGTGGCAGGTGGGTAGAGGTTGGGTGAGAGGGTGAGGTGGCGGCCTGCGGTTGGTGGGTAGGATAGATTTGGGTGGGGATAGGATTTAGTGGGGGCTGATTTAAAATGTGTGTTTGTTTGGTCTTGTCTATTTTAAAACTAGGCCATTTTGCAAACAGTTTTTAGACAATAAAATCTCCGATGCGATCGGGGTTTTGTGTTTGAAAATAAGAGGGGTATTTGTATAACTCAAAACTAGGCTTTTCGAAATAATGCAGACAAACAATACATGATGATGACGATGCAATGCACAAAAACAACACGATTTTCTAGTAGTGGTTTTGCGGGATGCCACATCCTTCTTCTCTATTTCTTGAGACGTTGACGGACTTCAACATGACGGAGTAGCTCCTGCTTCTGATATATCTCTAGTGCTCGCACACGGTCTTTGATCCTAGGAACAACTTATTCCTCATACATAATTGATGGATCAGAGAAGTAGAAGCCGTCCCTTCACTCTTCTTGAGGCTTCACCCTTATACGAGCACTAATGGTAGGCCTCGAGAGTGGCATCGTTGCTTCCTTGCTAGCACCTGCACCAATATTAGGTAATTCCTTACGCTTGAGCGGCCTGGGGTCCGTGGTGATGAACTTGACCTTCTCCACACACCCTTTTCCATGCGGCTTGTGAGCTTATCTCTCTTGTTGATCTCTCTTCATTGATGCCCAGTTGATCTCCGGGGGATCATAGATATCACGTCTGATGTAGATGTCACTCCAATCTTCATCGGCATCGTTTTTGTAGAAGCTTGGCTCGACATACTCCTTGTACCTCAATCTAAACCTCTCCACCTCCTTGTTGTCGTCCTCCATGGATGGGCTACGAGAGCGGTCGCTGGAAGGAGCAATGAGACCTAGGGGTTTCCATGGCCTGGGACAGGATAGAGCATGGCTAGATTGGTTCCTGGTGATTATGATTAGAGAGAAACACGATGGTAGTATATAAGGGGGTCAGAGGTCGGTAAAACTTGCGAGAAACACTAAATTTATGCCCAAGAAAGAATCTTAACAAAACAGGGAAAAATCATGAATTTGGAAAAGTCTAGCTGTGTAACGACCAACTATACGGGTGCAGAACGTATAGTTCCGTCCGTATAGTTGTTTCCGAGCAGATATTTCCAAAATATCTCGAGTCCAGGCCAGTTAGGTTACTAACTTGGAACCGACATATTATTATTATATTTTTCTAAAATGAAAAAGAACGGAGGTCCCAGAAGGTTTTACTACCAACTATACGGAGGGAACAAATTTTCTGGCCATATAGTTATGGTCGTATAGTTTCCAGACATCAAAAAATTTCGCGAAGGAACTACTGAATGTTTAACTACAACTATACGGCGAGAGGATTTTCTCCGGCCATATAGTTGCGGCAGTATAGTTGGTAAAAACCCTCAGAAAATTTAGAAAAATATGATGTTAAAGGTAAAAATTTTAGGAGTAAAAATTGTGAAAACATATCACTTATTTAGAGGAAGAAAGCTTACCTTATACTTACCATTTATTTAGTCGGGAGGGTGACAAGCTCCTCTAACAACAATGACTTTTTATATTTTGGAGGAATTGACCTTAGTTCATATAATAATTCTCGTAAACAAAAATCACCAGAACCAAGGTTCCTCTCAATAAGATTGGTGCCTTGTTGGGAAAATATGGATACTGCATCCAATATCTTTATTTCTTGCCTCTGCATAATCTGCAACTCAAATTCTTTAAGTAAAAGGATTCAACAAATCAGTCTTGGCTTATGATTCTTCCTCTCAAGGAGTTCTTTTAAACCATCACGATCCGTATGAACTCTTATGTTTGAATCCACTATATAAGAACGAACTTTATCGCAATAGAAAAATACAACAACTAGTTATCTTCCTTCCTTAGGATAATTATTTTGAGCACTATTAAGAGTTCTACTAGCATGATGGATAATATTAAATCTGTGACCTATGTGTTATCCCAGAGTTACTCCTACAGTATCATTACTAGCTTCACATATTAAATCAAAAGTCATATCCCATATATGTGGTTTAATGATAGGAGCATGGGATAAAACATATTTAAGTTTATCAAAAGAAATAAGGCATTTGTCATCAAAATTAAATCTTACTCCCTTTTGTAAAAGGTTAGTCAAAGGTTTAGAAATTCCAGAGAAATTCCTAATGGACCTTCTATAAAAACCCACATGAGCAATAAAAATTCTTATACCTTTTATATCCCTAGGTTGTGGCATTCTCTCTATTGCTTCAACCTTAGCTCTGTCTACTTCAATACCCTTACCCGATGCCTTATGTCCAAGGACTATACCTTCTTTGACCATAAAATGGCACTTCTCCCAGTTTAGAACAAGATTGTTTTCTTCACAACGCTGCAAAATCCTTTTGAGATTATCCAAGCAACTAGTAAACGAAATTCTATAGACAAAGAAGTCATCCATAAATACTTCCATTATAAGTTCTATAAAATCTACATAAATAGCAGTCATGAATCTTTGGAAAGTAGCTGGAGCATTACATAAACCAAAAGGCATGCATCAGTAAGCATGTAAATCATAAGGACTAATGAAAGTTGTTTTAAGTTGGTCATCAAGATGAATAGATATTTGGGACAAACCAAAGTATCCGTCCAATTAGCAAAAATGAGTGTGGTTTGCTAACCTCTCTAAAGTTTGATCTATAAACGGTAAAGGGTAGTGATCTTTCCTAGTTTCTTTATTCAATTTCCTGAAATCTATACACATCCAAGTTCTAGTAGGTATCAATTCATTGTTTTCATTAGGAACAACAGTAAAACCGCCCTTCTTAGGAACACAATGAACATGAGTTACCCATTCACTTTCTTTTACAAGATAGATTATACCTGCATCCATTAGGCATACTATTTATTTTCTTACCACTTCCTTCATTTTGGGCTTCAGCCGTCTATTGAATTCTGCAATTGGTTTAGCACCTTCCTCCATGAATATTCGATGGACGGCTATCATGGGTGTCACATCCAAGATTTTCAAAATCTTGTAATGTGAAAACTAAATAAATAAAATAAAACTTTGTTGATTTTCAGGGTGAGAAGAAACTTTTTGAATCCAATTGGAAACCTTCAAACCAATTTGGATCAAATAAATCCTAAAGGGATTTAAAAAGATAAACATTTAATAAAGGAAAATAAAAAAATATTTGGAATTACTATTTGAATCTTTTAATAAAAAGATTTGTTTTCAAAAGAAAAGGATAGAAATAAAATAAGTATTATTTTAAAGAGCCAAATTAAAACTTGGCCAAGCCTTTAAAATAAAATATTTCTACTTGATAAAAATAGTAAAGGTTTACTCAAATAAAATAATAAGGATTTAATATCCAGGTTATTAAAAATAAAAGGTTTTACTATTTTAAGTAAAACATCAAAAACTTATTTATTTGTTTTAAACAAGTTTTCCAAATATCTTATATTCTCAAATAAAACCTACTATTTTGGTTTTGGAAATAATTAGTTTTCAAATGGAGATTTTAAATAAAACAAATTCTATTTTGATTTATTAAACAAGGTCTATTTATTTAATTAATAATGGACCCTAAAATAAAAATATTATTTTATTTTGAGAATTGGCTTATGTTGTTAAACAGAACCAAATTCAAATGAAAAGTGTGTTGATTGTTGAATTGATTTGTATGTTGATTTGTTGTTTGATTTTCAAAACAGGAAATAGAATTGGAAAAAGATAAAACAATCAGGAAAAAAAATAGAATCTGGACGCAGCCCAACTGGCCAAGCCCAACAGCCCAGCAAACAGCCCAGTTCCTCGCTCCCGCAGAAAACGTTTCGCACTCGCTAATTGACCCACAGAGACGCTGACCAGTGGACCCAACTCCCCTCTCCTCTCTCTCGCTGACCAACCGACCCCACCCCTCCAGCTCATCTTCTTCCTCGCGCAGACGACGCCCGGCCGTTGCAGCAGGTAACGCCGGCGATCAATTCGCGTAAATGGCCGCATTAATCCACCCCGCGACCACGCCCATTTAACCGCCTGCGTTTCCTCTTCCTTTCCCCTCAGACTCCACGCCCTGAACGCCACCAGGCTACCCTGAATCGAGCTCGCAGCACTGCTGCTCCGACCACCGTCCCCAGTCGATTCTGGCCCAACCTCGCCACCCCTTGACTCCCCGAGCACACGAGCACACTCCCCACTCCCAGACGCTTCTCCCTGTACCTCCCATTCAACCGTGGGCGCTCCAGAACGTCGGCTCCTTCTTTAACTGAACACCGCCGCGTCTGCAAGCAACTCCGGCGAGTTCCCCAGGTAGTATCCGACCGCCCCTCTCCTTCTCTTTCACGCACGCGTCATCGCCTAGACCATGCCCATCTAACCATGCTCTCAGTTTGCCCCCTTGTGATCTGTAGCGTCGACCCCGACCACGAACAGGACCATCTGACGCCGATGATGACTCCGACGAGGAATTGCTGCTGTCCCTGAGCACCCCTTGCCACGCCGACCACACGTCGAGCACCACCTCGACCTCGCGAACACGGTGAGCACCCCCTGTCTTGTTTGCTTCCTAGAACCGCCGCTATCCCACCGCCCGACCGTCGCCGCCGTCTACCGCCGCGCAGCGCCGCCAGTTAGTGGCCTGTTGATTATGTCCGTTAGATCAAAATCGTGTGGCTGTGATAGAATATAAACGAAGAGGTATCGTATGCCTCTACGCCGCTCGATCTAAGTTAGATCCTACGGTTTGCATCAGTCGATCCGTGTGAACCGGTACCGCCCAATCAAAACTGACGCGTGGCCAGTCTTTGTTTAAAACAGAATTTGAAAACAGATTTAGATGCAGATTTGAAATCCTTGTAACTTTTGATCCACACGTCCAAAAATTACAAATTTTATATCAATGGAATCAGTGGAACAAGCCCTAGCCAACCATGGATTTTGTTTAGTAAAAAGCCTCTGGTAAAATGTTTGTTTTTGCAGAAACATTTGTATGCTTGTTTAGATTAGAAAAATTGTTCAAAAATGTTTTTGAGGTTGAAATCTTGGCAAATTAGTTTGTTGTGAACTTACTGACCCTAGGAACCAACCCATGGTTTTGAAAATAGATTTGGTGAAGTTTAGGAATAAAAAAACTTGATTTAGCCATTTCTAGTGAAATAAAAATATTGGTTTTGTTATGAAAATGTTTTTGGAGTAAAAACTTTGGGAAAATGATTTGGACCAAACCTATTGACCCAAAACACCAAGTTTTGAGGAACAACAACTTATTTGGTGAACAACTTAAAGTTGTTGCTTTGATAAAAATATTTTCCACCACATAAAAATAATGAAAGGATTTAAAAATGGTTTTTAGATAAAACCCTTTTGCAAATGACTTGCCACTTTGGAAAATGACCACCTTGGACTTTACAAAGATTAGAGCCTAGTAGAAACCATCTTTGCAAATAAAACTACCTCTTGCATGCTTGCATGCATAACTTAGATCCCATTGTTTTGTGTGTGTGAATTGTTTGATTGATTATTGGTTTGGAATGCTAGTTGATATTGTGTTTGCTCGATTGATTGTAGTGAAGTTAGAAAAGTGTGAGACTAGCAAGATCAAGGAGTGAACCAACATTCCCTACCAAAAGAAAGGCAAGTGACACTATGATCTAAAGTCCTACTATTTTCATTACACTTAGAGGATTTTGAAACATGCATGAAAAGAATTTTTTTACTTATGCTATGCTAAATCCTAATAGGATACCCTATACATTCCTTAGTGAAAACAATGTAGTTGTTACATGCTTAGCCATGCTATTTTTTTTTGAAAATAGATACATGTTGAGATTTTATGAAGTTGAGAAAAGGACTTGTGTTTTTATATAATAAAACAAGGACTCAATGAACCACCTGGGTGGACAAGGATACTTTGAGTTTTGGAGAAGGTGGCAACAAAAGGAACCATGTCTATGGCAATCCCTTTGTGTTGTGCTCCAAAGGAAAACCAACCAGGAAACTTAGAGATTGAACATGTTTCTCCAATTGTGTCTTTCGTGTACAACCACATGCTATTTATGGCTCTGGCTTAGTCAAATACATTGGGAAGACCCATGCATTGTCTTCAGGTTACTGAAAATGAGGACCTGGAATCCTACATGGGTACTGAAGACAAGCTAGAAATGGTGTATGGGAGGACCCTCTGGAAAGACTTCGTCACATTCTCAATCTGCCGGTACTCCATCTTGGTGAGCATCAATCCAGTGCCCACTGGTGGCAACAAGATGAGATTGTGACATGTGGGTAAAGTGTACTACTTCTGCAGAAGATAATAAAAATCTAAGTACTTAGCCGTGTCCCCGGTTATGGACAATACTGAGCAACTAAAGCTTGAAGCTATGGGAAATCTCGACATTCTAATTTCTAAAAGAAAAACTTTTAAGTGATGACAAAAGACTTGATGCACTTGGGGGTACCAAGGAGTTCAAGAGATTTGGATAAAAACTTGATGCACTTGGGGGTACAAAGGAGCTCAAGAGGTTTTGGATAAAAACTTGATGCACTTGGGGGTACCAAGGAGCTCAAGAGATTTTGATAAAACTTGATGCACTTGGGGTTACCAAGGAGCTCAAGAGATTTTTGACAAGGACTTGAATACTTGGGGATACCAAGTTTTTCAAGGGATTTTGATAAAGAGATTTGACAAAAGATCAAAATCATTTTTGAAAAGATAGGATAAAGTATTGCTTTCTTCAAATGAGCCTTAAAACCCCACTTAGCCAACAATGCATGAAATGATAGGATCCACTTATATACAACATAGTAGTGAAACTTGCCAATACAATTCAAATGTATTGACCCTTGTGGCTATAACTTGTAATGTTGCAGGTTTGATTGATTTTAGTGAAGAATGATTGATTAGGATTACAAAGTCTACAACCAACATGTCTGCCTCTGGCTCTATGAAGATGAAGGACCCCATGACTATAGTTATTCCGCTGCAATGTAATGTAATAGCCAAATGAGCTATGTAATATGTAATAAAATTATGTTATTCCTGGTTATAAAGTTATATTATGACCTTTGTTTCTTGATATTACATCTTAACTGTGGATGCTAGCTATTGATCCAGGGACTAGCATTGTAAACACAGGGGACTCTACCTTATTTAAAGGTTGGGACCCTTACAATGGGACTAATGACTTTAAAATCATCCATGGGGTACCCAATGGCCTTGCGATGCTCCTTAAGTACTTTTATGAGTTCTTCATCCCCTGAAAGTTTAGCAGTAATAATAATAGGGAATTTATTTGTATTATCCAAAAATCTATATTTAATATTATTTGGTAAAGTCTTCAATTCCGGGGGGCGGTAATTCCTCGTCCCCTCTCTTTTCTGGCTCATCAAAAGCCTCATCAGTCAGAGGCCCTAAAATGGGAAGCGAATCGAGTTTACTTTCTAATTATTCTAGGGACTTGTCCTCCATAATTATTTCTTCATCATTTGAGTCTTCATCTGCTTCTTCTACTTGATTGCTAAAGAAGAGAGTTGCCATCTCCTCAATAGTTTTTCCTTTCTCTTCTTCTTGTGTTTGTAGAGGTCTGTCTTTAAATTTGGAAAAGTGGAATTCTTTTTCCGCTTCCCCAAGCTTAAGACACACAATATCCTTCTTGAAATCAACTTTGGCACCTAAATCATTCAAAAAGTTTCTTCCAAATATAATTGGGCAAAGAGTGTCAGCTGGCATATCAACAACTACAAAATCAATAGGATACTTTTCATTGCCAATTGTGATAGTTGCATCTTCAACTACTCCCATTGGAACTCTAAGAGATTTATTGGCTAACATGATTGTCATATCAGTATTCCCTATTATAGTCGGTGTTATCTCTTCTTTTATTTCTAAATAAAAATCATAAGATATAACATTAACTGTGGTACCAAGATCACATAAACCATAATGTGAGGTTTCTTTAAATATGCAGGGAAGAATAGGCTTACCCACATATTTTACCTTAAATTTACCTTAAACCAGTACGGAAGTCTCTTTATCAAGTTCAACTATGTTGCAATGTGCATACATAGCCATAATTGCTTCCTTGGTTACCTCTTCATCTTTCATTTCATCCAAAAGTTCTTCAACTTCCAGCACACTTTCCTCATTAGCAGTATTGCCCGGTAATTGGAAAGTGCCACATATATCCTTAAAGCATGCAATGTGCTCATATGGATCAGGATTTTCTTCATCTCTAGTAAATTTCTTATTGTGTAAAATACCAAGTAGTAAAGGATTTATTTCAAACCCCCTTGTCTTCTCGTTGGAGTTGTCCCTTTTATTAATATCATAGGGCGTCCCAAAGTGGCTGAGTGGGTTAGCACTAGTCAAATGCTCAAACTCCATCATGTTGGTGGGACCCTGTAACTCAAAACAAAAATTAGCAAGACTAAAACAAATAAGCAAAAACTAAAATACCTACAACACTTAGCTCCCCGGCAACAACATCAGAAAATAACTTAGCAAGACTAAAGTAAGTGCACAGATTGTGTATAGCTAGTTTCGAAATAAAGATATTGATCCCATAGAGAGCGGGAGTTCTGAAGTCTAATAACTCTTAAATTAAATACTGAAATAGTAATGCTAAATAACATTCTAAGTAACAAGATATAATGTGAGTTTTATGTCAAAAGGTATTTTTGGGTTTTTGTATAAGAGAACAATAATTAAAGTAAAACAAACTGAATACAGAAAATAAGTATCATGTATGTAAAAGAGATATGAAACTGCAATGGGAAGAAGTGTTCTTAGGGAGTAGCAGATACACCTCTAGCATCACAAAGGGTTTAAGGTAAAGATTATTATCATGAACATTCTCAACTATGTATGTGTGGGAGAAACTCCGTAATTGGACGAATATGCATCAACCACTACTCATATCATCCTCATAACCACAGCAGACAAGTAATCGACATTAATCGAATTACTGTGCTCTTAAGGGATTTTATCCCATAGGATGTACCCTATGGCATGGACAATGTTCCGTGAGTTTCCTAGGTTCCCAAGTTTATACGTAAGGGGTGATAACAGCTTTATAGTCACCACAAGTGCTAGAACACCTCCGTCTACCAATAAGTAGTTCTCTCCATCAAGTCCCCACAAGAGGCAAATATTGAGAGGTCAACTCCTCTCAACATCAAGATGAAGACAACCTAACACATGGTCACGATGATGAATATCATAATAAACTTTATCTTATTTCAATCTCATGCTATGATTTCTCCATCTTCCCAAGAACTAATGATCTACTCAAACATGGAGGCAATCAACATCATGGCAAAAACAATGGAATCTATCATAGATGAATAGTACTTGTATAAATCCACAAAGAGTACAGAAATTACAACAAGATCTAGACAAGATGTAGATGAGATGGATGGATATGGTGGTGATGCAGCGGTTGATGATGAAGATCGATGCCTTAGCCTCCCGGATCTGCGTAGGGTGAATATGGATCCCCGGTGGATGAGTTCCCCCTCCAGATCCCTTATGGAGGTGAGGTTTCTACGATTTCTGGTCGTTCTGTATGTAGTCTCTCCCTTCCGATTGCGCGGGGTGAAACTATTTGAGAGGCGGTGGCGGCGGAAACTATACGGTGGGAACTATACGGCCGAAAAATGTATTCCCACCATATAGTTGGTCGTTAAAGCTTCTGCCTGTTGCGGTCGCCGTAGGTTTTCTTCTGGTGTTATTGATATTTCCCAATTTAATGATTTACGCTATTTTTGACTCCTTTTTGCTCCAGTACAAATGGTCCAAGAATTGTGTCCATCGTATCCATCATTTGTCCCGATCCTGGTGAAAATAGACATGAAAGATGCGCACGAACGCCATAAAATACCAAGATCCTACCACTATAGTGCAAAATAATAATAAAGCATGATGCAAATATGCACTCATCAGCTAGTAATATGAAGATATATTGTATAAAAATTATATCAGCCTGTTTTTAAACCCCAAGGAACTAAGGTCTCACCAAATTTATACAATGTCATCTCATTAGAGAATGAGTGATGCGTAGAGACACAAAGACATGTGAATACACATAGACCTGAAAGTGTCGGATCTGGGGATTATGTTTACCACTATCAAATGCGTATATACAACACCAAAGTGCCATAGGTGTTGAATGCGCAAGTTTTTCAAACTAGATTATTAACTCTAGTGCAAGTGGGAGACTGAAAGGAATATGCCCGAGAGGCAATAATAAGGTGGTTATTATCTTATTCCATGTTTATGATAAATGTTTATTTATCATGCTATAATTGTATTAATAGGAAAAATTAATACATGTGTGATTTATAAATAGATAAAGGTTCCTAGTAAAGCCTCTCTTTATAGTAGCTTATTGATTAACGGATGATCAAAGGTTTCGTGATCATGAACATTGGATGTTGTTCATAACATGGTCATATCATTGGAGAATGATATGATGAACAGTCACCCGCATTAGATGTAGCAATATGATCATGTCATCAAGTTTATATTTCTAACACATTCATAGTAACTCAATGTCCTTAGACCATGAGATCACAGCAATCACTTTCACCAGAAGAGTACATTGATTCCATCAAATGTCAGGGTGATTGTAAAGGTGTCAGGTACTTGGAAAGTGTTAGTTGAGGCTCGTGGATCAAGAGTGAGATTTTTCCATCCGGATGATGGAGAGATATACTCAGGACCCTCTCGGTGATATCACATTAATATAGCATGCAAGCAAGTGATTTGATCACTAGAATGTTATATCACAGGAACAAAAAAAGAGTACTTGTAAGGGACGAGATTAAACAAGGTATGGTTGATACCAAGTGATCAGATCTCGAACAAGTAAAATATCACAATACAAAAGGAATTTGATTACAACGAAGGAGGTTTGGACGATCATCCGATTTTTGTGGGACTAGTGGGAGTCATTATGGATCTCCAAGTCCCTCTAATGATTATTGATCGTAGAAAGTCTCGATCATGTCTACATAGTTCTCGAACCCGTAGGGAGACACACTTAAGGTTATTCGACGCATTTGAGAGGATAGGGAACACAACGGAAGTCAGTGGACATCGGAGAAAATTGTTTTGCTACAGAAAATTGTTTTTCCGAAATAGTTTAGGGGTATCGAAACAAAGCAAGGGATCTAAATGTGTTCATTAAATTGAGTTGTATTAAAACAAGGGAATTAAAGTGCTTTAACACAAAGACCTTTGGTTTTTTTAGTGGAGAATAAATGGAGAAAGTGGAGATTGAATTATGTGTGAATGGAGTGTCCACCCACAAAATTATGGGAGAGGTGGGGGCACCTCCATGGCTGGCACCATGCCCCCTTGGGATGCCCCTCCCCCTATAAAAGGAGGTGGCATCCTCCTCTCTCACACAAACACTCTACCATAATCCTCTCTCATATGCCCTTTGGTTGGCATATTCTCCCCCTTGCTTGCCTTACCCATTTCCACTAGAAAAGGTGCTTGGCGAAGCCCTGCTCTAGATCTTCCCCTCCACCACCTCTGCCATGGTGTAGCGCTGTTGGAGTTCTCGGGGATCCTCTACTTCTGCTGCCCGGCTGGAGCGAGGGTTCAGGAGTCGTCGGTGCACTGTATGTGTGACCGATTACGGAGGCGCCGCACGTTTGTGGCGCTGATCGTCTGCATATCCTCGAGGATGGTCGTGTAAATCTACATCAACCACGTTTGTTTGAGGGAACGTTATCCCGCTTATGGTCTACGAGGGTGAGTCCATCTATAACCGTTACATAGTGTTGCCTAGATTCGATCTTGGCAGTTGCAATCGTGGAATTTTTTGTTTTCTATGCGACGAACCCCATCACGGTGTGCATCTACAGATTTTCTAGGGGCAGATGTACTTCATGAAGGGATCGAGTGAGTGCACGTCAAAGATCAAGCTCTGGGTTGGGGACGTCCTCTCCTTCAAGTACATCAACAAGCAGAAGGGCTTCAAGCTGACTCTCTTCAGGGCTTTCAACAACACGGAGGAGTTGATCACCTGCGATAAGCTCATCTTATCATCCTATCTATTGTTTATTGTATATTTAGTCTAGTCGTTTGTCTGGTGGATGTAATGTCGAACCGTTGTCTTCTGGGTTTTTTGGTCAGGGGTGTGTACCCCTGACATGAACAACCTATCAGGTGCCATGGGATCGACCTGACTATGAACTAACCTCCCTAGTTTCTATGAATGTGCCTAGTCTACTTTGTAGTTTCTAGTTTCTATGAATGTGTGACGTGATCTGGTCCATGAAAGTGTGTTGTGTTCATGTGTTGTGGTAAGATCACCACATTTAAATATGGTGAGTGTATCAGCATGTGTGTGCAACAAGAGCAACCAGGCTGGGCACCAAATACCCTTTTTTGCATCTTCTATAAAAAATAGGCAACCAAACGGGCTGCAATTTTTTGTCTAAAGGATGCGACCTAGGATACCAAACAGGCTGCAGAAGTTGGCCAAGCGCTTATTTGCAACGGGCAGTTCCACAACCAGCACTGTCGGGCTGGGCCAAAAAAGGTTGCAGGCTACCAAACGCGCCCTTGATGTGTTAGGAAATAACTCCATCGTATAGGGAAATGCTTCAGGGGGGCGTTTGGTAGCCGACAACCAATTTGAGTCTCCTCCTAGCTATGCATTGGCGGACATGTCCACACGAAAACAGGTTCTATGTCAACTTTGGTTGTTGGTTTGGTAGGCTGCATGGCACGGCTTGAAACCCTGGCCTCGGTTCGACTGGTTGCCCGCGATTTCTCATTGTAGCTCAATAGAGACAACACATACCTGTTTGGTAGGAAGTTGTTTTCTTCGGTTTGCACACACAAGTGGCATGTCATCAACTCTTTCAAAAGTGTTGAACTTACCACCATCCAGTAGATCACAGTCACACACATACCATAGATACTAACAAGAGGGGATTGAACCTACACACTAAAATAAGTCTAGATATTTGCTTCATAAAGCTAAAACATCCTATATTTTGAAACAGAGGGAGTACTATATTTTAGCTTAGTATCGGATGCCTACCCAAGCAACCTGACTACTATTAACAGTAGGGGAACACACCCCTATCATAAAATAAGATGTTCTTCAACCTCTAATGGCCAGCATCAGAACTACATGATCATAATCACAAAAGCATGATCACAAAATCTTTGAGGTCCACGATGCCAACCTGCATGTACAACCAGAGTGACTTCTCGGGGACACCGGCGTGGCCAAGCCATGTAGGGATCCCTTATTCTTCTTGGGATCTCTATCCCCCACACCTCCTCAATGAGGCCTAGTATGACAACTCTTAGCTGTATAGGAGGGAGTGATCTTCTCCACTTGGCTTAGGAGCTTCGGCCCTAGCCACGAATACCTAGTTCTACAGGGACGTACACAATGTCGGGCATGACAACCATGCCAAATGTAGTGCAGGGATGCACGCCATGTCACTATATATGCAAAGATAACACATGCATGCATTTCTAACCATTCCAATGGCACAACACAGATGCACACCATTGCAACGATCACCTTAGACAATGGCGTGCATCTGTGCCATTTGAATGGTTGGCAATGAACCCATACACACAGTGATTCTAGAATGTTTGATTCATACAAAAGACCATATGAATCTGTAACATCCCAAAAATATTGATCAAGGTTATCAAATTCCAATCACCAAAATTAGGGTTAATAAAAAAATTTGTTAATTAAAATCATTATGAATGCATGTGTGTATGTGATGAATGTATTAATGCATGAATGGACTTGTGTGATTGTTGTGAATAGCAAGGAATGGTTTAAAGATGAAAACAATATCATCTAAATCATTTCCAAGCAGAAACAAATCAAGAGAAATTCAAAAATAAACAAAACAAGCAAATGGTCATTTTTGCCAATCTTGCTCACTAGACCACTTTGAGTGTTTCTAGTCCAAGATTTCAAATATAAAAAAATTCATTTCTTTTCACCCCTTGCTATACCAAGTGAAAGTGAAATCGAGCCCACCTTTCAAACCCATAGAAACTTTTGGCAACTTGATTCAAATGAAAATTCAAAATTGAATCTATATCATATGTGAAGATCACCATTTCTCAAAACCCCACCAAACCAGTGCACCTTGACCATTCCAAGCAATCAGAGACTACATAGTATGTGACTAGTACACCCACCAAGTTTCACTCAAAAATTCAAATTCAAATCTCTTGCGGCCATTTCATCAAACACCTTGTAAACACAAATCAAATAAAACATCAAACACAATAGTGAGCAGTGTTGTGACTAACTTGTCTCCTCTCTATCTCACACTACACTCTCAGTAGATGATCTACCTTATTTAACTAGCCCTATCTCACTGTAAACTTGGCAATGACATCAATGGTGACCATGGCCGAGCCCAACTTACCACCCCAATATCGACAGCAAGCTAGGAGCCCACCAAGCCTAGCCACCTTGTCTGGGACACAAGCCACCATCCACTGCCACCCTTGTCTAGTGCCCAAGCCTTGCCATCCACTAAACCACTCAGAACTAGCGCGTCCAGTCTCTCTGTGACCATGCCGAGAGCGCGCTAGCTCGCCGCGCTCGACACACTTGCACAGACCGCGCCCCGCCTTCACCGCTCGCGTGCGTGATCCACCGCCCCAGGAACCGCCCGGACATGCCCGTTCGTCGCCGCGCGACCAGGAGAGCCCGTGCGCCACTAAATTTCCCGTCGGACCTGCCCAGAGCATCACAGTCTTCCGACCAATTCGCACCGCCCCATGCCTCACCATCATACCGTTGAGCTTCGCCAGGAGACAACGCATCGTCCCCTACCCCCAGCCATGTTGTTAGCTCGCTGCGCAGACGACCACGACGATCTCCACCCGTACCCTTCGGTCCCCTCATTGCACTATAAATAGAGACCTCCCCCGTTCGAATTCAGCACACCATCTCGCTTCCCACCTCTTACTGATAGTACCCACTCATCCCTGGAGCAAGGCGAGCACCAGGTGGCCGGAATTTCGCCGGAGCTTGCCGCCGCTGGAGGAGAAGGGCGCCGTTGATTGGAGACCCCCAGGAGGAGCCACCGGTACCAGGAGGACCGCCGTCGTCGAATTCGTCGTTCGCCCCCATCACCGACCATCGCCGGAGCCCCGGTGAGCCGCCACCGACACCCACTGGCCGCGCTAGGGTTCAACCTCGCCGCGTTCTATTCAGACGTGGACGATGAACCTCGGTCGTAGATCTAGCTTCTAATCCTACGGCCCAAATCACCACGTACCCCTTCGCACCCCCTGTCTCGTTGACTGGTGGGGGCAGCCACTTAAACCTGCCCCCGCGCGCTGTGCGCAGTGGGCCGGCCCAGTTACACTCCCGAGCGACCCAGTAATTCAAACTTTGGTTTCTCCATTTAGTTTCAAACTTTGTTCTATCTCTATATTCAAAAATAAATCCAGGGATATTCACTGAACCAAATTGCATGAAACTAATTTTGCTAGAAAGGTACTGAAATTCTTAATCCAAGCCCGTTGGATTCAAATCATTTGGAATTATATATCATCTATAGTAAAAATAACAAGGGAGAGACTTTTCTGCATTCAAACATTTTTCAAAATTCAACCACAAAAGCTTTTGAGTTGATTCCAACTCTCAAAAATCACAACTAACAAGACCTTTCTGAAAATATAAAAATATCTAGGTTTACTTGCAGAAATAATGGACAAGCAACAAAAGAATGCCCCATAGGCATTTCTAGTCACTTTAATTAATTAAAATAAAAAGGTTAAACCTTATTAAATTGTGACACCACTTTAAATCACATTCCCAAGTACTAAAATGTGTGGTGATGACATATGTCAACATGATCCCCTATTTTAGTTGGAGAATATTAAATCTTAAGTAGTTTTTTAATGAGTAGAAATTACTTTTCTAAAATAAAATAAATAAAACAAGTGCTTTAATCTTTGTGATAATAGTGATGATGCTAGATCATCTAGTGTGAACCTTGGTTTGATAAATAGAATTAGTTAAGTGTTGTTTGGTGATTGTGTATCTCGTATTTATTTATAGACGATAGTACCGACCAAGGATACGAGGAGGAAGGAGACTACTACTACGAAGAAGACGAGGAGAACTTCAACCACTTCACTACACAAGGAAAGCTAACACTTGCAACTGTGAAAGTTAGATAACCTATGCAATGCATTAGGAATGCCTTAGTTATACCAATGAATGATACCAAGTCCCAGTTTTACTTGCAAGCTTAGTTATTTTATTTCTTTATCAAAGCTTTTATTTGTGTTTACTTAGTGACTTGTAGATTTTAGAAAGATGTTTAAAGGTAGCATAAAGAGCATAAAATTTGGCCTAAGTTAGATAATCTTGATGTCATCCTGAGGCATGAGATTGAACTTAGATCATTCACACTTGTTTACCACCCCTCGTTAGTGTTTACCCCCACTTGTAGATGCTAGTGCAAAGCATAAAACTTGATCCCTTTAGATGGGAATACTTGGTCAAAATGGTTATGAAAACCTTAGAATGACGAGTCATTCTACTGAAATGTTTTGACATGTGTTCTTGAACCCCAGATGATTTTGGTGATGAAAATATTGAGGCATGAGCCTTAGCCCTTTATAAAACTGATGGTTGTCTGGATGCAATACCATTCCAATTTTACCGTACAACCATAATACCTAAAATTTGGGTAGGGCTTGACTGGAAGTTCATATACCTTAGTATGGGTTCCCTTGTGGCCAAGGTTTGAGATAAGGCACCTTGTGAAGATTGTCCACCTGTGCAGTTCCCAAGATGACAGTTGGTCATGGTTGGGAGGCCAAACTCATAGGAGAGGTGCCTATACTAGGGCGTGTAATTGAAAGGTTAGGATTGATTATCCGCATACTGAGTATGGTGAATTCAGGATTGTTCCTGATGGATGTATCGAATATTGTGGTAAAAGTGTACCACTTCTGCAGAGTGTCAAACTATTCGAATAGCCGCGTCCACGGTTATAGACAGTTGGAGTGGCCATACTGTTCCATCATCAAATGTTTTCAAAATGACTTGTGAAATGAATCATGAATTTGACTTGACCACAACAGGGTTGTGAACATGAAAAATCAAGTTCCCACTTAGGTGTTATAAAACTTTCAACTAGCTTTCTTTGCTTCTGAACTCAGTTAGAGATAAATCTGGCTTTTTGCAAAACAACTAGAGACTAGTATTTCCTACTCAAAACCACTTCACTTGTTAGTATTAGTTTACGAGTACTTAAAGAGTACTCATGGCTTTGTCCCTAGCTATTCCCATGGCCATACTATGAAGAGGACTATCAGGAGGATGGACCGCAGGAAGGTTACGACAACTAGGATCATATCCCATCGTCAGCATTGCCTGTGACCATGAAGATGGAGCTTTGCACATGCTACCGTTATTATTACGTTATTCCGCTGCTATGATTGTATTAAGACTAGATCATGAGATCCTTTATTTGTTGTAAGACCTTATGTATGGTTTGTAATGGATGATGTACTGTGATATCTAATCTGTTATGTCTCGCAAAAATGGTAATCCTGGGATTGCGATGTATGGCATAACAGGTATCTGGGATTAAAAATCCGGGTGTTGACAAGTTGGTATTAGAGCCATCCTGACCATAGGAGACCCTAGTTTAGAATGGACGTTTGAATCAAAAACTTAGTTTCAAAACCAAGGAAGTGAGTATTTATGAAAACTTATTCTCATTCTTATCACTTAGATTATTTCATGAAAATTCATGTTCCTCAAAAATTCTTGCAAACTTACATAAAATTTGACACACTTGATCACGCTACTAACTTTCTCATCCTATTTTCTTATAGATGTACGTGAATTATATAAAGTTCTGTCAGTTGGGAAATGGAGGAGATCTCATCTTTGAGAGTGACCTGGACCAGCTTTCGGAACTTCTGGAGCGCCTGCACCCCGAGTTCTTCGGAGATCAGCTCAACGATCAGGAAGGAGAGGAATTGCAATGGCTAATTATTGCAAGTCTCTGAGGAAAGATTGAAGCCCCCACTTCAGAGGGAATTTAGTTCACCTTAAGAGAGAACAACTGGATAGATGGACTTTCCAGGGCCATAAAGGAAGCTCCTGCCCGTCTGTGTGGGCAGAGTATCAATCAGATCAAGGGTACCCGCTTTGAGTTCTGCCCAAGGCGTGACATTATGGGACAACCACTGGAGGCACCATATCACCCCGAGTTGAAGAATCAAGTGGACCACCTTAGCTTCATGATGTATGACCGGCAGAAGGAGTTGTACAATGCCCGCTCCTATGCGAACCACAACTATGCCATCGCTGTCAAGAAGGACCAGACCATTGCCATGCTAGTGAAGGATCGCCAGTCTCATCGCCGTCAGCTTGACAAGAAGGAGCGTATCATTTCCCGTCTTCGCCACAAGATCACAGACTTGGAGGACACCATCCACGAGAGGGACATGTAGCTTGAGGAGGGAGAATGCAGGGGAGGATATCCGTGGAGACCCCTACCCTTACCTTAGTGATGTGATGAATTTCTGGAGGATCGAGCCATGGACTTCTTCACCGATGAGGATGACTTCGCCTTCATTGATGATGATGATGAGGATGATGAAGTTACCGATTCCAAGGAGTAGTAGCACTTGAGCACTAGCGTTAGTGAGTTGTATCCGGTCCCACTGTATCGTAGTTTCACAAAATGGTTCTTAAAACCATCTGTTTTCCTTGTTGTGGTGTGTGTTTGTATCGTGTGCCATGAATCAATGAATGAAAAGCAACTTGCTAGAAAAATCTGAGTCAAACTTTGAAAGCTTTTCAAAACAAAACCCCTGAACCTTAGAAATTTCCCTCTTGTCTCATGATCTATCTCAATCTTCAGATGCCTCACGGAGGAAGCAGCTCATCCCCGGACCCAATGTTGCAAATCTTGCAAATGTTGGTTTCTGACCGCGAAGCTGAAAGAGCCGAAAGTCAAGCCAATTTAGCCACCCTTCAACACATATCTCAGATGGCCAACAACAATCAAGGCCATGGAAACCAGGACAACCATGGATCCAAGCTCAAGAATTTTCAGAACACTAATCCACCCATCTTTACTAAGTATGAAGAGCCCCTAGATGCAGATGATTGGCTGCAGACCATGGAGAACAACTTAGAAGTTGTAGGAGTGGAAGCCAACGAGAAGGTACTATTTGCCACCCACTATCTGGCCGGAGATGCAAGAGCTTGGTGGAATAGCATTCTTGCCATGACTGGAGGACAAATGATGAATTGGGATGAATTCAAACTCAAGTTCAGCAGAACCCATGTGCCACCGGGTTTGATCAAGAGGATGAGAGATAAAATCAGAGAATGGAAGCAAGGGAGGATGACTGTAGTTGAGTACCGTGACAAATTTTTGTCATTGGTTAGGTATGCACCGGATGAGATTGACACCGAAGCCAAGAAGAAGGAGATATTCTTGAATGGTCTTCATGATGAGATGCAGACAGTGTTAGTCAACATTCCATTTGCTGACATTGAAGACTTAGTGGATTCTTCCATTCAGATGGAATGCAAGATCAACCAAGCCAATGAGAACCGCAAGCGTAGAATGATGCATCAACCAGGAACCCACCATACCCCAAAGTATCGCCCCAAACCGTATCCAGGATTTTCCCAGAGAACCAATAGACCCCCGATGAACCGTCTGACCTATCCCAACCATAGAGGAGGGAACCCAAGGCCCGGAGGAAACCACAACAACAACCCCGACAACCCTAGCAACTTTAATCGTACACCAACAAAGTTCAACAACAACAATATCGCCACCAACACCAATACTGCCCCGAGAACTGGAAGCAATGTTGTGCCTGTTGCAGCAAAGGACAAGTCCCAAGTGACTTGTTATGAATGTGGAACCAAGGGTCACTATTCCAATGAGTGACCCAAGAAGATTGCAGTAGCCCCCAATGTGAATGCCCCAGCTCAGCAGCAGCATCGTGTTCAGCCTGGAAGAAGATTTTCCCCAGGGAACTCGCTCAACCGCAACGCCCGTCTGTTTCGCATGAATGCTAAAGAAGCCCAAGAAGCGCCAGATGTCGTGCTGGGTATGTTTTCTGTTAACTCAGTACTTTCAAGAGCGTTGTTTGATTCTGTAGCATCACACTCGTTTGTTACCGAAGAATTTGCATGCACTAGTAAGATTCAACCAACAAAATTGAAGCATGTTATGATAGTTCAAATACCTGGTTCAACCACCAAAGCTAGACAAATTTGCAAGGCCGTACCTATCCGAATCCATGGCATAGATTTTTATGATAATCTAATAGTACTTGGAACAAAAGGTTTGGAAGTAGTACTAGGAATGGATTAGATGTAGAAACATAAAGGATTAATCGACTGTGCCAAGAAAGCCATAACCATGACCAGTACAACCGGAATATCAGTAGATCATGTATCTGAAACCTTGCCCCATCAATTCAAGTGCAACAAGAGTCTAGCCCAACCAACCATTGACCAAGTCAGAGTAGTCTATGAATACCCCGACATATTCCCAGATGTTTTGCCCGGTATGCCCCCGGATCGGGATATCGAGTTTATCATTGAACTAATCCCTGGAACCGAACCCATAGTCTAGAGACCATATAGTATGAACCTGTCTGAATTAGTGGAGCTGAAGAAGCAACTGGATGCTATGCTGGAGATAGGATTGATCCAACCAAGTGTGTCGCCATGGAGATCACATGTCTTGTTTGTGGACAAGAAGGATGGAGGTAACCGTTTGTGTACGGATTATCGGAAGTTGAACGATGTCACCATCAAGAACAAGTACCCACTACCGAAGATAGAAGACCTGTTTGACTAGAGATTGATATTAGGACTAGTTATCATCAACTCAAGATTCGCGTAGAGGATATTCCGAATACTGCCTTTACCACTAGATATGGATTGTATGAGTACACTGTCATGTATTTTGCATTAACCAATGCCCCCGCTTATTTCATGAACCTCATGAATAAGATTTTTATGGACTTCCTGGATAATTTTGTCGTTGTTTTCATCGATGGTATTTTGATCTATTCCAAATCAGAAGAAGAACATGCGCTACACCTAAGGACCATCCATGGAACCCTTAGGGAGCATCAGCTATATGCCAAGTTTAGCAAATGTGAATTCTGGTTACAGGAAGTAGTATTCCTCAGACATATTGTGTCAGCCGGAGGAATTATAGTTGACCCCGTGAAGGTGAAGGATGTTGAAGAATGGCAAACCCCAACCACTCAAACCCAAGTTCATGCATTTCTCGGATTAGCGGGATATTACCGCAAGTTCGTAGAAGGATTCTTGAGTATCGCCAGACCCATGACCCAATTGTTGAAGAAGGATAAGAAGTTTGAATGGACGGACAAATGTGAAGTGAGTTTTCAAGAACTCAAGAAGAGATTGATCTCATCCCCAATCTTGATCATGCCGGATATCACGAAGCCCTTTGATGTGTATTGTGACACATCCAAGATCGGTCTCGGATGTGTGTTGATGCAAGAAGGTAAAGTAATATCCTATGTATCCCGACAGCTGAAGCAACATGAGCAGAATTATCCTACCCATGACCTTGAACTAGCAGCCGTAGTTCTAGCCTTGAAGACATGGAGGCATTACCTTATGGGAAACCGTTGTGAGATTTATTCGGATCACAAGAGCCTAAAGTATATCTTCACTCAGAAGGAGCTGAATATGAGGCAAAGGAGATGGATAGATTTAAGCAAGGACTATGATCTGGACATCCACTATCACCCTGGTAAAGCCAATGTGGTAGCAGATGCCTTTAGTAGATTGCCATGTCGATTGAACTCTATGATTCTGAAGGAGCAACCAAGTTTGCACAAGGAGATGAAAGATTTTAGAATGGAGTTAGTAAGTGAAGGATTTTTTGCTAGCATAGAACTTCAACCCACTTTGATCAGTGAAACGCCCAATTTGCATCACCATTCTATATCATAATTTACCTCTATTCATTGATATTTGTCTTATTATGAGGTATTACTTATGGGTTTTCATCTGTTTATGCATGTTGGATGATTCCTGGAGAATGGATAGCTGGAGTCTGGATTCTGATGGAAAAGAAGGCATTTCGGTGCAATTTCGCAAAGATCAGAAAAATACCAGAAAATATGGAAACATATTATTTTACCAGAAGACGAAGGAAGCCAGAAGGAGGGACGAAGATGGGACTCAGGGGTCCCACACCCCCTAGGCGCGGGCCCACCTGAGCCCGCGCCTAGGGCAGGTGTGGACCACCTGCCCGGCCTTCGACTCCACCCTTCGCCTATATCTTCCCTTCGAAACCCTAAGGCTCGGGGGCGACCACAGATAGATTTCCGCCGCCTCTGGGGGCAGAAAACACTGAGAGAGAAAGATCTCTCCGGTAGACAGATTTCTGCCAGGAGAATTCCTTCCCGGAGAGGGGAGACCATCACCATCAACACCGTCATCAAGCTAGGATTCATCAGGATCATCATCATCATCATCTCCACACCATCATCTCCACCAGCATCACCATCACCACTCCGTCCCGCCGTAAAAATTGTGTTGGATATTGCTTAGTTCATTAGGGGAAACTTTCCCGGTGTTAATTACTATTGTCGTTGATGCTTGTGATTGGAACCATTGGATTATTGTTTATGTTCAGATTGTTATCCATTATCATCTTTGATCTTGATCCATATGATGTCTTGTGAGTAGTTCATTTAGTTCTTTAGGACATGGGAGAAGTCATGTTGTTATTAGTGGATCTATGATGAGTTATTATTCAATGGTTTAGTATTTAAGTTGTGGTGCTATTCTTCTAGTGGTGTCATGTGAACGTCGACTACATGATACTTCACCATTTATGGGCCTAGGGGAATGCATTGTGTATTTGGCTACTAATTGTGGGGTTGCCAGAGTAACAAAAACCCGATCTCCTGTTAGGACACCTTTGCACAAGGGAGTGTAGGATCACAGAGTTTAAGTCTATGGTTAGATTTATATCTTAATTACTTTCCTGTAGTTACGGATGTTTGCAGGGGGTTTAATCACAAGTATGTATTAGTCCTAGGAAGGGCAGTATGTTAGCACAGGTTTACCCACACAACACTTACAAACACCAGAGAAGAGTACTCAACTATTTGAAGAGAAAGCACTTGTCAGAATTCCCATGTGTCCTCGAGAACGTTTGGTCCTTATAAGTATTTACACCAGCTTGTCCTTTGCTAAGAAAGGATTGGGCCACTTTCTTCGTTTGTTCGTTACTTCTGTTACTTGCTCCTTGTTTTGTTGCCTTGTCAGAAAACCACTAAAAATCCTAAGTATTCACAGGGATTTCCTGCTCCATACCACTGTTCAGCACCTTTTTCTCCTCGTTGGGATCGACACTCCTATTTATCGAAAGTACTACGATACACCCCCTATACTTGTGGGTCATCAAGACTATTTTCTGGCGCCATTGCCGGGGAGTGAAGCGCTATTGAAGAGTGGAACTGGTAAGGGAAACTTTTACTATGAGTATTGCTTTTGTTACTGCTTGTTACTCGGTTTCCAATATGGATAACCCACTTGGTTTTCTGTTTGGGAAAACTACTACCACTTCTATGGTAGATGAACCACCTCCTGTTGAGATAGATCCTTTTAAGATACCTACAAGCATTGTTAATTGTGTTATGGATAATAATTATTATGGGGATGGAACTGTCCATCCTGGTGATCACTTGCTTTTTATCCATGAATTATGCGGGTTGTTTAAGTGTGCAGGTATCACAACTGAACAGGTGAAGAAGAATTTACTCTCCATATCCTTGAAAGGGAGAGCTGAAGCACGGTATAAGCTGCTGAATAATGGGAAATCCATGGAATGGGAGGAGATGGCATCTCTCATTTACTCTAAATTTTATCCTCCCAGTGAAATCCATAAGGATAGAAGTCTTATATATAACTTTTGGCCTCTTGATGGAGAGAGTACGGCTCAAGCTTGGGGGAGACTGAAGTTACCCATGCTTAAATGTCCTATTCATGAGCTCCCTAACAATATTATTCTTAATAACTTTTATGCTAGGCTTTCTCTTCATGATAAAGATTTACCAGATGCTTCTTGTGCTGGATCATTCACACGTATGAAGGAAGAAGATAAATGGGATCTACTAGACCGTATCCAATATAATACCGAGGCTTGGGAGAATGACAAAGCAAGAAAGTCAGGTATAAACTATGCTTATGAATGCATTAAATCTTTTATGGGTACTGATAACTTCCGTGATATTTGCAATAAGTTTGGCCTTTATCCCCAAGTTGTTGCAAAATGTTTTAATGCCTTTGCCTCTTATATTGAACTTCCCAAGAAAGAGTGGGACAAGTACCATGCTCCTTATAAAGACACTGTCACCCATGTTCCTGCTAGTATAGAGGTTTGTACTGTTGATCCTATTCTGCCTGAACCTTATATTGAGAAAACTCCTTTTCCTTCCAAGGTGAGGGAGCATTCTATTATGGCTACTGTGGTTAGCAAAAGTACAAATAAAACTGTAGGGTCCGATGAGCTTATTGATATTGAGCCTGTGGTAGCTATTGTCAAAGATCTTGTAAGTAGAAATATAGAGGATGAGCATATTGTCTTTTGTGAAGATGCTACTAATATTTTTTCTCACCCTAAGAAAGTTAGAAAAGCTAGTGTTCCTGTGCTTTCTGTTAAAATTGGTAGTCATAGCTACTATGGTTTATGTGATATTGGTGCTAGTTCTAATGCTATTCTTTATGATCTTTACAGGGAAATTATGCATGAGATTGGTCCTTGTGAGCTTTAGGACATTGATGTGGTTATTCACCTTGATAATAGAGAGCAAGTTTGCCCCATTGGTATTATAAGAGATGTGGAGGTCCTTTGTGGTAAGATTAAATATCCTGCTGATTTTCTACTACTTGGTAAAGAAGCTAGTAAAACCTATCCTATCATCTTTGGTAGACCCTTCCTTAATACTTGTGGGGCTATCATAGATTGTAGGAAGGAAAAAGTTTTGACTAATTTTGCTGGAGAATCTTATGAGTTTAATTTTTCCAAATTTGCCAAAACTCCTTATGAAAATGAGTTACCTGATGAGGATTTCAGGGTTGAACAACTGTCTGCTATTTCTCTTGCTCCTAACAATGCTTTGCAACAGTTCATGGAAGACCATGAAAGTGATGTATTCATGAAGGAAAGAAATGAGATTGACGAAGTTTTTCTTCGTCAGCCGGAACAGCTTAAGCATAATCTACATGTGGAAGATTTGGGTACCACACTACCACCTAAAGGGGATCCTGTTTTTGAATTAAAACCTTTAGCTGATGATATTAAATATGTTTATCTTGATGATAAGAAAATATATAATGTTATTATTAGATCTAAAATTTCAGGGAAGGAAGAAGAAAGGTTATTGGAGGTATTGAAGAAGCACCAAGGAGCTATGGGTTATACTCTTGATGATTTAAAAGGAATATCTCCCACACTATGTCAACATGCTATTAATATTGAGCCTGATGCAAAACCAGTTGTTGAGCACCAGCACCGTTTAAATCCTAAAATGAAGGAAGTGGTAATGTCACATCCCAAGATTTTCCAAATATTGTTATGTGAAAAATAAATGAATAAAATAAAACTTTATTGATTTTCAGGGTGAGAAGAAACTTTTGATTCCAATTGGAAACCTTCAAACCTATTTGGATCAAATAAAATCCTAAAGGGATTTAAAAAGATGAATAGGCAATAAAGTTAAAATATTTTGAAATACTATTTTTTGGATCTTTTAATAAAAAGATTTGGATTTTATAAAGCAAGGGTAGATTTATAAATAAGGATTATTTTATAGAGCCAAATTAAAACTTGGCCAAGCTTTTGAAATAAAATGTTTTGCTTTGATTAAAAGAGTAAAGGTTTATTTAAATAAAATAATGAGAGTTTATTAATAAACCAATTTTATTGAAGTAATGGTTTTCCCATTTTAAATAAACACTAAAAATTGTTAATTTATTTTAAACAAGTTTTCCAAGTATTTTATATTTCCAAATAAAACATACTGAAATGATTTTGGTACTATTTTAGTTTTCAAATAGAGTTTGAATTGATTTGAATTAATAACTAAGGACTATTTTATTTAATTATTAAATAGATCCTAAAAAGAATAAAAATATTATTTTGTTTTGGGTCTTGGAATGGTGTTGTTAAACAGAACCAAAACTCAATACATAGTGCGGTGGAAGTTTGATTAATTTGAATGTTTGAATTGTTTGAGTGAATTTCAAAACAGATTTGAAGAAATGGAAAAAGAGAAAAACAATCAGAATAAAAAAAGAGAGAACCAAGCCGACCCAGGCCAACTAGCCCACCTGGCCCAGTCCAGCCCAGCTCCTCCCTCTCCCACAGAAAAACGATTCGCACCCAGTTTTAAACCTGCAAAGCCGCTGACAGAATGACCCCACCCCCACTCTCTCTCACACGCAGACAGCCAGGCCCCACCGCCAGCTCATCTTCTTCCTCCCCACGACCAGTTCATCCGAGAGTTCTCTGCGTTGATTTCGCGAGTTAAATTCGCGTTACTGCCGCTTTTATACCTCGCCGTGACCACGCCCATTTAAACGCCAGCATCTCCTCTCTCTTTCCCCTCTGTCTCCTCACCCAAGCGCGCCCCCAGGCTGCTGAATTTTGCCCTTCACCTCCACTGTCTCCGGCGAGATTCTCCATTGACTCCGGCCAGTAGACACCGCCCCTTTGCCCCTCGACCACCCTCACATGATCCCCACATCCTGGCGAATCTTCCCGTAACGTTAGCTCGCCCGTGCGTGCTCTGCAGCGTCGACAACAACGACGAACGGTAGCGCCACCGTCTGTTTGCTACTCCGGCGACTCTTCTGGTAAGCACCTGACCGCCCCTCTCCTTCTCCTTCATGCACACATCATCGCCATGACCTTGCGCGTCTAACCGTGCTTCCTGTTTGTTTCCTCGTGACCCGTAGCCTCGCCTTCAACGTCGACTGAGCACACTCGACGCGGACAAGAACTCCGGTGAGCAATAGCTGTGAACTCCGTGCGCCCCTTGCCTCCTCGAGAGCAACTTGAGCTTCCCCACGATGTTGAGAACACGGTGATCATCTCCCCTTTCCCCCTCGCCTCCTGTAGCGTCGCCACCGTCGTCGTTCGACAGCTCCGCCGCCAGTAGCCACCGCAGCGCCACCCATCTTTGGCTAGTATGCTTAGCACCGTCAGATCTTAATCGTATGGCCACGATAGAAACTTAACTGAAGCGGTATGTTTGTCTCTGTGCCGCACGATCCAACTTAAATCCAACGGCTTACAGACGTGATCCAGACGAAACGGTATCAGCGAGTAAGAACACGCCACGTGTCTCTGTTGATTTGAATTAGAACAGAATTGATCTATTAGATATGTGATTTTGTAAATTGCATAACTTTTAATCTACACGTCCAAATTTTGCAAACTTTATATCAATGGATTCAGAAAAGAAAGCCCTAGCCAACCATGCCATTTGTTTAGTAAAAAGCTTCTGTTAAATTGTTTGTTTTTGCAGAAACCTGTGTATGCTTGTTTAGGTTATAAAAATTGTTCTAAAATGATTTTGAGGATAAAATCTTTTGCATATGGTGTGTTTTGAACCAAATGACCATAGGAAACACTTTGTGGATTCAAAAATGTATTTTGTGAAACAAAAGAATGAATCTTGGATTTAAAACCAATTCTAGTCAAATAAAAATATGGTTTATTTATTAAAAATGGTTTTGAAGGAAAACCTTTGGGAAATGTTTTGTTTTAAACTCTCTGACCCTAAACACAAAGTTTTATGGTTTGAAAACATATTTTGTGAACCCTATAGATTAATGCCTTAGTAAAAACATTTCTACACCACATAAAATGATACCTTGTTTTAAAAATGGTTTATGAAGTGAAATCTTTTGCAAATGACTTTGACACTTTATAAAATGACCATTAGGTCTTTTCAAATGTTTATGACCCATTAGGAACCACTCTTTCAAATAAAAAAAAGCTTGGCATGCTTGCATGCATTACTTTGACTTTATCATTTTATGTGATGTTTTGCTTGATTGGTAGATTGAGATTGTGCCTTCCTTGATTGAATTGTAGTGACTTGAAGAGTGTGATTGTTGCAAGGACAAGGAGTGGACTTATACCCTCTACCAAAAAGGCAAGTGATGCTTCATACTTTTGTCCCATTATTTTCACTATGCATTAATGATATTTCTAAGTAGGACTTGCATGGAATTTTTGCTAAGTATAAACTATGCTATGGGAAATCCTAGTAGATGAAACCTTAGTAGAAATTTTCCTAATTTAAGGTTCCTAATACTATCATGCTTAGCGTAGCTAATAGAAAACAAGGGTGGAAAATATATTCACACTATGGAAAAATTTCTAAGTCTGAGGACTTGTGTTTTGTTTAATAACAACTAAGAGAATGAATCACCTGGGTGGAATGGAAGGAATGGTTTGTGTTGAGTGGTTCACAAGGCCCATTTTTATGGTTTACCTTGTGTATCTCACTTGTGGATGGCCACCCAGGAACAAAGAGATTTGAGATGTCAAATGTTGAGAAGCTTCAAGTGCAACCACATGGCATTATGGGCTTTGCCTGGATCATATAGGTTGCAAGAACTTAGCCAAATGGACAGTTGTTGGTAGGGGAATGATAGGTTGGAACGCGTCCATTCTGGTCTAAGGGAAGGCTTCTGAAAGATCTTGTCTTGGTGAAACCAAGTCTTGTGGGTAAAGTGCACCACCTCTGCAGAGTGTAAAATCTAAGTATTTAGCCATGTCCCTGGTAAAGGACAATTTGAGCATCAAGACATGGAAGCTATCAAGAATCTCATCATCCAAATTTCTAAGTTAAAAACTTGTGGTTGAACAAGGGTTAAAGGATCTTCAATCTTTGATTGGTAGATGCCTTGGGTGATTTTTGCCAAACAAAAACTTAGTGTTTTCAAATGATAAGGAAAAATCTATTTTTGAGCAATGCAAGCCTCAACTCCACTTAGCCAAATGCATATAGATGATAGTTACCACTATACTACCATAGTATCACTTGCCAATACAATTCAAATGTATTGACCCTTGTGGCTATAGCTTGTGATGTTGCAGGTTTGATTGATATTAGTGAAGTTTAATGATTAGGATTACAAGTCTACAACCAACATGTCTGCCTGTGGCACTTTGAAGATGAAGGACCCCATGCTTATAGATATTCTGCTGCATTGTAATGTAATAAGCCAAATGAGCTATGTAAGATGTAATAAATTATGTTATTCCTGGTTATAAAGTTGTATTATGACCTTTGTTTCTTGATATTACATCTTAACTGTGGATGCTAGCTATTGATCCAGGGACTAGCATTGTAAACACAGGGATCTCTACCTTATTAAAGGTTGGGAACCTTACAGATGGTATCAGAGCATTGTGTTGCCTGTAGGATTTGTAACCCTAGGATTGGACACAAACCCCTTAGAAAATAGGAATTGTATTTGTTCCAAAACTTATTTACAAACAATCTTGTAAACTCTTTCCTCAACCATTTTGCTTTTGATTCTACATCTCTTCTATTTCAAACTTGATGGAAAAACCTACCCCATGGCCAAAGATTTCACCATGTGCAAAGGACACTTCAACTCTAATGACTTCAACATCTTCATTATTTTCACCAAGGACTTCAACCTTGGATAACACTAAGGACAAGTGAGACAAGAAATCTTGCTCAAAGATTTGGAAACTAAGGAAACACAACTTAGAAGGAGCCATCAACACCTTTGAAGTTTTTGTGACCAAGAATTTTTCCCAAGGAAACCATGATCTCATGCAAGATGAAACAACCAAAAAGGAGGAAGAAAAGATCTCAAGTGAACCATATAGATGGACCACCATATTAAGTATAGATCAAACACACCAACTTATGTGGTGTAACAAAAATATTTTTGGTTGCCTAAAAATATGCTTGAAACTTGTTGTTGAGTATTTGTTTGAGATTGCTTGCACTTTGCTTGTGTGAATTGTGATGTGTGTGATTAGAATTATTCCCTTAGAAATATTTTGCCTATTCTAATCCCAATCCAACCCAAACAGATGACCTCTCCAAGAGACTCCAACAACCAAGTGGTCAACATGAGAGACCAACTACTAGCAAACCAAACCCAGTTGAGACAAGTGACAACTCAGCTTTTAGCCAACAACAATGGATTAGACCCAGCTATACAAAGGATTTTGAAACTTCAATCCCAATTGTTGCAAGGGATGGCCACTCAAATGATCAACATTGGAGACAACTCTTCCAAAGGAGTTTATGACAACAAGGATGGCAAAGATGTTATTTTAGAAGGAACCAAAGCTTGCAATATTTGTGGAGACAAGGATCACACTTCCAAGGGACATGGGGATCAATGCCCCAATTGTGAAGAGGAACATCCAGTTGGCCAATGCCCCACATCTCAAGCTACTTGCTTCCTATGTGAAGGAAAGTCATGTCCCTATCCAATGCCCCATCTATTCCATAATTCAACAAAGGAAACAAGGTGGAGCGCAACAACTGGTTGCAGACTATCAAGAGAGAGCCAAGTCTACCAAGAAGGATGAAGACAAAGGAAAATCTCAACTTGTACCTCCATGCAATATGACCCAATTTAAAGGACCAAAGAAGAGACATATGAATTATCCAAGGAGCAATAGAAGGTCAAAGAAACCAGTAGACATTCCTACCTATGACATAACATATGAAGATCATGAACTAGAAGCCCTCCTAGCTTTGGAGAAACCCAAGAAAAAGAAGGACAAAAGCCATGTGCAATGTTACACTTGCAAAGAGATGGGACACTATGCCAATGAATGCCTAGAAAATAAGAAGAACCAAGGAAACAAACAAGAGGAAATGATACCAAAGGAAAAGAAAGATATTAGCCAAGTGCGGTGCAACAACTGCAAAGAGCTAGGACATTGTGCAAGCAACTATCCAGAAAAGATGAAGCACAAGATAAACAAGCCTATGAAGGATCTCAGCCTTGTCACATGTTTCAAATGCAAGGAGCTAGGCCACTATGCAAACCTCTGTCCAGAAAAGTTACATCAAGATCCCAAGCAATCCAAAATGTAATCTAGTTGGAAAATTTTTAAGGGTGGTAGTACCCTAGTTGCCTACTTGTAAACCCTAGCCTCCCCAAATCTCGGGACGAGATTTATTTTAAGGGTGGTAGCCTGTCACATCCCAAGATTTTCCAAATCTTGTTATGTGAAAAATAAATGAATAAAATAAAACTTTGTTGATTTTCAGGGTGAGAAGAAACTTTTGATTCCAATTGGAAACCTTCAAACCTATTTGGATCAAATAAAATCCTAAAGGGATTTAAAAAGATGAATAGGCAATAAACTTAAAATATTTGGAAATACTATTTTTGGATCTTTTAATAAAAATATTTGGATTTTATAAAGCAAGGGTAGATTTATAAATAAGGATTATTTTATAGAGCCAAATTAAAACTTGGCCAAGCTTTTGAAATAAAATGTTTTGCTTTGATTAAAAGAGTAAAGGTTTATTTAAATAAAATAATGAGAGTTTATTAATAAACCAATTTTATTGAAGTAATGGTTTTCCCATTTTAAATAAACACTAAAAATTGTTAATTTATTTTAAACAAGTTTTCCAAGTATTTTATATTTCCAAATAAAACATACTGAAATGATTTTGGTACTATTTTAGTTTTCAAATAGAGTTTGAATTGATTTGAATTAATAACTAAGGACTATTTTATTTAATTATTAAATAGATCCTAAAAAGAATAAAAATATTATTTTGTTTTGGGTCTTGGAATGGTGTTGTTAAACAGAACCAAAACTCAATACATAGTGCGGTGGAAGTTTGATTAATTTGAATGTTTGAATTGTTTGAGTGAATTTCAAAACAGATTTGAAGAAATGGAAAAAGAGAAAAACAATCAGAATAAAAAAAGAGAGAACCAAGCCGACCCAGCACAACTAGCCCACCTGGCCCAGTCCAGCCCAGCTCCTCCCTCTCCCAAAGAAAAACGATTCGCACCCAGTTTTAAACCCGCAAAGACGCTGACAGAATGACCCCACCCCCACTCTCTCTCACACGCAGACAGCCAGGCCCCACCACCAGCTCATCTTCTTCCTCCCCACGACCAGTTCATCCGAGCGTTCTCTGCGTTGATTTCGCGAGTTAAATTCGCGTTACTGCCACTGTTATACCTCGCCGTGACCATGCCCATTTAAACGCCAGCATCTCCTCTCTCTTTCCCCTCTGTCTCCTCACCCAAGCGCGCCCCCAGGCTGCTGAATTTTGCCCTTCACCTACTGTCTCCGGCGAGATTCTCCATTGACTCCGGCCAGTAGAAACCGCCCCTTTGCCCCTCGACCACCCTCACATGATCCCCACATCCTGGCGAATCTTCCCGTAACGTTAGCTCGCCCCCCGTGCTCTGCAGCGTCGACAACAACGACGAACGGTAGCGCCACCGCCTGTTTGCTACTCCGGCGACTCTTCTGGTAAGCACCTGACCGCCCCTCTCCTTCTCCTTCACGCACACATCATCGCCATGACCTTGAGCGTCTAACCGTGCTTCCTGTTTGTTTCCTCGTGACCCGTAGCCTCGCCTCCAACATCGACTGAGCACACCCGACGCGGACAAGAACTCCGGTGAGCAATAGCTGTGAACTCCGTGCGCCCCTTGCCTCCTCGAGAGCACCTTGAGCTTCCCCACGACGTTGCGAACATGGTGAGCATATCCCCTTTCCCCCTCGCCTCCTGTAGCATCGCCACCGTCGTCGTTCGACAACTCCGCCGCCAGTAGCCACCGCAGCGCCACCCATCTTTGGCTAGTATGCTTAGCACCGTCAGATCTTAATCGTATGGCCACGATAGAAACTTAACTAAAGCGGTATGTTTGTCTCTGTGCCGCACGATCCAACTTAAATCCAACGGCTTACAACGCGTGATCCAGACGAAACGGTATCAACGAGTAAGAACACGCCACATGTCTCTGTTGATTTGAATTAGAACAGAATTGATCTATTAGATATGTGATTTTGTAAATTACATAACTTGTAATCTACACGTCCAAATTTTGCAAACTTTATATCAATGGATTCAGAAAATCAAGCCCTAGCCAACCATGCCATTTGTTTAGTAAAAAGCTTCTGTTAAATTGTTTGTTTTTGCAGAAACTTGTGTATGCTTGTTTAGGTTATAAAAATTGTTCTAAAATGATTTTGAGGATAAAATCTTTTGCAAATTGTGTGTTTTGAACCTACTGACCATAGGAAACACTTTGTGGATTCAAAAATGTATTTGGTGAAACAAAAGAATGAATCTTGGATTTAAAACCAATTCTAGTCAAATAAAAATACGGTTTATTTATTAAAAATGGTTTTGAAGGAAAACCTTTGGGAAATGTTTTGTTTTAAACTCTCTGACCCTAAACACAAAGTTTTATGGTTTGAAAACATATTTTGTGAACCCTATAGATTAATGCCTTAGTAAAAACATTTCTACACCACATAAAATGATACCTTGTTTTGAAAATGGTTTATGAAGTGAAATCTTTTGCAAATGACTTTTCCACTTTATAAAATGACCATTAGGTGTTTTCAAATGTTTATGACCCATTAGGAACCACTCTTTCAAATAAAACAAAGCTTGGCATGCTTGCATGCATTACTTTGACTTTATCATTTTATGTGATGTTTTGCTTAATTGGTAGATTGAGATTGTGCCTTGCTTGATTGAATTGTAGTGACTTGAAGAGTGTGATTGTTGCAAGGAAAAGGATTGGACTTATACCCTCTACCAAAAAGGCAAGTGATGCTTCATACTTTTGTCCCATTATTTTCACTATGCATTAATGATATTTCTAAGTAGGACTTGCATGGAATTTTTGCTAAGTATAAACTATGTTATGGGAAATCCTAGTAGATGAAACCTTAGTAGAAATTTTCCTAAGTTAAGATTCCTAATACTATCATGCTTAGCTTAGCTAATAGAAAACAAGGGTGGAAAATATATTCACACTATGGAAAAATTTCTAAGTCTGAGGACTTGTGTTTTGTTAATAACAACTAAGAGAATGTATCACCTGGGTGGAATGGAAGGAATGGTTTGTGTTGAGTGGTTCACAAGGCCCATTTTAATGGTTTACCTTGTGTATCTCACTTGTGGATGGCCACCCAGGAACAAAGAGATTTGAGATGTCAAATGTTGAGAAGCTTCAAGTGCAACCACATGGCATTATGGGCTCTGCCTGGATCATATAGGTTGCAAGAACTTAGCCAAATGGACAGTTGTTGGTAGGGGAATGATAGGTTGGAACGCGTCCATTCTGGTCTAAGGGAAGGCTTCTGAAAGATCTTGTCTTGGTGAAACCAAGTCTTGTGGGGAAAGTGCACCACCTCTGCAGAGTGTAAAATCTAAGTATTTAGCCATGTCCCTGGTAAAGGACAATTTGAGCATCAAGACATGGAAGCTATCAAGAATCTCATCATCCAAATTTCTAAGTTAAAAACTTGTGGTTGAACAAGGGTTAAAGGATCTCAATCTTTGATTGGTAGATGCCTTGGGTGATTTTTGCCAAACAAAAACTTAGTGTTTTCAAATGATAAGGAAAAATCTATTTTTGAGCAATGCAAGCCTCAACTCCACTTAGCCAAATGCATATAGATGATAGTTACCACTATACTACCATAGTATCACTTGCCAATACAATTCAAATGTATTGACCCTTGTGGCTATAGCTTGTGATGTTGCAGGTTTGATTGATATTAGTGAAGTTTAATGATTAGGATTACAAGTCTACAACCAACATGTCTGCCCGTGGCACTTTGAAGATGAAGGACCCCATGCTTATAGATATTCTGCTGCAATGTAATGTAATAAGCCAAATGAGCTATGTAAGATGTAATAAATTATGTTATTCCTGGTTATAAAGTTGTATTATGACCTTTGTTTCTTGATATTACATCTTAACTGTGGATGCTAGCTATTTATCCAGGGACTAGCATTGTAAACACAGGGATCTCTACCTTATTAAAGGTTGGGAACCTTACAGGTAAGAAATGAGGTATTAAAACTCCTTGATTATGGTATTATTTATCCTATTGCTGATAGTCAATGGGTTAGCCCTGTTCATTGTGTTCCTAAGAAAGGAGGAATTACTGTTGTGCCTAATGAGGATAATGAGCTTATACCTCAGAGAGTAGTAGTTGGGTATAGAATGTGCATTGATTTTAGAAAGATTAATAAAGTTACTAAGAAAGATCATTATCCTTTGTCGTTTATTGATCAAATGCTTGAGAGGCTGTCCAAAAAGACTCACTTTTGCTTTCTATGGTTATTCTAGGTTTTCTCAAATCGCCGTGAAAGCACAGGACCAGGAGAAAACCACTTTCACTTTCCCCTATGGTACTTATGCTTATAGGTGTATGGCTTTTGGTTTATGTAATGCTCCTGCTACCTTTCAGAGATGTATGTCTGCTATCTTTCATGGTTTTTGTGAAGAAATTGTGGAGGTTTTCATGGACGATTTTTCCGTCTATGGAACTTTTGATAACTGTTTACACAACCTTGATAAAGTTTTTCAGAGATGTGAAGAAACAAACCTTGTTCTTAACTGGGAGAAATGTCATTTCATGGTTAATGAAGGAATTTTTCTTTGACTCTCTGAAAGAGGTATTGAAGTTGACATATCCAAAATTGAAGCAATTGAGAAGATGCCTTGTCCTAGGGATATCAAAGGTATTCGTAGTCTCCTTGGTCATGTTGGTTTCTATAGGAGATTTATTAAAGATTTCTCCAAAATTTCAAAGCCCCTTACTAATCTTCTTCAAAAAGATGTACCTTTTGTTTTTGATGATGATTGTAACGAAGCTTTTGAAACTTTGAATAAAGCTTTAACAACTGCTCCTATAGTCCAACCACCTAATTGGAGTTTACCTTTTGAAATCATGTGTGATGCTAGTGACTTTGCTGTTAGTGTTATGCTTGGACAACGTGTTGACAAGAAGCTGAATGTTATTCATTATGCTAGCAAGACTCTAGATGCTGCTCAAAAAAATTATGCTACTATTGAAAAAGAGTTCTTGGCTGTAATCTTTGCTTGTGATAAGTTTAGACCTTATATTGTTGATTCTAAGGTTACTATTCATACTGACCATGCAGCTATTAAGTACCTTATGACAAAGAAGGACGCTAAGCCTAGGCTTATAAGGTGGGTGTTGCTTTTGCAAGAGTTTGATCTGCATATTGTGGATAGGAAAGGTGCTGATAATCCTGTTGCTAATAATTTATCTCGTTTGGAAAACATTTCTTTTGACCCTTTGCCTGTTAATGATAATTTTCCAAATGAGCAGTTAGCTGCAATAAGGGTAAGTCCACATGAGAATCCTTGGTATGCTGATTATGCTAACTTTATTGTTTCCAAGTATTTGCCTCCAACCTTTACAGCCCAACAAAGAAGGAAATTCTTCTATGATCTAAGGCATTACTTTTGGGATGACCCACACCTATATAAAGGAGAATATGGCATTATGAGAAGATGTGTTCCAGAATTTGAACAACAAGAGATATTGAGAAAATGCAATGGCAGTGCTTATGGAGGACATCATGCTGGAGATAGGACTGCACAGAAGGTTTTACAATCTGGATTTTATTGGACTACTCTTTTTAAATATGCAAGGAAGTTTATCTTATCCTGTGATGAGTGCCAACAAGTAGGTAACATCTCTAGACGCAATGAAATGCCTATGAATTATTCTCTTGTTATTGAACCTTTTGATTGTTGGGGATTCTACTTTATGGGGCCTTTTCCTCCTTCAAAAGGGTATACTCATATTCTTGTTGTTGTTGATTATGTTACAAAGTGGGTAGAAGCCATACCTACGAGCAGTGCTGATGGTAAGCCCTCTTTGAAAATGCTCAAAGATGTCATTTTTCCTAGGTTCGGTGTACCCAGATATCTCATGACTGATGGAGGATCCCATTTTATTCATGGGGTTTTTAGAAAAACTCTCGCTAAGTATGACGTAAACCACAGAATACCTTCAGCTTATCACCCCCAAACTAGTGGGAAAGTAGAACTTTCCAATAGGGAAATCAAATCTATCTTGCAGAAGACTGTCAATAGATCTAGAAAAAATTGGGCTAAAAAGTTGAATGACGCTTTGTGGGCTTATAGAACTGCTTATAAAAATCCTATGGGGATGTCTCCTTACAAAATGGTCTATGGGAAAGCTTGTCACTTGCCTTTAGAATTAGAACACAGAGCTTATTGGGCAGTGAAAGAGTTGAATAGAGATTTTAGACTTGCTGGTGAGAAAAGACTGCTCGATTTAAGTAATCTAGATGAGTGGAGAGGGGAAGCTTACGAAAATGCTAGGATCTTTAAGGAAAAAGTAAAAAGATGGCATGATAGGAGAATTCTCAAAAGGGAGTTCCATGTTGGTGAGAAAGTTCTTTTGTATAGGTCTCGTCTCAGATTTTTTGCATGGAAACTACTCTCCAAATGGGAAGTACCTTTTGTTATCAAGGAAGTGTACCGTTCAGGTGCCATCAAAATCTCTTCTCTGAAATATGACACAACACAGGTGGTTAACGGTCAAAGACTAAAACATTATATTTCTGGAGATTCTTACAATGAAGAAGTGGATGTCATTCAAATGGTGACTCCAGAAGAATTTATCAAGAACCAAACACCAGAAACTGCAGAGTTCATCTTCAAATAGGTAAAGAGTGGTGAAAACAGAAGGTTTGCAAATCTCCATTTTTTTATATTTTTGATGTTTTTAATACATAAGGGAAGTTATGAGACGAAACTGAAGAGGAAACGGAGCCCGGGGTGGACAAACCCACCCTAGGCGCGGGCCCAGCCTGGCCGCGCCTAAGGGGGGGGGGTGTTACACCCCCAAACTCCGTCTCCGCTTCGTTTCTGTGTCAAAACCTTCCTTATGTATTGATTCTTCGCAATATATAACCCCCGAATCCCCCGAGGTTCGTGCATCATGTTCTCGTCGTGTTTTCGTTTCAATCTGTTTCTGTCAGGAAATCTTCTCAAGTTTAGAGCACCATGGCCTCCACCAATGACAAAGGCAAGAAGCCCAGGGAGATAGAGTTGGAAGAACACCACCACAGAAGGAGTGAATCGTCATCAGGTTTGGCATCCCGTTGGCTTGTTCCAAGCTTGGGGGAGTGTCGCGGTATCACCACCATTATCTTTCATATTTTACCTTTTTAGTGGATTCATATCTGTGGTAGAGAATTTATCTTATAGTTTGGTTTGCATGTGGAAGTATCTCTCCTTTAGTTGATTATCTATGTATCCCTTGGTGTGAGTGCCTTTATTGGAATATTAATGAGAAGTCTCATCTTTTACTTTTTGCACTTCTTATTTTTAGTTTGCAATCTCTATTATATGATGGATCTTGTTGTTCAGTATTGGCACTACTTTGGGATCATCAAGAGGATCTAAATTGGTTTTGGCAAACTGAGTTCTGGTCAGTGGCATTAATTTGGAAGAAAAATAAAGAAAGAAAAATCTTACAAGTATTTGGTATCATTTATTTTATTTCTTGTTGGCTCATAAGCTTAGTATTCTTTATTTAAGATTCTTCTGTGTCTTCAAGGAAAGATTGCATGTTTGGCTTTATTACTTGTATGTTTTCTTGTTTCTTTCAACTCTCTTGCTTGCTACCCAGCCTTGCTAGCCAAAAACATGTTTTGAGAAGGCATACTTCTCATGTTTCCAAAAACCTTTGAACCAAAAACTTTTGCCACTTGTGTCCACCATATCTACCTAATAGCTATTGCTATTCCTAGCAAATTCTCAAGCTTCATCTACCTTTTGAATTAAAAAGTATTTTGTTATGTGAAAACTAGTTAGTAAAGCTCTCACTAACTTGATGGCACACCTTATTTACTTTCCCTAATAAACTTGAACCATTGTGGACATCGAAGTTGTATATGCTTGCATCTATACGTTGGGATTAGCAGAACCGTGCTGTCACAGGGAACGTTTTCAACATTGCACTTGTACTCTATACACAGTTGATATCATGCTCTTTTGTCTATGGATGTCAACGGTGTGAAATAAAGAGGAAATTGTAAGTCCATGGAGTTTGTATTCTGTGTTAGAGAAACTCCTGGGCCACTAGCCTAAGCCATGCTTAATCATGGTGGAAACTTGCAGCATCACCATAGTGAGTCATCTATGAAGCATCCTCAATAAAAAGCTATATGCATAGTAAATAAAAAGATTGTTGAGATGCTCATTGTCTGCTTGGCTTGTCATTTTGGTTATGGGAAAGATCCTGTACCATGTGCAAGGGGTACCCCGTTGGAGGTTCTCAATGATATGCAAATACTTACAATGACAAGAACTTACCTGGATCCAAAGTTGAGTATGCATGAGGAGTGGCCCTCGTATTCAAGGGACATGAGATTGCCAACTTATATTTCGTCAAGCATATACTCCATCTTTGTTCACTTTAGCCTTAATCATCTCAAGATGGTTATGATAGGGGCAATGAGCGCTCAAAGCTAGTAAGTATCATAATCTTTTGAAAGCTCTTTATGACTTGTAATCCCTGCTACCCTCTATAAAGGGACCTTTCTCCAGTTACCAGTTGAGTCAGTAAAGCCACATCCTCTCTATATCCGGCAAGCTTTTGAGTTGTTGTGTTTCAAGCATTCATATGGTGATTTATTCAATCATGTTCTTTACCTTCCTTGTTTGCACAAAACTCTTATCTATTCAGTATTACTTTGAAAGCCTTCAATTGTGAAAAACCTTTTTGAGCAAAGAGTGCTCCTGTTTTGAAACTTCTACAAAAAGCTTTTGTTAAACTGTTTATCAGGTGTTCTCTGACCAAGAACAAGTTTGCCAATTCCAATTATGATTTATATTTATGTATCTCTATTGTGACTGCTGTACTTGGTTGCAAGCTAAGTTATATAATGGTGAGTTGCTTTCTTCTATGAGTTGTGCAAAGGTAAGTATGATGCTTCTTGTTCGTATTTTTTTATCGACACTTCACTCCATAAACCTGTGGACATGTTTACTGAGCTCAATATTCGCTTGGGGACAAGCGAGGTCTAAGCTTGGGGGAGTTGATACGCCCAATTTGCATCACCATTCTATATCATAATTTACCTCTTTTCATTGATATTTGTCTTATTATGAGATATTACTTATGGATTTTCATCTGTTTATGCATGTTGGATGATTCCTGGAGGATGGACTGCTGGAGTCTAGATTCTGATGGAAAAGACGGTGTTTCGGTGCAATTTCACGAAGATCATAAAAATACCAAAAAAATATGGAAACATATTATTTTACCGGAAGATGAAGGAAGCCGGAAGAGGAGCGAAGGGGGGCCTCAGGGGGCCCACCCCACTAGGCGCGGGCCCACCTGATCCCGCGCCTAGGGTGGGTTTGGCCCACCTGTTCGTCCTTCGACTCCGCCATATGTCAGCATGCTATTAATATTGAGCCTGATGCAAAACCATTTGTTGAGAACCAACGCCATCTAAATCCTAAGATGAAGGATGTGGTAAGAAATGAGGTATTAAAACTCCTTGATGGTGGTATTATTTATCCTATTGCTGATAGTCAATGGGTTAGCCCTGTTCATTGTGTTCCCAAGAAAGGGGGAATAATTGTTGTGCCTAATGAGGATAATGAGCTTATACTCCAAAGAGTAGTGGTTGGGTATAGAATGTGCATTGCTTTTAGAAAAATTAATAAAGTTACTAAGAAAGATCATTATCCTTTGCCCTTTATTGATCAAATGCTTGATAGGTTGTCCAAAAAGACTCATTTTTGTTTTCTTGATGGTTATTCTGGGTTTTCTCAAATCGTTGTGAAAGCAAAGGACCAAGAGAAAACCACTTTCACTTGTCCTTATGGTACTTATGCTTATAGGCGTATGCCTTTTGGTTTATGTAATGCTCCTGCTACCTTTTATAGGTGTATGTCTGCTATATTTCATGGTTTTCGTGAAGAAATTGTGGAGGTTTTCATGGAAAAAAATTCTGTCTATGGAACTTCTTTTGATAACTGTTTGCACAACCTTGATAAAGTTTTTCAGAGATGTGAAGAAACCAACCTTGTTCTTAACTGTGAGAAATGCCATTTCATGGTTAATGAAGGAATTGTTCTTGGACATAAGATCTCTGAAAGAGGCATTGAAGTTGACATAGCCAAAATTGAAGCAATTCAGAAGATGCCTTGTCCTAGAGATATCAAAGGTATTCGTAGTATCCTTGGTCATGCTGGTTTCTATAGTAGTTTTATTAAAGATTTCTCCAAAATTTCAAAGCCCCTTACTAATATTCTTCAAAAAGATGTACCTTTTGTTTTTGATGATGATTGTAAGGAAGCTTTTGAAACTCTGAAGAAAGCTTTTACAACTGCTCCTATAGTCCAACCACCTGATTGGAGTTTACCTTCTGAAATTATGTGTGATGCTAGTGATTTTGCTATGGGTGCTGTCTTGGGACAACGTGTTGACAAGAAGTTAAATGGCATTCATTATGCTAGCAAGACCTTAGATGATGCTCAAAAGAATTATGCTACTACTGAAAAGGAGTTTTTAGCTATAATCTTTGCTTGTGATAAGTTTAGACCTTATATTGTTGATTCCAAGGTTACTATTCATACTGATCATGCAGCTATTAAATACCTTATGATGAAGAAGGGCGCTAAGCCTAGGCTCATAAGGTGGGTGTTGCTTTTGCAAGAGTTTCATCTGCATATTGTGGATAGGAAAGGTGCTGATAATCCTGTTGCTGACAATTTATCTCGTTTGGAAAACATTTCTTTTGACCCTTTGCCTGTTAATGATAGTTTTCCAAATGAGCAGTTAGCTGCAATAAGGGTAAGTCCACACGAGAGTCATTGTTATGCTGATTATGCTAACTTTATTGTTTCCAAGTATTTGCCTCCAACCTTTACAGCTCAGCAAAGAAGGAAATTATTTTATGATTTAAGGCATTACTTTTGGGATGACCCACACTTATATAAGGAAGCAGTAGATGGTATTATGCGAAGATATGTTCCAGAATTTGAGCAACACGAGATATTGAGAAAATGTCATGGCAGTGCTTATGGAGGACATCATGCTAGGGATAGGACTGCATAAAAGGTTTTACAATCTGGATTTTATTTGCCTACCCTTTTTAAAGATGAAAGGGAGTTTGTTATATCATGTGATGAATGCCAACGAATAGGTAACATCTCTAGACATAATGAAATGCCTATGAATTATTATCTTATTATTGAACCTTTTGATTGTTGGGGATTTGACTTTATGGGGCCTTTTCCTCCTTCAAAAGAGTATACTCATATTCTTGTTGTTGTTGACTATGTTACAAAGTGGATAGAAGCCATACCTACAAGTAGTGCTGATGGTAAGACCTCTTTGAAAATGCTCAAAGATGTTCTTTTTCCTAGGTTCGGTGTGCCTAGATATCTCATGACTGATGGAGGGTCTCATTTTATTCATGTTTTTTTTAGAAAAGCTCTTGCTAAGTATGATGTAAACCACAGAATTACTTCAGCTTATCACCCCCGAACTAGTGGGCAAGTAGAACTTTCCAATCGGTAAATTAAATCTATCTTGCAGAAAACTGTCAATAGATCTAGGAAAAATTGGGCTAAAAAGTTGAATGACGCTTTGTGGGCTTATAGAACTGCTTATAAAAATCCTATGGGGCTGTCTCCTTACAAAATGGTCTATGGTAAAGCTTGTCACTTGCCTTTAGAATTAGAACACAAAGCTTATTGGGCAGTGAAAGAATTGAATAGAGATTTTAGACTTGCTGGTGAGAAAAGGCTGCTTGATTTAAGTAATTTAGATGAGTGGAGAGGAGAAGCTTATGAAAATGTCAGGCTCTTTAAGGAAAAAGTAAAAAGATGGCATGATAGGAGGATTCTCAAAAGGGAGTTCCATGTTGGTGAGATAGTTATTTTGTATATGTCTCGTCTCAGATTTTTTGCAGGGAAACTACTCTCCAAATGGGAATGACCTTTTGTTATCAAGGAAGTGTACCATTCAGGTGCCATCAAAATTTCTTCTCTAAAGGATGACACAACACTGGTGGTTAATGGTCAAATATTAAAGCATTATATTTCTAGAGATTCTTATAATGAAGATGTGTATGTTATTAAATGGTGACTCCAGAGGAATTTATCAGAAACCGAACACTAGAAACTGCAGAGTTCGCCTTTGAATAGGTAAAAGTGGTGAAAACAGAAGGTTCGTGAAACTCCAATCTTTTTATATTTTTGATGTTTTTAATACATAAGGGAAGTTACGAGACAAAACTGAAGAGGAAACGGAGCCCGGGGTGGACAAACCCACCCCAGGCGCGGGCCCAGCCTGGCCGCGCCTGGAGGGGGTTTGACTCCCCCGAACTCCGTCTCTGCTTCATTTCCATGTCAAAACCTTCCTTATGCATTGAATCTTCGTAATATATAACCCCCCCGGGTTCCCCGAGGTTCTTGCATCGTGTTCTCGTCGTGTTTTCGTTTCGATCTGTTTCTGTCAGGAAAATCCTCAGATTTGGAGCCTCAGTGTCTTCCTCTGGATCACCCACGGAGGATTCCTCCGCGGAAGTCCTCAACCCTTACATGTATGAGTTGAGGATTCATCCCAAAGAGTTGATCCTTAAGGAGGGGAAGGTACAGATGAAATAAGTTCAAGGCCCTAAAGGAGAAGGAAGTCTGGAAGGTAGGATGGAAGCGCTGGAACAAGAAGTTTTCAGGTACAAGAAGATCACGGAACACGAAGTGGATGTTATTCACAAGATAAGTTCAGAACTCATCACCAAGCACGAGAGAGAAGTTGCTGAGCTCCAAGAAGAGATCTTCTCACTCTGTCAGACCACCAATCAATTGCAAGCATAGCTCTATGACATACATAACCAAAACTATGAGTATGAGGCTAGATTTGATCGCATAAGCTCTTCTGCTAGTTTTAGGATTGCAGAGACAAGGACATCCTTTTTGAATGGCGAACCATTGCCTTGGAAGTTTTATGATGACAAGAGAACACCATCACCACCGAAGGAGTAATTCGTCATCAGGTTTGGCATCCCCTTGGCTTGTTCCAAGCTTGGGGGAGTGTCGCGGTATCACCACCGTTATCTTTTATCTTTTACCTTTTTAGTGGATTCATATCTGTGGTAGAGAGGTTTTCTTATAGTTTGGTTTGCATGTGGAGGTATCTCTCCTTTAGTTGATTATCTATGTATCCCTTGGTGTGAGTGCCTTTATTGTAATATTAATGAGAAGTCTCATCTTTTACTTTTTGCGCTTCTTATTTTTAGTTTGCAATCTCTATTTTATAATGGATCTTGTTGTTCAGTATTGGCACCACTTTGGGATCATCAAGTGGTTCTAAATTGGTTTTGGCAAACCGAGTTCCGGTCAGTGGCATTAATTTGAAAGAAAAAGAAAGAAAGAAAAATCTTACAGGTATTTGGTATCATTTGTTTTCTTTCTTGTTAGCTCATAAGCTTAGTATTCTTTATTTAAGATTTTTTTGTGTCTTCAAGGAAGATTGCATGTTTGGCTTTATTACTTGTATGTTTGCTTGTTTTTTTAACTCTCTTGCTTGTTACCCAGCCTTGCTAGCCAAAAACCTGTTTTGAGAAGGCATACTTCTCATGTTTCCAAAATCCTTTGAACCCAAAACTTTTGCCACTTGTGTCCACCATATCTACCTAGTAGCTTTTGCTATTCCAAGCAAATTCTCAAGCTTCATCTACCTTTCGAATTAAAAATTATTTTGTTATGTGAAAACTAGTTAGTAAAGCTCTCACGAACTTGATGGCACACTCTATTTCTTGCCCTAATAAACTTGAACCATTGTCAACATCGAAGTTTTATATGCTTGCATCTATATGTTGGAATTAGCAGAACCATGCTGTCATGGGGAACGTTTTCAACATTGCACTTGTACTCTGTACACAGTTGATATCATGCTTTTTTTTCTGTGGATGCCAACAGTGTGAAATAAAGAGGGAACTTGTAAGTCCATGGAGTTTGTATTATGTGTTAGAGAAACGCATGGGCCTCTAGCCTAAGCCATGCTTAATCATGGTGGAAACTTGCAGCATCACCATAGTGAGTCATCTATGAAGCATCCTCAATAAAAAGCTATACACATAGTAAATAAAAAGATCGCTGAGATGATCATTGTTTGCTTGCCTTGTCATTTTGGTTATGGGAAAGCTCATGTACCATGTGCAAGGGGTACCCCATTGGCAGTTCTCAATGATATGCAAATATTTACAATGACAAGAACTTACCTGGACCCAAAGTTGAGTATGCATGAGGAGTGGCCCTCATATTCAAGGGACATGATATTGCCAACTTATATTTCGTCAAGCATATACTCTATACTTGTTCACTTTAAACTTAATCATCTCAAGATGCTTATGATAGGGGCAATCAGGGATCAAAGCTAGTAAGTACCATAATCTTTTGGAAGCTCTTTATGACTTGTAATCCCTGCTACCCTCTAAGAAGGGACCTTTTCTCCCACTACCAGTTTGAGTCAGTAAACCTACTTCCTCTCTATCTCCAGCAAGCTTTTGAGTTGTTGTGTTTCAAGCATTCATATGGTGATTTATTCAATCATGTTCTTTATCTTCCTTGTTTGCACAAAACTCTTATCTATTGAGTATTACTTTGAAAGCCTTCACTTGTGAAAATCTTTTTGAGCAAAGAGTGTTCCTGTTTTGAAACTTCTATAAAAAGCTTTTGTGAAACTGTTTTCTAGGTGTTCTCTGACCAAGAACAAATTTGTCAATTCCAATTATGATTTATCTTTATGCATCTCTATTGTGACTGCTGTACTTGGTAGCAAGCTAAGTTATATAATGGTGAGTTGCTTTCTTCTTTGAGTTGTGCAATGGTAAGTGTGATGCTTCTTATTCGTATTCTTTTTATCGACACTTCACTCCATAAACATGTGGACATGTTTATTGAGCTCAGTATTCGTTTCGGGACAAGCGAAGTCTATACGCCCAATTTGCATCACCATTCTATACCATAATTTACCTCTATTCATTGATATTCGTCTTATTATGAGGTATTACTTATGGCTTTTCATCTGTTTATGCATGTTGGATGATTCCTGGAGGATGGACTGCTGGAGTCTGGATTCTGATGGAAAACAAGGAGTTTTGGTGCAATTTCGCAAAGATCAGAAAAATACCAAAAAAATATGGAAACATATTATTTTACTAGAAGACGAAGGAAGCCAGAAGGAGGGACAGAGATGGGCCTCAGGGGTCCCACACCCCCTAGGCATGGGCCCACCTGACCCCGTGCCTAGGGCAGGTGTGGCCCACCTGCCCGGCCTCTGACTCCGCCCCTTCGCCTATATCTTTCCTTCGAAACCCTAAGGCTCGGGGGGCGACCACAGATAGATTTCCGCCGCCTCTGGGGGCGGAAAACACCGAGAGAGAAAGATCTCTCCGACAGACAGATTTCTACCGGGGGAATTCCTTCCCGTAGAGGGGAGACCGTCGCCATCAACACCGTCATCAAGCTAGGTTTCATCGGGATCATCATCATCTCCACCAGCACCATCATCACCACTTCGTCCCGCTATAACAATTATGTTGGATATTGCTTAGTTCATTAGGGGAAAATTTCCCGGTGTTAATTACTATTGTAGTTGATGCTTGTGAGTGGAACCATTGGATTATTGTTTATGTTCAGATTGTTATCCATTACCATATCATCTTTGATCTTGATCCATATGATGTCTTGTGAGTAGTTCGTTTAGTTCTTGAGGACATGGGAGAAGTCATGTTGTTATTAGTGGATCTGTGATGAGTTATTATTCAATGGTTTAGTATTTAAGTTGTGGTGCTATTTTTCTAGTGGTGTCATGTGAACATCGACTACATGATACTTCACCATTTATGGGCCTAGGGGAATGCATTGTGTATTTGGCTACTAATCTTGGGGTTGCCAGAGTGATAGAAACCTGAACCCCCGTTAGGACACCTTTGCACAAGGGAGTGTAGGATCTCAAAGTTTAAGGTTGTGGTTAGATTTATATCTTAATTACCTTCCTATAGTTATGGATGTTTGCAGGGGGTTTAATCACAAGTATGTATTAGTCCTAGTAAGGGCAGTATGTTAGCATAGGTTCACCCACACAACACTTACAAACAGCAGAGAAGAGTACTTAGCTATTTGAAGCGAAAGCACATGACAGAATTCCCATGTGTCCTCGAGAACGTTTGGTCCTTATAAGTATTTCCACCGGCTTGTCCTTTGCTAAGAAAGGATTGGGCCACTTGCTCCGTTTGTTCGTTACTTCTGTTACTTGCTCCTTGTTTTGTTGCCTTGTCAGAAAACCACTAAAAATCCGTTTGCTAAGTATTCATAGGGATTTCCTGCTCCATACCACTGTTCAGCACCGTCTGCTCCTCGTTGGGATCGACACTCGTATTTATCGAAAGTACTACGATACACCCCCTTTACTTGTGGGTCATCAATCAGTCAGATCAAGGAGGCGCAGATAGGAAATGCTAGTATCGACATAATCAAACGTCGTATTGGTATAGGAAAAGTACGCAGATTCACCAAAGATGAAGAAGTAGTTTTGTGGTACAAAGGATGTATCTGTGTGCCAGCAGATTCCGAGTTGAAGTAAGCTATTTTGAAAGAAGCCCATGATACTTTTTATTCTATCCACCCCGGAGGAACAAAGATGTATCAGGATTTGAAGGAGCAATTTTGGTGGCATAAGATGAAGAGAGAAATGAGAAGCTACATAGCCAAGTGTGATATCTGTCAGAGAGTTAAGGTGGGACATCAGAGACCCACAGGACTGTTTGAACCATTGCAGATTCTGGAATGGAAATGGGATTCAGTGGGACCGGTTTGCCTACATCTAGTAGGGGAAATGACTCTATCTGGGTTATCGTAGATAGATTGTCCAAAGTCGCTCATTCCTTACCAGTCAAGACCACCTACCAGAGTTCGAAGCTAGCAGAGTTGTACATCGCTAGAATCGTTAGTTTGCATGGAGTCCCCAAGAACATTGTGTCAGATCGAGGAACTCAGTTTACCTCGAGATTTTGGAAGAAAGTCCAAGAAGGATTAGGAACCCGACTAGATTTCAGCACAGCTTATCACCCTCAAACATATGGACAAACAGAGCGAGTAAATCAAATACTCGAAGATATCCTGAGAGCATGTGTGCTAGAGTATGGATCAAAATGGGAAGATTGTCTGCCTCTCATAGAATTTTTGTACAACAATAGTTATCAAGCTAGTTTGCAAATGGCCCCATTTGAGTTCATGTATGGAAGGAAGTGTCGTACCCCTTTGAATTGGTCGAAAGTAGGAGAGAGTCAGATTTTTGGATCCAACATCCTACGAGAAGCCGAAGAGAAAGTTCACAAGATTTGTGAGCACCTCAAGACATCCCAATCAAGACAGAAGAGTATGCCGACAAGAGACCTCGAGACCTTGCTTTCAATATAGGAGACTTTGTGTATCTCAAAGTGTCACCTTTGAAAGGAATGAAACATTTCCAGCTCAAAGGAAAGCTAGCCCCCAGATATATCGGACCTTTCAAGATTCTGAATCGTCAATGAGAAGTATCGTATCAACTAGAACTGCCAGAGGAGATGTCAGCCGTGCATAATGTGTTCCATATATCTTTACTTCGCAAATGCCTAGAAGTCCCGGAGAAGACTGAAGTATTCAAGAATATTGATCACCAAACCATAGAGATCAATGATGAACTGACGTATCCCGAAGTACTCATCCGTATTTTGGAGGAAGCTTTCAGAACCACCAGAACCCGGAGCATCAAGTTTCTCAAGATCCAATGGAGTAACCATACTGAAGAAGAAGCTACCTGGGAGCAAGAAGATTACATTAGGACAGAGTTTCCCGATCTCTTTAAATCCTCGTTTTATTTTTCTCAAATCTTGGGACGAGATTTCGTTTAAGGAGGGAAGGTTTGTAACATCCCAAAAATATTGATCAAGTTTATCAAATTCCAATCACCAAAATTAGGGTTAACAAAAACTTTTGTTAATTAAAATCATTATGAATGCATGTGTGTATGTGATGAATGTATGAATGCATGAATGGACTTGTGTGATTGTTGTGAATAGAAAGGAATGGTTTAAAGATGAAAACAACATCATCTAAATCATTTCCAAGCAGAAACAAATCAAGAGAAATTCAAAAACAAACAAAACAAGCAAATGGTCATTTTTGCCAATCTTGCTCACTAGACCACTTCGAGTGTTTCTAGTCCAAGATTTCAAACAGGAAAAATTCATTTCTTTTCACCCCTTGCTAGACCAAGTGAAAGTGAACACAATCACACCTTTCATACCCACAGAAACTTTTGGAAACTTGATTCAAATGACAATTCAAAATTGAATCTAATAGAAAAGGCAGAGCTCCTGCTGGTTGCTCTAAAAAAATATGTGAAGATCACCATTTCTCAAAACCCCACCAAACCAGTGCACCTTGACCATTCCAAGCAACCAGAGACTACATAGTATCTTACTAGTACACCCACCAAGTTTCACTCAAAAATTCAAATTCAAATCTCTTGCGTCCATTTCACAAACACCTTGTAAACACAAATCAAATAAAACATCAAACACTATAGTGAGCAGTGTTGTGAAGGGAATATGCCCGAGAGGCAATAATAAAGTGGTTATTATCGTATTCCTTATTTATGATAAATGTTTATTTTGCATGCTATAATTGTATTAATACGGAAACGTTAATATATGTGTGTTTAATAAACAAAAAGAAAGTTCCTAGTTATGCCTCTCTTATAAACTAGCTCGTTGATTAACAAGATGATCAAAGGTTTCCTGATCATGGACATTGGATGTTGTTAATAATGAAAACATTATTGGAATGGTGTGATGAACATTCATCCGAAGTATAGCATTACGATCAAGGTCATTGTGTTTATATTGCTATAACATCATACGAAGTAATCTTAGTCCTTAGACCATGAGATCATGGCAATCACTAACACCGGAAGGGTATCTTGATAACATCAAACGTCACACCGTAACAAGGTGATTATAAAGATGGGTTCAGTGCTACGAAGGTGTTATGTTGAGGCTCATGGATCAAGAGTGGAATTTTTCCATCCCGATGATGGAGAGATATACTCTGGGCCCTCTCGGTGATATCACATTAGTTAGCTTGCAAGCAAGTGATTTGATCACTAGAATGTTATATCACGGGAACGAGAAAAGAGTATATGTCGGTAACGAGATCAAACTAGGTATGGGGATACCGATGATCGAATCTCAGACATGTAATATATCGCTAGACAAAGGGATTGAGTTACATGCGTATAAGGTTCACGCGATCACAGAAGTCATCGTTGAATATGTGGGAGTCAGTACGGATCTCCAGGTCCCGCTGATGATTATTGATTGGAGAGGGGTCTCGATCATGTCTACATTATTCGCAAACTGTAGGGTTACACACTTAAGGGATACCGACACCATTTGAAACAAATGATATGCCAGAGAAAGAAAAAGAAAGCGTAGGAATTTATTTCACTAGACACCGAAATTGTTTAGGGTGAAATTGCTAAAAGTGTTTATGCATGTGAAATGAAATACTATCAAGGGGTTAGATGTGAATGTTTGTCCTTTAAAGTAATTGACAAAATTCTGAATAAATAAAAGTAATTTTATTTAAAGAGAGATTGCATTAAATTTGGTGGAAATTTAATGGGATTTTTGAGTGGGATTTTGAGTGGAGAAATGAAGGGGCTAATTTTGAGTGGGATCTCCACCCACATAATGGAGGAAGGGGTGGGGGCAGCCACCTTGGCTGCCGGCCACACCCCTTGAGGTGCCCCCTCCTCCTATAAAAGGAGCCCCTCTCCCTCTCTCTCACTCACACCTCGTCACGAAGGATCTCTCTCCCCCTTTAGAATTTCCCCATGGTCTCGGATTAGCGAGATACATGTTCCTGGTGGATTTTTCTAGAAGGATTTGTTGCTTCCGCTGCTTCGCTGGAGCGAGGGTGCGGAGGTTGTTAGGGTACCCAAATGTGTGTGCGATCACGGATGCACCACTGCTTTGCGGTGCTGGACTGGATGGTGCTGGACCGGATGGACTTCTTCTCGATCTTGAGATCGGCAAGCGTTCGACTACATCATCCACGAATACAACCTCGTTAACGCTATTCGGTCTTCGAGGGTATGTATTCTATGGATGTATATCCACTCGTTGCTTGTATCTAGTAGATAGATCTTGGTACATAGTTGTTCCCATCATAGGAATTTTTTTGTTTTCTATGTTGTGAACCCTACAGTGGTATGAGAGCCGGATCTATGCGTAGATGCTTTGCACGGGTAGTACACATATGAGTATGTGGGCGATTATGATCATGTTATTGCTTCTTAGTTGTACTTTGGATATTGGTGGCATAGTGGGATGAAGCGGCCCGAACAAACTTTACATGTCCTCGCACATGAGACCTGTTCCACGCTTGACATGCAACTAGTTTTGCATAAGTGGATAGCGGATATCTGTCTCTCCTACTATAGTCAATATATAATTTGCAACGAGTTGTCAACAATTTGGTTATCCTCGTTCTGTTTCATGTTCGTAGGTAAGAACGGTTCTATCTTCGAAAGCCCTAAGTCACGTAAAACTTGCAATGGATAAATTAGAGGCGTCTAGTTTAGATTGTTGCTGGGCTAGTTTCATGATATGGTGATGTTTTAAGTAGAAGTATAAGTCGATACTCTTACAACACACATAACATGTAAATTCCATATACCTTGGCCTTACACATAGAGGTATGATAGTGATCATACCACGATGCACATGATGGAGATCGAGTGCAAGAACCATATCATTCCACGTATAAACATGTGATGTTTTTTGCATCTTATATTGCTTGTTTGGCATTTTATTAGCATAATAAGATGATCCCTCATTTAGATATCAAGATAAGAATGTTTTCTTCCTTAAGTATGCACCGTTTATGTTTCGTCGCTCCAAGACATCACGTGATGATCGGGTGTTCTTGGATCCACGATCATATTTCGGGTGTAAGACAGTTAAACACGCGAATACTAAGGTTCTTACTTGGCGAGCCTAGCATGTACAGACATGGCCTCGGAACATGGACCGGAAGGTTAAGAATGAGTCATATGAAAGATATGATGCCCATTTGATGCTCTCCTTTGAAGCTACACCGACTCACGTGATGATCGGACTTGGTGTAGTGGATTTGGTTCATGTAATCACCAAAAAGACACGGGGGATGTCGTTTTTGAGTGCGAGTTCATTTATAATTTGTATTAGTAGAACTCAATTTATCATAAATTAAATCAAAGTGAATTTGCATAATTTGTTGTAGTCATTGGCATTCGTTCACCACCTTATGATTAGTTGTAATTGAGATAATAGAACTATAGAATTCTGGATATTTACTTTACAATCTGGTATCGTATTTAACAATTGGTATTAAATCGAGAGTAACAATTCCAGTGTTAGTATCTTAAGTATCATGTTTGCCTCCATTATTATTGATTGTTTTAATATCAAGTTTATCTAGGAGCTGAAAGAATTGTTTTAGAAACCATCATGTGTGGCAGATATAACGATATCTGAAACAATGTTTTGGTTGCAATATGATAAAGTATAATATATGTTCTCATATTGGATGAGAATTTGCAAAGGTTGGAGATGTTAGACATCCTAATCTCCAAAAGGGTTTTGGAAAGTAATGTTATACTCACGATTCGCCTTTATAAGCTACATTAGCTTGATCATGAAAGTCATCATGATAAGTATGATTAGAAGATGTATGTAAAGTGTTTACTACACTAAAATATTACTAAAGAATGTCGATCATTTGATGATGGTGACCTACTTCAAAGTGCAAGTCCAAAGATATTAGTATTTGAATATACATGCTTTGGACTATATGTCATGTATATGACGCCACTGTTGATGTTGATAGATTCTTTTAAAAAGGAAAAGGAAATGTTGAAAGAGAATCTATAAAATATATTTGGCAGAAAAGAGAAGACTGGAAATATCCAGTTTAGGTATATAGATGATATACATGTTATGGTTGTATTCTTTGTTTGTTAAACAATGTGGTTCTTGGGTATTGGATACCGAATTGGTTGGTATGAAATTTCATACAAAACGACACAATTCATGAACTACAATGGCCTAAGTAACTAGCAAGAGAATATGTGATGATGATCATCGAAAACAAACAAGCCGTTGTTTGTATTTCACGTTGACATCAAAGCTTGCCTTCAAGATTTGTTTTAATAATAGTTATTTAAATCAGGTATTATGAGAACAAAGATTGTTCAAATAATTACCGTATTCCATATAAGATGGATGATTTACAAATCTATTTGGAGATATCACATCCATAAAACTAATGCTAAAATGTCGCAAAACAAATGAATGTAAGATCACTTACAAAGTGACCTCGCCGTTTAAATTATATTGGAAATAAAACATGAAGAAACTCCATTTTTATGGATTTTTGGAGTCTTTGATTTGATCAAATGATGTTTGTGAGACTTTCCTCGGGATAATTGAAACTTCGTTCAAAGGCCAAAGAAGAACGATCGACTAAATTATTGGAATTTATACATATCGATGTATGTAGTCCATTATATGTAGTCATAAGCGATGAATTTCAACTTCATATGCTTTCTCCGGAAATTTGAGTGCATATTCACTTAATGAGAAAGAAGTATGAAATATTTGAAAGCGTTCAAACACTTTCAAGATGAAGTGGAAGATCATTGTAACAAGAAAATAAATGATTTATGATTTTATCATAAAGGGATTTATTTGAGTTGCAAGTGTAACAAGAAAATACATGATTTATGATTTCATCATAAAGGGATTTATTTGAGTTGCAAGTTTAGCAAATCACCTAGATTTACATCTCCCAAAACACCATAGGAATATGGAGTGTTTGAGATTTGTAATGAAACCTTGTTTGACATGGTTGGATCAAAGGTGTTATTTATAAAACTGCCATTATGTTTTAAAAGATTAAAAGCTATTGAGACTACCGCTTTTACACTGAAAAGAGTTCCATCTTGATCCGTTGAAATGACACCATGTAAGTTATGGTTTGGGGTAAAACCCAAGTTGTCTTTTCTTAAATTTTGGTATGCTAAGCATAAGTAAGATGTTTACAACCAAAGTCGGATGAGCATGTCTTTGTAGGTTATTTCGAATAACCATTGGGTATTCCTCCATAACACCAAGGACAAAAGGGTTTGTCGCTTGAAAGGTGAAGTTTCTTAAAAAAAGGATTTTTTTTCATAAAAAGTTAAGTGGGAGGACAATAGAACTTTGATAAGGTTAACGAACCTTAGCTATATGTGTTGAGTTGCATAGTGCCGGAAAACGTTTCGGAGGTAGCCAGAATGCTCATGGCTCACGTTCCTCTAAGGTTGTGGTCACGGAGGCCTAAGTTCCTATTGAACCAAGTAGGTAGGATAAACAATCAAATGCTAAGATTTGAGAGTAAATCATTGTTGTTTAACAATGATGAACCGACTACATGCAAACAAGCGATGATGGGCCCTGACTCCATCAAATGGCTTGAAGCCATAAAATCCTTGATAGTTCCATACACGAGAAATCAAGTTTTTGAACTTGGAAGACCCTTCGTAAAGGTGTAAAAACCTATCGGTCGTATTTGGATCTATAAAGAAACATACATGGATGTTTCACATCTATGAAATAGTCGACATGTCGAAAAACGTTTTTACGACAATGTTTAAGGAGTTGACTATGACAAGATTTGATCTTTCATAGCGATATTTAGTCTAAACAGATTAAAGTAGCAACCACTACATATAATTTGGTATATGGTAGATGAATAAACAAAACAAAGTTCTTCAAATAGAATGGTTATCTAGGACGTGTGCATGACATGATCCAAAGGGTTTTTTAAATTCAAAGGATGATAAATGGGCATGCAAACTTCAATGGTTGAAGTAAGCATCGCGGAGTTGGAATCTTCACCGTGATGAAACTGTTAAAGGAGTTTTTCATCAGGAGACGATAAAGATGCTTGCATTTGCAAGAAATTAAGTGGAAGCGCTGAGACATATTTCTAATACATTATGTGGAGGAAATCTTGTTGATTGAAAATGATGTATCTTTTGTTGACAAAGGTTAAGAATTTCATTTTGATGAAAGACTTAGGCAAAACCTGAATATTTAGCATGAATGTCTACATGGATAGACTGTGAAGCTAATATGGTTATGCCAAACATACATATATGAGATATTGAAGGGGTTCAATATAGAAACGACGAGAAAAGGATCTTGTCGCATGGAAAAGAATTGAATCAAGATTAAAGTGTATCGACACTTGTTAAGTGAAACAAGATTCAAGTGCTTTGACACTTGATGAGTGAAATCACAAGAATGTTTTGATAAATCATACCATGATATGTACACATCCAGATATGTCCTATGCTCTAAGTTTTATGAGCATATACCAGAATGAATCATAAAATGATCATTGGACGATAGTAAGGATATTCTTATGATCTTTTGGAAGAACTAAGAATATATTTGTGTAGAGGTGACAAACAATTACAAATAGTTCATTGTAAAGCGTTACATTGATACTAGTTTTGTCACAAGATAAGAAATTAAGTTTATCTCAATTTAAACTATGGGTGGCATAATGAAATGGAAAGACGTTTCCATGATGGATTTGGATGAATTCCAAAGTTAAGACATTGTGACGGATACTACAACAAAATGCTAAGTATATGACTGCTACAATAGCAGTAAAGGAGGGCATTTGTGTCAAGTAGTTTGTTATCAAACTAAGGTGTGGTTCGCAATGGTCTAACACTAAATATATTGTACGACAATAGTATCAACATGTTTTAACCCCAAGGAACTAAAGGTCTCACCAAAAGACCAAATTTATACAATGCCATCTCATTGGAGAATGAGTGATGCGTGGGGACGCAAAGACATGCAAATACACACGGACCTAAAATCTTCAGATCCGTAGATTATGTTAACCACTTGCAATTGCATATATGGAACACCCGAAAGCCACAGGTGTTCAATACGCAAAGTTTCTAAACTAGATTATTGTCTCTAGTGCAAGTGGGAGACTGAAGGTAATATGCCCGAGAGGCAATAATAAAGTGGTTATTATCGTATTCCTTATTTATGATAAATGTTTATTTTGCATGTTATAGTTGTATTAATATGGAAACGTTAATACATGTGTGTTTAATAAACAAAAAGAAAGTTCCTAGTTATGCCTCTCTTATAAACTAGCTCGTTGATTAACAAGATGATCAAAGGTTTCCTGATCATGGACATTGGATGTTTGTTAATAACAAGGTCACAACATTATTGGAATGGTGTGATGAACATTCATCCAAAGTATAGCATTACGATCAAGGTCATTGTGTTTATATTGCTATAACATCATATGAAGTAACATTAGTCCTTAGACCATGAGATCATGTCAATCACTAACACCGGAAGAGTATCTTTATAACATCAAACGTCACACCATAACAGGTCGATTATAAAGATGGTTTCAGTGCTACGAAGGTGTTATGTTGAGGCTCATGGATCCCGATGACGAAGAGATATACTCTGGGCCTTCTCGGTTATATCACATTAATTAAATTGCAAGCAAGTGATTTGATCACTAGAATGTTATATCACGGGAAACGAGAAAAGAGTACATGTCGGTAACGGGATCAAACTAGGTATGGGGATACCGATGATCGAATCTCGGGCATGTAATATATCGCGTGACAAAGGGATTGAGTTACATGCATATAAGGTTCACACGATCACAGAAGTCATCATTGAATATGTGGGAGTCAGTACGGATCTCCAGGTCCCGCTGATGATTATTGATCGGAGAGGGGTCTCGATCATGTCTACATTATTCGCGAACCGTAGGGTGACACACTTAAGGGATACCGACACCATTCGGAGCAAATGATATGCCAGAGAAGAAAAAGAAAGCGCAGGAATTTATTTCACTAGACACTGAAATTGTTTTGGGTGAAATTGCTGAAAGTGTTTCTGCATGTGAAATGAAATACTAGCAAGGGGTTATATGTGAATGTTTCTCGATTAAAGTAATTGAAAAAAATCTGAATAAATAAAAGGAGTTTTATTTAAGTAGATATTGCATTAAATTTGGTGGAAATTTAATGGGATTTTTGAGTGGGATTTTGAGTGGAGAAATGAAGGAGCTAATTTTGAGTGGGAGCTCCACACACATAATGGAGGAAGGGGTGGGGGCAGCCACCATGGCCGCCGGCCACACCCCTTGGGGTGCCCCCTCCTCCTATAAAAGGAGCCCCTCTCCCTCTCTCTCACTCACACCTCCTCGCGAAGGATCTCTCTCCCCCTTTAGAATTTCACCATGGTCTCGAATCAGCGAGATACATGTTCCCGATGGCTTTTTCTGGAAGGATTTGTTGCTTCCGCTGCTTCTCTGCGCGGAGGTTGTCAGGGTACCCGAACGTGTGTGCGATCACGGATGCACCACTGCTTTGCGGTGCTGGACTGGATGGTGCTAGACCTGCTGGACCGGATGGACTTCTTCTCGATCTTGAGATCGGCAAGCGTTCGACTACATCATCCACGAGTACAACCTCGTTAACGCTATTCGGTCTTCGAGGGTATGTATTCTATAGATGTATATCCACCCGTTGCTTGTATCTAGTAGATATATCTTGGTACATAATTGTTCCCATTGTTGGAAATTTTTTGTTTTCTATGCTGCGAACCCTACATGTTGTGCCTAACTTGTATCCTCTCTAGATCACACTACACTCTCAGTAGATGATCTAACTTATTTAACCAGCCCTAGCTCACTGTAAACTTGGCAATGCCATCAATTGTAACCATGAACGAGCCCAACTTGCCACCCCAATGTCGACAGTAAGGTAGGAGCCTCACCAATCCTAGCCACCTTGTCTGGGACACAAGCCACCGTCCATCGCCACCCCCTGTCCAGTGCCCAAGCCTTGCCAGCCACTGGACTACTCAGAACGAGTGCACCCAGTCTCTCTGTGACCATGCCGAGAGCGCGCCAGCGTGCCGCGCTCGACACGCTCGCACAGACCGCGCCCCGCCTTCGTCACTCGCGTGCGTGATCACCACCGCCTCAGGAACCGCTCGGACATGCCCGTTCGTCGCCGCGCGACCAGGAGAGCCCATGCGCCATTAAATGTCCCATCGGACCCGCTCAGAGCATCGAAGTGTTCCGACCAATTTGCACCGCCCCACCCTCGCCACCATGCCGTTGAGCTTCGCCAGGAGGCAGCGCACCGTCCCCTACCCCCAGCCATGTCGTTAGCTCGCTGTGCAGACAACCACGACAAGCTCCACCCGCACCCTTCGGTCCCCTCTTCGCATTATAAATAGAGGCCTCCCCCATTCGAATTCAGCACACCATCTTGCTCCCCACCTCTCACTGATAGTACCCACTCATCCCCAGAGCAAGGAGAGCACCAGGTGGCCAGAATTTCGCCGGAGCTTTCCGCTGCTGGAGGAGAAGGGGGTCGTTGATTGGAGCCGCCCCAGGAGGAGCTACCGGTACCAGGAGGATCGTCGTCGTCAACTTCATCGTTCGCCCCCATAGCCGACCATCGCCAGAGTCCCGGTGAGCCGCCACTGACCCCCACTGGCCACGCTATGGTTCGACCTCGCCGCGTTTTGTTCAGACATGGACGATGAACTTCAGCCATAGATCTACTTCTATTCCTACGGTCCAAATCACCCTGTACCCCTTCGCACCACCCTGTCTCGCTGACTGGTGGGGACAGTCACATAAACATCCCGTGCGCGCTGTGCGCAGTGGGCCGGCCCAGTTAAACTTCTGCGCGGCCCAGTAATACAAACTTAGGTTTTTCCATTTAGTTTCAAACTTAGTTATGTCTCTAGATTCAAAAATCAATCCAGGGAGATTCACTGAACCAAATTGCATGAAACTAATTTTGCTAGAAAGGTACTGAAATTCTTAATCTAAGACCGTTGGATTCAAATCATTTGGAATTATAGATCACCTATAGTAAAAATAACAAGGCAGAGACTTTTCTACATTCAAACATTTTTCAAAATTCAACCACAAAATCTTTTGAGTTGATTCCAACTCTCAAAAATCACAACTAATAAGACCTTTCTGATAATATAAAAATATCTAGGTTTACTTGCAGAAATAATGGACAAGCAACAAAAGAATGCCCCATAGGCATTTCTAGTCACTTTAATTAATTAAAATAAAAAGGTTAAACCTTATTAAATTGTGACACCACTTTAAATAACATTCCCAAGTCCTGAAATATGTGGTGATGACATGTTTCAACATGATCCCCTATTTAGTTAGAGAATATTAAATCTTAAGTAGTTTTTCAATGAGTAGAAATTACTTTTCTAAAATAAAATAAATAAAACAAGTACTTGATACATCCAAAACGTATCTACTTTCTCGAACACTTTTTCTATTGTTTCTCCTCTAAACTTGTGTGATTTGGATACAACTAACACAGACTGATGTTGTTTTCAGCAGAATTACCTTTGTGCCTAGTTTTTGTGCAGAAAATCAACTATGAGGAAAAATCTCGGAAAATATGCCAAAAATTATATTTCTCCAGAAGATCCACGAAGCCAGAAGATGAAACGGAGTGGAGGCCTTGGGGCCCCACACCCCTGCCAGGCGTGGGTGGGCCCTGCCCGCGCCTAGGGGGTGCGGCCACCCCAGGCACCCCCTCGGGATCCCTCTTTGCCTATAAGTTACCCCTTGACCTAAAAACCGAGGGGGGTTTAACGTTTTTACAGAAAGAGTTCCGCTCTGCCGCCATCATCAGAAACCAAGATTCGGATCCAGAAACTCCGTTCTGGCACCCTGCCAGGACGAGGAATTTGGAGAGGATCATCGCCATCGTCATCACCAACGCCTCTCCATCAACCATTGATGTTTCCCTCGTCCATGAGTGAGTAATCCCCCGCTATAGGCTATGGGGATGGTAGGGATTGGATGAGTTCTATCATGTAATCAAATAAGATTGTTAGGGCATAGTGCCTAGTATCTCTATTAGTGCTATTTGACTTTGTTGCAACTTGTTGTGCTTAATGCTTGTCACTAGGGCATAAGTGCCATGATCTCAGATATGAACTTATTATTGAATCATTATGATAGTATTGTTTGTGATCTTATCTGCAAGTTGTGTACACATATCATTGTCCGGATCCAAAGGCCCCGAAGTGACAGAAATTGGGACAACCGGAGGGGATGGTTGTGGTGCGATGATCACATGTGTTCACGGACTGTTAATTCTTTGCTCAGGTGCTCTATTAAAAGGTGCACCTTAATTGCCAATAGTTTCCAAGAGGCCTCGCTGCCACGGGCTGGCTGGATAGAAGATGTTGTGCAAGTTCTCAGTGCGACCACGTATGACTATATATGGAGCACATGCCTATGATTGTTTAGTACTTGGATGCTTATTCTTATTTATCTGCAATGCCCTAGATCTTGAAGTTACATGTTTAGACTCGTCCATGCAACGCCCGTCCATCCATCCCTATGCCTAACGCGCTCGTATCCTACTGTTTACTATTACTGTTACTATTGCTCTTGTTTTGCTGTTGCTACTATCAAACTGTTGCTACTAATAAAATTCTGTGAGCAAGAACTATTTCTAGGTGCAGCTGAATTGACAACTCAGTTGTTAAGTGTAACACCATGGTTCTGAAAAGACCGAGGCTTCTATGTGACATGCCAATCCCTAGATCGGTTCATTGGCCCACAATAGAATAAGATGAATAACATAGCAAAATATCCGTGTATCATGAATAACGAAGATCCAGAGTACCATTATTACAATAAAAGCTTAGCCCAAGGCTAACTCAAATTATTCAGGTAGCAACATAAATAAAGTAAATCCTCCATTCTTCAAATTGCCCACAAGTGAACAAGTGCCGAGTGGAGTACCGTGGCCTATATCGATTACTCAGAATCGGAATAACCTGCAACATGAAACGTAGCAGCCCCGAAGGGTCAATACATGGAATGTATGGCAAGTAGAGCTAGTAAAGGAGACAATAGTACTAACATCTACATGCATATTTGGCAAGTGAAGCTGTGTCTGGATTGCATTTGCAAATACCTTTGTCCTACTTTCATAAACAGTTTTTGATTTTCTTTGAAAAGATCCCAATTAAGTTAACCCAACAATATTAAAACAATTATGAAATTGGAATGAGCGAGAAACATGTCATGGAATCAATATCAAGCAACTCAGTTGTCCATAACCGGGGACACGGCTAATCGATTAGATTACACACCCTGCAGGGGTTAGTACACTTTACCCATGTGACTTGGCCAGCCCAGCTCGTACCATCACTCTGATTATGAGTGATGACAGGGAGAAGTCCAAGAAGAGACTGTTCGGGAAGTAGCTCCCCAATCCCGATGCGCACCGGTCCAACCTACGAAAATCCTACATCTCTGGATACACGGGTTCGGGTTACCACAACCTACTAAGTCCAACCAACCGCCCATTTCATTATTGGCACATGGTTGTACACGTAAGCTACCAAATAAAGAAGCCAATCAATTTCTCTCGATACCTGGGTGCCTTTCCGCAATGAAACCACCAAAAATTATCAATACCATCACACCCAGGAGATTCATTGATTAAGTTGTTTTAGTTTTCTCAAACCAATACTTTCAGAAAACAAGTCTCAGTGATGTAACCCAGCCCTCGTACATCATAGCATGGCTAAGCACATCTACCGACGGTGGTTCATCTACAAGGAAGACCCTACCACATAATAGGACATAGCATAGCGATAGTATCATCCTACACATGCGACTACAAAATACACGACAATGCATAGACAATAGTAGGACAATATCATGAACAAAATAGCATCTACTTGCCTTGGTTGTAGCGGTCGGAAGAACAATCCACACACGAGCAAGCGTTGCACTCGTCACAATCTACACAATACAATTGCAATCATAAACAAACAAGCATATGCAACAAAGATGATGCATGAAAGCATGCATGACAAGTGGGGTGACGCTACAGCAACACCACATAATAGTAATCAGTAGAGGTACTGATTGCATGCATGGAAAATAGTTTTAGCGCCAGGAAAACTATTATGCAAAATATAATACTCAAAACTAGAGCTAGAACCCAAATAATTCAATACCGGTAGTATACTGTTTGTAAAATCTTGGAAAAATTCTACAGTATAGGCATTGCTATTTAGAAACAGCACCAATTGGAATTACTCAAAAAGGAATTATGAAACTCCATGAATAATTAAAACACTGCAGAAAGCCACTAGACAGTTTCTGCAGAAGTTTTCACTATAAGCCTATCCTTTTAATTCACGATGGGATTCCCCTCGTTCCACTGAATCCAGGGACATATCATACGCAATTTTTGGAGTTACGGGTCTTTTTCTACGAATTAATTACCCCAAAGAGGCCATTAACTCATTTGATTAAACTGTACTAAATCTTACTGCAAAAGTGTGAAACTATGGTACAGCAAGATTCTACACGACTTACTAAACCTACACATATTTTATTTGCAATTTTTGGCCCAGCGGATTAATTTCTACGCAATTTACAAGTTTCTACCGAATTCTGCCAACTAAATCGATTAAAGAAAATACCCAGTCAACTGTGTCTGTTAACTGGTCAACTCGGCTGCTGACTGGGCGTCTGACTAGTCAATGCCTGGGAGCTGACCGGTCAACGGCCGATCTGGACCGCTGGTCTGAGATCCAACGGTCCAAATAGATGGCGGCTGCGGACTCACCGGAGACGAACGGCGGCGAGCTCGGGACGGTGGCGGCGATCGGCTCCGGTGACGGCGGTTCCTGCGCGGAGGGGAAAATGGTCAGCGCGCGGAACGGTGGCGGTCAACGCGGCGGCGAGCTGGAGCGGGCGGCGCGGCTGGCAGGCGGCGGCGCGCGCAGGCGTGGCGAGCGGCGCGAGGCGGCGGCTGCGGGCGCGTGGCGGTGTGGCGGCGGCGGGCGAGCGCGCGGCGCCGCGGAGTGCGGCGCGGGGCGGTGGCTGCGCGCGGCGGCGGGGTGCGGCGGCGCGGCGGCGGTGCGGCGGCGGCTTACCTGGGCGGCGGCGCGGGTGCGGGTCCCGAGAGGCGGCGGCGCGGGCGGATCCCGAGGCGGCGGCGGGGTCCAGAGGCGGCGGGGCTGCGTGGGGGAGAGAGAGGGCATGGTGGGGTCCGCGTCCTTTTGTGGGGGGGACCACGCGGGTCCTACCCGGACTTGGCCCCACCGGGCGGTGGACCGGGGCGCGCGGGCGGCGGCGCGCCATCCGCCGCGCGGGCGGCGCGCGCGGTGCTGGCCGGCTGGGCCGGCGCGGCCCAGCAGGCTGGCGTTTTTTTTATCCTTTATCTTTTTCCTTTTTCGCAAATACTACAACCTCCGTAACTTTTCCGTACGAGCTCCGAATCGGGCGATTTTTGTTCCTAAATTTTTGTAAAATCGAGGGGAACAACCTAGGGTCAAGGGTTGAGTGAAACAACTAGGCTACAAGGGTGGACAACACAAGTCCTACCTCCCGCAGGAGCCTCGTAGTAAAATAGGGTAGGGTTTAGAAAATAGTGTTTTGCCGAATCTTTTCAATCGATGGTTTTGCATGGAAGAGTATGATGCAATGGCATGAATGATATGCAGAACCAAATCTAAAATTTGGGATGTGACAAGACTAACCCCCTTAAGATGAATCTCGTCCCCGAGATTCGACGCGGCTAGCAAATAGGTGTGGGTAGTCCTCTCGGATGTCGTCCTCACGCTCCCAAGTGGCTTCCTCTTCAGTGTGGTGGCTCCACTGCACTTTGCAAAACCTGATCGTCTTGGTACGGGTAGTCCTCTCCACTGTCTCCAGAATCTTGACCGGTTTCTCCTCATAGGTCAAGTCGTTCTCAAGCTGAACCTCCTCTACCGGTATAGTGTCTCTCAATGGTGTATCCACCATTTCCGGATGGCACTTCTTTAGCTGGGATACGTGGAACACATTGTGAACAGCGGACAGAGCTTCTGGCAACTCCAACTGGTAAGCAACTTCCCCTTTGCGTGCTAAGACCCGATACGGTCCAATAAACCGAGGTGCCAGCTTACCCTTAATTCCAAATCTCTTGATTCCACGAAGTGGCGACACTCTGAGGTATGCTCTATCACCTATCTCATACACCACTTCCTTGCACTTGGCGTCAGCGTAGCTCTTCTGCCTTGATTGTGCTACCTTCAGCCTGTCCCTAATCAAGGCGACCTTGTCCTCAGCATCCTTGATCAAATCAGGCCCAAACAACTGACGTTCTCCTACTCCATCCCATAGCAATGGTGTTTGGCACCGTTTCCCATACAGCACGTCGAACGGTGACGTCTTGATGCTGGTTTGATAGCTGTTGTTGTAGGAAAACTCAGCATATGGCAAATTCTCATCCCAACTAGAGCCATGAGCCAAAGCGCATGCTCTCAGCATGTCCTCCAAAATCTGATTCACCCTCTCGGTCTGTCCATCAGTCTGCGGGTGAAACGCCGTGCTAAACTCCAATCTAGTACCAAGTGACTCGTGTAGCTGGCGTCAGAAGTGTGAGGTAAATTGGGTGCCTCTATTAGATACGATACTCTTGGGAACTCCATGTAGGCACACAATTCTGTCCATGTAAATCTTGGCCAACTTTGCACTCGTGTAGGTTGTCTACACCGGAATAAAGTGGGCTACCATGGTCAAATGGTCGACCACTACCCAAATGGAGTCATATCCTGACCTGGTCCTGGGCAATCCTGTGATAAAATCCATTCCCACTCTATCCCACTACCAATCCGGTACGGGCAATGGTTGTAGCAATCCTGCTGGCTTCTGGTGTTCCGCTTTCACTCGGCTACATACATCACATAGGGCAATATGCTCTGTGATGTCTCCCTTCATATTGTTACACCAGAATCTGCCCTTTAGGTCCATGTACATCTTCGTATTGCCCGAATGTATGGAATACGGCGAGTCGTGAGCTTCCTGCAGAATCAACTTCCTTATCTCGGGATCGTTGGGAACGCACAAACGATCTCCATACCACAAGGTTCCTTGCTCATCCTCGCGGAATTCCCTTGCTCGACCCTCCTTCATCTTTTCCTTAACTTCATCCATCTCTTTGTCTCCTACTTAAGCCTTACTGATTATGTCCTGTAGCGTTGGTGGGACTTCCATTGTTGCCAAGTACCCTTCAGATACTACCTCCAGTCTAAGGTCCTTGAACTGCTTGCAGAAATCCTCAGGAAATCCCCCAATTGTCAATCTGTTGGCATAGACCTTCCGGCTCAGAGCATCTGCTACTACATTGGCCTTTCCTGGGTGGTATTGCAGATTCATATCATAGTCCTTGATAAGTTCCAACCATCTCCTTTGCCTCATGTTCAGTTCCTTCTGTGTAAATATGTACTTCAGGCTCTTGTGGTCGGTGTATACATCACAGTGTTTTCCCATTAAGTAATGCCTCCATACCTTGAGCGCATGAACCACTGACGCTAACTCCAAGTCGTGCGTGGGGTAGTTCCGCTCATGGTGCTTGAGTTGCCGCGAGGAATATGACACTACTCTCCCATCTTGCATCAGCACACTCCCAAGTCCCTGTCGAGAAGCATCGCAGTACACTTGGAAATCCTTCTGAAGATCTGGTAAACACAGAACGGGTGCGGTTACTAGTCGACGCTTCAGTTCCTGAAAGCTGGCTTCACATACGTCTGACCATTCAAACTTCCTCTCCTTCTTCAGAAGTTCGGTCATCGGCTTTGCAATCTTGGAGAAGTTTTCAATGAACCTCCTGTAATATTCGGCAAGTCCCAAAAAGCTCCGTATCTCTCCTGCATTCTTGGGTGCTTCCCATTCTGTTACTGCAGTCACTTTGCTTGGATCTACAGCGACTCCTTCTCCTGACACTACGTGTCCAAGAAACCCAACAGTGTTAAGCCAGAATTCACACTTGTTGAATTTGGCATACAGCTTGTGTTCCCTCAGCTTCTCCATAATCAGTCGCAGATGCTTCTCATGCTCAGCACCATCCTTGGAATATATCAATATGTCATCAATAAACACCACCACGAACTTGTCCAAGTACTCCATAAATACCTTGTTCATCATGGTCATGAAATATGCCGGGGCATTCGTTAGTCCAAAAGACATAACCGTATACTCATATAAACCATACCTAGTGGTGAAGGCGGTTTTTGGTACGTCCTCCTCCTGGATCTTCAATTGGAAGTAACCCGATCGCAGATCAATCTTGCTGAACACCTTTGCTCCTTCCAGTTGATCAAACAAATCATTTATGTTCGGCAGGGGGTATTTGTTCTTGATAGTCACTTCATTCAGCGAGCGATAGTCCACCACTAATCTCTTGCTGTTGTCCTTCTTCTCCACAAACAGAACAGGTGCTCCCCATGACAACGAACTAGGCTGAATGAATCCCTTGTCCAACTGCTCTCTCAGCTGCTTCTTCAATTCCTTCAGCTCATCCACATCCATCTTATATGGTCTCTTTGCTATAGGTCCTGTTCCCGGCATCAGGTCGATAAGAAACTCTACTTCCCTGTCAGGTGACATCCCTGGCAGCTCTTCCGGAAACACGTCGGGGTAATCCCTAATCACTGGCATAGTATCCATGCTAACCCCCTTAAGAGAATTCAACTTACACCTTCCCGGTCGCACTGCCGACTTGAATCTAATTCTCTTACCATCCGGGGTTTTGAGTGAAACAGCTCGCTGTGCACAATCTATGTGTCCCTCATGCATAGACATCCAGTCCATACCCACAATGACGTCTAACCCCTTTGATTCCAACACTACCAAATGTGCACTGAAGTTGTGTGTTCCAATCCTCACAGTTAAGTCGCGGCATCCCGCGCTAGCTATCATATCTCCTCCAGGTGAACTCACTCTAATAGATCCTTTCATAGACTCAGTAGGTAGCTTATACTTATCCACAAATGCCCTTGATATGAATGAATGCGATGCACCAGTATCGAAAAGTATAAGCGCAGGGTGAGTGTTGATTGGAAACTTACCAATCACAAGGTCAGGCTCATCTGGAATCTCCTCCACATTCATGTGGTTCACTGTGGCCTTCTCGTTGTTGGTTGGCTTCAGTCCCTTCCTCTCCGGACAGTTGTCAGCATAGTGTCCCTTCTGTTTACACGTGAAGCATGTCACCTCACTCAGATCCTTCTTCACAAAGCTGTGATCACGGTTGCGGTCATGTCCACCGTGTCCTCCAGAGTGGTGAGAGTGTCCTCCCTTGTGGCTGTGGTGGGTGCTCATATGGTTGTCATGACGATGCCCATCGCATCCATGGTGGTGGTGGTCATGGCTCCCATGGTCACTTCCTCCATGCTTGGAGTATCCATCATACGAAGTGCGAGACTTGTGATGTGAACCAGAGTGGTGATTGTTGCTCTTTCTCTTGCGGTTTTCCACCTGCTTGTGCTTCCCTTCCAAGATCCTGGCCTTGTCCATAAGCTCCTGGAAAGTGGGGCAATAAACCACCAGTAGCTGCACTGAAAGCTCATCACTAAGGCCATCCAGGAATCTCTCCCTCCTTTTTGCATCAGTGTCAACATCCTCAGGTGCATAACGGGACAGGTTGTTGAACTCCTCGATGTACTCAGCCACGGTGCGGTTGGTTTGGCGCAAGTTGCGGAACTCCTTCCTCTTTAGGCTCAGAACTCCTGAAGACATGTGGTTGGTCCTGAAACCTTTCTCAAACATTGCCCAAGTCATAGTGTCCAGCGGGTGGGTGATCTGAAAAGTGTCCCACCAAGAAGCGGCTGGTCCCTCCAGTAGGTGAGCGGCAAACCTCACCTTCTCAGCATCAGTGCATCCAACAGTTACTAGATCCTTGTTGAATGAACGCAACCAGTCGAGAGCAACCATTGGTTCCGTTGTAGTAGAGAACTTAGCTGGCCTTAGCCTCAGAAATCTGGTGAGAGCATCTCCCTGAGGCTGGTTGTTTTCATTGTTGTTGTTGTTGTTGTTCTGAGCTTCCATGAACTGGGTCATAACTTGGGTCAGCTGTGCCTGAGCTGCCATGAGCTTCTCCAACTCAGTGGGTTGACGGAGGGGAGGCATCTGCGGTTCAGCACAGGTAAGTTTAGAGAGAATCAACTACGATAATAGGATTCTACCCATGCGTATGATCAAACAACAACAAACAATAGCAGACAATCTCAAGCAAGCAACACATCAACAAACCAGTGATCCAGCAACATCCCAGGGGTTATCCTAGCAGTATATACCTACTGAAATAGTTTAACAAGAGTTGGCAATGGTTAACTAAACAGTTGCTCAACTAAACAGCAAAACAACAATCTGCCGGAACAGTTCAGCAGCATTCACGAATTTTTCTACCTGACTTAGACTCGTCAGAAAATTTAGTTGGTTTTTGCACATACAGTACAGAGAGTTTCGCAACACCCAATTTGTTTCAGAATTTTCCCAGTTACCAGAAAAATATGAAAAATCATACAGTACTGTTGTATCAGCAGAAAACTGCAGCGAAAATAACACAGATGTTAACCAAACTTTCCATAACTCTTTCATAAAATTTCGCACAAATAATTCCTGGGATACTGGAGTACACAAATAAGAAACTAAACACTCTTAAAATAACAGCAACTAAGTTTCACATCGATCGAGACTAATCCTAACGAATTTACCTAACATGGACTAATTGGTGGACTTCTAACTACTTCTTGAAGAGGTTGCGGTAGGTCCTTGCACTCATGCGTTGGCGCTTCGGTCCACGGTTCAACCATGGCGGCGGAGTGTACACTTCTCCTGAATCATCACTTGAGATCTCAAACTCCACCTCTTCTGGATCCTCCTCTTCTTCTCCACTCTCTGCTGCGACTGCAACAGCTTCATCTCCTCCACCATCATTGTCTCCATCATCATCATCCTCGTCCTCATCATCATCATCGTTCCCACTGTCATCATCATCCCCATTGTTACCATCATCTCCATTGTCATCATCAGAGGGTGGATTTAGCTGTGCTTGGAGAGCGGCAATCTGGGCTCTCATCCCTTCAATAGTTTGATCCCTTTCCTGGACGGTCCCTTGCAACTGTTGTATGTTCTGGGTGTTCTCCTGCACAGTACCATGAAGATGAGCTATGGTTGCATCTCTGGCTATAAGGGAATTCTCCAGAACTCCCACGGCTTCATGCAAGGTGTCAATCTCCTGTCCTTGGACCACCATACCATTGCTAGCAAAATCTGCAATCTCCTTTATCATCATCACTTTCTTAGCTAGAGCTCCATTCTCCCTTTCCATGTCCTCTATGCGCCTCCGACGGGGTGGCATTTTTTCCTGTGGCCCGGGGTAACCACAATGTGCCCATCTTCATCACGCCTCCCATAGTCACGGTAGGGTGAATCTGCTGGCAGTAGGTGTCGGACATGATGGCACTGGCGAGACAGGGCTTCATGTATGGCCAAGTTGATTCCAAGTCCCCAGTTGCAGTATGTCTTGGTGTAGATCAGGTGCACAGGGTTTGGTAAGGCGGCATCCCTGAATATGAAGGTGGTGATCTCCCATGCATCCTCACCATATCCATAGGTGTACAGCCTTCTTCCCTTGAACATGGGCAGTGGCAATAGCAATGACTGCGAGAGCTGTGCTAACTGCCTTGCAAAGGGCCTTGGTGACTCCATGGTTGCATACTCAGTCCTGACTTCTCCCATCTATCAAGTAAAAGAGGAAAGTGTGATAATAGCATATGGTAAGAATTTACGAGGGTGAAAGGCATAAGATGAAAGACAGAGTTAATATAGGCTTTAGTAAATCTAAGGCTTCCTAATCCAATCCTAGGTCACGATCCTACAGTCGACACACGGGCTCTGATACCATCTTGTAACACCGCGGTTCTGAAAAGACCGAGGCTTCTATGTGACATGCCAATCCCTGGATCGTTCATTCGCCCACAATAGAATAAGATGAATAACATAGCAAAATATCCGTGTATCATGAATAACGAAGATCCAGAGTACCATTATTACAATAAAAGCTTAGCCCAAGGCTAACTCAAATTATTCAGGTAGCAACATAAATAAAGTAAATCCTCCATTCTTCAAATTGCCCACAAGTGAACAAGTGCCGAGTGGAGTACCGTGGCCTATATCGATTACTCAGAATCGGAATAACCTGCAACATGAAACGTAGCAGCCCCGAAGGGTCAATACATAGAATGTATGGCAAGTAGAGCTAGTAAAGGAGACAATAGTACTAACATCTACATGCATATTTGGCAAGTGGAGCTGTGTCTGGCTTGCATTTGCAAATACCTTTGTCCTACTTTCATAAACAGTGTTTGATTTTCTTTGAAAAGATCCCAATTAAGTTAACCCAACAATATTAAAACAATTATGAAATTGGAATGAGCGAGAAACATGTCATGGAATCAATATCAAGCAACTCAGTTGTCCATAACCGGGGACACGGCTAATCGATTAGATTACACACCCTGCAGGGGTTAGTACACTTTACCCATGTGACTTGGCCAGCCCAGATCGTACCATCACTCTCATTATGAGTGATGACAGGGAGAAGTCCAAGAAGAGACTGTTCGGGAAGTAGCTCCCCAATCCCGACGCGCACCGGTCCAACCTACCAAAATTCTACATCTCTGGATACGCGGGTTCGGGTTACCACAACCTACTAAGTCCAACCAACCGCCCATTTCATTATTGGCACATGGTTGTACACGTAAGCTACCAAATAAAGAAGCCAATCAATTTCTCTCGATACCTGGGTGCCTTTCCGCAATGAAACCACCAAAAATTATCAATACCATCACACCCAGGAGATTCATTGATTAAGTTGTTTTAGTTTTCTCAAACCAATACTTTCAGAAACAAGTCTCAGTGATGTAACCCAGCCCTTGTACATCATAGCATGGCTAAGCACATATACCGACGGTGGTTCATCTACAAGGAAGACCCTACCACATAATAGGACATAGCATAGCGATAGTATCATCCTACACATGCGACTACAAAATACACGACAATGCATAGAAAATAGTAGGACAATATCATGAACAAAATAGCATCTACTTGCCTTGGTTGTAGCGGTCGGAAGAACAATCCACACACGAGCAAGCGTTGCACTCGTCACAATCTACACAATACAATTGCAATCATAAACAAACAAGCATATGCAACAAAGATGATGCATGAAAGCATGCATGACAAGTGGGGTGACGCTACAGCAACACCACATAATAGAAATCAGTAGAGGTACTGATTGCATGCATGGAAAATAGTTTTAGCGCCAGGAAAACTATTATGCAAAATATAATACTCAAAACTAGAGCTAGAACCCAAATAATTCACTACCGGTAGTATACTGTTTCTAAAATCTTGGGAAAATTCTACAGTATAGGCATTGCTATTTAGAAACAGCACCAATTGGAATTACTCAAAAAGGAATTATGAAACTCCCTGAATAATTAAAACACTGTAGAAAGCCACTAGGCAGTTTCTGCAGAAGTTTTCACTGTAAGCCTATCCTTTTAATTCACGATGGGATTCCCCTCGTTCCACTGAATCCAGGGACATATCATACGCAATTTTTGGAGTTACAGGTGTTTTTCTACGAATTAATTACCCCAAAGAGGCCATTAACTCATTTGATTAAACTGTACTAAACCTTGATGCAAAAGTGTGAAACTATGGCACAGCAAGATTATACACGACTTACTGAACCTACACATATTTTATATGCAATTTTTGGCCCAGCGGATTAATTTCTACGCAATTTACAAGTTTCTACCGAATTCTGCCAACTAAATCGATTAAAGAAAATACCCAGTCAACTGTGTCTGTTGACTGGTCAACTCGGCTGCTGACTGGGCGTCTGACTAGTCAACGCCTGGGGGCTGACCGGTCAACGGCCGATCTGGACCGCTGATCTGAGATCCAACGGTCCCAATAGATGGCGGCTGTGGACTCACCGGAGACGAACGGCGGCGAGCTCGGGACGGTGGCGGCGATCGGCTCCGGCGACGGCGGTTCCTACGCGGAGGGGAAAACGGTCAGCGCGTGGAACGGTGGCGGTCAACGCGGCGGCGGCGCGAGGCGGCGAGCAGGTGCGGCGGCGAGCTGGCGCGGGCGGCACGGCTGGCAGGCGGCTGCACGCGCGCAGGCGGCAGGCGGCGGCTGCGGGCACGTGGCGGCGTGGCGGCGGAGGGCGAGCACGCGGCGCTGCGGAGTGCGGCGCGGGGCGGTGGCTGCACGCGGCGGCTTACCTGGGCAGCGGCGCGGGTGCGGGTCCCGAGAGGTGGCGGCGCGGGCGGATCCCGAGGCGGCGGCGGGGTCCAGAGGCGGCGGGGCTGCGTGGGGGAGAGAGGGCGCGGTGGGGTCCGCGTCCTTTTGTGGGGGGCCCACGCGGGTCCTACCCGGACTCGGCCCCACCCGTCGGTGGACCGGGGCGCGCGGGCAGCGGCGCGCTATCCGCCGCGCGGGCTGCGCGCGCGGTGCTGGCCGGCTGGGCCGGCACGGCCCAGCAGGCTGGCGTTTTTTTTGATCCTTTATCTTTTTCCTTTTTCGCAAATACTACAACCTCCGTAACTTTTCCGTACGAGCTCCGAATCGGGCGATTTTTGTTCCTAAATTTTTTTAAAATCGAGGGGAACAACCTAGGGTCAAGGGTTGAGTGAAACCACTAGGCTACAAGGGTGGACAACACAAGTCCTACTAAAGCCTCCCGTAGGAGCCTCGTAGTAAAATAGGGTAGGGTTTAGAAAATAGTGTTTTGCCGAATCTTTTCAATCGATGGTTTTGCATGGAAGAGTATGATGCAATGGCATGAATGATATGCAGAACCAAATCTAAAATTTGGGATGTGACATTAAGGCTTGCAAATATTTTTTGGCTCCCCTTGTGTCGAATCAATAAATTAGGTAATACTACCCACGAAGACTGTTGTGATCTCCTATACTTGTGGGTCATCAAGACAATTTTCTGGCGCCGTTGCCGGGGAGCATAGCTTTATTTGTAAGTTCACTTGGATCTATTATTGTTCATTGCTGCTCTTTACATCATGGGGAATTCTCGTGATGGAAAATTTCCTATTTTACCATCCACTACAAGAAGAGGTATAGTCCTAAACACCTCTGTTGCTTTTGATTCACCGTCTGTTATAAGTAAGCTTGTCACACCACCACCACATACTCATGCTACACACACTGCTATTACTGCTGAGTCTGAAACTGCTTTTGATACTCATGATGTTACTTCTACTATGCTTGATGCGAGTGGTTCATTAGGTCCTTTCCTAGATGCTACTATGGATAGTCTAGGAAATACTGAAACTCCTAGTAAAGACACTGTCACACCTGTTAGCTCACCTGAGTCTAGAGAGAGTTATGATATTAATGATGGTTACATTGAGTTCACTGATGAATTTGGTGAAGAGTGCTGAAACACACATGGTACTAGTGCTATTAAGAGTCTCCTTTCTAGACGTACTATTATGCCTAAACTGTCCTCTGATCCTAAGTTTGCCACCTCTCCCATAGTATTAAAGATAAAGATTATGATTTCTCTCTTGATTTATCTTATTTGGATATTGTTGAGAAAGAACCTTTTTGTGGGACTGAAAATGAGAGTGATGTGGCTCATATGAATGAGCTTTCTACTATAAGTGCTTTATTCTCTGATGATTTTAAGATGCGCAAGTACTTTGTTACAAAGATCTTCCCGTTTTTACTAAAAGGAGAAGCTAGGGCTTGGTTTAATAGATTACCTCCTGGTTCCATTGATAGCCCTGATTGTTTGATTGCTAGACATGTTGCTTTGCAGAGACTTTTTGATTTTAAACAGGGAGAAGAAGAGAAATTGCCTGAGTCATGGACAAGGTTCTATGCCTTGATTCATGCACATCCTGGATGTCCATTGCCTAAGAATGAGCTTCTTGATATTTATTATAATGGACTAACTGATGACTCTAGGACATACCTAGATATCTTTGCTGATTATGTTTTCAGGAAAAGAACTCCTATAGATGCTGAAGAATTAATGGCTAAGATAAGCAAGAACTATGATGATTGGACTTCAACTGAGCTAAATACACCTGAGCCTATTACTCCTGAACCAATTGTGCCTGAACCAGATCCAATACCAACACCAAAGAAGTGGGGAGTTATTGCATTAAATGATGAAGTGATGAAAGAAGCCAAGGAATGTCTAAAGGAGAAAGGTATTAGAGCTGAAGATGTGAAGAATCTGCCTCCTATAGAAGAATTATGTAAGCCAATTCCCCACTCATCTACTATTGAGGTACACTCTATCTACTTTAATGAAGGTGATATTTCTTATGGTAAGCCTCATAATAAATGCTTAGAGGAACTTGACACATTTATTGTTAAACAAGGTAATTTTAATAAACAAGTTCAGAATCATTTATTGGAAAAATCTAGAGCTATCAATGAGTTGAAAGATATTGTGGAAAGAACTTCTAATGGTATTAAAATTCTTTGTAAACACTTTCAAATGGTTCAAACCCAACTTGATCAACTTGCTAAGGTACAAAAGGATATGCTAGTTAATGAAGGGAATATGCCCGAGAGGCAATAATAAAGTGGTTATTATCGTATTCCTTATTTATGATAAATGTTTATTTTACATGCTATAATTGTATTAATACGGAAATGTTAATACATGTGTGTTTAATAAACAAAAAGGAAGTTCCTAGTTATGCCTATCTTATAAACTAGCTCGTTGATTAACATGATGATCAAAGTTTCCTGATCATGGACATTGGATGTTGTTAATAACGAGGTCACAACATTAGTGTAATGATGTGATGAACATTCATCTGAAGTATAGCATTACGATCAAAGTCATTGAGTTTATATTGCTATAACAACTTACAAAGTGATCCTAATCCTTAGACCATGAGAACATGTCAATCACTAACACCGGAAGAGTTTCTCGATGACATCAAACATCACACCGTAACTTGGTGATTATAAAGATGGCTTCAGAACTACTAAAGTGTTAAGTTAAGACCCATGGATAGAGAGTGGAATTTGTTCATCCCGATGACGGATAGATATGCTCTAGGCCCTCTCGGTGATATCACATTGATTAGCTTGCAAGAAAGTGATTTGATCACTAGAATGTTATATCACGGGAACGAGAAAAGAGTGCATGTCGGTAACGAGATCAAACTAGGTATGGAGATACCGATGATCGAATCTCGGACATGTAATATATCGTGAAACAAAGGGATTAAGATACTAGCGTAAAAGGTTCACACGATCACAGAAGTCATCGTTGAATGTGTGGGAGTCAGTACGGATCTCCAGGTCCCGCTGCTGATTATTGATCGGAGAGGGGTCTCGATCATGTCTGCATTATTCGCGAACCGTAGGGTGACACACTTAAGGGATACCGACACCATTCGGAGCAAATGATATGCCAGAAAAAGAAAAGGAAAGCGCAGTAATTTATTTCACTAGACACCGAAACTATTTCGGTTGAAATTGCTGAAACTGGTTCTGCATGTGAAATGGAATACTAGCAAGGGGTTTTATGTGAATGTTTGTTAATTAAAGTAATTAACAAAATTCTGAATAAATAAATAAAAAAGTTTTATTTAAATGAGAGCTTGCATTAAATTTGGTGGCATGTGAGTGGATTTTTGAGTGGAGGCTTTTTAATGGGAGTGGAGGCTTTTCATTTTGAGTGGGAGCTCCACCCACATGAATGTGGAAGAGGTGGGGGCAGCCCCCATGGCTGGGCTCCATGCCCCTTGGGTGCCCCCCTCTCCCCTATAAAAGGCCCCCTCTCCTCCTCTCAAAGCACACCTCCTCGCGAAGGATCTCTCTCCCCCCTTTAGAATTTCCCCATGGTCTCGGATCAGCGAGATACATGTTCCCGATGGCTTTTTCTGGAAGGATTTGTTGCTTCCGCTGCTTCGCTGGAGCGAGGGAGCGGAGGTTGTCGGGGTACCCGTACATGTGTGCGATCATGAATGCACCACTGCTGGACTTGATCGTGCTGGACCGGCTGGACTAGATGGACTTCATCACGATCTTGAGATCGGCAAGCGTTCGTCTACATCATCCACGAGTACAACCTCGTTAACGCTATTCGGTCTTCGAGGGTATGTATTCTATGGATGTATATCCACCCGTTGCTTGTATCTAGTAGATAGATCTTGGTACATAGATGTTCCCATCGTAGGAATATTTTTTTCCTATGCTATGAACCCTATAGTTAATGCCTCAGGAGATAACCATGCTTATGGAATTAGAACTATGAGTGGTATAGCTACTCAAGATCATTTATATCCTGAAGGACACCCTAAAAGAATTGAGCAGGATTCTCAAAAAGGTGAAAGTAGTGGTAGCCCTTGTAAGAGAAAGAAAAAGAAACATAAAGTAGTTGAGGAACCACTTGAACCTACTGTAGATCCTAATAGTATATTTGCCTCTAATGCTGAAACTGAGAGTGGTAATGATAAAAATGATGCTCCTAATAAGGAGGAAGGTGAGTAAGAACCTGAGAAGCACACTAAGAACACTAGGTACACTAAGGAAGATTTTATTGCTAAGAAACATGGTAGTGAGAGAGAACCTTGGGTGTAGAAACCTATGCCTTTTCCAGGTAAGAAACACGAGTCAAAGGAGGAAGAACACTACAACAAGTTTTGTGAGTGGATGAAACCTTTATTTTTGCAAATTCCTTTGACTGATGCTATTAAGTTGCCTCCTTATTCAAAGTATATGAAGGATATTGTCTCTAATAAAAGGAAGATTCCTAATGAGGATATTTCTACTTTGCTTGCTAATTATTCCTTCAATGGTAAGGTTCCAAAGAAACTTGGTGATCCAGGTATACCAACTATCCCTTGCTCTATTAAGAATAATCATGTTAGAACTGCTCTATGTGATTTGGGAGCTGTAGTTAGTGTTATGCCTTTTTCTCTCTACAAGAGACTCCGGCTAGAAAACTTTATACCAACTGATATATCTTTGCAAATGGCTGATAAGTCAACTACTATTCATGTTGGTATATGTGAGGATGTTCCTGTTCAAGTGGCTCATAATTGTTTGGTTTTAACTTATTTTGGTGTGCTTGAAATGCCTGAAGATCATAATATGTCTATTATTCTTGAGAGACCTTTTCTTAATACTGAACGTGCTGTCATAAATTGTAATCAAGGAAAAGTAACATTCAGTATTAATGAAAAAGAGCATACTGTTTATTTCCCCAAGAAGGTTGCTAGAAGCTATTGCCTGAATTCCATTGAAAATATTGAGAGCATCACGGTTGGAGAAATATATTGTCCCATTCCAATAGAAAATTTTGAAACTATTATGATTGGGACCATTGCTATCAAGTATGAGGTAACATAATAACCTTGTGGAATGCAAAGTTTTGTTTCATATAAGATTGTTTTGGTAACATGACTTGATCAACCTTGTTAACAAAAGGATTTTTATGAACAGAATAATGCTTTCACTGTGGTTATTCTTGCTATCTTTTATTCTTCTCCTTCCTAGTATTTGCCTTTCTTTTGCTAGATTTGGTTTTGTTAGTTGTTTGCTTGTTAGAGTGCCTTAGAACTTTTGTAGTTTGGTTTTTGGTTTGCTTTTGCTTCTTCTAAAAAACTGTTTCTACGAGAAAATCAATTTTCATACCCTGAAAATTGGCCAAAAATAAAGTTTCCCGAAAAATTCCAGAAAATTCAAAATAAGTTTTTCCTCGAAAAAAGGGGCAGAGGGACACCTGGAATGACCTAGGCAACCACACCCATGGTGGGCGCGGCCCCTTACACGTGGAGCCTGGGTAGGGTGTGGCCCACCTGGGCCCCTCCAAAGTGTCTCCTCCCAGCCATCTTCTTTCTCTCTCCCAAAAAACACCGGAAAACTTTCTCAAGCTCGAGTTCCTGATGTTCTTTCTCGCGATTTTCGATCTCCTTGCTCAGCCCCTTGCTGTTGATTTTTGGAGGTATTGCTCCTTGGTATGTGCCTCCACTTGTCCAATTAGATTTGTGATTGATAGATTGTATCTTGAGTATTTTGTTGCTATAGGTGACACGTTGTGTGAGTTTGCATGTTTGTTCTATGCTTAGAGATTTCATTTTGATGCACGTGTAGCCCTCTAGAAAGTTCCTATAGTAGTTTCTCATCATTTATCAATTTGGAAATCACTTGGTTTGATGTTTGTCTAAAAAATTCAGAAAAGAGTGGTCATGGACAACCACACATTTGGAGAGATATTTGAGGGTGATGCACCTAGGAGGGCAAGGCCTTCAAGATCATCCTCCCGAGCCAGTCCCTCATACAATGAGGATCTCATCACTCCACGATTGGGCGACGAGGGAGATGAGGGGGATGCTCACCCTTACACCTTTCCTTGTCGAACCTTTTTGCAGGCTGCTGGGATTCTTGATGATTTTACAACCTTGGTTCGAAGGGCTAGACTAACAAGCCTGATGCAGGATGAGAGCATGCAATATGCTACGCTCACTAAAACATTTGTTGAGAGCTTCTCCTTTACTAACAGCATGTTCAAGCTAGATGTTTCTTTCAAAATTTATGGCAGGTCTTATAATATGACATTGAAGAAATTTTATGAGGCTCTAGGACTTGGTACAGCTGGGTCAGCAAAGAAGATTCCAGCTCAACCTACTGATTTGCTAGAGCTCTACCACGGGATAACCAATGATGATAACCGTAGAGCTCAACGGGGAAAGATAAGAAATATTTAGCTTCCAGCCATCAGGTACTTTGCTTACTATCTTGCCACTGGTGTTCTTGGTAGGGAGAACACTAGTAATATTTCTAGCTATCATTTTGCTTTCTTAGCTGCCGCGTTCAACAATGATACTAGGTACAATCTTGGTTCTCGCATTGCTCGTCGCTTAACCGCTAAGGGACCCATTTATGGGGGAATTATTGCTACACGTGTTGCTGCTGCCTTGGACCTTGTTGTTGATCCAAATGATATAGTTTTGGCCCCTCAGAGACTTGATCTTGCTGCCATGAAGGCACATCACTTTGTCACCACTAGCTCTACCCTTGAGAACTTGGTTTATAGAATGCTGTTTATTGACGGGGAAGAGAGAGATCCCTCTCACCCAAACCACTTTGTTCAGTATTTCTCAGGGACCTTTGTCATTCTCAAAGGAGGAGATGGATGACAAGCTGGTGTTATCGCCATATTTTGACCAAAGGAGGAGTTGGGCCGTGATCAGGATGGGCTTAGAAGATACGTATATACAACGTGTTGTTGAATCGGCCTCGCGTGTTGGTTTGGGCTAAATTGCCCGTGTATCTTTATATTGTAGTAGGTTCCGTTTAGAGTTAGGTAAGAGATAGAGTTGTAGAGTTATTCCAAAGACAGAAAGTCTCCGGACTATAAATATGTACCTAAGGTTATCGAGAAAAGGAGGATAATCACGTTCACAACAAACACAATCTCGGCGCATCGCCACCCCTTGTTTCTAGGGTTTTTCTCGGGTAAGTGCCATGCTGCCTAGATCGCATCTTGCGATCTAGGCAGTATCTACTTATGCGTTATCTGGTATTACTCGTACTGAAGCCTTGTTGATGGCGAGTAATACCATTATCATAGATTTGTCTGGGTTAGCATCAGTACTTTTCGCTACGATTGTTTCAGTTATGCTGCCTATACTTATATCGCCGCCTTTGCACCTTTTCCCGGGTGTGAGGGTGGCATCTTGCTTGATCTTTATTTAAGTCGATTTGATCTGTTATAGTTGTGCCTTGTTCTCCAAGGTTTAGTTTAATATCCACATGATCAGGCCTTGCAAACGGGTTGAACGATCCAGTAGTATGTAAGATATGGTTTATCAATCCAGGAGGGGGTGTTCCGGGAATTGACGATTACGTTGGTTTTTAGGCCTTCTCTAGGATTAATTTTCTATTATCTTTTGTATCTACCAGGCTCAATCACGTGTAGGATGTTCCAGTCATGTAGTGAAAACGTTAAACTGTTGTAGATCGATTTAGCTTGTATTGATGAAGCAGAAACCCCATGTTATAATGGATCTAATGCGGAACCATGGGATAATCGGCTCTAGGAGCCGATTCACAGGGAAACCTGAGAGCCGGTTACGGCTCGAATTTTACACATGTTTGTTTGCCATGCAGGAAACCAATCGAAGCAATCTTTCACCTTCCTGATCAGGTATAGGTCAGGTGGCACGCCCTCGAACCAAGCCAGGACGCGTGCCGTAGCTTTGCGGGCCGTTGCCCGAGGGACCAGGGCCCACCAGCAGTTCTGGGAGCCTCCCGGCTCTTCGTGTTGCCCGTCGCTGCTCGCCGGTGGGTTTTGGTAGGCAACACATTCTGGCACGCCCGGTGGGACCTTTAAACAACGTCTACATCAGCATCCGACGCTGCGATGGACGACAGACCGGTCACGTACGATGAGCTGCCTGAGGAGTTCAAGGCGAAGTATGATGACGTCAAAGCTCTCTTCGAAGCCGATCTCATCGGCTCTTTTGAGAGGACTCGTAAGCATGGGATCAGGTGGAAAGGGTTCTCACCCGAGGGTGCTCTCGATGAGGTAGATCTGTCTGTTCCTTCAGAGGACCGCAGCAGAGCCCTGCGCCAGGAAGTTAACTACATGGTGGCTCATTCTCTTCACCGCCATTCTGAGAGCTTGGTAAACGCTTTCGAGCGGGTAGCAGTTCGCGTGGTTCAGGAGATCATGAAACATCAGTACTCTCCTTCGGGGCCCACTCTAGGAACTCACCAGGGAGAAAGACCGCTCCAGGCCAGGCCACCGCTGCCATTCACACTTGCAGCTCCAGAGCCACCAGGGGCACCGGCGTACGTCGTCTACAAGCTTGGAGGCGACCCTGGCGATTGCCAATTCCTGTGTGAACCACCTAAAGAAATCCCACATGGATACGTGTGCACCTACGTGCCAGAGTCCAACAGTTTGACGCGCACAAACCAGATTGCAACAGCAGGGGTTGTTGGGGTAGGAGCTTCGGGAGAAAGTGTTCCGGGAGCAGGAATCTCTGGGATGGACGCCGATAAACAGGCGTGGCTAGCCAAGCATGCCACTGGAACGAGCCATGAGAATCTAGCCCCTGCAACCCAAACAACGGAACAAATCCGTACCATCCTGAGAGACCAGTTCGGCTTCGTGCCGAAGAGAAGGACAATCGGCTATTCAAAGCCGTACCCCAACGAGTTTGACCTGATCCCGCTGCCGCCCAAGTATCGGCTCCCCGAGTTTTCGAGATTTAGCGGATCAGAAGGGTCAAGCTCGATCGAGCACGTGAGTCGATACCTAGCACAGTTAGGCATGATATCAGCATCAGATCAGTTACGCGTAAGGTTCTTTGCGCAATCGTTGACAGGACCAGCTTTTGGGTGGTACACCTCGTTGCCACCTGATTCGATCCAGACCTGGAAACAACTGGAAGAGAAGTTCCACATTCAGTACCATTCAGAAGCTACCGAGGCTGGCATTGCAGACCTGGCACAGGTGCGGCAAAAGCGAGGAGAAACGGTAGCCGAGTACATCCAACGCTTCAGGACTGTCAAGAACCGATGTTACTCAGCTCGTTTAACTGAGAAGGAAGCAGTCGAGCTGGCAGCGTTGGGTCTCGCAGCGCCCATCAAAGATATGGCTTTCCAAGTAGAGTATAACTCGTTGGCGCACATGGCCCAGAAGCTGACGATGTATGAGCAGCGCCACCCTGAGTTGTACCAGGACAAGTTCAAACGTCCGATAGGCCTGGTCGATACAGAAGAAGAAGACCCAACGCAAGACCAGGAGGTGGCCGTGGCTGAATGGGCTTGGGGCGCAGATCCCGTATCCTGCAAATGGGTGAAACAGCAAGGGCCTGCAAAAGGGTTCGACTTCGATGTGACCAAAGCTGAGCAAATATTCGATTTACTGCTGAAAGAAAAGCAGCTGAAGTTACCTGAAGGCCATAAGATCCCTACGGTTCAAGAGATGAACGGAAGACCATACTGCAAGTGGCATCACTCGTTCACCCACACCACCAATGACTGCAAAGAGCTACGCCGCCAGATCCAAGCGGCGATAGAGCAGGGCCGTCTCATCCTGGGACAATTCGCCATGAAAGTAGACACCAACCCATTCCCCGGCGTCAACATGGTAGAACACAGCCACTCCACGAGGCGCCAGGTGGATTTCTCGTTCGATGTCAACATGGCAGGACCAGGATACCACCATGCGACGTACAAGGAGGGAGGCGGTCGCTATCGCAGGGTAAGAGATGAGGCTGGTCCACGCGACCGGCCCAGCTACGACGACAGGCGGTACTTAACTGAGGAACAAGTAAAAAGTGTGCGATATCAGAAACCACATTCCACGCATCTCCTTAACAAGTATGAGCGGCAATATGACCAACGTCGCCGGCGCGACGGAGAAGATGAAGGATATGAGCACCTCGCTAGGGGACCGCCAAAAGGTAAGGAAGGCGCAGACAAACATTGGGATTGCCCGTTCTTCAAGTATTGCTGGGACGCGGGAATGAGCCGATTGCCTACGATCGATAACTGCCCGGAATGCGGACAGCAGCAGGAGGACACAGAGCCAGTGTCAGTGTTCAAGCGCCTAGGGCCTCTCCCACCACAGAGCAGACGCAGGGGAGCATCCCGAGCACAAGGTCTCAAGGAGCCAGTGGGTGACGAAGAGAAAGACAGGTATCACCGTCCAAGGTGGTGTCCCGACGGACTCAGGCACACCCAAAAGCGTAGAGTGCAGCGGCTGCGTAATTTGGAGGAAGCCGAAGCACAGTACCTCCACGCTCTAAAGAAAGCACGGCCCGATCTGGCCGTTAAAGTTAGGCAGACCTTGGAAACGGAAGATCACCCGAAAAAGAAAGAGTGGCGCCCCAAACCGGTAAAAGCCGATGCAAAGACATCGGCTGGCACAGACATGGTATTCATACTCCCGTCAGAGTTCTGCGCGCCAAGAACCAACGAGCTACCAGTGGCACAGTTCGACTGCGGCCCACGGCCAGTTATCTTTGAGAAGCCACGTGAGAAGGGTTACAAACACCTGAAAGCACTGTATCTACGAGGGTACATCAATGGGCAACCTGTTAGCAAGATGTTGGTAGACACCGGGGCGGCAGTCAACATAATGCCATACTCCATGCTACGGCGTCTGGGACGCTCCACTGCAGATCTGATCAAAACCAATGTCACTTTGAGCGACTTCAACGGCCAGACTTCAGAAACACGAGGTGTACTGAACGTGGACCTGACCGTGGGCAGAAAAACCGTCCCTACGTCATTCTTCGTCGTGGACAGCAAAAGCACCTACGCCGTCCTACTAGGGAGAGATTGGATTCATGCTAACTGCTGCATCCCATCCACGATGCACCAGTGCCTGATACAGTGGGATGGAGATGAGGTAGAAGTCATTCACGCAGACGATTCTGTCGAGGTCTCCATTGCTGGCATGAACGTCTGGGAAGCAGAAGACCAAGAGCCGATCTCTGGAATCAGTCTAGACGGCTGTGAACGCATCGAGGCTACAAAAAACGGGGTGAGGCTGGTCTTATCCACCGGCCTGACGGAGTAGCAAAGTCCACGACGGTGCGTGGTACGGCCGATCCCTGCGATCGGCCACAAAAAACAAAAAGCAGCAATCTTACGACGAGCAGGTCGTGCAGTTGTAGCAGGGAGATTCCCAGCCATGTTAAAACCGTAAGGTGTAAACCATCCTTGACTAATGCAATAAAAAAGGGGGACGATTCGGGCAATCGGCCCAAATCATTTTTGTTAACCTCACCTACGGTTTGCCCTGTGCTTAGCATCGATTTGGCAGGTGACGGAAAGCTAGGGTATGGTTTTACATCTGCTGATGAACTAGAAGAGATCGACATTGGTCCTGGGGATAAGCCACGACCAACTTTTATCAGTAAAAGGTTGGATCCGAGTCTGCGGGATCCGATGATAGCCCTGTTAAAACAATATCCAGACTGCTTCGCCTGGGACTACACAGAGATGCCCGGGTTAGACAGGAGCATCATCGAGCATCGACTCCCGCTTAAAAAAGGATTTCGGCCATTCCAGCAGCGGGCACGACAGATGAAGGCCGAAATTCTGGAAGAAGTCAAGAAGGAGGTCGAGAAGATGTTGGCAGCCGATTTAATCAGGTCATGCAGGTATGCTGAATGGATTTCTAGTATCGTACCTGTGGAGAAAAAGGATGGCCGTTGGCGTGTCGCCATAGATTTTCGGGACCTCAATAGAGCTACCCCAAAAGATGAGTATCCAATGCCAGTGGCAGAAACATTAATCAACGCAGCGGCTGGCCATAAGATCTTGAGCTTTATGGATGGAAATGCCGGCTACAACCAAATTTTTATGGCTCCAGAAGACATACACAAGACTGCGTTCAGAGTACCAGGCTCGGTGGGGTTGTTTGAGTACGTTGTCATGACGTTTGGATTAAAAAATGCCGGTGCCACGTACCAAAGAGCCATGAACTACATTTTCCATGATCTGATCGGCAAACTGGTGGAAATTTATATCGATGACGTAGTGGTCAAGTCTGCCTCAGTAGAAGGACACTTGGGCGATCTGCAACGCGTACTGGACCGAACGAGAAAATTCGGATTACGGATGAATCCAAAGAAGTGCGCCTTCGGGGTAACGGCCGGTCAGTTCTTGGGTTTCTTGGTCCACGAACGCGGGATTGAGATCGGTCTAAAGAGTCAAGAGGCCGTGCGAACAATGAAGCCACCTACCACGAAGAAAGAGCTACAGTCTCTCATCGGCAAGATCAACTTCGTCAGAAGGTTCATCTCCAATCTGTCAGGAAGGATAGAGCCGTTCATGGGACTGGTAAAGATTAAATCTGACGAGGAGTTCCGCTGGGGAACAGAACAGCAACGGGCCTTCGACGAAATCAAAGAATATTTAACGAAGCCGCCGGTTTTAGTCCCGCCCCAGCCAGACAGGCCGTTCTATATTTACTTGTCAGTAGCGGACACGTCCATCGCCTCAGTGGTGGTGCAAGTTTATGACGGGCTGGAGCGAGTGGTATTTTACATCAGCAGGAGGATGCTGGATGCAGAGACAAGGTACTCTGAGATCGACAAGTTGTGCCTCTGCCTGTTTTTCACCTGCACCAAGCTACGCCACATTTTGCTATCAGCAGAAATTATCATCATCTGCAAATCAGACGTCATAAAACACATGCTGTCGGCTCCTATGTTGAAAGGCCGACTAGGTAAATGGATGTTTGCATTATCGGAGTTTGACATCCGGTATCAACCCGCTAAAGCAGTTAAGGGGCAGGCATTGGCCGACCTTATCGCTGAAAGGATCAACACCAATATAGCAGCATTGTCTATACAAGCCTGGGCTATGTTCTTCGACGGGTCAGTTTGTGACGATGGGTGCGGCATTGGCATGCTCCTTGTGTCACCCCGGGGGGCAACATTTTCCTTCTCTATCAGGTTATCTGCCCCTCGCACCAACAATGTCGCTGAGTATGAGGCGATACGCAAGGGAATGGAGCTGCTCATCGAAGCTGGAGCGGAAGCAGTGGAAATTTTTGGAGACTCCAAGCTGGTTATTTCTCAACTCACAGAGGAATATAAGTGTGAGAGTGAGTCGCTCTTCCCATTATGGATGCAATGCCGTGAGCTGATGGCACAGTTCCGATACATAAACTTCACCTGGATCCCGCGATCGCAGAATACCGAAGCCAACTATCTTGCACAAATGGCTTCAGGCTACAAGGATGTAGCAGAGGGAGCCGATGTTCAGGTGCAATTCCTGGATGCAGACGACTGGAGAGCCGATATCTTCAATTACTTGAAGGATTCGGCTCGGGGGGCACCTAAATGGATAAGATACAAGGCCATGAAGTATGTGCTCATCGGGGATGACATGTTTTACAGGACTCTTGAGGGGTTATTGCTCAAATGTCTGGGAACAGCCGAGGCCAATCGGCTCCTACACGAGGTACACGAAGGCGCCTGTGGAACTCACCAATCGGCTCATAAAATGAAGTGGTTGATCAGGCGATCAGGGTTTTATTGGCCTACCATGCTCGAGGACTGTTTTAAGTACTACAAAGGATGTCAAGCATGTCAGAGATTTGGAAAAATCCAGATGGTACCCGCTTCAGCAATGAATCCCATCATCAAGCCTTGGCCCTTCCGAGGTTGGGGCATGGATATGATCGGCAAGATCAATCCTCCGTCAAGCAAGGGCCACATGTGGATATTAGCCATCACGGATTATTTCACCACGTGGGTGGAAGCCGTCCCTATGAAGTCAGTAAGTTCAAAGGATGTTGTCGATTTTGTGAAAGAGCACGTCATTCATAGGTTTGGGATTCCCCAGACTATTACGACCGATGGAGGTTCGGTTTTCACTTCCCACGAGTTCAGAAAGTTCTGTGAGGATACAGGGATTAAGCTGATTCGATCATCTCCGTACTATGCTCAAGCAAATGGGCAAGCTGAAGCGTCCAACCAGAGCCTTATCAAGCTGATCAAGAGGAAAATCGATGAGCACCCTAGGCGTTGGCATGAGGTTTTGTCAGAGGCTTTATGGGCTTACCGCATGTCATGTCATGGAGCGATAAAAACCTCGCCGTACCATCTTGTCTATGGACAAGAAGCCGTATTGCCTTGGGAAATTACGGCTGGATCGAGACGCGTCACTTTTCAGAACGATCTAACGGCTGAAGAATACGCAGCTTTGATGAGTGACAGTGTTGAAGATTTGACTGAGCTTAGGCTGTGGTCACTTGAGAAAATCAAAGAGAACAAGGCCAAAGTAGCTCGTGCATACAACAAAAAGGTGAGACCTAAGGAGTTCCACGTTGGCGATCTGGTGTGGGAAGCGGTGTTGCCATTAGGGACCAAGGATGCAGCATATGGTAAATGGTCTCCAAATTGGCACGGGCCATACAGGATCGATCAGGTTTTAAGAGGGAACACATACATGCTGGAAGAACTGGACGGCGTGAAATTCCCAGTAGCTGTCAACGGTCAACATCTCAAGAAATATTTCCCAAGTATGTGGGATGATGGACAATGAGATATGGGGGCCGATACACGAAATCGGCCAATAAAAAAAAATTATTATGTAGCTCCCAAGCACGTGGGATGATGGGCAGTGAGATATGGGGGGCGATGCATGAAATCGGCCAATAGAAGTATACAGCCGATGCTTGGTCATCGACTTTAGAGGTTCAAAACTGGTACAACCCAATGCCAGTTTACGTAGACAAACTACTGAAGAAACGCCTCGAAGGCGTGGAGGGTGTCAGCACGAACACGGTCCACCTCGGCGATCTCGGCTTCGTCATCCTCGTCCTCGCCTGTCACAAGCTGTTGGTTCAGGGTGCGTATCTCTGCCAGGTCAGTCTTCAGTTGAGCTCTGAGGCCTTCTGCTTCATCTTGGGAGCGGGCGATGGATGCTTCCTTGTCGCGAATGAGCTGTTTCGTCGCCCGGACCTTTTCTTCAAGATCTTCCAGCTCCTTTTTCAAAGATGCTAGCTCAGCTGTACTGACAGAAGTGTCAGTTTTGGCATCAAAGGACGCTTTCTTCTCATTGAGCTGCTGACATCTGTCGGCAATGTTGGCCTTCAGCGGAAGTTGAGCGCGGCGCAGGTTGATCCTTTCATGAGCTAGCTTCACCCTGGACCCGTAGAAGGACAGAGTTACGACGGGCCAAAGCTTCACCTGCAATGCCACTGGGATTTGGTCCTTGATTTCAGCAAGAACGCCCTTTACTTCTTCAGAACCCTCGATCAACTCCTCGATTGGGGAAGACAGTAAGGCTCTAAGTCGTTGGAATTGAGGTAGGACAGCCCTGGCTGGTGGTTCATCGGTGGCGATAAAGGGAGTTGGATCGATCGAGTTAGGATCAAATGTCAACAAGCCTGAAATGTTATAGCCCTGGCAGCCCGAAAAGACGTCAGTATGCGTCCAACAGGGGAGAATAAGCTGAAGGAAGTTAACATACCTTTCGTGAGACCGAAGGGTTGGCAGACGACGAAGCGATCGGTTTGTGTTTGGGATCTGGAGGCGTTACCAAATTGGTAGCTATTTCATCTGCATTTTCGGGGATTGCCAGGTCTGGTTTGGCTAAAGGTGTCGGCGCGGCCCCGGCCTTCCCACTAGAAGCATCAGTTGTCTGCATGAAAGGTGATTTACCAATGTAAATAATGATGAATCGGCAGGAAAAAGGGAGTAAGGGGCAGGAGCATAAAGGATGATGATTTTTCGGAGCCTCTTGGCTCGATGAAGAAACTGGTGGTCCTTTACGAGCTCTCTTGGGACCCGATGCTGGCCCGACCTCGACTGGTGCTCGGGGGGCAGCAGGCTCAGGAACAAACCTTTTCCTAGAAGCCGATGGTGGCACATCTGGCTGGCTCGGGGTGATGGTCCTCTCAGAATCCGTTGGTCTCGATTCTCCCTCATCGGGTTGTTCGTCCTCGTGGGAAGAATCTTCAATGGAAGCCTGCAAAAGAAGGAAGGATGTTAGACATGAGCGCGTCTGCAATAATGAAAGAATAAGGAGAGTCGACCAAGAAATGGGTCAGCCTACATGCGAGCTTTCTGGAGGAGGACTCCGGTGCCTCAAGGTCTTCCTGGCAGCTACATTCCTCGTAGTCGTTCTTGTCTTAGTTGGAACTCGGGGGGCAGCTGGTGTTGAAGTTCCTTGCTTCTTAGAAGCCGATTGAGGTGTTATCGGCTGTTTCTGCATTATGACCTTTTTCAAAGGCGGCGAGTTTTTGCAGAAAAGAACCACAGGAGCTGGTGGAAAGAACTCAAAGGGAGAGCCGTCACTGTGTGTAGGTTCAGGGCCGTCTTGTTGCTGCAAAGGGAGAAATTGAGTTAGTAGGAGAGTCATTTATGAGCTACATTGAGAAAATTTACAAGTAGTGGTACCTGTTCCACGGGGACGTCATAATCAGCATCAAGTTGTTTCAACAGCGGTCCCAGAGCTTTCCTGAAAGCGTGGGTTTTCCACATCATCCACCAGTCTTCGAAGCCGTCAGTTGATGAAGCGAAGGTGAGGTCATTTGGAATAGGGATGGTCAGAGCATCAAAGAAGGAGTAACACCTCTGACTGGTGAGAGGATCAGGCAGGTCGGCTCTGCACTCTGTAAGATGATGGAGAAAGAGATGGGGAGGTACTTGCCCAAGGCCAAATTGCCGGGCCACTATGACCGGCTGGTAGAATTCATACCCAGTCTTGATAATTCTGTTGGAGGTTCTCATGCCAACTGGAAGGAAACAGGGACGGATCACAATGGAAAAGAGTTGCCGAGTGTTGGTGTCATCGGCAAAGTTATCTAGCCTGAAGGAGAGTGGATTTTCGAAATGTTCAGATTCTTCCATATAGGGGAAGAAGGTAGGATTGTCCAGGCCTTGGAAGAAAGTGCTGAACCACTTGGCTGCTTCCTTAGGAGATAGTTTATTGCCTGGCAGCCTGTACAAAGCTTGGCCATAACTAGTGCATCGGATCTGCTTCCCTTTAAAATCGGGAAAGGTACAACTCGCTAGAAGCGGGAAGTCTGGGATGTGGTTTTGAAAGTACAGCTGAGCCCATAACTGAATGAACCACCAAGGACCGCCTGTTTTGATTGCTATGCCTGAGAACAGCTTGACGGACGTCAGCTGGAGATATCGATAGACCTCTCCAAGGAACAGTTTGCCGATGCCAAGTTGAGTACCTTTGGCTAGTTCGTGGGCTAGGGAGAGATAGTTCTTGGTTGGAGCCAGGGAAGGGCCACAGAATATGAAATGCTCCAGCCAGAAGTTGAGAAAGGCTGTATGTTCTTTCTCTGAGACAGGGCCCTTTGTTTTCATATGGCGTTGGAGGTAGGCACCCCAGTTCGTACAGTCTGTTTTAGAAGATATCTTATAGGGGACTTTGGGCAGTTTAAAAGCAGAGGGGCTGGGCGAGGTGACATCCAGGCCAGTGATCATCACCACGTCTAACAAGGTTGGTGACATAGGGCCATGACCGAACATAAAGCAGTTCAGAGCGTCAGACCAGAAGTAGCCGATAGTTTTCAAAAGGTTCTCATGTTTCTCAAGAGGAGACAATGATAAGTGCAAGGCATCGGCTATCCCTGTAGTTTCCCATTGGGGTTGGTAAGCTCTAGCTACTCTACTGAACCAGGAGACCCAGTGTTCAGGGGGATTAGGCCAGGCTCGCAGACAGTCGGCCCAGGAGTTCAGATCTAGGTCTTGGCTTACGAAGGGGATTCTATTTGCTTCGCAAGAAATCAGATGAGCAGGGCTGGATTCTGTGCGAGGGCCAAGACAGAGAGAGTTTGGGAGAGAAGGATGCGGCAACAGAATGTCTGAAACCTAGAAAATTCAATGGTGGAATAAGGCATTAATTCAGGTGTTCGCCATTAAGTCTAGCATCGTGTTCAGACTACGAGGGGTAGGCGTACCTTCAGTCCGGAGACCTCTGGGTTGGTGTTGGACGATTCCGCCATCTAGTTCGCCGGCGGAGATGGATCTAAGCAGTGGGGGAGCAAGGGTTCTTGTCGCTGTGAGCTCGATCTGGTCAGTGGGAGATTGAAGATCTAGGTCGCCCTTTTTGAAGAAGGTCGCAGGTTACCGTTTGAGACTGGAGAGCAGCCGCTTAGGCTTGCCTAAATACGCGACCAAGTTTTGACCTTGTCAACGTTTTTGGGGAAAGCCGATGTCCATCGGCTCTTTGAGCTTTGACTTAGTTAACGGAATAAGTGCAGTATGGTAAAAGCCGATACAGAGTTATCGGCTCCTGGAGTATCTACCTGTTTTGGTAATCTACGAAATTGGGGCGACAAAAGCAATCTTCGAGAAACAGATTTGCATTCATTCAAAAGCTGATTGCTTACAGAAGGCTGATTGATTACAAAAGGGAGCTTATTGCTATTACTACTACTACTGGTTCCTAATCTAGGCCAAGGTCGTCGTCGCTGTCATCGCCGCCGTCTTGTTCGCTGTCCTCGGCGCTGCTACCGGCGTCGTCCTCACTGCTGCTGCTGAGGAAGCCGGCGGGGGCCTCCTCGTCCTCGTCTTTGTCTTCGGTGTCCTCGGACCCGGCGCGGAAGTACTTCACCGGCTGGTACTCCTCGGAGGAGGTGTCCTCCTCTTCCTCCTCCTCGTCGGAAGAGTCGACGCCATCCCAGGACATGGCGTCGTCAGTGCTGTCCGCCTCCAGTTCCCCATCGGCGAGGAACTGCAGGTCCTCCTCGCCGTCGGTCATGGACGCGTCGTCCTCCGACCAAGCGGCGAAGTCCCAGTCTCTCTCGTCCCACCATTGTGGGGCGAGAGCGTTGTACGCCGCCATCGGCGGATGTTCTGGCGTCGGCTCTCGGTCGCTCATCAAGTTGGAGGCTTGGGAGGACAGGCCAGAGGAAGTGGAGGAGGCCATGGCGGAGAAAGAGGGTTTTTTCGGCGGAGGGGAAAGAAGGGGTTTCTTTTGGTTACTGGAGGAAGATGAGGACTGTGGATTGCTTGGGTGAAGTTAAATAAGGGGAATAGTATGAAGCGGTTCAATGCTATAGCGGTTTCCCAGGATGTACTGCCGAAGTTGTCAAATCATGCACTGCGGGGAAGTGGAGAAGACAAGGCATCATGATGAGGGGGTGGCGTGACGATCCTGTTCTGCAACGCGTTCTGTCAACACGCAACCCGATACAAAAAAAAGAGAGAGGGGGGAGAAGAAGAAAAAAAAGAGAACAGAGTGGTTTTGGAATTATTATTGCCAAAACAAGGGGGGCATGTGTTATCGCCATATTTTGACCAAAGGAGGAGTTGGGTCGTGATCAAGATGGGCTTAGAAGATACGTATATACAACGTGTTGTTGAATCGGCCTCGCGTGTTGGTTTGGGCTAAATTGCCCGTGTATCTTTATATTGTAGTAGGTTCCGTTTAGAGTTAGGTAAGAGATAGAGTTGTAGAGTTATTCCAAAGACAGAAAGTCTCCGGACTATAAATATGTACCTAAGGTTATCGAGAAAAGGAGGACAATCACGTTCACAACAAACACAATCTCGGCGCATCGCCACCCCTTGTTTCTAGGGTTTTTTCTCGGGTAAGTGCCATGCTGCCTAGATCGCATCTTGCGATCTAGGCAGTATCTACTTATGCGTTATCTGGTATTACTCGTACTGAAGCCTTGTTGATGGCGAGTAATACCATTCTCATAGATTTGTCTGGGTTAGCATCAGTACTTTTCGCTATGATTGTTTCAGTTATGCTGCCTATACTTATATCGCCGCCTTTGCACCTTTTCCCGGGTGTGAGGGTGGCATCTTGCTTGATCTTTATTTAAGTCGATTTGATCTGTTATAGTTGTGCCTTGTTCTCCAAGGTTTAGTTTAATATCCACATGATCAGGCCTTGCAAACGGGTTGAACGATCCAGTAGTATGTAAGATATGGTTTATCAATCCAGGAGGGGGTGTTCCGGGAATTGACGATTACGTTGGTTTTTAGGCCTTCTCTAGGATTAATTTTCTATTATCTTTTGTATCTACCAGGCTCAATCACGTGTAGGATGTTCCAGTCATGTAGTGAAAACGTTAAACTGTTGTAGATCGATTTAGCTTGTATTGATGAAGCAGAAACCCCATGTTATAATGGATCTAATGCGGAACCATGGGATAATCGGCTCTAGGAGCCGATTCACAGGGAAACCTGAGAGCCGGTTACGGCTCGAATTTTACACATGTTTGTTTGCCATGCAGGAAACCAATCGAAGCAATCTTTCACCTTCCTGATCAGGTATAGGTCAGGTGGCACGCCCTCGAACCAAGCCAGGACGCGTGCCGGAGCTTTGCGGGCCGTTGCCCGAGGGACCAGGGCCCACCAGCAGTTCTGGGAGCCTCCCGGCTCTTCGTGTTGCCCGTCGCTGCTCGCCGGTGGGTTTTGGTAGGCAACAGCTAGACGTTCTTGGTTTCTATGGGCACTATCAGGAGGAAGCGCCCTCATACGACCCCACTATACACTACATAGGGGAGTCCTCGAGCTCGTACCAGGACGAGGGATCCTCGTCGTCGTTGTAAGATCCCTCCTTTATAAAGGAAAAGGATCCATGTGATTGCAATGCTAGTCCCTGGATCAATGCTAGCATCCACAGTTTAAGATGAAGTACACAAATACAAAGGTCATTTATTACATCCATTCCAGAGTTAAACATAGTCTTTACAACTCCAAGGCCACAGGCCTAATACAAGAGTTTGAATAGGTAAATAAATAAAAGTCTTCATCTTCATGTGCCACAGGCAAACATGTTGAGTGTAGACTCATGACACCTAATCCTCATCAGAGTAACCTGCAACATCACAAGTTACAGCCACAGTGGGTCAATACTTTGGAATAGTATTGGCAAGTGATACCTTAGTAAAATTTTAAGTGGACTAGATACTATATGCAATTTGGCTAAGTGTAGCTTGGCTTGCTTTGCTCAAAATAGGTTTTGCATATTAGTTGAAATCACTAAGTTTTTCTTTGTCAAAAACTTTTCCCAAGGAACCACCAATAGACATTGAGGTCCTTCACCCTTGTTCACCCACAAGTTTTTACTTTAGAAATTGGGATGAGGAGATTCTTGATAGCTTCCATGCCTTGATGCTCAAGTTGTCCATTGCCATGGACTTGGCTAAGTACTTAGATTTTTCCATCTGCAGAGGTTGTGCACTTTCCCCACCAGACTTGGTTTCAACAAGGCAGGACCTTTCAGAAGCCTTCCCTTAGACCAAATGGACGTGCTCCAACCTATCATTCCCACTACCACCAACTGTCCAAATGGCTAAGTTCTAGCAACTTATGTGATCCAGGCAGAGCCCATATTGCCAAGTAGCTGCACTAGAAGCTTCTTAACACTTGGCCTCTAAAATCTCTTTGTTCCTGGGTGGCTTACCACAAGTGAGATACACAAGGTAAACCATAGCCATGGGCCTTGTGTAACCACTCAACCAAAATCACCAATCAAGTCCCTTTCCACCCAGGTGATTCATTGACTTAGTTGTTTTATTAAGCAAAACAAGTCCAAAGACTTAGAAATATTTTCATCATAGCATGTATATTTCACCAACCCTTGTTTGCTACTAGCTAGGCCAAGCATGGCATAGATAGTAACTTAACTTAGAAATTTCCTAGCAATTCTACAACTACTTAGGATTTCCCAACATGGCATATAGGCAAAATAATAACATGCAAGACTTAGCAAAATATTTCTAATGCTTAGTATAAAATATAGGGATAGAATTATTCATGAAGTACCACTTGCCTTGGTAGTGTGGAGTGTAGCACTCTTCACAATCACAATCACTAGCACCAAAATCTACACATAGAATATAGCCACAATCACATACAAGACATATACAATCAAAAAAAAATATGCATGCATGCAAGATGCTAAGTGATGATTTTTAAAACCCAACCAAGAAAGTGCATAGTACTGAATCTTAAACAAGTCGAAAACTTGCCAAACCAAATTTATTTGACACTAAAAACAATTCCTAAACAATTCATATATTCAAATAAGCCATACACATGTTTCTGCAAATAAAACCTTTTTAACAGAAGCAAAACTTTAAACACATTGCATATTTAGAAAGGGCTTGTCTTCCTGAATCCAACGGTATAAAATTTGTCAAATTCTAACGTGGGGATCAAAAGTTATAGCCAAATCAAAATTGAATATAAATTAGATTCAAATTCTATTTTAAACCTAACTCACTGCTACGCGTCTTAATCCTACTGGCCGATACCGCTTCGCGTCGGACCAAGCTTCCGCGACGTAGGATCAACTTAGATCCAACGCGCCAGATCTAAAGAAAACGATTCGTCCTCGTTCTAATCTAATCCCTACGATACAGATCTAACGGCTGTCGTTGCTCTGACCAAAGTCGAGCGGCGCTAGCGGCGGCGACTGGCGGCGGCGCCTCTGGCAGTGGCGGAGCTGGTGTTCTAGGTCACGCGGGAGAGGGAGAAGGGGTTTACCAGAATCGCAGGGAGCTGCTGATGCTCAAGGTGGTGATGGTTCGGCAAGGGGCGCTCCAGAGTGGCCGAGGGAGCTCGTCGGAGTCGTGCACGGCGTCAGGTGGTTGCTGTCGAAGTTGTTGCCGAGGTTCCGCGTCGCCCTAGCACGAACCAGGTGGTTTAAGAGATGCGCAAGACGGTGGTGAACAACCTCGTATGCGAGAAAGATCAAGGGGCGCGCAATGCTTACCGTAATCGGTCGCCGGAGTTGAGTGGCGGCTCGGTCGTTTGCAGGAACGAACGGGGACGGCGTCCTGGGTCGCAAGCAGGCAAGCAAAGGGTATCGGAAGATGCACGAGGTCATGCTGGACACACTCGTTTGAATAAGAGGCACAGGGGCGACGGGGTCTTACCGGAATCGCACGCCGGAGATCGTCGGAGCTGCGGCGGTGTTTGGCGAGTTGTGGGCAGCCTGATGGCGTGGAGAGGAAATTGAGTGGGGGAAAATGGCCGCGAGGGGGAGGGGTTTAAGTAGAAAGAGCTGGGCGTGGAGTTACTCGCGGAATCAATGGGAATCAATTCGGCAGTGACTGCGGCGAGTAACGGCGGCGTGAGCGGCGCAGGCGCGCGTGATTGACGAAGACGACGACGGGGTCACAGGTCCACTTGTCAACCGAATAAACAGAGGGGAGGTGGGGTCCAGGCGTCAGCGACTCTGTGGGTGCATCTGCGCGTGAGAGAAAGAGAGGAAAAACCCGGGTGGGCTAGCTGGGCTGGATTTTTTTATGGGCTAAATTCCTGGCGCTGGCCCTTTTCCTTTTCTTTAATCCTTTTCTATTTCTAATTTGATTTTCTGGAATGATTTTCAAATGAATTCAAACTCTATTTGAATTCAAATCTTTTCAGGATTTTTGCAGTGTGCAACAGTCACAAATTTGGGCATAAAACCAAGTGGTCTATCTGTTCAAGCTTGGTTCTTTTGAATAAACAAAATAAACAGTGCTACAACACTTGATTTGCAAATGTTTTGAAAATGGTTTTGAAACCTTATTTATTTTGTATATTTTTGTCCAAACTCCACACTCAATATAATCAACAAGGAAGCAAACAAACTTGGTTTAAAACACTTATGCTCTCAAATGAGGATGGTCATTTGATTTAAATTTGCTCACATAAAATGATAGCACTATGTGCTTCTGTTTTCTTGAAAATGGTTTGAAAATGACCTCAAAATTATATGCATGCATGAATGATATGCAATCTTTGAAATCATGATTTTAGGGATGTTACAAATCTAACCCCCTTAAGGTGAATCTCGCCCTCGAGATTCGGATTGGCTAGCAAATAGGTGTGGGTGGTCTTTCCAAAGATCATCTTCTCTTTCCCATGTTGCTTCCTCTTCGGAATGATGATTCCACTACACTTTGCAGAACTTGATAGTCTTAGTCCGTGTGACTCTTTCTCCAGTCTCAAGAATCTTGATAGGATTCTCTTCATAAGTGAGATCACTTTCCAATTGAACATCCTCCAAAGGTATAGTATCCTTCAAAGAAGTTTCTTCCATTTCTGGATGACATTTCTTAAGTTGACTCACATGAAACACATTATGGACAGCTGACAGAGATTCTGGCAGTTCATTTTCATAGGCAACTTCTCCTTTGCGACTCAGAATCTTGAATGGCCCAACATATCTTGGTGCCAATTTTCCTTTGACTCCGAATCTCTTCACTCCACGAAGTGGTGACACTCTAAGATAGGCTCTATCACCAACTTCGTAGGTGACTTCTCTACGCTTAGGATCTGCGTAGCTTTTCTGTCGGGACTGTGCTATCTTCAATCTGTCCTTAACCAACTTGACCTTCTCTTCAGCCTCTTTGATTAGTTCTGGTCCGAACAAATTTCTTTCTCCCACACCATTCCATAGTAATGGGGTGGTACATTTTCTCCCATAGAGAAACTCAAACGGTGCCATCTCAATACTGGCTTGATAGCTGTTATTGTAAGATAATTCTGCGTAAGGCAGACTTTCATCCCAACTGGCTCCATAGTCTAGGGCACATGCCCTCAACATATCTTCAAGAATCTGGTTGGTCCTTTCTGTTTGTCCATCAGTCTGAGGATGAAAGGCAGTGCTGAATTCCAACCTCGTTCCCAATGACTCATGTAGTTGCCTCCAAAAATGAGAAGTGAATTGAGTTACCCAATCAGACACAATACTCTTGGGCACTCCATGTAGACATACAATTCTACTCATGTAGATTCTGGCTAACTTAGCACTTGTATAGGTTGTCTTCACGGGTATAAAATGAGCTACTTTAGTTAGGCGATCCACTACTACCCAAATGGAATCGTATCTTGACCGGGTCCTTGGTAATCCGGTAATGAAATCCATACCAATCTTGTCCCACTTCCAATCAGGAATAGGTAGTGGTTGAAGAAAACCTGCTGGTTTCTGATGTTCCGCTTTCACTCTACTACATACATCAAACAAAGAAATATGTTCGGCGATGTCCTTCTTGAGATTATTCCACCAAAATCTTTCTTTCATGTCCATGTACATTTTGGTGTTACCCGGATGAATGGAATACGGAGAGTTATGTGCTTCTTTCAAAATCAGTTTCCGCAGTTCCGGATCTTGTGGAACACAGATACGTTTCCCATGCCATAAAGTACCATGTTCGTCTTCATGGAACCCTTTGGCTTTTCCTTTGCCAATCTTTTCCTTAATCTCTTCGATTTCTTTATCAATCTTCTGAGCTTCTTTGATCTTGTCCAACAAAGTGGGTTGGACATCCAAAGACATGAGATGTCTTTCAGGCACAATCTCTAATCTGAGTTTTCTAAATTGAGTACACAGATCATCTGGCAATTCTCCTTTGGTAAGTCCATTCACAAAAACCTTACGACTTAGAGCATCTGCTACAACATTTGCTTTACCGGGGTGGTATTGCAAACTTAAGTCATAGTCCTTGATAAGTTCTAGCCATCTTCTTTGTCTCATATTAATTTCCTTCTGGGTGAAGATATACTTCAAACTTTTGTGATCTGTGAATACTTCACAACGCTTTCCCAAAAGATAGTGTCTCCATGTTTTTAGTGCATGGACAACAGAGGCTAACTCTAAATCATGAGTAGGATAGTTCACTTCATGGGTTTTGAGTTGTCTCGAGGCATAAGCCACTACTTTACCGTCTTGCATAAGTACTGCACCCAAACCCTGATGAGATGCATCACAATATACTTGGAAATCTTTTTCCAAATCTGGCAGACACAAGACTGGTGTTGTCACAAGTCTTTTCTTCAATTCCTGAAAGCTGAGTTCACAACCTTCATACCATGCAAACTTCTTGTCTTTCTTTAACAATTCAGTCATAGGCTTAGCTACCTTGGAGAAATTTTCAATGAACCTTCTGTAGTAACCTGCTAAGCCAAGGAAACTACGAACTTCTTTCACGGACTTGGGAGATTCGCATTCAGTCACAGCTGAAACCTTAGCAGGATCAACTGCTACACCATCCTTTTGTTGGAGATATGCCCTAGAGGCAATAATAAATGTAGTTATTATTATATCTTTGTGTTTATGATAAATGTTTACATTCATGCTATAATAGTATTAACAAGGAAACATTGATACTTGTGTGATTTGTAAACTTAATTTGAAGTCCCTAGTATAGCCTCTATACTTCACTAGCTTGTTGGTTGATTAATGATTGTGGTTTCCCTATCATGAACATTGAGATGTTATCGACAACAAGATCATATCGTTAGGAGAATGATATGGTGGACATACTCCTATAGATAAGCGTAGCATAAAGATCAAGTCATTTCAATAGTTCAATTGCTATATGCTTTCTGATACATAGTAACCTAATTCCTTCGACCATGAGATCATGCATATCACCTTTACCGGATGGATGCTTTGATGACATCAAACACCACACCGTAACTGGGTGGTTATAAAGGTGGCATTGAGTGTTCGGAAAGTATTGGTTGAGACACATGGATCAAGAGTGGGATTTGTCCATCCACATGACGGATAGATATACTCTGGGCCCTCTCGGTGGAATGTCATCCAATTAGCTTGCAAGCATGTGACTTGGTCACAAGGGATCACATATCACGGGAACGAGAAAAGAGTACTTATCAGTAACGAGGTTGAACTAGGTATGCAGAGATACCGACGATCATAACCTCGGATAAGTAACATATCGTGAGACAAAGGGAAATTGGTATCGTATGTAAGTGGTTCATTCGATCGCAAAGTAATCGTAGAAATATGTGGGAGCCATATGAATTTCCAGATTCCTCTATTGGTTATTGTTCGGAGAAGTGTCTCGATCATGTCCGCATAATTCACGAACCGTAGGGAGACACACTTAAGGATTCAACGTTGTTTGAGTAGTTATGGTATTATGAGAAAGAGACCGAATGTTGTTCGGAGTCTCGGATGGGATCCGGGATATCACGAGGTGATCCGGAATGGTCCTGAGAATAATATTCATATAAGGAAAGTCCCGTTTCGGAGTTCGGGAATGATTCCGGTGTTTTCATCGGGAATGTTCTAGAAGGTTCCGGATTGTCCGGCACTCCGGGGGGGAAGGGGTACATGAATGTGTCATTACATATTGGAATGATTGCATCATGTACTAAGTGTTCTTGATGTCCCAAATAAAGGATTAAATTGAATCCTAAAACAGAAAAGTCAAATGTCCAGTTTGAAAGTCAAACGGCTAAAACAAGAAACTGTGGGAAACAAGCAAGAGGAGTTGGAACCGACTTGGAGGAGGAGTTTCTCTCCTCCAAGCCGGCGGCCAGCCCTAGGCCAAGTTGGGGAGGGACTCCCTCCCTCCCCTGGCGCGCCAGCCCCCTCCCATCTATATAAGGAGGGGCAGGGCTCCCCTCCTAGGACACACAACTTTCTACCTCTAATCTCCGGTTTAGAGCCGTTTTGGTTTAGAGCTTCTAATTGCTTTAGCCAACGGTTTAGAGCCTTCTAATTGGTGTGTCTAATCTCTAGACCTCTAATTTCCCTCTCTCATAATACACCATACTCGCTCCGGCTTAAGGCGAAGCCCTGCGGGATTTCCCCTCTACTTCAGGTACCACGCCGTTGTGCTGCCGGAATCGCGAGGAGAGTGCTACAACCTCCGCTGCCTGCTGGAACAAGGGAGAGGAAGGTCTTAGTCGAGTACCGAACGTGTGACCGACTGCGGAAGCGCTGCCGGAACGTGACGCCGGAAGGATCATCTACACGATCTTGAGATCGGAAAGAGTACGACTACATCACCCACGAGAATCCGCTCTCGTTAAAACGCTTTGGAATCTTCGAGGGTAAGTTATTCCATCGACTCGTTGCTACAATCTAGTAGATAGATCTTGGCTTGTTTGTTTGTATGCGATAGAAATTTTTTGTTTTCCATGCTACGAACCCCTACAGTGGTATCATAGCCGTGTCTATATGTAGATCTGTTGCACGAGTAGAACACAATGGTCATTGTGGGCGTTGATGCTTTTGTTGTCGATTGCTTCTTGTGTACTTTGCATCTTGCGGTATGTTGGGATGAAGCGGCCCGGGCTAACCTTACATGACATCGTTCATGAGACTTGCTCCACGCTTGACATGCAACTTGTATTGCATAAGTGGCTTTGCGGGTGCCTGTTTCTCCTAGCATAGTTAAGATCCAATTTACAACGGGTGATTAACAATACTAGTATCAATGTTGTGGTTCTTGTTCGTAAGTTAGAACGACACTTATTGAAAGCCCCAAACCACGTAAAATATGCAAAGAAAGTAGAAGCGTCTAACTTTGTTTTGCAGGGGTGTGCAGTGATGTGATATGGCCATGATTGTGATTATATTTGATGTATGCAATGTTCCTTATTGTAAGTCGGCAACCGGCAGGAGCCATATGGTTGTCTTTAATTTATGTTAAGACCCGCGTGTCTATTCAAAGTAGTTGTAATAGTTGAAGCCGGTGGACGACAACCATGGAGTAGCGTCATTGACCTTGATGCAATGCCGGTGATGATGGAGATCATGTTCGTGCTTGAAGATGGAGATCGGAAGCACAAAGAAGAAAGGCCATATCATATCACATATATATATTGAATTGCATGTGATGTTAATCCTTTATGCATCTTGTATTGCTTAGTAGACAACGGTAGCATTATAAGATGATCCCTCATGCACATGAATTTCAAGTCATAAAGTGTTCACCCTTAGTTAGCACCGTTGCTAAAGCTTGTTGTTTCGAAGCACCACGTGATGATCGGGTGTGTTAGATTCCACAAGTGTATACAACGTGAGCAAGCCAGATTTGCTCATGCAGAAACTAAGGTTTGATCTTGACGAGCCTAGCATGTGCAGACATGGTCTCGGAACACGGATCACCGAAAGGTAAAGCATGAATCATATAGTAGATATGATGAACATGACGATTGTTCGCCATTGAAACTATATCAACTCTCGTGATGATCGGTGTTGATGTAGTGGATTTGGTTCGTGTGATCACTAAAACAATGTGAGGGATATTGTTTTGAGTGGGAGTTCAACTAGTTTAATTACATTAATTAATTTGAACTCAATTTGTCATAAACTTAGTCTAAACTATTGCAAATATGTTGTAGATCAATGGCAGCCCCTACCATCAATTTTAATGCGTTCCTAGAGAAAGAAAAGTTGAAAAACAATGGAAGCAACTTCGCGGATTGGTTCCGCAATTTGAGGATTGTCCTCACAGCTGGTAATTTGACCTATGTGCTGGATGCACCGCTGGGTGACCCACCTGCAGCTGATGCTCCCGATGAAGTAAAGAATGTTTACCTCGCTCGGAAGAATCAGTACTCCATAGTTCAGTGTGCTATCTTGTATGGTTTGGAATCGGAGCTTCAGAAAAGGTTTGAGGAATCAGACCCATATGATATTGTCGAGGATCTCAAATTGATTTTTGAGACTCATGCGGCAATTGAAAGCTATGAGGCTTCTGAAAAGTTCTTTAACTGCAAGATGGAAGAGGGCAGCTCCGTCAGTGAGCATGTGCTTAAGATGTCTGGGCACGCAAACAAACTTCAAAGCTTGGGTATAGTGATTCCTAATGCTTTGGGGATTTACCGTGTCCTCCAATCACTACCACCAAGTTACAAGAACTTTGTGATGAACTACAACATGCAGAACATGAACAAGACGTTGCCAGAACTCTTTGCCATGTTGAAATCTGCAGAAGTGGAGATCAAGAAAGAGCACCAAGTGTTGTTGGTCAATAAGACCACCAAATTCAAGAAAGGCAAGTCTAAGCAAAAGGGACACTTCAAGAAGGGTGGTAAGAAAGTTACTATGCCGGCGAAGAAGACCAAGGCTGGACCCAAGCCTGATACTGAGTGCTTTTACTGCAAGGGAGAAGATCACTGGAAGCGGAATTGCCCAAAGTACTTGGCGAATTTGAAGAACGGCAACATCAAGAAGAAAGGTATATCTGATATACATGTTATTGATGTGTATCTCACTAGTACTCGTAGTAGTGCCTGGGTATTTGATACTGGTTCGGTTGCTCATATTTGTAACTCGAAACAGGTGCTGCAGAATAAACGGAAGCTAGCGAAGAACGAGGTGACGATGCGCGTGGGAAACGGATCAAAGGTTGATGTGATCGCGGTCGGCACGCTACCCCTTCATCTACCATCGGGATTAGTTTTATACTTAAATAATTGTTATTTGGTGCCTGCGTTGAGCATGAACATTATATCGGGATCTTGTTTATTGCGAGACGGTTACTTGTTTAAATCCGAGAATAATGGTTGTTCTATTTATATGAGTAATATGTTTTATGCACATGCACCTTTGCTAGATGGTCTATTCTTATTGAATCTCGATAGTGGAAATACACATATCAACAACATTGAGGCTAAACGTTTGAAATCAAGCGATAATTCGACCTATATGTGGCACTGTCGTCTTGGTCACATTGGAGTGAAACGTATGAAGAAACTCCATTCCGATGGACTTCTTGAATCACTTGATTTTGAATCACTTGAAAGATGCGAAGCATGTCGGATGGGAAAAATGACTAAGACTCCATTTTCTGGTATGATGGAGCGAGCTACGGACTTATTGGAAATCATACATACCGTTGTGTGTGGTCCAATGAGTGTAGCTTCGCGCGGTGGTTATCGTTATGTTCTTACCTTCACGGATGACTTGAGTAGATATGGGTATATCTATTTCATGAAACATAAGTCCGAAACTTTCGAGAAGTTTAAGGAGTTTCAAAGTGAGGTAGAGAATCAACGTAACAAGAAGATTAAATTTCTACGTTCTAATCATGGAGGTGAATATCTAAGTTACGAGTTTGGCGAGCATTTGAAGAAATGCGGAATACTTTCACAATTGACACCGCCGGGAACACCACAGCGTAATGGTGTGTCCGAACGTCGTAATCGAACTCTCTTAGATATGGTTCATTCTATGATGTCACTTACAGATTTATCGCTATTATTTTGGGGTTATGCATTAGAAACAGCCGCATTCACTTTAAATAGGGCACCATCTAAATCCGTTGAAACGACACCGTATGAATTATGGTTTGGGAAGAAACCTAAATTGTCGTTCCTTAAAGTTTGGGGATGCGAAGCCTATGTAAAGAAGTTACAGCCGGACAAGCTTGAACCCAAAGCGGAAAAATGCGTCCTCATAGGATACCCGAAGGAAACTATTGGGTATACCTTCTATCATAGATCCGAAGGCAAAATCTTCGTTGCCAAGAATGGATCCTTTCTAGAGAAGGAATTTCTCTCGAAAGAATTGACTGGAAGGAAAGTAGAACTCGACGAGGTTGTCGAACCTTCTCTCGAAATTGCGAGTAGCGCAGCACCGGAAGAAGTTCCTGTGGTGTCTGCACCAATAAGAGAGGAAGCTAATGATGTTGATCATGAAACTTCGGTTGAAGTTGCTACAGAGCCTCGGAGGTCAACGAGAACTCGTACCACTCCAGATTGGTATGATTCCGTTATGAATGTCATGTTGGTGGACAACACCGATGACCCCGAGACATATGAGGAAGCGATGATGAGCCCAGATTCCAATAAATGGCAAGAAGCCATGAAATCCGAGATTGGATCCATGTACGAAAACCAAGTATGGACTTTGGTGGACTTACCGGATGGCCGAAAGGTTGTCGAGAACAAATGGATTTTCAAGAAGAAAACAGATGCTGATGGTAATGTTACTGTCTATAAAGCTCGACTTGTCGCAAAAGGGTTTCGACAAATTGAAGGAGTTGACTACGATGAGACTTTCTCACCGGTAGCGAAGCTAAAGTCTGTGAGGATTATGTTAGCAATCGCTGCATATTATGATTATGAGATATGGAAGATGGATGTCAAAACAGCATTCCTCAATGGAGACATTGATGAAGAGTTGTATATGATGCAACCCAAAGGTTTTGTCGATCCTAAAGATGCTAACAAGGTATGCAAACTTCAACGGTCCATCTATGGATTGAAGCAAGAATCCCGAAGTTGGAATCAATGTTTTGATAAGGTAATCAAAAGTTTTGGTTTTATACAAACTTATGGAGAAGCTTGTATTTATAAGAAAGTGAGTGGGAGCTCTGTAGCATTCTTAATACTATATGTGGATGACATATTGTTGATTGGGAATGATGTAGACCTTCTTAATAGTGTCAAGGAATATTTGAATAATAGTTTTTCAATGAAGGATCTTGGCGAAGCAGCTTACATATTAGGCATAAAGATTTATAGAGATAGATCGAAACGCCAAATATCATTGTCACAGAGTACATATTTGGACAAAGTTCTAAAGAGGTTTGGAATGGAAGAAAGCAAGAAAGGGTTCTTGCCCATGTTGCCCAATACGACCTTGAGTAAAACTCAAAGTCCGACATCGGCAGAAGATAGAGAAAGGATGAGTAAGACTCCCTATGCCTCAGCCATAGGATCTCTAATGTATGCCATGCTATGTACTAGACCCGACATTGCATATGCTGTTAGTTTAACTAGCAGATATCAAAGTGATCCAGGAGTGGATCATTGGACAGCGGTCAAAAACATCCTTAAGTACTTGAGAAGAACTAAGGATATGGTTCTTTCTTATGGAGGTGATGAACAGCTCGTTGTTAATGGTTACACCGATGCTAGTTGGAACACAGATCCGGATGATTCTAAATCACAATCCGGATACGTATTTATTTTGAATGGTGCAGCAGTTAGCTGGAGGAGTGCAAAGCAAAGCGTTGTGGCGAGATCTTCAACTGAATCGAAATACATGGCTGCTTCGGAGGCTTCACAAGAAGCGATATGGATGAAGGAGTTCATTATAGAGCTGGGTGTGGTTCCAAGTGCGCTGGACCCAATGTCTATCTACTGTGATAACATGGGCGCCATAGCCAATGCGCAAGAACCAAGGTCACACAAGAAGCTGAAGCATATCAAGCTACGTTTTCACGCTATTCGAGAACATATCCAGGATGGGGATATAAAGATTTGCAAAGTACACACAGATCTGAATGTGGCGGATCCGTTGACTAAACCTCTCCCGAGGGCAAAACATGACCAACACCAAACTGCCATGGGTGTTCGGTATATTACCATGTAATCTAGATTAGATGACTCTAGTGCAAGTGGGAGACTATTGGAGATATGCCCTAGAGGCAATAATAAATGTAGTTATTATTATATCTTTGTGTTTATGATAAATGTTTACATTCATGCTATAATAGTATTAACAAGGAAACATTGATACTTGTGTGATTTGTAAACTTAATTTGAAGTCCCTAGTATAGCCTCTATACTTCACTAGCTTGTTGGTTGATTAATGATTGTGGTTTCCCTATCATGAACATTGAGATGTTATCGACAACAAGATCATATCGTTAGGAGAATGATATGGTGGACATACTCCTATAGATAAGCGTAGCATAAAGATCAAGTCATTTCAATAGTTCAATTGCTATATGCTTTCTGATACATAGTAACCTAATTCCTTCGACCATGAGATCATGCATATCACCTTTACCGGATGGATGCTTTGATGACATCAAACACCACACCGTAACTGGGTGGTTATAAAGGTGGCATTGAGTGTTCGGAAAGTATTGGTTGAGACACATGGATCAAGAGTGGGATTTGTCCATCCACATGACGGATAGATATACTCTGGGCCCTCTCGGTGGAATGTCATCCAATTAGCTTGCAAGCATGTGACTTGGTCACAAGGGATCACATATCACGGGAACGAGAAAAGAGTACTTATCAGTAACGAGGTTGAACTAGGTATGCAGAGATACCGACGATCATAACCTCGGATAAGTAACATATCGTGAGACAAAGGGAAATTGGTATCGTATGTAAGTGGTTCATTCGATCGCAAAGTAATCGTAGAAATATGTGGGAGCCATATGAATTTCCAGATTCCTCTATTGGTTATTGTTCGGAGAAGTGTCTCGATCATGTCCGCATAATTCACGAACCGTAGGGAGACACACTTAAGGATTCAACGTTGTTTGAGTAGTTATGGTATTATGAGAAAGAGACCGAATGTTGTTCGGAGTCTCGGATGGGATCCGGGATATCACGAGGTGATCCGGAATGGTCCGGAGAATAAGATTCATATAAGGAAAGTCCCGTTTTGGAGTTCGGGAATGATTCCGGTGTTTTCATCGGGAATGTTCTAGAAGGTTCCGGATTGTCCGGCACTCCGGGGGGGAAGGGGTACATGAATGTGTCATTACATATTGGAATGATTGCATCATGTACTAAGTGTTCTTGCTGTCCCAAATAAAGGATTAAATTGAATCCTAAAACAGAAAAGTCAAATGTCCAGTTTGAAAGTCAAACGGCTAAAACAAGAAACTGTGGGAAACAAGCAAGAGGAGTTGGAACCGACTTGGAGGAGGAGTTTCTCTCCTCCAAGCCGGCGGCCAGCCCTAGGCCGAGTTGGGGAGGGACTCCCTCCCTCCCCTGGCGCGCCAGCCCCCTCCCATCTATATAAGGAGGGGCAGGGCTCCCCTCCTAGGACACACAACTTTCTACCTCTAATCTCCGGTTTAGAGCCGTTTTGGTTTAGAGCTTCTAATTGCTTTAGCCAGCGGTTTAGAGCCTTCTAATTGGTGTGTCTAATCTCTAGACCTCTAATTGCCCTCTCTCATAATCCACCATACTCGCTCCGGCTTAAGGCGAAGCCCTGCGGGATTTCCCCTCTACTTCCGGTACCACGCTGTTGTGCTGCCGGAATCGCGAGGAGAGTGCTACAACCTCCGCTGCCTGCTGGAACAAGGGAGAGGAAGGTCTTCGTCGAGTACCGAACGTGTGACCGACTGCGGAAGCGCTGCCGGAACGTGGCGCCGGAAGGATCGTCTACACGATCTTGAGATCGGAAAGAGTACGACTACATCACCCACGAGAATCCGCTCTCGTTAAAACGCTTTGGAATCTTCGAGGGTAAGTTATTCCATCGACTCGTTGCTACAATCTAGTAGATAGATCTTGGCTTGTTTGTATGTATGCGATAGAAATTTTTTGTTTTCCATGCTACGAACCCCTACACCTTTGTCATAACATGACCTAGAAAACCAACTTCATCCAACCAGAACTCACACTTGCTGAATTTGGCATAAAGTTTATGTTCTCGTAACTTCTCAAGTATCAAACGCAAATGTCCTTCATGCTCTTCTTTGCTCTTGGAGTAGACTAAGATGTCATCGATGAAAACAACAACAAACTTGTCAAGGAATTCCATGAACACCTTGTTCATCATATTCATGAAGTATGCTGGAGCATTGGTCAAACCGAAAGGCATTACGGTATACTCATACAATCCATACCTTGTAGTGAAAGTTGTTTTAGGTATGTCTTGTTCCCTTATCTTGAGTTGAAAATATCCTGACCGGAGATCAATCTTTGAGAACACACATGCTCCTTCTAGCTGATCAAACAAGTCATTGATTCTAGGCAAAGGGTAGTTGTTCTTGATAGTCACCTCGTTGAGTGAACGGTAATCTATGCATAACCTTTGACTTCTATCCTTCTTCTCCACGAAAAAAACCGGGCTCCCCAAGATGAAGAACTTGGTTGAATAAATCCTTTCTGTAGCTGTTCTCCAAGTTGTTTCTTGAGTTCTTTTAGTTCATCAACTGACATTTTATAAGGTCTCTTTGCTATTGGTCCAGATCCTGGTACCAAATCTATAAGAAACTCCACATCTCTATCTGGTGGCATTCCCGACAATTCTTCTGGAAACACATCCGGATACTCACTCACGATTGGCACACCATCCATGCTAACCCCCTTAAGAGAATTTAGCTTACTTCCTTTAGATTCAAAGTTGGACTTGAATTTAATCCGCTTTTTTCCGGGGTTGTGAGTGCAAGAGTACAATTAGCACAATCTAGTACTCCTTCATACTTAGCCATCCAATCCATTCCCAATATTACGTCCAGTCCTTGGGAATCTAGGATTATCAGACTCACTGGAAATTTATGCTTTCCAAACTCTATTACTAGATCCCGGCATCCAAGACTCACTATCATATCTCCACCCGGAGAACTAACTTTTATTGGACACCCAATGTTTTCAGTTGGAAACCCATTTCTATCAACAAATGCTTTTGATATGAATGAATGCGATGCTCCAGTATTAAAAAGAACAAATGTTGGAATAGAATTGAGTCTGAACTTACCAGCAACAGCATCAGGCTCCTCATAGACCTCCTCCACATTGATGTGGTTTACTTGTCCCTTCTGAAAAGGGTTGGGCTTGTTGGGTCCTTCAACTTTCTTTTCTGGGCAGTCATTTGCATAATGCCCCATCTTCTTGCATTTGAAGCATTCAACCTGACTAATGTCTCTCTTAACAGGCTAACTTGCACTTCCACTTCCATTACCACCGTGGTGACTCTTGTATCCACCCTTGTGGTTCTTGTATTTGTCATTGTCATGACTACGGTGATGTTTGTCATGATTGTTGTGGTTGTGGTGTTTGTTGAATTTCTCATGCTTGTGGGATCCTGAGCTTCCGCTGTCATCATAATGAGATCGTTTGTGAGACGATCCCGAGTTGTGCTTGTCGGAGTGCTTTCTCTTTCTACTCTCAACTTGCTTCATTTTGTTCTCCAAAATAGCAGCCTTGTCACAGAGCGACTGATAAGTGGGAACATATGCTACAGCCAACTGCAGGTTCAGCTCATCATTCAAGCCTTCAAGAAAATTTTCCTTTCTCTTAGCATCGGTGTCAACTTCATCCGGTGCATAACGCGCCAGATTGTTGAACTACTCAATATATTCAGCCACGCTACGGTGGCGCTGCTTCAGATTATGGAACTCTTTCTTTTTCAGACTCATCACTCCAGATGAGATATGAGCAGTACGAAAGCCATCCTCAAAGATAGCCCATGTCACTTCATCTATGAGAGTGGTGATCTGGAAGTTATCCCACCAAGTGGCGGCTGGTCCCTCTAGCAGATGTGTTGCAAATCTGACCTTTTCAGCATCCGTACAGCCCACGGTTACCAAGTCCTTGTTTACAGAACGTAGCCAATCATTGGCTACCATGGGATCAGTTGTTCCTGAGAACTTTGCTGGCCTCAATCTCAAGAACCTGGTAAGCATATCAAAACCCGGTGGGTTGTTGTTGTTATTGTTGTTGTTTTGGTTCTAGATGAACGTCGTCATCATCTGCATCAGTTGAGTTTGAGCGGTCATCATTTGTTGCATTTCTGGAGTGATGTTGTTGTTGTTGGGGTTGGGGTTTGCACGACGGGGAGGCATCTGTGGTTTGTTCAAATAGAGATAAGAATGAGATACCCATAGATGCTCTCATGCACAATACATCACATAATCAACGCAAAGCATGCAACACAAAGATAAAGATTCAACAACAGGATAACAAGTTCACAAAGTAAAACACACAAGTGGCAAGCCATCCACATGTCGGATGGTCAAATAACAAGTTCTCAAATAACAAGTACGATAATAAATGATAAATGAGTAGTCAAGTATACTCCTCGGCATCAATCTCCTCCTCGACAAAGGTAATACCTGCGTTCTCCATCGCGGTCTTGTATTCCTCGACACTAGTGGTCAAGGTCTCTATATTGGTCTTGAGAGCCCTCTTCTGGGAACGAAGCCTCTCAATCACCGTCTGCTGCTGCTCTAGCTCGAAGTCCTTGGGCTGTAGTTCTTCAGTCATGTCCCGGATCTTCTTGTTCCTATCCTGGACACGCTTCTCCTGACTCTTGAACTTCCTGTCCTGGCTCTCAAACTTCGCCTCCATTTCCTTGACTATCTCGTCTTGCTCCACGAAGAGCTTGTCCTTCTCGCGAAGCTGCACCTGGAGCTCGTCATTGCTGAGCATGACATTGGTCCTGTCCGTGTCCACATGCCTAATGAGAGACTCTAAGTCCTGGAGATACAGACGAATCGGCTCTGTTGCGTCCCTCGAATCGTCCTCGAAGTCAATGGACTCTCCATCCTCATCATGTCTACCGAAGACGTGGAAGTGAGTACCTCTAACCTGTCGGGAGTGTCTCCCTAGCAGACGTCCTATCAGATCCTGCATAACTACCTCAAGGCCTCTCTCCCTGTCATCGTGCATGAGCTTGAAGACAATGGCCTCCATGGTAGGCTCAGTCTGGCGTCCGGGCTGGTTGACCTTGAAGCCCCAGAGGTCCTTCCTCTCAAACTTGGTGAGGGGATTCACCATGATGGTGGGAAGAGGGAGATTGAGCAAAGTAGTAAGCTCAACGATACGAGGACCAAAGCGGGTAACCTGGAACTCCTCAACAGTGTTGATGGTAATAGGCATCTATTTATAAGATAGAAAAGTTAGAACAACACAATCAAGATAAAATAAAAGACAAAACATCACATACATATCCTTGGAAAGCAAAACACACAAGTCATGCATACATGAAACCATTACAACAACCAAGGTTCAATCTTATTTTAAAGCAATATTTTGGAAAATAAGGTGATAGGTGGTGGTCCAACTAACGAAGTACGTTTACAATCCTATCTCACTGGATCTGTTGGCTAACACTATGTTTCTAGAAGCAATCAGCCTATCTTGCTCACATGACTCCATCACTAAGTCTATAATGTCTCCTCTTAAGGTTTGGTTGGTAGCTTCCAACTCTTGGGTATGTTCCTTCTCTTTCCTTAGATCATTTTGGAGGTTGAGCATTCTGCACTTGACTCTATCACCAAGTTCTTTGATGGTCTTCCAAGCTGCATCCTTTGCTGATTCAAAGAATGTAGTGTGCACCACTGAATTAGTGAACATGCAGAACCCTTTTTCTTGATGGTTATCTTCCTTGTTTTTATACAAGTGAAGTTGCACCCACCAGTATTCCACTCCTTCATCCATCACAGGAAAACCCTTATACACAGCTGCACCTTGTATCTCTAATGCAACCATGAGGTCCTTGAGAGCCTTGGGGAATTCTGTCTCACACTCCAAAGTCATTTTCATGAGTGGTACTTTCCTTACGGCTTCGTTGATGGAGTTCATCTACAAATAGAGATGAGAGAGAAGATTAGAAAGGTTTTACGAGAAGAATAGACAAGTGTAGAAGTTGAAAATTTTTCCTTAGTGGTTTCCAATCCTACGGTCAAAATCCTACAGGCAACACAGTGCTCTGATACCATCTGTAAGATCCCTCCTTTATAAAGGAAAAGGATCCCTGTGATTGCAATGCTAGTCCCTGGATAAATGCTAGCATCCACAGTTTAATATGAAGTACACAGATACAAAGGTCATTTATTACATCCATTCCAGAGTTAAACATAGTCTTTACAACTCCAAGGCCACAGGCCTAATACAAGAGTTTGAATAGGTAAATAAATAAAAGTCTTCATCTTCATGTGCCACAGGCAAACATGTTGAGTGTAGACTCATGACACCTAATCCTCATCAGAGTAACCTGCAACATCACAAGTTACAGCCACAGTGGGTCAATACTTTGGAATAGTATTGGCAAGTGATAAGTAAAATTTTAAGTGGACTAGATACTATATACAATTTGGCTAAGTGTAGCTTGGCTTGCTTTGCTCAAAATAGGTTTTGCCTATTAGTTGAAATCACTAAGTTTTTCTTTGTCAAAAACTTTTCCCAAGGAACCACTAATAGACATTGAGGTCCTTCACCCTTGTTCACCCACAAATTTTTACTTTAGAAATTGGGATGAGGAGATTCTTGATAGCTTCCATGCCTTGATGCTCAAGTTGTCCATTGCCATGGACTTGGCTAAGTACTTAGATTTTTCCATCTGCAGAGGTTGTGCACTTTCCCCACCAAACTTGGTTTCACCAAGACAGGACCTTTTAGAAGCCTTCCCATAGACCCTCCAACCTATCATTCCCACTACCACCAACTGTCCAAATGGCTAAGTTCTGGCAACTTATGTGATCCAGGCAGAGCCCATATTGCCAAGTGGCTGCACTAGAAGCTTATTAACACTTGGCCTCTAAAATCTCTTTGTTCCTGGGTGGCTTACCACAAGTGAGATACACAAGGTAAACCATAGCCATGGGCCTTGTGTAACCACTCAACCAAAACACCAATCAAGTCCCTTTCCACCCAGGTGATTCATTGACTTAGTTGTTTTATTAAGCAAAACAAGTCCAAAGACTTAGAAATATTTTCATCATAGCATGTATATTTCACCAACCCTTGTTTGCTACTAGCTAGGCTAAGCATGGCATAGATAGTAACTTAACTTAGAAATTTCCTAGCAATTCTACAACTACTTAGGATTTTCCAACATGGCATATAGGCAAAATAATAACATGCAAGACTTAGCAAAATATTTCTAATGCTTAGTATAAAATATAGGGATAGAATTATTCATGAAGTACCACTTGCCTTGGTAGTGTGGAGTGTAGCACTCTTCACAATTACAATCACTAGCACCAAAATCTACACATAGAATATAGCCACAATCACATACAAGACATATACAATCAAAAATATATATGCATGCATGCAAGATGCTAAGTGATGATTTTTAAAACCCAACCAAGCAAGTGCATAGTACTGAATCTTAAACAAGTCGAAAACTTGCCAAACCAAATTTATTTGACACTAAAAACAATTCCTAAACAATTCATATATTCAAATAATCCCTACACATGTTTATGAAAATAAAACCTTTTTAACAGAAGCAAAACTTTAAACACATTGCATATTTAGAAAGGGCTTGTCTTCCTGAATCCAATGGTATAAAATTTGTCAAATTGTAACATGGGGATCAAAAGTTATAGCCAAATCAAAATTGAATATAAATCCGATTCAAATTCTGTTTTAAACCTAACTCACTGCCACACGTCTTAATCCTACTAGCCGATACCGCTTCGCGTCGGACCAAGCTTCCGCGCCGTAGGATCAACTTAGATCCAACGCGCCAGATCTAAAGAAAACGATTCGTCCTCGTTCTAATCTAATCCCTACGATGCAGATCTAACGGCTGTCGTTGCTCTGACCAAAGTCGAGCGGTGCTAGCGGTGGCGACTGGCGGCGGCGCCTCTGGCAGTGGTGGAGCTGGTGTTCTAGGTCACGCGGGATAGGGAGAAGGGGTTTACCAGAATCGCAGGGAGCTGCTGATGCTCAAGGTGGTGATGGTTTGGCAAGGGGCGCTCTAGAGTGGCCGAGGGAGCTCGTCGGAGTCGTGCACGACGTCAGGTGGTTGCTGTCGAAGTCGTTGCCGAGGTTCCGCGTCGCCCTAGCACGAACCAGGTGGTTTAGGAGATGCGCAAGACAGTTGCGAACAACCTCGTATGCGAGAAAGATCAAGGGGCGCGCAGTGCTTACCGTAATCGATCGCCGGAGTTGAGTGGCGGCTCGGTCGTTTGCAGGAACGAACGGGGACGGCGTCCTGGGTCACAAGCAGGCAAGCAAAGGGTATCGGAAGATGCACGAGGTCATGCTGGACACACTCGTTTGAATCAGAGGCACAAGGGCGACGGGGTCTTACCGGAATCGCACGCCGGAGATCGTCGGAGCTGCGGCGGTGTTTGGCGAGTTGTGGGCAGCCTGGTGGCGTGGAGAGGAAATTGAGTGGGGGGAAATGGCCGCGAGGGGGAGGGGTTTAAGTAGGCAGAGCTGGGCGTGGAGTTACTCGCGGAATCAATGGGAATCAACGCGGCAGTGACTGCGGCGAGTAACGGCGGCGTGAGCGGCGCAGGCGCGCGTGATTGACGAAGACGACGACGGGGTCACGGGTCCACTTGTCAGCAGAATAAACAGAGGGGAGGTGGGGTCCGGGCGTCAGCGACTCTGTGGGTGCGTCTGCGCGTGAGAGAAAGAGAGGAAAAACCCGGGTGGGCTAGCTGGGCTGGATTTGTTGATGGGCTAAATTCCTGGCGCTGGCCCTTTTCCTTTTCTTTAATCCTTTTCTATTTATAATTTGATTTTTTAGAATGATTTTCAAATGAATTCAAACTCTATTTGAATTCAAATCTTTTCAGGATTTTTGCAGTGTGCAACAGTCACAAATTTGGGCATAAAACCAAGTGGTCTCTCTGTTCAAGCTTGGTTCTTTTGAATAAACAAAATAAACAGTGCTACAACACTTGATTTGCAAATGTTTTGAAAATGGTTTTGAAACCTTATTTATTTTGTATATTTTTGTCCAAACTCCACACTCAATCTAATCAACAAGGAAGCAAACAAACTTGGTTTAAAACACTTATGCTCTCAAATGAGGATGGTCATTTGATTTAAGTTTGCTCACATAAAATGATAGCACTATGTGCTTCTGTTTTCTTGAAAATGGTTTGAAAATGACCTCAAAATTATATGCATGCATGAATGATATGCAATCTTTGAAATCATGATTTTAGGGATGTTACAGTCGTACTACGGCGGTGCACCTACTTGGGCACCATGGGATTGAGCCCCACTTAGGACAATAGCCTAAGCTTGGGGGAGGTATACCGACATCACACTCATCTATATATCATGTTCGTCGGTTCTTTGTATATCCATTGTTTCACTTTCTTTTTGGTTTTCGTTGCTGCTTTCTCAAAAACACAAAAATACCAAAAATATTTTTGTTGTTTCTCTTGGTTCGTTTCTTTGCTTTGGTTTGCCTTTAAATAAAAAATCCAAAAAGATTTTGCTTTGCTTGGTTTGTTTTTGCTTTGTTTGCTTGCTTTAAAAAAATCGAAAATACCAAAAATATTTGTTGTTCTTGTTTGGTTTTGTGATTTCTTTGCAGGGTTCAACCGTCCTCAGTGGATTTTGGTTTCATGTTATTATTCAAGTCACACAAGTGAAGGGCAATAATGAAGATTAAGACAACTCGAGGTGTGGTAAGAGGCTGGTAACGAATTCTATTTGTTCTTCATTTTTGTACATATACTCATCATTGTGAGCATGCTTAGCGTGTTCATGGTAAGGAGTGTGTTACTGATGGATGCTTAGTAGTTATTGCTTGTCTATGATTAGCTCTAGCTTGCTAATAGTTTGTAGCATGTCATATGAATGTTTGCTTGCATTGTTTTGTTCATATTTTGGTATGAAATTGTGGTATCCTCCTCTGGAAGTTTCATGTGAATCGACTTGGCACATGATCACGCATGCATATGACTAAACAATAGTCAGTAAGCCTCGATGATTTATTTTGCCTCAGAGTTGTTGTATCACTTTCATGCCATAATTAGTCCTGTTTTGTTGCAAGCATGATTATGACAATTATTGCTCTCTCGTTTGTCGCTCCCTCTCTTTTGCTAGCCTTCACTTGCATTGAGTATGAGCTCTACCTGTGTTTCCAACTCCCCAAAACCAATATTGCTAGCTGTGTCCACCATACCTACCTATTAGCATCGTTTGCTATTCCGGTGCATATTCAATATGCCTTGTTTTCTTCCAAATAAAATGTTTGTCTATTTTGAGAAAGTTAGTTAGTAAAGCTCGCACGAACTTGATGGCACACTTTATTCCTTGCACTTAATAATCCTGAACCATTGTGACTTGTCCATGAAAGTTTTATGCTTGCAAATTATATGCTAGGAGTTAGCAGAACCATGTTATCATGGGGAACGTTTTCAACACTTATGGATACATATCCAGTTGATACCTTGCTCTTTTGTTTGCAGATGTCGTCGGTGTGAAATAAAAGGGGAGCTTGTGAGTTCATAGAGTATATATATGTGTTAGAGAAATGCCTGGGCCGCTAGCCTAAGACATGCCTAATCATGGTGGAAACTTGCAGAATCACCATAATGAGCATTCTATGAAGCATCCTCAATAAAAAGCTATGCACATAGTAAATAAAAAGATCGCTGAGATGCTCATTGTCTGCTTGCCTTGTCATTTTGATCACGGGATAACTCCTGTATCATGTGCAAGGGGTACCCCGTTGGCGGTTCTCTATGATATGCATGTATGCACAATGACAAGAACTTGCAGGTAACCAAAGTTGAGTAGCATGCGGATCGACCCTCGTACTCAAGGGACATGGGATTTTCAGTTTATGGTATGTCAAGCATATAACTCATATTGGACCTCACTTTCACCTTAACTATATGAAGATGCCTATGATAGGGGCAATGAGAGCTCAAACTAATGAGTACCTTCCTTTCAGCATTAGGAATCCTTTCAAACTTTTCAAAACCTTTTTCACTTCCTTGTTGAGTCACCACCTATTCTATGAGCACCTTCTTGAGAGCGTAGTTGTCATTCTTGTGTTTGTTCCAAAACTTGGTTAATTATGCCATGAGTTTGATGCTTGTATCTCGGATATTTTTATCTCTAGTCTTCGCTTGAACTTCAGGGGTGCCTTGGCATTTATATTGTGCTCTACAAACAAAGGCAAGTGAGATACCACTCTATCATACCTTACTATCAGCATTGCAATGTTGCTTATGTTTATGTTCCATGCTACTTATTATTATTGAGTTGGTTTCTCTTCATAGCTTGCAATGACTATTGAGTAGACTTGGTTGCATGCTTCTTATTATGAATGGTTTAAGCATCTACTCATGTCCTGAGAATATATACATCATATGAAGCAAATGTGTTTGTTAAATTTCTTTTAGCGCACTCAGTTTTCAACTGAATTGCTTGAGGACAAGCAGTAAGCTAAGCTTGGGAGGAGTTGATACGTCCAAAACGTATCTACTTTCCCGAACACTTTTGCTATTGTTTCTCCTCTAAACTTGTGTGATTTGGATACAACTAACACGGACTGACGCTGTTTTCAGCAGAATTACCTTGGTGTGTAGTTTTTGTGCAGAAAATCAACTATCAGGAAAAATCCCACAAAATATGCCAAAAATTATATTTCGCCAGAAGATCCATGGAGCCAGAAGACGAAACGGAGTGGAGGCCTGGGAGGCCCACACCCCTGCCAGGCGTAGGTGGGCCCTACCCACGCCTAGGGGGTGCGGCCACTCCAGGCACCCCCTCGGGCTCCCTCTTGGCCTATAAGTTACCCCTTGACCTAAAAACCGAGGGGGGTTCAACGTTTTTCCAGAAAGTGTTCTGCTCCGTTGCCATCATCAGAAACCAAGATTCAGATCCAGAAACTCCGTTCTGGCACCCTGCCGGGACAAGGAATTTGGAGAGGATCATCGCCATCGTCATCACAAACGCCTCTCCATCAACCATCGATGTTTCCCTCATCCATGAGTAAGTAACCACCCGCTGTAGGCTATGCGGATGGTAGGGATTGGATGAGTTCTATCATGTAATCGAATAAGATTGTTAGGGCATAGTGCCTAGTATCTTTATTAGTGTTATCTGACTTTGTTGCAACTTGTTGTGATTAATGCTTGTCACTAGGGCCCGAGTGCCATGATCTCAGATCTGAACTTATTATTGAATCATTATGATAGTATTGTTTGTGATCTTATCTGCAAGTTGTGTACACATATCATTGTTCGGATCCAAAGGCCCTGAAGTGACAGAAATTGGGACAACCGGAGGGGATGGCTGTGGTGTGAGGATCACATGTGCTCACGGAGTGTTAATGCTTTGCTCTGGTGCTCTATTAAAAGGAGCACCTTAATTGCCAGTAGTTCCCTAGAAGCCCCGCTGCCACGGGCTGGCTAGACAGAAGATGTTGTGCAAGTTCTCATTGCGAGCACGTATGACTATATATGGAGCACATGCCTAGGATTGTTTAGTACTTGGATGCTTATTCTTATTTTTCTGCAATGCCCTAGATCTTAAAGTTACATGTTTAGAGTCGTCCATGCAACGTCAATCCATCCATATGCCTACCGCGCTCATATCCTACAGTTTACTGTTACTGTTACTATTGCTCATGTTTTGTTGTTGCTTTGCTGTTGCTACTATCAAACTATTGCTACTGATAAACTTCTGTGAGTAAGAACTATTTCTAGGTGCAGCTGAATTGACAACTCAGTTGTTAAGGCTTGCAAGTATTCTTTGGCTCCCCTTGTGTCGAATCCATAAATTGGGTAATACTACCCGCGAAGACTATTGTGATCCCCTATACTTGTGGGTCATCGGTGCTTTAATCTTTGTGATAATAGTGATGATGCTAGATCATCTAGTGTGAACCTTGGTGTGATAAATAGAAATAGTTAAGTATTGTTTGGTGATTGTGTATCTCGTATTTATTTATAGATGCTAGTACCGACCAAGGATACGAGGAGGAAGGAGACTACTACGAAGAAGAAGCTGAGGAGAACTTCAACCACGGCACTACACAAGGCAAGATAACACTTGCAACTATGAAAGTTAGATAACCTATGAAATGCATTAGGCATGCCTTAGTTATACAAATGAATGATACCAAGTCCCAGTTTTACTTGCAAGCTTAGTTATTTTATTTCTTTATCAAAGCTTTTATTTGTGTTTACTTAGTGACTTGTAGATTTTAGAAAGATGTTTAAAGGTAGCATAAAGATCATAAAATTTGGCCTAAGTTAGATAATCTTGATGTCATCCCGAGGCATGAGATTGAACTTAGATCATTCACACTTGTTTACCACCCCTCGTTAGTGTTTACCCCCACTTGTAGATGCTAGTGCTAAGCATAAAACTTGATCCCTTTAGATGGGAATACTTGGTGAAAATGGTTATGAAAATGTCACATCCCAAGATTTTCCAAATCTTGTAATGTGAAAATAAATGAATAAAATAAAACTTTGTTTGATTTCCAGAGCCAGAAGAAACTTTTTGGAATTTAAATGGAACCTCAAACCCATTTGAATTAAATAAAAATCCTAAAGGAATTTAATGAGTTAAACATTTAATTAAAGGAAATTAAAAAAATGTTTTGGAACTATTATTTTGGAGTCATTTAATAAAAGATTTGGTGTTCAAAAGAAAAGATGAGTTTATAAATAAAGAATATTTTATAAAGCCAAAATAAACCTTGACCAAACTTTGGGATTAAAATATTATGTTTGAATAAAAATAGCAAAGGCTTATTTAAATAAATTAATAAGAATTTAATATCCCAGTTTTATTTAAATAAAAAGTCTTACCATTTTTATTAAAACCTCAAAACTTATCAATAAGTTTTCCAAGTATTTTATATTCTCAAATAAAACCTACTAAAGAGTTTTGGTTTTACTTTTAATTTTCAAAATAAAGATATTAATAAAATAAATCATAATTGATTTAATAATGAAGGTCTATTGAATCAAATTAATAAAGGACCCTTAAATAAAAGATTAATTTATGTTAAACAAGTAATTCTAGTACCTTATGTTTTCAAATAAAACCTACTGTTTTTATTTTGAAAATTTGGATTTCAAATGGAGATTTTATTAAAACAAATCAAACCCAATTTGATTAAATAACTTTGATTTATTTTATTTAAATATTAAATAGGATCCTAAAAAGAATAAAATATATTTTATTTTTGGAATTTAGGTTTGTGCTGATAAAACAGAGCCAAATTCAAAGTACAAAGTTGAGTGGTTGTTTGAATCAAATTGAGTTTTGTTTGATTGTTTGAAATTCAAAAACAGAAAACAGATATAGAAAAAGAAAAAGTTACAGAATAAAAAAAATGAATTTGGACCCAGCCCAGCCAGCCAAGCCCAGGAAGCCCACCAACCAGCCCAGCTCCTTTCCCCGAAAGAAAATAATTTGCACCCGGATTCTAACCCACAGAACCAATGACCAGTGGACCCTCCCCCTCGTTTCCTTTCCCACTGACCGGTGGACCCCATCTCTACTGCTCATCGTCCACACCCCGCACGACCTCTTCTCCCCCCCTCGTCGCCGTTTCCTGCAGAGATTCCGCGGCCTTAATTCGCCATAATGCAGCCACCATTACTCGCCTTGACTATGCTCGATAAAACGCCTGCGTCTTCCCCTCTGTTCCCCCTGTCACCACGCCTCGACTCGCCCCCAGGCTGCTCCATTTCTCGCCACACCACCCTCGGTCCGGCGAGCTTCCTCTGTCGATTCCGGCCAAGCCACACCACCCCGAGCCTCCCTGAGCGCACTGACAGCTTCCCCACTCCAAGACAATTCTCCCTGTGCCCTTCATTCGACCGCGGGCGCCCTAGAGCGTCAACTACGTCGAACTTTCAAGCAGCGCCATCCGCTCCAACTCCGACAAGCACCCAAGTAGTCTCTGACCGCCCCGCGCCTCCTCGTTCACACTCCCATACTCGCCACATCCTTCTGCATCTAACCGCGACGATGTTTGCCTTGGGGTGAACCACAGCACCGTCTCCGACCTCGAGCAGAACAGTCTGACGCCGACGACAACTCCGGCGAGCAATCCTGCCAAGACCAGAGCGCCCCTTGATTCCTCGAGAGTACCTTGAGCATCCCCTCGACCACGTGAACACGGTAAGACCCTTCCCTGTCCTCCTTGCTCCCTAGGACCGCCACTGGACCACCGTCTGAGCGCGCGCCGCCACCAGCCGCCGCGCAGCGCCGCCCATCTGTGACCAGGCGATAGAAGTCGTTAGATCTGGATCGGACGAATCAGATAGTTTACTTAAACCACGAAGGGGTATGTTATCTAGACCGTGCGATCTAGCCAGATCCAACGCACCTCGATGCTGATCCGACCGAATCGGTACCCACCAATTAAAACATGACGCGTGTCCCCTGGTTTGTTTAAAAACTGATTTGAAAACAGAATATTTTGCAAACTTCAAACCTCTGTAACTTTCAAATCACACGTCAAAAAATTTCAAATTTTATATCAATGGATTCAGGAGAGCAAGACCTAAACAACCATGGCCTTAGTTTGGAAAATAGTATCTGTTTGTTCGCTTGTTTTTGCAGATTCATATGTGAGCTTATTTAGAGTAGGAAAATTGTTTAAAATTGATTTTAGGGTTAGATCTTTTGCAAATTGGTATGTTGTGACCTTACTGACCCTAGGAACCAACCCATGATTTTGAAAATGAAATTGGAAAAAATTAAGTATGAATTAATTGGATTAGTCTATTTTTAGCCAAGTGAAAATAATGGTTATTAGGAAAAAAGATTTTGGAATAAAACTTTGAGAAAATATTTTTTGGTTCAAAGCTACTGACCCAAAACAACAAATCTTGAAAGTTAGAAACTTTTGATGAAAAACTTAAAGGTTTTAGATTTAATAAAACTATTTTACACCACATAAAATGTTGAATGGATTTTAAAATAGATTTTGAGCAAAACCCTCTAAACTAATGACTTTGCCATTTTGGTAAATGACCAATTTGGACCTTACAAAGTTTATAAACCTAGTAGAGACCAACCTTGCAATAGAACCATCCTTTGCATAACTTAGATTCCATTGCCTTGTGAGTGTGAAATTGTTTGTTTAAACTTGGTTTGGAATGTTAGTTGATTTTGTGTTTTGCTTGATTGACTTGTAGTGAATTTAGCAAAGTGTGAGACTAGCATGATCAAGGAGTGAACCATCATTCCCTTCCAAAAAGGCAAGTTACACTATCATACAAAAGTCCTACTATTTTCATTATACTTAGTGGATTTTTGAAAACATGCATGAAAAGATATTTCTGTACTTATGCTATGCTAAATCCTAATAGGATTCCCTATACACTCCTTAGTGAAAATATTGGAGTTGTACATGCTTAGCCATGCTACGTTTTGAAAAGAGATACATGTTGAGATTTTACAAAGGTTGAGAAAAGGACTTGTGTTTTATATAATAAAACAAGGACTCAATGAACCACCTAGGTGGAGGATACTTGAAGTTTTGGAGAAGGTGGCAACAAAAGGAACCATGTCTATGGCAATTACTTTGTGTTGTGATCCAAATGAAAACCACCTAGGAAACTTAGAGATTGAACATGTTTCTCCAATTGTGGCTTTCGTGTGCAACCACATGCTATTATGGCTCTGGCTTAGTCAACTACATTAGGAAGACCCATACATTGTCTTTAGTTACCGGACATGGGGATCTGGAATGCTTCATGGGGGCTGAAGACAAGCTAGCAATGATGTATGGGAGGACCTTCTGGAAAGACTTCGTCACGTTCTCAATCTGCCAGTACTCCATCTTGGTGAGTACTAATCCAGTAGGCCACTGGTGGCAACAAGATGGGATTGTGACATGTGGGTAAAGTGTACTCCTTCTGCAGAAGTTAAAAAAATCTAAGTACTTAGCCGTGTCCCCGATTATGGACAATACTGAGCAACTAAAGTTTGAACCATGGGAGATCTCAACATTCCAACTTCTAATATAAAAACTTGATGCACTTGGGGGTACCAAGGAATTCAGAGAAATTTTGTTAAGCTTGTTGCACTTGGGGTTACCAAGGTGCTCAAGAGCATGATGTACTTGGGGTTACAAAAGGAACTCATGAGATTTCATAAAAACTTGTTGCACTTGGGGTTACCAAGTAGCTCAAGAGATTTTTGACAAGGACTTGAACACTTGAGTTTCTACCAAGGAGTTCAAGGAACTTGGAAAAGGAGTTTTGACGAAGGACCAAAACCATTTTTAAAAAGATAGGATAAATATTGCTTTATGCAAATAAGCCTTAAACTCTACTCAGCCAAATATGCATGTAATGATAGGATCCACTCATAATATACAAAGTAGTGAAACTTGCCAATACAATTCAAATGTATTGACCCTTTGTGGCTGTAACTTGTATGTTGCAGGTTTGATTGATTTTAGTGAAGATTGATTGTTTAGGATTACAAAGTCTACAACCAACATCTGCCTGTGGCACTTTGGAGATGAAGGACCCATGCTTATAGTTATTCCGCTGCAATGTAATGTAATAGCCAAGTGAGCTATGTAAGATGTAATAAAATTATGTTATTCCTGGTTATAAAGTTATATTATGACCTTTGTTTCTTGATATTACATCTTAACTGTGGATGCTAGCTATTGATCCAGGGACTAGCATTGTAAAACACAGGGGGAATCTACCTTATCAGGTTGAAGCCTCTTACAGATGGTATCAGAGCATTGTGTTGCCTGTAGGATTTGTAAACCTAGGATTGGACAAAAACCCTTAGAAAAATAGGAGTTGTATTTGTTCAAAAACTTATTTACAATAACACTTGTAAAACTCTTTCCTTAAACCATTTTGATTTCAACTCTACTTCTCTTCTACTTCAACTTGATGGAAAAACCTACCCATGGCCAAAGACTACACCATGTGTGAGAGACTTCTTCAACTTCTTCAACTCTAATGACTTCAACATCTTCAACTCTAATGACTTCAACATCTTCATCATGTTCTCCAAAGTTTTCCAACATGGAAACCACTAAGGACTACAAGTGAGACAAGGAGATCTTACTTAAGATTTAGAGACTGAGGGAATGCAAAATAAGAAGGAACCATCAACAACTTTGAAGTATTGTGACCAAGAGCTTTTCTCAAGGAAACCATGGTCCCATACAAGAAGAATCATGAAGGAAGGAAAGATCATAAGTGAACCATATAGATGGACCACCATATTTTAGCTAAGACCAAACCACCAACTTATGTGGTGTAACAAAAATATTTTTGTTGCCTAAGTGTGTACTTGAACTTTGTTGTTTGAGTGAAAAGTTGCTTGTGATGGAATGTACATTGCTTGTGTGAATTGTGATGTGTGTGATTGGAAATAATTCCTTAGAAATAACTTGACTACTCTAACCTCCCTTCAACCCAAACAGATGACTACTCCAAAAGACTCCAAGGTTGATGACATCAACACCAACCAAGCTGACCACATGAAAGAGCTTATAGCAACCCAACACCAGTTGAACCAACTGACAGCTCAGTTCATAGCCAACAACAGTGATAAAGATCCAGCACTGCAAAGGTTTTTGGAAGAGCAATCCCAACTGATGCTTAAGGTGACTAATCAAATGATCAGCATGGAAGAAAGCTATCCCAAAGGAGTTTATGATAACAAGGATGACAAGAATTTTATTCTAGATGGAGCCCCAGCTTGCATTATTTGTGGATACAAGGATCATACTTCCAAGGAGCATGAAGGTCAATGCCCCAATTGTGAAGAAGAACATCCTGTTGGACAATGTCCTACCTCTCAAGCTACTTGTTACCTATGTGAAGGAAGTGATCATGTTCCTAACCAATGTCCTATCTACTCCATGGTGGAACAAAGGAAACAAGAAGGATCCAAGTCTACCAAAGGAAAAGGACCACTTATACCTCCAAACAAGACAACCAAATTCAAGGGACTAAAGAAACTTAAGAAACAAAAGCAAGACATGAGCCTTGCACAATGTCGTAAATGTAAGGAACTGGGACACTACTCCAGTGGATGCCCAGAGAACAAGAGGAATAAAGAGATTGACCAAGTGTGGTGCAAAAACTGCAAAGAACCAGACCATTATGTAGCAACTTGTCCACAAGAACAACGCAAAGAACTCAAGGACATTCATTGTTTCAACTGCAAGAACCCAGGACACTATGCAAGCAACTGTCCAGAAAGGATGAAAAACAAGTTGAACAAGCCTATGGAGAAACTCAACCTTGGCCCATGAGTCAAGCCTGGAAACAAAGGACTCAATGCAAAAGTTTGCTTAGAGAAAGTATTTCTCATGATCCCAAGAAGGACAAGATGTAATTTTTGTTTGAAAATTTTTAAGGGTGGTAGTACCCTAGTTGTTTTGAACTTGCTTGTAACCCCAGTCTTCCCAAATCTCGGGACGAGATTTATTTTAAGGGTGGTAGCCTGTCACATCCCAAGATTTTCCAAATCTTGTAATGTGAAAATAAATGAATAAAATAAAACTTTGTTTGATTTCCAAAGCCAGAAGAAACTTTTTGGAATTTAAATGGAACCTCAAACCCATTTGAATTAAATAAAAATCCTAAAGGAATTTAATGAGTTAAACATTTAATTAAAGGAAATTAAAAAAAATGTTTTGGAACTATTATTTTGGAGTCATTTAATAAAAGATTTGGTGTTCAAAAGAAAAGATGAGTTTATAAATAAAGAATATTTTATAAAGCCAAAATAAACCTTGACCAAACTTTGGGATTAAAATATTATGTTTGAATAAAAATAGCAAAGGCTTATTTAAATAAATTAATAAGAATTTCATATCCCAGTTTTATTTAAATAAAAAGTCTTACCATTTTTATTAAAACCTCAAAACTTATTAATAAGTTTTCCAAGTATTTTATATTCTCAAATAAAACCTACTAAAGAGTTTTGGTTTTACTTTTAATTTTCAAAATAAAGATATTAATAAAATAAATCATAATTGATTTAATAATGAAGGTCTATTGAATCAAATTAATAAAGGACCCTTAAATAAAAGGTTAATTTATGTTAAACAAGTAATTCAAGTACCTTATGTTTTCAAATAAAACCTACTGTTTTTATTTTGAAAATTTGGATTTCAAATGGAGATTTTATTAAAACAAATCAAACCCAATTTGATTAAATAACTTTGATTTATTTTATTTAAATATTAAATAGGATCCTAAAAAGAATAAAATATATTTTATTTTTGGAATTTAGGTTTGTGCTGATAAAACAGAGCCAAATTCAAAGTACAAAGTTGAGTGGTTGTTTGAATCAAATTGAGTTTTGTTTGATTGTTTGAAATTCAAAAACAGAAAACAGATATAGAAAAAGAAAAAGTTACAGAATAAAAAAAATGAATTTGGACCCAGCCCAGCCAGCCAAGCCCAGGAAGCCCACCAACCAGCCCAGCTCCTTTCCCCGAAAGAAAATAATTTGCACCCGGATTCTAACCCACAGAACCAATGACCAGTGGACCCTCCCCCTCGTTTCCTTTCCCACTGACCGGTGGACCCCATCTCTACTGCTCATCGTCCACACCCCGCACGACCTCTTCTCCCCCCCTCGTCGTCGTTTCCTGCAGAGATTCCGCGGCCTTAATTCGCCATAATGCAGCCACCATTACTCGCCTTGACTATGCTCGATAAAACGCCTGCGTCTTCCCCTCTGTTCCCCCTGTCACCACGCCTCGACTCGCCCCCAGGCTGCTCCATTTCTCGCCACACCACCCTCGGTCCGGCGAGCTTCCTCTGTCGATTCCGGCCAAGCCACACCACCCCGAGCCTCCCTGAGCGCACTGACAGCTTCCCCACTCCAAGACAATTCTCCCTGTGCCCTTCATTCGACCGCGGGCGCCCTAGAGCGTCAACTACGTCGAACTTTCAAGCAGCGCCGTCCGCTCCAACTCCGACAAGCACCCAAGTAGTCTCTGACCGCCCCGCGCCTCCTCGTTCACACTCCCATACTCGCCACATCCTTCTGCATCTAACCGCGACGATGTTTGCCTTGGGGTGAACCACAGCACCGTCTCCGACCTCGAGCAGAACAGTCTGACGCCGACGACAACTCCGGCGAGCAATCCTGCCAAGACCAGAGCGCCCCTTGATTCCTCGAGAGTACCTTGAGCATCCCCTCGACCACGCGAACACGGTAAGACCCTTCCCTGTCCTCCTTGCTCCCTAGGACCGCCACTGGACCATCGTCTGAGCGCGCGCCGCCACCAGCCGCCACGCAGCGCCGCCCATCTGTGACCAGGCGATAGAAGCCGTTAGATCTGGATCGGACGAATCAGATAGTTTACTTAAACCACGAAGGGGTATGTTATCTAGACCGTGCGATATAGCCAGATCCAACGCACCTCGCTGATGATCCGACCGAATCGGTACCCACCAATTAAAACATGACGCGTGTCCCCTGGTTTGTTTAAAAACTGATTTGAAAACAGAATATTTTGCAAACTTCAAACCTCTGTAACATTCAAATCACACGTCCAAAAATTTCAAATTTTATATCAATGGATTCAGGAGAGCAAGACCTAAACAACCATGGCCTTAGTTTGGAAAATAGTATCTGTTTGTTCGCTTGTTTTTGCAGATTCATATGTGAGCTTATTTAGAGTAGGAAAATTGTTTAAAATTGATTTTAGGGTTAGATCTTTTGCAAATTGGTATGTTGTGACCTTACTGACCCTAGGAACCAACCCATGATTTTGAAAATGAAATTGGAAAAAATTAAGTATGAATTAATTGGATTAGTCTATTTTTAGCCAAGTGAAAATAATGGTTATTAGGAAAAAAGATTTTGGAATAAAACTTTGAGAAAATATTTTTTGGTTCAAAGCTACTGACCCAAAACAACAAATCTTGAAAGTTAGAAACTTTTGATGAAAAACTTAAAGGTTTTAGATTTAATAAAACTATTTTACACCACATAAAATGTTGAATGGATTTTAAAATAGATTTTGAGCAAAACCCTCTAAACTAATGACTTTGCCATTTTGGTAAATGACCAATTTGGACCTTACAAAGTTTATAAACCTAGTAGAGACCAACCTTGCAATAGAACCATCCTTTGCATAACTTAGATTCCATTGCCTTGTGAGTGTGAAATTGTTTTTTTAAACTTGGTTTGGAATGTTAGTTGATTTTGTGTTTTGCTTGATTGACTTGTAGTGAATTTAGCAAAGTGTGAGACTAGCATGATCAAGGAGTGAACCATCATTCCCTTCCAAAAAGGCAAGTTACACTATCATACAAAAGTCCTACTATTTTCATTATACTTAGTGGATTTTTGAAAACATGCATGAAAAGATATTTCTGTACTTATGCTATGCTAAATCCTAATAGGATTCCCTATACACTCCTTAGTGAAAATATTGGAGTTGTACATGCTTAGCCATGCTACGTTTTGAAAAGAGATACATGTTGAGATTTTACAAAGGTTGAGAAAAGGACTTGTGTTTTATATAATAAAACAAGGACTCAATGAACCACCTAGGTGGAGGATACTTGAAGTTTTGGAGAAGGTGGCAACAAAAGGAACCATGTCTATGGCAATTACTTTGTGTTGTGATCCAAATGAAAACCACCTAGGAAACTTAGAGATTGAACATGTTTCTCCAATTGTGGCTTTCGTGTGCAACCACATGCTATTATGGCTCTGGCTTAGTCAACTACATTAGGAAGACCCATACATTGTCTTTAGTTACCGGACATGGGGATCTGGAATGCTTCATGGGGGCTGAAGACAAGCTAGCAATGATGTATGGGAGGACCTTCTGGAAAGACTTCGTCACGTTCTCAATCTGCCAGTACTCCATCTTGGTGAGTACTAATCCAGTAGGCCACTGGTGGCAACAAGATGGGATTGTGACATGTGGGTAAAGTGTACTCCTTCTGCAGAAGTTAAAAAAATCTAAGTACTTAGCCGTGTCCCCGGTTATGGACAATACTGAGCAACTAAAGTTTGAACCATGGGAGATCTCGACATTCCAACTTCTAATATAAAAACTTGATGCACTTGGGGGTACCAAGGAATTCAGAGAAATTTTGTTAAGCTTGTTGCACTTGGGGTTACCAAGGTGCTCAAGAGCATGATGTACTTGGGGTTACAAAAGGAACTCATGAGATTTCATAAAAACTTGTTGCACTTGGGGTTACCAAGTAGCTCAAGAGATTTTTGACAAGGACTTGAACACTTGAGTTTCTACCAAGGAGTTCAAGGAACTTGGAAAAGGAGTTTTGACGAAGGACCAAAACCATTTTTAAAAAGATAGGATAAATATTGCTTTATGCAAATAAGCCTTAAACTCTACTCAGCCAAATATGCATGTAATGATAGGATCCACTCATAATATACAAAGTAGTGAAACTTGCCAATACAATTCAAATGTATTGACCCTTTGTGGCTGTAACTTGTATGTTGCAGGTTTGATTGATTTTAGTGAAGATTGATTGTTTAGGATTACAAAGTCTACAACCAACATCTGCCTGTGGCACTTTGGAGATGAAGGACCCATGCTTATAGTTATTCCGCTGCAATGTAATGTAATAGCCAAGTGAGCTATGTAAGATGTAATAAAATTATGTTATTCCTGGTTATAAAGTTATATTATGACCTTTGTTTCTTGATATTACATCTTAACTGTGGATGCTAGCTATTGATCCAGGGACTAGCATTGTAAAACACAGGGGGAATCTACCTTATCAGGTTGAGGCCTCTTACAGAAAACTTTAGAATGATGAGTCATTCTACTGAAATGTTTTGACATGTGTTCTTGAACACCAGATGATTTTGGTGATGAAAATGTTGAGGCATGAGCCTTAGCCCTTTATAAAACTGATGGTTGTCTGGATGCGATACCATTCCAATTTTACCGTACAACCACAATACCCGAAATTTGGGTAGGGCTTGACTGGAAGTTTATATAGCTTAGTATGGGTTCCCTTGCGGCCAAGGTTTGACATGAGGCTACGTTGTGAAGATTGTCCACCTATGCAGTTCCCAAGATGACAGTTGGTCATGGTTGGGAGTCTAAACTCATAGGAGAGGTGCCTATACTAGGGCGTGTAATTGAAAGGTTAGGATTGATTATCCGCATACTGAGTATGGTGAATTTAGGATTGTTCGTGACGGATGTATCGAATATTGTGGTGAAAGTGTACCACCTCTGTAGAGTGTCAAACTATTCGAATAGCCGCGTCCGCGGTTATGGACAGTTGGAGTGGCCATACTATTTCATCGTCAGATGTTTTCAAAATGACTTGTGAAATGAATCATGACTTTGACTTTACCACAACAGGGTTGTGAACATGAAAACTCAAGTTCCCACTTAGGTGTTAAAAAACTTTCAACTAGCTTTCTTTGCTTCTGAACTCAGTTAGAGATAAATCTGGATTTTTGCAAAACAACCTAGATCCTACTATTTCCTACTCAAAACCACTTCATTTGTTAGTATTAGTTTGCGAATACTTAAAGAGTACTCATGGCTTTGTCCCTGGCTATTCCCGTGGCCAGACTATGAAGAGGACTATCAGGAGGATGGACCGCGGGAAGGTTACGACAACTAGGATCATCTCTCATCGTCAACATTGCCTGTGACCATGAAGATGGAGCTTCGCCCATGCTACCATTATTATTATGTTATTCCGCTGCTATGATTGTATTAAGACTGGATCATGAGATCCTTTATTTGTTGTAAGACCTTATGTATGGTTTGTAATGGATGATGTACTGTGATATCCAATCTGTTATGTCTCGCCAAAATGGTAATCCTGGGATTGCGATGTATGGCATAACAGGCATCTGGGATTAAAAATCCGGGTGTTGACAGAATCTAGCATTGCAAGTACCTAATCTAAGAAGTAATCATCAAATTGAAGAATCTTCAAAATCCCTAACCCAAAAAGGGGAAAATCTACTTAGCACTGACTTTAGCGATAGTGGGCTGCGACAAGGGCATGATGTAGATTATGCACGCATGCGCGACCACCTGCGTCCAATCAGAACCGGTCGACGTGCGGGGGCCGGCGGCGGCGACGGAGGCATGCTGGGATGAAAAATATCCTGGAGGCGGCGGCGAAGGCATGGTCGAGGTAGATGCAACGCGTACAGAACGAGCGAACTGCAAAACGGAATTGAACCCCGGCAGGAACGCCATGTCCCAGCTTGTGTCGAGCCCTCCTGCATCAACGACGGTAGATACACCGTGGCTGCGCAAGCCACCACGTTCTACCTCGTCATCGTGGAAGGATGAATGACAATTAGCGACGATGGATTTAACGCCGGTGCAAGAGTCGGGTCAATCTAAGTGTTCGCGCTATGAACACAACCATCTTCATACTCTCGGATCTGCCGTGCGCAGATTGCGGTGGCCCACCAAAAATGAGGCTTCGCTAGAGAAGGCAGGGGAGGATGAAAGAACATGTGGGCCCCCATGTGTGGTTTTGGTAATTAATGACAATCTTTATGGACTAATTTGTGTATTAAGTTGCACTTGTAGGATTTGTCCATTGGCATCACTTGGAGCATGTGTTGGCTTCAAGGTCGATGATATGAAGAAGAATATGTGGTGTGCAAGCTCAAAATGCACCATTTATAGTAGATCTCTTGTTTGATGCTTGCCATCCTCGGTGATCATGGATCGATGAGAGGAATTAAGAAAGGCATTTCATCTTGAGAAGGGCAAGATCGTCTACATCGAGCTCAAGTGGAATGCTCAAGGCAAAGGTATAATCTTGATAGGTTTTCCCTTTTGCCGGTCTCATGTTGTTAGTGGGAGACCGGGTTTAGGATAGATAGTCGTACTATCAAGAGGGGCTCTCGAATGAGTAACTCGATCATATCGTTCGGAGAGAGCTCAAACCTTTTCATACTTGCATCATCGTATTTGGTTGTTATTTGGTCTTATCCATGTGAGGATATAGAGCTTGAGTTAATCTCCATAACAAGCTCTTGTTCATCAATATCGGATCTTCCCTTTATATCTTATTGCGAGTTTTTCTAGGAGGTTTTCCGGATTCTCACCAAGTGAGGTATCACACTATAAAATACACGAAGTATTCTCACTTGGTGGTATCCAGTATTTCCTACGCAATTGGAATCGGGTCAATCGGAGCTACCAATCAAAAGTTATCGCGGTTTGAATATTTGCTTTTATTCGATTTGAAAAAGTAAAAGGGAAAGCTATTTTCTGCACCGTCCGGTACTACCGGGCCCAGTACCGGACGCGCCTGATCCAATCAGCTTGCTCTCTTCCTTGCCTGGTTGGGCCTTCCGGTGCTACTGGTTCAGCCCGGTACTACCGCCCAGATGGGCCGGTAGTACCGGTCCAGCTCCAGGCCGCACAGCCCCAGTTCCGCCCAGCTTGCTCACCTCCTGCCTTTGGTCGCCCACGCGTAGCTGCTTCGATCCCCCGCACGCGCTGCCGCCCGCGTTGACCCCGGATCTCGCTCGCATGCCCGGTCCCGCGCCAGCTGGCCCCCGCATCGCGCCTGCTCGCTTCCCTCGCTGGCCGCTGCTCGTGCTTGCGTCGCGCGCGCCGCTCCCTCCTGGGCCGCCTCACTGCGTGCATGGAGCGCTGGGCCCCGATCGCTAGCTCGTGTTGGCCCGCGTTGCGCGCTGCCACCTCGCGTTCACCTTACTGTTGACTCGCTCGCGTGCGCTACGTTGTCCCCGCGCGCCGCCGCTTCCTATTTTTGTTCGCTCACTTCACCGGTTTTCCTGGGGCTCCTCTAGACGTGGGTGGTAGTACCGGTCCAATCCGGTACTACAGGCCCGTTCTGGAATTTTGCCCCAACGGGCAGATTTAGCCCGTTTCTTTAAATAGCCTTCCCCATTATTTATTTCGGGTTGCTTCTTCTTCCTCTATCTAGTCTAAGCTTTGCCCCCATTTGCCCTACTTCTAAAGCTTGATTCATCTCTTCCTCTCCAATGATTATTGCCCATGTTTGAGTGGAAGAGAGAGGAGATCTAGATCCACGTTTTGACCAAACCAAAACATCTCTTTGTGAGTGTATCTTTGGGATCTATATTTTGGGGGATTTTGTGTCCCTCTTTGTGTTCTTCCTCTCTTGTTCCACCAATAGCTTTAGTAGCTTTGTTGGAACTTGAGAGTGAGGGATTGGAGCATCTTTGTGGTGTTCTTGCCTGTTGCATTTGGTGCATCGGTTTGAGTTCTCCTCGGAGGATTTGGTGAGTGAAAGTTGAGAAGCTTTTTACTCTTGGGTTCTTGGAACCCTAGACGGTTTGTTGGTGTTGCAGGTTGTGGCCTTGGTGGCGTTTGTTGGGAGCCTCCAATTAAGTTGTGGAGAAGTGCCCCAACCTTTTGAGAGGTTCCGGTTTGCCACCGACAAGTGCACCGATAGTGTAAGTATGGATCGATCCCGTTGGGGTGAGATTCACCGGAGAATAAGGGAGGCCTTTTGTGGCGTAGCTGGTTAGATACCACCCCTCTCCAAACAAGACGTACTCCATGTTGGGAGGAACTCGGTAAAATATCGTTGTCCCCGCGTGCCTCGGTTATCTCTATACACGAGCTCTTACTTATGCACTTTACTTTGTGATAGCCTTCGTGCTTGAAGTATATATCTTGCTATCACATAGTTGTTTGTCTTGCTTAGCATAAGTTGTTGGTGCACATAGGTGAACCCTAGATTGTTCTAGGTTTTCTGGTTAACAAAGTAAACGCTAGTTTTATTCCACCTTTGTTGAGCCACTCTCAGAAAAGTTTTAATCGCCTATTCACCCCCTGTAGGCGACATTTGTATCCTTTCAGCGGAGGCGACAGAGGAGATGAAGCCATCGGTGCACTAGGAGGTGTGCTCGAGGTCAGTTGTGATGGGACATGATGGTGAGAGGGTTTAGAGTGAGACAGCGGGGTAGGAGGGCAGTGACAGTGCGTGTGAAGTTATGGTGCATGGTCTCCCGCGCTTTCCCACACAAATTTGTGATGCAATGGGCTTGGGTTCATGAGAACTGTTGATTTGGCAGTTCCTCCAGGGCCTACCTCGAGGCTTCTTTCAGGATCATGCGGGCCATGACGTGGAGGCCGGACATACATCCAATCAGCCCAAAAGCTTCTCCATGTGACCTGCCTCGACCTAAAATGCTCTACCAAACACGCCTTTACTCTCTTTGTCTTGCCAAGCTCCCCTGCCAACTCTTGTTCATTTTTTATCCATTATTGGTCAACTTGTGGGCAAGCAAAAGCTTACCAAACTTTGGTAGAGAAATCTTAAGAAAAACTTTGGTGAGCAATCTTGAGCAAAAACCAAGCACATAAGTCTTGGTAGAGAAATCTTGAGCAAAAACTTTGGTAGAGCAATCTTGAGCAAAGACCAAGCACATAAGTCTTGTTCAAAGTCAAAGATTTTAAAATTTGACTAATTTTATTGAAAAAATAAGCAACATATATCACATCAAATCCATATATGAAACTATATTTTATTACCTTTTTCTATAAAGTAGATCAAAAGTTTAGTATTTGACTTAAAACAATAGGTAGAAGTACACTTATTTATGGATAGACGAAATAAGATGGTAGATGGATCGTACATGAAAGTTGAAGGAGACAAAAGGATAGTTTGTGAGTTGAGAGCGTGTGCATCGTTGTAAAAATCCTAACACTCGTATAAAACGGGGCTCTAGTCTCGAACTGTAATGGGCTTTAGTCCCGGTTTCACACCCGGGATAGCCAATTCAAGACTAGAGGCCCATATCTCTAGTCCCGGGTTTGCTACGAATCGGTACTAAAGACCACCACGTGATAGTTTTCATCATCATCTTATTCTTTATTGTCTTCTATTATAACCCCTTTCTTTCCGTGCTTGGTCCAACAATTATAGCTAGGCATAAAACCGGACTTCAAAGGGTGGATGTGAAGGATTTTTGAGTCATAGTAATCCTTCTGATTTTTACAGACACTACATGGACAAAATAAAAAAACCATTCTGCTTGTTTGTATCAGCCACACAGAGGAACTCATGCACGCCATTAATGAACTCGCCAGAGTGTCGTCCAGTACCGTACATCCATTCCCACACCATCTGCATTATTATAATTTTATATCAAAAACCATTACACAACATCATGAATAGAGACCAGTGACCAATTTAATACAAACTATAATGTGAGCTTTTAGAGCATTAAATTTGAATTTTGAAAAATTTACATGCACCAATTTTTGAATTGAACAAAACAACTAACATGAAAAATGTTGAGCTTTTAATTATTGATCTAGCAGCAAAAACCTTATTCCATTCCGAGCTCTAAAACTCTAAAATTACATATTTCAATTTTCAGCAACTTTTTGACTAATCAAAATATGCCTAAAATTACACATATAAAATTCTCTCTACTTCTAGAGCATGAAATTAATCTCTACTTCTAGAGCATTGAGCTAAACTAACAATGAAAGATGTAAGGATTAAGTTGCTAACCTTTTAATACCTTATATTTAAGGGTTGCCACCAAATCTTGGAGAAAAATGGTCATGAACTCGGCTTACTTGGAGGAAAAATGGCGATGAGCTCAGGCACGGACGAAGCCGATTATATAGAGAAACCAATAGTTCTAGTTGATATTACGAACCGGGAATAGTGATTGACCTCTAGTCCTGGGTTGTGATACAACCGAGACTACAGGCTCCAGCATGTGGGGCTGGCTGGCACGAGCCCTCTAGTCTCGGGCCATATCACGAACCGGTACTAAAGGTCCAAAACGACCCGGTACTAGAGCTTTCCCAACCTCCTAGCCGTTGGAGCCGGGACGAACCGGGACTAGTGATCCCACTAGTCCCGGCCCAAGACCCACCCGGGACTAGAGCAAGAATCTACTCCGAACGGAAGCCCTTGTTTCTACTAGTGCGATTCTAAGAATCTTTAGACCTATATCTAAACGGTGGATAAGTTGAGTCTAACAAAAAGATTACTTGAGGTGTTTCTAGTACTAGACATAATGTCTAGTAAAATAAAGAAATGAGAAAACATCATCTGAACCTCAGAAGAGAACAAAGGCTAAAAAAAGGAAAACAATACGTCTAACCTAGGGGATTGCGCTCGCGCGCTCGCGTCCCCTGGCTCCTCCGTCTTCCACGCATCCAGGACGTGCGGGAGTTGCTGAGATAGAGTCCACCACCTCTTTGACGATGATTTTTCTCGATGGTCCTCTCCTCCATCGATCGCTAATGTCGGACCGAGCCCCGCCACCGGTAGAGTCCTCCTACATGCACTAAATATCCATCGCCGCCACTCCCTATCGCTGTCTCGCACGTCGCGGGCTCTCCTTGTCTCTGACGATTCAACCACAGGATGTCCGATGGCCATGGCCTCCCGCAGTCGATGCGGTGGTAGTTCTGGCCTATACCACCACTGTCGGTTCCCCACGCCGCCAAGGTTCACACGTCTTCGGTTCCCTACGCATGTCGTCGGTTCCCTATGCATGTCGTCGGTTCCTCTCGCGCCACCATCGGTTCCCCCGCTCGAGCGCCTCCATGTGCCCTGGGGCCGCTGCTGATGCTGCTGAAGGCGCCGAGGAGGTCAGCGACGAGGGGCACGTTGAACGCCCACCGTCTTTCTCGCGTACTCGTTGTGTTGCTGCTAGAAAAGAGACGTCGACAATGCTATCGATGGAAGATGACCTTGCTACCAAAGAAGGGACGGAGTTTTGCTTAGGGGGTTGATTCGGCTGTATAATCTTTTTCTGTTTTGCTACCTGCTCGTTTCTTTTCTGCTATATAAATGTTTCTGAATTGCTCCAATAATTTCTAGCGATGTCTCTGGCAAAATTAGTTTTTTTGCTACAATTGCTGAACCTTTTTTGCTACAACCGTTTTTTGGTTTTGCTACACCCGTACAATTTTTTTGCTACAAGGTCTACCGGTGAAAACCTCCGGCGAAACTCCAGCGTTTTCTCAGATGAAGTCAACTCCGGCGATATCGGTTGTTGCTACATTAGTATAAATTTTTTGCTACAATTATTCTCCAATTTTGCTACAATAGCGTAAATGTTTTGCTACAAGGTCCGAAAGTCTCCGGCGAGTCTCTGGCGAGGTCGGATATGCTACAATAGCATAATTTTTTTTGCTACACAGTCGCCGTTGATGTATCTGGCTAAATCTCTGGCGAGGTCCAGTCTATTTTTCCTTTTCTGAGCCGAAGCATTTTCTGTCACATGTAGCAAAAGCGAGATTATTTGTAGCAAAAAAGGGTATATTTAGGAACACATGTCAGCATGGAGATCGGTGAATTTTGGGGAATTATCCCGAAAAACGCGTAGTAGTGCCAACAAAAATTTATAAATTAAATATGTTTAAACTTTCAACGGCTCCACTGATTCACGGTTGGAACAGCCGTTCTAAACGCACAAACTACACCCATCGGACGGAAAGATGGGCAGTACAATTTATCCACTTCACATCCCACGTCCTCCTACTATCCATCTAACCATAAATCTAAGGTGTATTTACCCACCAGTGCCACTCGATTACCCCAAACCTCAGCCTGGATAGAATCATTTTCTCCTTTCTATGCCCATTCGTTCGACTTTGTTCGAACGCAGTTTTTCTACCTATACTGGGTGCCCCTGACTTATCAAACGGTCCCTATAGCTTTATGATTCATGTTGCTAAACTTAGATCTGCATCCTGAACATTGTGTATCTTCTCACCCTTATGGAAACGAAAGTGAACACGTCCGTATTGTTGCTTCCCGCATCTCTATCCTCTCGTCTTCTCCTCGCGTGCGTTAGTGCCATGCCGCCGGCACCTCGTAGGAAACGGATCTTGTGGTTGCCGCATGGCCGTCCCCATCCATGGCTGTCATGTGAGCCTGATCCGTTCTTTCCGGCGGCCGCACGGCTGTTCCCGTTCATGGCTGTCGCATGAGCCGGATCTGTTCTGCTCGGTGCTACCCGGCGATGGCTGCGTGGTTGATCTTGATTTGTGATTCTTATTTGTGAAGAATTAGATCTTTGATGGCTGTGATTAAATCTCTATATCTGGATCTTATCTATTTCTATGATTGATTCACCATGTCTTGTTCACGCTTGTCTGGATGTTCAAGACGAACATGCGCATGCATTTTTTGGTGGCAACATATTTGATTTTTTGTCCATGGCTTGCATTCACGCCGGTGTTGCAGCAGATTATGATTGTTAGCTGGGCTATTGAACGGAACGGCAAAATTAAAATGAGTCATGAAAACCATATTGTTGTTAGAACGAGTCATTGACAACATATGTATCTAACTTGTTTCAGAGAAATTAATAAGAAAAAAATCCAATGGCAAAATCTTATCCATGATGAAATAAGTGTTGGAGAGCACATTGGAAAGAAAATAGATCCGATCGAAAATGATATAGGAAAAGAAATAGAATGCACAGTTAGTTAAATAGAAGGACTTTTTGACAAGAAACCAATAAAGTTAAGGAAAGTGCTAGCCGTCCCCCAGACGATGGGAAGCTCCCATCGTCCTGCTTCCCGTGTTGACACGTGTCCATTTGCTGCAAAACATCTCGCGTTTGTTGCACATGTCCCCGCTTTTACTTCCGAAACAAAAAAACGGTTCGTTTTAGAAATAGAACGTCTCGTCGCAGACCTTGCCGGAGACCATGCAGCAAAAAAGATGTGCTAATGCAGCAAAACAAACTTCGCCGGAGACATCGTCGGAAACAACTCGTTGATGACCCTGCCGGAGACCATGCAACAAAAAAAGTTTCCGGCGAAGTCGGTTTTGCTGCATTAGCACAATTTTTTTGTTGCATGTTCTTCGGCGAGACGTTCTATTTTTGAAACGAACCGTTTTTTTTGCTTCGAAAGAAAAAGCGCGGACATATATAGCAAAAGCGGACCGTTTTGCAGCAAAAACGAAATTTGGGGGATAAACGCAGGGGGGAGGAGGACGATGGAACCCCATCCTCCGGGGATCCAGATCATTTCCCTAAAGTTAAGGGTGCTTTTTGCAAAACTATCTCACCAATCATGAGGCAAAATAGAGCTAGTGGAGGGGCCTGATAATCCCGTGAGCCCGCCGTGTATGCAGAGTTGTTTTTTCGCGTTCGTTCTCTCCCATGAGGGCAAACTGCCGCCGCCACTGTCTCCGTCGCCAATGCTCCCCTATAGAACAACTCCGGTGACCCCCTCCATGTCTGCCACTGCGTGCACCCTTCTCCCCTCCGCCCCAGCCCACTTCTCCATCCCCGAGTCCAGCCGGAAGAAGTGCTTGCCTTGCTGCCGGAAGAAACGCCGCCGTCGCCCGCCTACCTGAACTGGTGTAGTTGTCCACCAGGAGGTCACTGACGTCTTGTCCCGGAAAATCTCTCCGCCTTCTCGTCGTCTGCCTGCAGGAGACACAGCGCCTCACTAATTTGCCCTGTACCAGGAACTCACCGCTGAACTTCAACAGCAGCTCGTGTGCAGAACACCGCCGGTAATCTTGACAGGAGCTCGCCAACGACCCTATCTGCTTGTACTGGGTAGCTTTCCCCCATATGTTCTCCTCGATGGTTGAGAAGCTAAAACATCTTATATTTTAAAACAGTCTTCTGTTCGGAAATATAAGACGTTTTAGCTTTGTGAATAGAATTTATCTAGACGTGTTTTAGTGTATAGGTTCGTAGAGATTTGGAGTGAACCTATACACTAAAAGGTATCTAGATACATTTATTTCACAAATCTAAAATGTCTTATATTTCAAAACGGAGGGAGTATATACTAACGCTAACAATCGTTTTAGACCAAACACACTTAACCTTGGAGTTTTTTTAGACGAGTTTCTGTAAAAAATTACTAAATTATTAATATGAATATTCTATCAATTCTATTGAACCTTTGACCAAGATGTCACAACGGTCTAAAAAAAGCGTTGGGTGCGCCATACTTTATTATTGGTTGGGTGTGCGGCAGCGTGACTTGATCACTGACACCAGCAACGGCGTGCAATTTTTTGTCAAAAAAAGAAAGAAAGTTGCTAGAGCCCAACAGGGAGTTGACCGGCAACTTTGGTTTCCGACATTATTAGACCAGCCATACTGTGTAGAAATGACGGTTCAAAGGCTAGTCTAAAACCGATTTCATAACCCCCTTACCACTTTCCCCTCCCCCCTCCCCCCTCTCTTCCCACCTTTCCCGTTGAGAGTCAGTCTCTGGCTTTCGGGCCAAACCCAAGCCAAATCCGGCGGCGTTGTTGGCTGGAGATGGCGGAGGGGCGGCTCCGGCGTATTGTACTAGTAGTAGGTGTAGGTTAGGTGTAGTAGTTGTCGGTGTTTTGCCGTGGTTTGGGGTGTCCCTGGCGCTCACGAGCTGTTGCTGGGGAGCGAGGATCTGCTTTTCCGGCGAGCTCCCAAGGTGGGAGACGGTGGAGGAGGCGGAGAAGAAAGGATCCCGCTTAAATAAGCTCGTTTCTCCATCAGATCTGACGGATACCGGTGGTGTCGGCGGAGGCTTGTCCACCCTAGGCCCGCTCATCCCTGCTTTCCATGGAGGTGAGGAGGTGTGCGGATCTGGTGGAAGAAGACGCTCTAGGCCGGCTCTGCTGCAGGGGAGAAGTTTTGCTTCTCGCGGGAGATCTCCAACACCGTCGATGTATTCGTTAGCCGTAAGGCGGCCTCTCCCACTTGTGCCGGCGACGTTCAAATCAGGCCGGCGTCAGGTGATCTTGAATCTCTAGGCTCTTAAGCCGAAACAGAGGCCCTTTGACCGCAGTACGACATGCTCCCCTCTCACCGCCCCAAGTGGTGAAGTCCCCGGCGACGATGAGGGTGGCCGTGATGTAGCCTGCGACGGTGGCGGTGAAGGAGCTGGCCTCGATGGTGTTCTCCAGATTCTTCTCGAGGCTCTGTGTGCAAATTGTAGGGACTTCATTGTTATTTTCAGTTTCTTTAAGTTCCTTTTTTGTAAAATGTACTGCCACCGCTGTTTATGAATGAAGCACTCTCGGTCCTTGGGACCGTCCCCTGTTAAAAAAAACGATTTCATACAGTACAACTTGCTTGAAAAGTGGTTCCAAGTTGTGTCAGAGGAGGAATAGAACCAAACAATTGATGCGGTTCAAGAGAGTGGATGTGTCATGAGCATGCATAGTGTCCCCAAATGTAAGGAAGAAAAGAAAGAGAAGATCCTAGCTCCAGGGAGAGAGGATGATAAATAAATTACATTTGCATGGAAGATGATACTAGCATGGAACCGTATCAAAATCGCTTCAACACTGCAGCAAAACTAGAGTGATTCCAGTCTCTGGCACATTTTCGTTGAATCGATACCATAGTGTAGGTGGTCTTAGGTATAGACTGATATATCCAGCTTTCCGTTTCCCTTAAAAGAGATTAAATATGTATACTGTAGCCATTTTATACCCCAATTGTTGCATAGTGTCAAATTCACACATTTAATTCTGAAAAGCAACCTCGTAAAATTAAATATTATTTTGGATTTTATGAGCATGAAGAATTCATAAATCAAACTATGAACTGTGACTGGGTTCGACAAAACTAAACCTTCCCATTTAAACAAAACTAAAAACAAACGCTGAAGATGAAGGCACACATCGAATGGGTTTACGACTAGTCACCCGGTTCCTCACGTTGGACATGTGAATGATGCTGAAAACTCTGCACGACCAACGAAGGGTCAATATCATGCGTCTAGTTGGAACCACCATACTATGTTGGAATTTTGTCACTCAATGTCTCCTCTTATCATAGCGATGCAGATTGCCTAGCGTCGTCAGTGTATTGTACTCCCTCCGTTTCAAAATATAAGATGTTTTAGCTTTGTGAAGCAAATATATTTAGACTACTTTTAGTATATAGATTCACTCATGTTTGAAGTGAACTTACACATTAAAATAAGTCTAGATACATTCTCAATACAAATCTAAAACATCTTATATTTTGAAACGGAGGGAGTAACAGAGAAAAATGCAGGTCGATCCTAGCGCGAGTTCGCAATATGTGAAGGCCACACCGGTTACGTGTAGCGGTGTCCAGAAGCTGCTGAAGGGTCGCCTTTGCTATGGTTGCAGTCTGCATTCATGACCATGTTATCATGAAAATATTAATTAGCGATCGTTGAAGCGTCGGTTCGTTCAAATGACTGAATTTCGTCCGAGCGCAACCATCACATTTGCTCCATTGGTCCGGCGCGAGGCAACCTACTGTTTTCTGAACTATTCGTTGTTACTCCATTTGGAGATGCCGATGAGTTTGTGTGCAATCAAGCGAGGAGAGCTATAACCAACCCAATTGGGGCCATGATAACTGCCCAATACCAAAGAACTTCAACAACGTTTATAAATTGGTGCTCCCTATATAGTAAGTCGCGAAGCTCTCCTCATCCTCCAGTCATACGGCCTTGCCAAACACAGATACAGATTCAGGGTGACACAGAATGGGCAGAAAGGCGTGCATCTCTCTTCTGATGCTCCTCGGCGTGGCGCTCGCGCTCGCCGGGCCTGCCACCGCGGACATGATGCCGCCGCCGTCGTTGACGAGGCTGGACGACGGCGTGGCCCCGGAATTCACAGTCGATACGGAGGTGCACCGCCGCGTCCTCGCCGGCATCAGCACGGGGTCCCTCAACCGCAACAGCCAGGTCTGCCTCGGGTCGTGCGCGGCGCGTGGTGGCTCCTACACCAACCGGGGCTGCAGCAGCAGGTACCGCTGCCGTGCCTGAACGGAACCGCACAGCAGAGATCACTCTGGCCGCCGGTCTTCAGATCGGGCCTCATCACAGTATGCTGTTTTTTTTTGTCAAACTACATGGTCTTGTGTTTGTTTTTCTTCTCGTCGGTGTGTGTGTGCATTGTGCATGCCGAGAATTCGAACTTGCGGTCGTATCTCTTATTTTTTTTGTACTCCGTATGTCTTTGAAGAAACGATTGAGACATTGAGTCGATAAAATTCCTTTTAATTCAAATTTTTTTTGACGCCGTTGCTGCTGCTGATGTCGTTGCCGCTGCTGTCCGCTTGGGGACTTGTGTCCCACTCTTCGGCTCGCCGTGCCAGCAGCCACCTCGCCGGAAGCCACTTCGTCTTCTGAGCCGGTAGTCATGTCTTCATCCTCCTCCTCTTGATCTTGCTCCTTCTTCTCCCCATCGTCTCCTGCTTCTTCTATGTACCATTGTTGATCACAAAGTTCATGGCTGTTAGAAATAATGGGGCTAATCCATTTAGGCCCATATGTATTTCAGATTTTTCCTAAATCTCAAAGCCCAAATTTGTGGCAGCCCATATGTGTTTTGGACCCATGTTAGTGGCAGCTCACATGGAAGTGGAGTGGGAGCTCAAGTTTAGTCCCACATAGAAAGTTAAAGGAGAGTTGCACCACCTTATAAGGTGGAGTGTTGCACCACTTTGTAAGTGAGTAGCAATAAGAGAGATACACGCGCTCCTCCTCCGACGACGCCCGCCCGCCCGCTCGACACGACGCGCGCGCGCGCCGCGGGTTGCGGGAATCTCGCCGAGCGTGCGTAACATGGACTCGGCACACGTTCGCCTCCGTTAGGGTTACAATACCAACGGAAAAACCAATCTAGGCACCGTCACCATAGTCTACTCCATCCCGCTTGCCGGCGTGCACCGGCGGACGGGAGAGCAGGTCTCCGGAACCACTCTCCCTTGTGATCCTGTACGGAAGAGGGCGAATAAAGTTTTTCGGAAGCGTTCCGCGCGACTGCTCGAGTTCTCCATCACGGGTTGTCTTCCATCCAAGTCAGACGGTGCTGCCTACCGCCGTCTTCGTCGCCATCTGCTACGATCACTCTTCCCCAAAGTTTCTACTACGACAACCGAACAGTACGTGCTACGTGCTCATGTTTGGTTATTCATCATGTTCTGCGAGTACATGTTAAGCTGCTATTTGTTTCCGATCATCCTATTGTTTAGTATATCTACTACGTTCGAGTTACATGAGCTAGTAGCTGGTTTTGTCATGATTTATATTCTGTAATTAATCGTGGAAATTATGCCTAATAATCCAACAATGGCTTCACTCACATCCATCTATGCATAAAAACAATATGTCCATGCCTAAAATCATGAGCATAGGGCGCACACAACTTGCTGCACAAAACTTCGAACCGGGACGCTCCCGCGAGGGCAGCTCGGAGGACCCCAAGAAATCCCTAGAAAGCGTGCTCATTCCAATCTCCCCGGCCCTTGCCACCGCGGCGCCGGCGATGGCGGCCATGCCTCATCGTCGAAGGCGGCGGGAAGGCCTTGCGCGTATGGTCTGTCTCCCTTCGAGCGGGGTGGACTCTAGGGCAACGTAGCGTGGTTGGGGTCCGAGTGGCGGGACAGCAGCGTTGCGGTGTTCCTCGGGTCGTGGCTGTGAGGCGCGGTGGAGGGGGCACGATGCTGCAGAACGAAGGTGGCAGTGTGGCCATGCCCTGGCGGTGGCGACGCAATACCTAGAGGCTCGGGCTTGATCCCGTTCAATCCGATCGCCGGGAGTCGGTTGGCGGCGTGGGCACTGTTAGATCGGACTAAATAATTTTGGCGATCCTAGGGTTCCACTCGTACCACGACGAAGATCTGCTTGATGCCAGTCTGCGTGATTTGGTCGGAATGCCGAGTTCCAGAAAGATCCGTCTGCGAACTCTCTTGGGCAAATCATGCCTAGAGATTGTCGGATCATAAGGGATTTGATTGTGCGCAACCATGTTTATGTTGACCGTTTGGTTTTAAGGAGAGCGAGGCGAAGCTTTGTGGCATGTTGCCATAAATTCATGTCTTTAGTTCCATGATGAAGTCGATGTGCAGAGAATGTCATGAAAGCCGAGATCTGAGGACTAGTTATGGTGGTTCAAGTCCCGATGATGATGTGGAATTGGCTTGGTGATTCGTGTCTCGTAGCAGCGGCATCGTGAAGTAGGGGTGATAGCACATGAGAAGTTCAATGTCTAAGCTTTCAGGGTGTAAACCCAAGGCCTGGTCTTAATTGATTATGTCTCACAATGTCTTTTGTAAAAGGTATTTTTTGAAAGCGCAGATTTATCTTCAAGGTGAAAACCTATGATCTATGATCGAATGATGATGGTGCTTGTGCATTGTTCTCTTCTTGGAGGGGTCACTTTTGAAGAAGTTGGATTTATGGTGCTGTCTTGATGGTGTTTGTATTCCGCTACAAGGCATATATCGTTGTAATAGGACTTTTTTGTAATTCTTCTTTATTTTTTGGTTGTGTGTATCCATATTGCCATTAGAGCACTAAGTAGTTGTAGAGGTTGGGTGTAATTGATATCCTCGTGATATTAATCTTTTTATAAAAAAATGAAAAGCAAAAAAAGGCATTGTCGTCGTGTGTCGTGCCTCAGAGGTGCTGCTCGGACTAGGCTGCATTCCATTAAACAGGTTCCCTGCACGATCGCTAGGAGCGATGAACCCGCCTGGGGGCTCCGAACAAGCCTCTGACATGAGCAGTGCCGATCGAGCATGCCCCTACAAATCGGCATAGACAACAAGACTATGTAGGGATAGTTGAATGCCCGTTGCTTGGTGTCGGTTTTTGAATGTTGGGGAATACATGGTGTTGGGGTCGAAACTCCCATATTGGTCGATGTGTGTGTACTCGGGCAAGAACCTTGAGAGTTATGTCAAGGAAGGATTCTCGTTGAAGAAGGAGGGGAAGACGATGACGTGCTCCTGGAACGCTATGTGGTTGTGACACTCCCTTGGCTCCCGCCGACACCAGGAGATAGGGTGCTCAAGCTAACCGCGACAAGGTGCGCCATTGGAACAGTTGCATTCTTCTTGATGCCAGCCTTCACGCATTGCCCCTTGCGCTCCGTTATCACGTACTCGCGATGCATCACGTCTCTCCCCTACTCGTCCTCCATCCAGATCGAGCTTCGTCTTCGGAGATTGTGCCTTGTGTGACTGCTGGGAGGGTGCCTTCAGGCTGCCTGCCTTCATCCCCTTCCACTTTGGAGATTTTAGTGCCATGGTTGGGATGGTGTTGTGACGATGGGTAGAAAATGATAGAGACGGGCAAGAGAAATGAAGGAATAAATAATGTGAGATTGCTTTTGTCAATGATAAGGGTTGCCCACATCGTCGTGGCTTGCGTCCAGCGCGTCCGCAAGGGACAGAAACGATATTGGGCCACATCAGAAGGAAATGTCCCTTGGTGCACGCATCTGGGAGCGGTCTTCATCCGGCGTGCCCAATAGCCCTTTGGGTGCCGTTTGGGGGACGCGACTGTAGATGCTATCAGATAGAAGATGCACGACTCGTCAATGTGGTTAGAGTAGTATTGCATTGATTTCTAATATGTGATGTCAACTTTTCATTCGGTCTATTTCTCTACTGATTTCTCGAGCGAGAATGTTTTTCATGTTTGCATAACACACATATGACACATATCATTCCCCTCGCGTTGCTCCAGTGGGGCGACATGGGAACCCTAATCGCGCCACCACCTCCATCCCTCCTCATCCTCCCCCACTGTCGCTAGAGGGTGTGGACGGGCCTCACCTGGATGGCAATGGTGGCGGCGGGGACCCTCACGCCTCCTCATCTAGCAGGGACAACCCGGGTCGACCCCACCAGGTCGGGATGTGGCGTGTTTCTCCTGCGTCACGACATCCTCCTCGGCACGCCGGCTAGAGTTCAAGATCTTTTACATGCAAATCGAGGTGACTGGTGTGCAGATGACGTCCCCTCCCATGGATCGGAGATCACGGGCTGGTGGCGAGACAGGCGGCCGATGAGAGCAAGGCTCCAACGAAACCGGGGTCGGCTATGGCAGCCTCCTCGGGCGTCGTTACCTTGATGTAGGTGTCGTCCTCCCTCTTGAAGGTATCATCTTGGAGCACGAGATGCCTGGAAGGGTCTATTGGTGGACTGGTATTCACCCACTGCGCCGACAATGACGAGTCTTGTGGTGTAGTGGGGTGATGGCTCTGTCAACTTGGGAGCGCTTCGTCGGGAAACCCCATGAGCAAGGTATGATGAGCACAACAGCAAGTTTTTCCTCAGTAAGAAATCGAGGTTATCGAACCAGTAGGAGGAATGAAACGTTTCAAAGGTGTTGCAAGCAACTTGGAAACCTGCACAATACAAACTCAAGACTTTTCTCCCAATGAACAGTGAGGTTATCAATCTCACTGGTTGCTGTAACAAAGGATTAACGGTATGGTGTGGAAGGTAATAGTGGTTTGCAGCAAGTAAACAATAACAATGGAAGATGTATCAATGGTAAAGATTGGACCGGGGACCATAGTTCACTAGAGGTGTTCTTATTAGATAAACAAACATGGCATGCAGGGTAAACAAATTACAGCAGGGCAATTGACCGAACTGAGCAAGGCATAACAATACAATACTAGACATCATGATCCTATGAGATTCAATTGGACAATACAACAAGATACATAGACCGCCATCCAAATGTATCTATGACTAGAATTCCACCTTTGGGTTATCACCCGAACCCCCTCCAGTATTAAGTTGCAAGCAACAGACAACTGCTTTAAGCACAGTGTGTAAGGTAAACAATCCACTTGTTCCATGAATAAGAGACCTTTATATTCTCCCTAGTGGCAACAACACATCTACAACCTTAGAGATTTTTGTCACTTCCCTTAGATTAAATAGAGGCATGAATCCACTATCGAGCATAAATACCCCCCTCTTGGAGTCACTAGCAACTACTTGACCAAGATAGCTACTAACAACGGAGAGCATGCAAGATCATAAATAACACAAACATGATAGAATCAATAAGACAAAACCATTAATCAATCTAACATAGTAATCTCAATATCCATCAGATCCCCGCAAACACAACATGCATGATGACAAATAGATGAGATCTTGATCATGAATGGAGCTCACAAGATCTAGACATGAAAGCATAAAGGAGGAGATACAACCATCTAGCTACTACATGGACCCGTAGTCCAAGATGGAACTACTCACGCTTCATACCGGTGGCTGTCATGATGAAGAGAAGGCCTCCGGGATGATCTCCCCTCTGGCAGGGTGCCGGGAAGAGCTTCAGATCCCCCGATTTAGGGACGATGGTGGCGGCGGCTATAGATGGTTTCGTGGAATATTGATCGGGTACTTAGGGTTTAGGCATCGGGGGCTTCGTATAGGCGACGAGGCGAGGCAGGAGGGCGACCAGGGGGCCTACACCCTGCCCAGGCGCGGCCTAGGGTGGGCTCGCGCCTCGGGGTGCGGCCGCCCTGTGGCTCCCCTTCGTCTCTCCTCTGTACGTTGTGTTCTCCTCGGTGAAATATTGACTTTGGCTTTTGTCCCGTCCAATTCCGAGAATATTTCCTTACTAGTTTTTATGGAACAAAAACAGAAGAAAACAGGCAACTAGCATTGTGGCATCTTGTTAATATGTTAGTACCAGAAAACATATAAAAACTCCTCAAAGTGTAGACAAAGCAAAGCAAAGTAGATACTAAACAAGCATGGAACATAAAAAATTATAGATACGTTTTCGACGGTATCATGGGGTCTCGGCCATGTCATGCTTGGACATGTGCAGATCAGTGGTGTGGTTTTGTGCCATGGTGGCATCGACAACAGGCCTAGAAAGGTCAATGCCTAGATCCCTGTCTCAAAGATGATTGTTGGAAGATGGTGGCAGCAACTTCTAGAGCGCATGCGCTGGTGCGTGATGTGGATATTCCAGACTTCCCCAGCTAGCTTCTAGGAAGATGGATGGGGTCTCCAATATTTTGATGATGTGCGTTGTTGTGCGGTCACAGTGCTGGCTCTGACATGGTCATCCCCTTCATCCAGGTTCTGTAATTAAAGAGGTGGCTTCAGGTTGAACTATGTATTCTCTTTGTAAGGTTTTGTTAAATAATAAATAAAAAAGTTATGCGCATTATTCTGATGTTGATACCGGAGGTATCACCCCTGTTTCGAAAGAACTAAGGGCATGTTTGATTCAAGGGATTTTAAAAGCATAGGGACAGAAAACTACAGGATTAGTATGTCATGACATGTGAAATCCTACAGGAACAAAAAATACAGGAATTAGCTACAAAATACGTTTGATTGCACCATAGGAGAAATGCAGGAAATTTATATATAGATTGAGTATATAGCATAGTTGTCATAGACACATAGAAAATTTTCTAAGAGGTCTAACCTCTTGTTAAAAATCCTATTGGAATATACTATAGGAAAGAAAACCATAGGAATTTCGAAGGGTTTAATCCTTTGAATCAAATGACCTCTATAGAAAAAAATCCTATGAATAAGAATCCTCCAAAATTCCTTTGTAAATTCTTTGAATCAAACATGCCCTAACTTTTCATATATGTTGCTCACTCTTGGGGAAACTCTCACATTCTCGGTGTTGATATATGTGTCGAATACGTGTACAAGTTTTGTTACATTTAGACTTGTAATTAATGAAATATTACGTGTTGAAATCAAACACTTGTAATCTAACCTAATATATAAAGGCACCAGTCATAGCTAAAATAGACTAGACACAAGTTGTAGATTAGACACAAGATTATTTTTAGGAACGGCTTGACGCCCATGGGAATGACCATCGAACTAGCTGGTGTTGTAGTTCTGATGTGTCTGTGAACCTCGATGGGCTTATTGTCGATGGTACTATGTTATAGTATATTGGAAGGAACGCCCATTAAGCATGCCCCATGGATATAAGCGTTAATCAATGGACCGCGTTACCAAATCTCGGTGTCTTTGTTGTGATTGTTTGTATCCATATGATATATATGACCCTCCAATGAAAACAATTGTATAAGATCCCAGGTGTACAGATTTAAATCTCGAGTGTACTTACGGTGGTCGATCATGGTTGGTAGGCTAGAAACGGGACCAATGTATGAGGGGGAGACTTGTTAGATTTCATCCCGTATTGGCCGTGGGAGTAGACAAGGAGAGGCCCAATGCATGGTATAAATCCATGTTGGTCTCGGAATGGGCTTGGTTGGTGGGCCGAGATGCTCATGCAACGGGTCCACACCTATACGACTAGGTAATTGCAGATCACGAGGTATTATAGATATTCAGGAGAATTAAACTTTTTCCATTCCAACAAAACTAGAAACAATGGTAGAAGACAGAAGGCACACAAATGAACATTAGCCCATTCGGGGTTGACCACTGGTCGTCATAACAAGAAAATTATATTAAATTGATGTAGTAACCAACTCAATAAATAATATGAAGGTAGAAAAAAACTCAATAAGTAATATGAACCAATGCGGACAGACTGACAATTTATTTTAACACTCCCCTCATGTCTATACTATTTTAGTCCTTAGATGTGGATTCTATTTAGGCCGATTTTTTCTTTTTTGAATAATGTGTTGGCATGAGCTAGAGCTTAAGACTAAATACTGGAGCTTCCTGTATCCACCGCCCTGCAAAATAAAACATTCCTGTATCAATATTGCTCAGTAGTGATCGTTGAAGTGTCGGTCCATTCGAATGATCGTAGTTGCTCCTCGCCGGCCTTGGCTTTATTGGTTCAAAGCTGGGCTCCTCTCTAGCCTTTCGTCTCAATGATCGTATTTCTTCCAATCACAACCATCTCATCACAAGTTCAGAGCACCATACTTGGACAGGCCGATTTTAAGGTCCCATTATACTCTCTCAGTACAGTCTACGGTGGTCACATTCACCTGTGTGAATCTATCTGAACTTTTGAAAGAAGCTCTTTCTTGCCGGTCCCATGATTGGCGGCAATAATCAGTGTTCGGTTCAGTGCGCACCACATCGACTGTGTGTACTTGTATACGAGCAAAGAGTGTTATAAGCTAGTGCAGCTGTGCAGGGGAATAAAAAGCTTTTGGAAGCTTGCAAAGACAGATAAGTATAACTAAACAAAAGGGAAAGAAGTGAACTACCCATGCCAAAGAACCAGACCACCGTTTATAAGTTGTTGCTGCTCCTAGCTGGCCAAGCTCTACCCCAGCTCTAAACCATTGCAAAATAGCAAGCAAGCTACAGAGCCAGAGAGACAGAGAATGGGCAGAAAGGTGTGCATCGCTGTTCTGCTCCTCGGCGTCGCGCTTGCGCTCGCCGGCCCGGCCGCCGGCGACATGAAGGCGGCCTACAGCATCGACTTGGCGGTGCGGCAGATGATGTCTCCGCAGTCGTCATCGTCGTCGTCGAGGCTGGAGGACGGCGTGGCCCCGGAGTTCACTGTTGACATGGAGGTGCACCGCCGCGTCCTCGCCGGCATCAGCACGGGGGCCCTGAACCAGAACAGGCCGGCCTGCAACGGGCCGTGCCCGGCGCGTGGAGGGTCGTACACCAACCGGGGTTGCCAGAGCAAGTACCAGTGCCGCGGCTGAACGGAGCGGCACCGGCACTCTGGCCCGCCGGCCCGGCGGCGGCGGCCACCAGCCTGGCTCTTATACGCACCTTCGGCCGACGTTTATTTTCGCTCCGCGTTTCAGTAACGCCTTTGCTTACTCTTGAGTCTTGATCCAATGTTGGAACAACTGTGCGTGGTGATATCGAATTACTATCCACTGTATCTCAAGTGCCATCAACAACCTGATGATTATATTGTTCCTTTGAAGCATGGTGTTGCCGTTGCTTCGGATTTGCGAACACAAGTGTTTTACATCTCCTTGTACCTGTAAAAAAATTAAATGTACTTATGCTTTGCTTGGCATATGAACGCTGCACTTGGACAATGGAGTCGTTGAACTGTGGTCGACAATGGAGTAGTTGAACCGTAGAGGATTGTGTCGGCAAAATCTTAGTAGGTAGGAACGCTCGACTGAACGGTAGCAATTGCCATCCGACCAGATTCCAAGGAGTAGATGCCCACGCATGCCATGCCTTGTTTGTTGTTGTGTTCACATAACTTTTGGGGCACATGGCGACCAACTGAACCAACCAAAGCGAGGAAGCTTCTTGGAGGGCATCATCTCAACATGTTTGGCCAGCCACTACAGGAATAAGTCCATACGCAGACGGCCTCCGGCTATGCCGACGGCTAATTGTTGGGCCCGTCAGCGCAGATGGACGGGCTCGCCAGCCGGGTTATTGCCATACGTCTACGGGATACTACACCAACGGGCATACGTCGACGGCCCCCGTCGGGTCAGCCTACACGGACGGGGATCAGGGCTTACGCCGACGGGCCCCAGCCGTCGGCCTATTTAGCGTTTCGTGTAATGAGCGGGTCCGGCTGCCCGGGGTTTTGCATCGGCTTTCATGTTTCAGTTCAGTTTAGCCCACTGTCCTGTGGTAATTCCTTTTTTTAGAGACACTCGGTCTGAATATTGAGTGGGCCCATGTGATGCCCTCTTTTTTTCCTTTTAAATCACGGTCGACCTTTGGAACCAACCCACCGGCCCATACTTCTGTTTATGTCTTTTGCTTTCTTTCCCCGGTAGCCTTGCTTGAAGAAATTTTTGGATCAATATTGCGTGGCTTGTGGGCAACTTGTGAGTGAAACGAAGTAATGAGTTCCAGTTCAAAAAAAAACAAAGTAATGTATTTTTTATAGCGATTTTGGTAATATTAATCTACACTTTTATTCTCTATTTGTATGATTTGTATAGCTGTATGTATCTTAGTTATACAGATGCCGGATGTAAACATTACTCAAATTAATAAAGCGCCTATTTCCAAAAAAAAAGAAGAATTCTAGCGCTCGGATTTGTTAGATTCTTAATATTCTAACGAGTGTATCAAAACGATCGTCTCGAAATTTCACATACGAATTCAACAACCAAAAGTCATTCTAAATTTTAAAGATTTTTCAAATTCGAAAAGAGTAAAAAGTTATTTCAAAAAGAAAATAAAAAATTAAAAAAGGGGAGACAATTCTGTGACGCATATTGAAATTTTGAATCCTGTCGGCGTCTCTTCTCCCTCTCTTCTCTTCTCTCTCTTTTCTCCTTCCTCCACTTCTTCTCTTCTCTCCTTCTCCCCTTCCTCTCCTCCACTTCTCTTCTCTCCTTCTCCTCCACTTCTCCTCTCCTCCACTTCTTCTCTTCAATCCTTTTCCTCCCTCCCCCTTCTCCACTCTAAAGTGACCTCCTCATCCACCTCCAGCCATGGCCTCCTCCTCCACCTTCACCACCCCGGTGACCTCCTCCTCCGGCGAACTCCTCCTCCTCCACCTTCGGTGACTGTTGGAATTATGCCCTAAAGGCAATAATAAAGATGTTATTATTATAATTCTTGTTCATGATAAAGTTTATATTCCATGCTAGAATTGTATTAAGCGGAAACTTTGATACTTGTGTGGTTTATGAACAACGTCGTGTCCCTAGTACGCCTTTATGGACTAGCTCATTGATTAATGATGGTTAAGGTTTCCTAACCATGGACATGAGTTGTCGATTAATAATGAGATCATATCATTGGGAGAATGATATGATGGACAGACCCAAATCAAGCAGAGCAATTAGATCGTGTCATCGTGTTCATCGTTGTGAAGCTTTTTCTTATGTCAAATATTGTATTCCTTAGACCATGAGATAATGCAACTCCCTGGTATCGGAAGAAAGCTTTGAGGTCATCAAACGTCATCCTATGAGAGGGTGATCATAAAGGTGTCTCTCAGGTGATCAAAAAGTATCTGTTGGGTTATATGTATCGAGATGGGATTTGTCCCTCCCAAGTCGGAGAGTATACTTCGAGCCCACTCGGTAATCGATATCAACACCGCTTGCAAGCACGTGGTTAAGGAGTTAATCACAAAGTGATATCGTATTACGGAACGAGTAAAGTACTTGATGTGAACGAGATTGAACTAGGTATGCCGATACCGACGATCGAATCTCAGGCAAGTAAAATATCGCGTGACGAAGGGAATATATATATGGTATTAATTGAATCCTGGCATCGTGGTTCATCCGATATGATCATCGATGAGTATGTGGGAGTCAATATGGATTTCCAGACCCCACTGTTGATTATTGATAGAAGATCAGGCCTGCATATTCTCGAACCCGTAGGGTCACACACTTAACGTGTCTCGACGCTAGGATAGAATGGATAATTGGTTTATGAGTTTTTGTTCGGAGTCTCGGATGAGATCCAGGACATCACGAGAGGTTCCGGAATGGTCCGAAGAATAAGATTCATATAAGGGAAAGCAGTTTTTGAATTTCAGAATTGTTGTGGATTGTTCGGTATTGTACCGGAAGCTTCTAGAACCTTCCGGAGTGGGACCAACGTGGCCCCACTTGTCGGGAGGGGGTGTGGGCCTACGAGGGAGTGCCATGGCCGCATTGGGCCAGGGGCACAAGGCCCCATAGGCCCAGCCGGCCAAGCCCTAGGGGAAACCCTAGGGAGAGCTTCTAGAAGGAGGGGGAAAACTTGCCCCCCACTCCAACCCTTGGGGCCGCCGCCCTAGGGCTTAGAGGAGGGGCCAAGGGGGCCGGCCAGCCCCCTATATATAGAGGGCAGGGGCGCAGCCCTCCTCCCCCACTCCTGAAGGGAATATGCCCTGAGAGGCAATAATAAAATGTTTATTATGTGTATTCCAAGTATATGATAGATGTTTATTTTGCATGCTATAATTGTATTAATACGGAAACGTTAATACATGTGTATTTAATAAACAAACAGAAAGTTCCTAGTTATGCCTCTCCTATAAACTAGTTCGTTGATTAACAAGATGATCACGGTTTCCTGATCATAGACATTGGATGTTGTTAATAACGAGATCACAACATTAGTGTGATGGTGTGATGAACATTCATCCGAAGTATAGCATTATGATCAAAGTCATTGTGTTTATATTGCTATAAACAAACTACGAAGTAGTCCTAATCCTTAGACCATGAGATCATGCCAATCACTAACACCGGAAGAGTTTCTTGTTGACATCAAACGTCACTCCGTAACTGGGTGATTATAAAGATGGCTTCAAAGCTACTAAAGTGTTCTGTTGAGAATCATGGATCAAGAGTGGAATTTGTTCATCCCGATGACGGATAGATATGCTCTGGGCCCTCTCGGTGATATCACATTGGTTAGCTTGCAAGCAAGTGATTTGATCACTAGAATGTTATATCACGGGAACGAGAAAAGAGTGCATGTCAGTAACGAGATCAAACTAGGTATGGAGATACCGATGATTGAATCTCGGACATGTAATATATCGTGAAACAAAGGGATTAAGATACAAGCATAAAATGTTCCGGCGATCACAGGAAAAGTCATCGTTGAATGTGTGGGAGTCAGTATGGATCTCCAGGTCCCGCTACTGATTATTGATCGGAGAAGGGTCTCGATAATGTCCGCATTATTCGCGAACCGTAGGGTGACACACTTAAGGGACACTGGCGTCCAGTTGGAGCAAATGTTTCATGCCGAAAGAATAAACAAGCGCAGGAATTTATTTCAGTAGATACCGAAACAGGTTTTCGGGTGAAATTGCATAAAGTGGTTATGCATGTGAAATGGAATTCTAGCAAGGGGTTATTTGTGAATGTTTGTCATTAAAGTAATTGACAAAATTCTGAATAAAATAAAAGAGTTTTATTTAATGAGAGTTTGCATTAAATCTGGTGGAAATTTAATGGGAATTTGAGTGGACTTTTGATGGAGGGAATTTAAAGGAATTTTGTGAGTGGAGTGTCCACCCACATGAAGATGGGAGGGCAAGGGGGAAGCCCCATGCGCCGGCCACCCCCTTGGGGTTCCCCCCTCCTCCTATAAAAGGAGCCCCCCTCCTCACTTGTCTCTCACACCTCCTCGTGAAGGATCTCTCTCCCCCTCTAGAATTTATCCCCCATGGTCTCGGACTAGCGAGATACATGTTCCCGGTGGCTATTCGGCAAGAAAGGGTTGTGCTTCCGCTGCATCACTGGAGCGAGGAGGAGGAGGTTGCCCGGTGTCTTGTACGTGTGTGCGAGCACGGATGCGCTGCTGCTTTGCGGCGCTAGGACTTCCTCTCGATCTTGAGATCGACAAGAGATCGTCTACATCAACCACGAGTTGAACTCGTTAAGCTTTGTCGGTCTTCAAGGGTATGTTCTCTACGGATATACATCTGCCCGTTGTTTGTATCTAGTAGATAGATCTTGGTACATAGTTCCCATCGTAGGAAATTTTTTGTTTTCTATGCTGCGAATCCTACAGTGGTATCAGAGCCGGATCTATGCGTAGATGCTTTACACGGGTAGTACACATATGAGTATGTGGGCGATGATGGTCATGTTGTTGCTCCTTTGTTGTAATTTTGGATATTGGTGGCATAGTGGGATGAAGCGGCCCGGACAAACTTTACATGTCCTCGCACATGAGACCTGTTCCACGCTTGACATGCAATTAGTTTGCATAAGTGGCTAGCGGGTGTCTGTCTCTCCTACTATAGTCAATATCTATTTTGCAAGCGAGTTGTCAACAATTTGGTTATCCTCGTTGTGGTTCATGTTCGTAGGTAAAAACGGTTCTATCTCTAAAGCCCTAAGCCATGTAAAACTTGCAATGGATAAATTAGAGGCGTCTAGTTTAGATTGTTGCTGGGCTAGTGTTATGATATGGTAGTGTTGTAAGTAGAAGTATGAGATGATACTCTTACAACATACATAACGTGTAATCTCCATAGACCTTGGACTTACACATATATGTATGATAGTGATCATACCACGGTGCACATGATAGAGATCATATGCGGGAACCATATCATTTCACTAATAAACATGTGATGTTTGATTGCATCGTATATTGCTTGTTTAGCGCTTTGTTAGCATAATAAGATGATCCCTCTTTTAAATATCAGGATAAGAATGTGTTCTTCCTTTAGTATGCACTGATTATGTTTTCGTCGCTCCAAGACATCACGTGATGATCAGGTGTTCTTGGATCCACGACCATATTTCGGGTGTAAAACAGTTACACACGCGAATACTAAGGTTATAACTTGGAGAGCCTAGCATGTACAGACATGGCCTCGGAACACGGACCGAAAGGTTAAGCATGAGTCATATAGTTGATATGATGCCCATTTGATGCTCGCCTTTGAAGCTACACCGTCTCACGTGATGATCGGACTTGGTGTAGTGGATTTGGTTCATGTAATCACCAATAAGGCACGAGGGATGTCGTTTTTGAGTGGGAGTTCATTCGTAATATGGATTAGTTGAACTCAATCTATCATACACTTAGTCTAAACTTTACAAATTCTGTTGTAGATGACACCACCTGCTTTTAATTTCAATGTGTTCATGGAGAAAGAGAAACTTGCAACGAACGGTAGCAACTTTACCGAATGGGCCATGAATTTGAGGATTCTCCTCTCTGCTGCACAAAAGCAATATGTGCTAGAAGCGCCGTTAGGCCCCCCACCTTTTGATGATGCCCCTGACGAGGAGAAGAATGTCTATCAGACTCGTCAGGAGGACCACAACTTAGTTCATTGCGGCATATTGTATGGGCTAGAGCCGGAACTTCGAAAGCGTTTAGAAAATGGCAATGCTTTTGATACAATGGGTGAGTTGAAAATGATTTTCGACACACATGCTGCTGTAGAGAGCTACAACGCTTCAGAAAAGTTCTTTAGCTGCATGATGGAAGAGCACAACTCCGTTAGTGAGCATGTACTCAAGATGTCGGGTTACGCCGATAAGCTTGTGTCCTTGGGAATATCGATTCCCATTGACTTAGGCATCCATCGTATTCTGCAGTCTCTGCCACCTAGCTATAAGAGCTTCGTGATGAACTATAATATGCAAGGCATGAAGAAGTCTCTCCCCGAGCTTATGTCAATGCTTAAAACTGCAGAAGTGGAGATCAAAAAGGAACATCAAGTGTTGATGATCAATAGGAACACTGGTTTTAAGAAAGACAAGAAGGGAAGTAAGGGCGGAAAACCTGTTGCCGTGCCTGAAAAGAAACCCCGAGTTGTACCTAAGTCTGATACCGAGTGCTACTATTGTAAGGGGACTGGCCACTACAAGCGCAACTGCCCCAAGTATTTGGCAGACAAGAAAGCCGGCAAGGCAAACAAAGGTATATATGATATACATGTTATTGATGTGTACTTGACTAGTGCTCGCAGTAGCACCTGGGTATTTGATATCGGTTCAGTTGCTAATATTTGTAACTCGAATCAGGGGCTGCGGAACAAGCGACCGCTAGCAAGGGGTGAGGTCAAGATGCGTGTCGGAAATGGATCAAGCGTTGATGTGATCGCCGTCAGAACGCTGCCTCTCCACTTGCCGTCGGGATTAGTTATAAACTTGAATAATTGTTATCTGGTGCCTGCACTGAGCATGAACATTGTATCTGGATCGTGTTTGATGCGAAGTGGTTATTCATTTAAATCCGAGAACAATGGCTGTTCCATTTATATGAATGAAATCTTTTATGGTCATGCACCGATGATGAATGGTTTATTTCTTTTGGATCTCGATAATAATGTTACACATATTCATAATGTTGATGCTAAAAGGATTAGACTAAATGATGATATATCCGTATATATGTGGCACTGCCGTCTAGGTCATATTGGCGTTAAACGCATGAAGAAGCTCCATTCGGATGGACTTTTGGAATCACTTGATTATGAATCATTTGATACATGTGAGCCATGCCCTATGGGCAAGATGACTAGAACGCCGTTTTCCGGTTTAATGGAACGGGCGACAAATTTATTGGAAATCATACATTCTGATGTATGTGGTCCAATGAGTGTGTCGGCGCGAGGTGGATATCGTTATTTTGTTACTTTCACGGATGATTTGAGTAGATACGGTTATATCTACTTGATGAAACACAAGTCTGAAACCTTTGAAAAGTTCAAGGAATTTCAGAATGAAGTGGAAAATCATCGTAATAGAAAGATCAAATTTCTACGGTCCGACCGTGGAGGTGAGTATCTAAGTTACGAGTTTAGCACTCACATGAAAGAGTGTGGAATTGTTTCACAACTCACACCTGCCGGAACACCACGGCGAAATTGTGTGTTGGAACGTCGTAATCGTACTTTATTAGATATGGTTCGATCTATGATGTCTCTGACGGACTTGCCATTGTCATTTTGGGGCTATGCACTAGAAACTGCTGCATTCATTTTAAATCGGGCACCATCTAAATCCATTGAAAAGACACCGTATGAATTGTGGTTTGGAAACAAACCTAAGCTGTCATTTCTTAAAGTTTGGGGATGCGATGTTTATGTGAGGAAACTTCAACCGGATAAACTCTAACCCAAAGCGGAAAAATGCGTCTTCATAGGATACCCTAAGGAAACTATTGGGTATTCCTTCTATCACAGATTCGAGGGCAAGGTTTTTGTTGCCAAGAATGGATCCTTTCTAGAGAAAGAGATTCTCGTGAAAGGTGTGAGTAGTCGGAAGGTAGAACTCGAAGAGGTTATTGAACCTTCTCTTCAAAGCATGGCGAGTAGCGCAACGCCGGAAGTTGTTCCGGAGTTGGCTCCACCTGTTGAAGAGGGAACTAATGATAATGATCATGAAACTCCGAAAGAGAGTACTACCGAACCTCGCAGGTCAAGCAGGACGCGTGCAGCTCCCGAGCGGTACGGAAATCCTGTCATGAATTTCATGCTTGATGAAAATGATGACCCTGCGACGTATGAAGAAGCGATGATGAGCCCGGATTCCAGCAAATGGTTAGAAGCCATGAAATCCGAGATGGAATCCATGTATGAAAATCAAGTTTGGAACTTGGTGGACTTACCTCACGACCGAAAGGTCGTGGAGAACAAATGGATTTTCAAAAGGAAAACTGATGCTGATGGTAATGTAACCGTCTATAAAGCTCGACTTGTCGCAAAGGGGTTTCGAAAAATTCAAAGAGTTTACTACGATGAGACATTCTCTCCCGTAGCGATGCTAAAGTCAGTTAGGATTATGTTAGCAATTGCTGCATATTTTGATTATGAGATATGGCAGATGGATGTCAAAACCGCGTTTCTCAATGGTAATATTTAAGAAGAGTTGTATATGATACAACCAAAGGGTTTTGTCGATCCTAAGGATGCTAACAAGGTGTGCAAGCTTCAGCGATCCATCTATGGATTGAAGCAAGCATCACGAAGTTGGAATCTCCGCTTTGATGAGGTGATCAAAGAGTTTGGATTTGTCCAAACTTATGGAGAAGCTTGTATTTACAAGAAAGTGAGTGGGAGCAATGTGGCATTTCTGATATTATATGTGGATGACATATTATTGATCGGAAATTATATAGATCTTTTAAACGGTGTTAAAAGTTATCTAAACAGCAAATTTTCAATGAAGGACCTAGGTGAAGCGTCATACATATTAGGCATAAAGATCTATAGAGATAAATCTAGGCGCCTAATAGGGCTATCGCAAAGTACATACCTTGATAAGATTTTAAAGAAGTTTAAAATGGAAAATAGTAAGAAGGGGTTCTTATCTACGACACAAGGCACGACATTAAGACTCAAAGTCCGGCTTCGGCGGAAGAAAGAGAGATAATGGACAAGGTCCCCTATGCTTCAGCCATAGGCTCTATAATGTACGCCATGCTATGTACAAGACCGGATGTGGCACATGCTATTAGTTTGACTAGTAGGTACCAATCGAATCCAGGTTC